>CM024639.1:37742830-38942830 GCA_014182715.1 Eucalyptus cloeziana
AAAAAAAAAGAGAAAGAAGGAGAGGAATCGAGAGTTTTCGGGAGAGGGAAAAGAGAAGAGAGAGAGAGAGGAAGAAAAAACAGAAAGAAAGAAAAGAAAAAGAAAAAGAAAAAGGGGGAAAAGGAGGAGATAAAAGGGAAATAGAGAGAAAAAGGAGGAGAGAGAGAACGGGAGAGCTGAGAGCTCTCGCTCAAAGAAGAAGAAGAAGAAGAAGAAGAAGAAAGAGGATTTTGTGCATTTTCATCACGGTAGCCTTGCCAAGCCGTATAACGCAACGCCCGGTAAGCGCTCGTGCTCCCCCTTTGTTCAATCGAAGTAATTTTGGACCTAGGGCTTGAAATCCGGAATTTTGGGAAAATCGAGCGGCGAAGTATGATTTTTGAGTCGTTAAGCTGAGTATTTTTGTAGAAATGGTACTTTGGGATGTTGTGAAGCTATAGCATCTTACGGATCGTGATTTGAGCTTGCGATTTGTCCGGAACGGAATTTTGAAGTTGGGGGCGCATTCTGGTACTGTAGCGAACAGCAGCTTCCAGCCTGTTTTTTTTTTGTTGTTTTCGGTACTATTTTGCGTGGCTGAGTTGGGGTTGTTGTTGTACATTAAAAGAGCTTTTTAAAGATTGTAAGACGGCTTGAAACGGAATTTTGTGGAAGAAGTTATGGCGCGACAAAGTTGGCGCATGAGCTGCGCCTAGCGGGAAATCGATGGGTTTTCGATAAATGCAAGCTTTCGTGGCGCATAGGTGTCGTTTTATCGACAAATAAGCCTAGTTTAGACGAGTCATTATGCGAATATCCTTTTTACTCGGCCTTTTGATAATGTTTTCCTTTAATTATTAGGGATCCGAGTGCGTTGGTTCGAGTGAGCGTCGTAGTTGATTTTCGACTTTCCCAGGTGAGTGGTGCTATATTTTCTAAGAATTTATAAGCTCATATTTTTAAAATGATAAATGATTGATATTTCATGAGTTATGAATAAGCATATTTGTTGCATAAAATTTGGATCGGGCATTTACTGCGTTTTGGTATTTAAGAATAGTATGAGAATTTTTGGGTGGAAATATATGTTTTGTTTGATGAACGAAGTTGAGAAATATTACCTGTTTTTGGGTTTGTGAAACCATTTCATGAAAAGCTCGACTTTGAGATGATTTATGGAAGGTTATATAGTTATTGATTGGAAATAAGGTTTTTGAAATGTATTTGATTTAAAAGTGATATGTGTTTTTGATGGAGATTATAATAGACTTGACCATTGATACTTGACTTTTGATGGTGATTTAAATGAGTTTTCATATTAGTATAAGGCTTTGATGATAAGAAATATTCTTATATGATTCGATATGTATTTTATATATTGAGGTTGATTTATGAGACGGGTCTTGAAATTATTTGAAAATGTTTTATGAAAAGTATTTATGGCAGATAAGTTGAGTTACGAATCTTTTGGTGATATATGAAATGATTTATGGATTTGGTTTTGTGAATTATGGATGGTGTTGTTCTGGATTAATATTGATGCTCAATAACGCTATGAGCCCAGCAAAAGGCTTGTGGGTATGCGTATACTAGTGTAGGATATCCTTGTGGGCCAAGCCACGGCTAATAATAGGTGGAGACCTTGCCAAGGGGGGAATCTTGGTCGCCTCGTCACCGGGCGTTGTATCGTGACCATGGTTTGATATTGAGCAATGGATTGATCGATGGAGTGGACCATCGACGTGCAATTTGAGATTAGTCGATGGAATGGACCATCGACGTGTAATTTGAGATTAGTCGATGGATTGGACCATCAACGTGTAATTTCATTTGATTATCAATGTGTGGTTTGATGAGATTAATCAATGGAATAGACCATTGATGCATATTTTATGAGATTAACCAATGGAATGGACCATTGGCATGTGAATTAATGAGATTGATCAGTGGATTAGACCATTGATGTTTATTTCGATGTTATTATGAAATGATTATTGCTATAAATATAGCTATGTTGAAGCGTATGTAACTTATTATTTTTACTGTTTGTTATATCCTAGATTTGAGTTAAAAGAGTTGTAGTTTGGTTTTGTAAATATACATAGTGGGTGCTCGATCCGCTTAGAAGAGATGCACTACTTACTGAGCCGTGGTTGCTCACCCCTCTATTTTTTCAACCTTTTCAGGTTCCTCGACTATTGATGAGTAGATACGAGAGCGATTTGGATGTGGGGACTTTTAAGAGTTGGATTTTGAGAGCTCTGAGGCTGCGTCCTTTGAGTGGAAGGACGGCCGTGTCATCCCCCTTTCTTGTTAGTTTTGGGGTGTGACATTATCTCTGTTTTCTCCTTCGTCTGATCCAAGGAAACCCAGAAGTTCTAGCGTTCTGTCTTGGTTGCATCTGATCTAACGTTGAGAATCACAGACTATTGAGCTGTTACATATGCTTTCCAGCGTGCGTAAACACTAAAGTCCTTAACTTTGGGAGAGTTAAAACAGAAGTCGTTTTGTCTCCTGTCGCTTTTATGAGCTCCTCAACTTCGCTGCAGCATTGGATAGAAAGCACCTCCAAGTTTGTGAGGAGAGGCAGCAGTATGTGCGTCAGCAGCTTCTTCATTTTGCAGCATTTACTAATTTCAAGCTTTTTCAGACCCCAGAAGGTATTATCTTCGGATAGTGCCCGTGGGAATGCACTCGCAGCAGCAAAGTTCTCTTCTTACTCCACCAGGACACGGAGGTCCTCTAAGTGAATCTAGTCTTAGAAACTCGAGGCTTCAAAGAGGGGTGTATTTGTGTGGAAGGAAATCCTTGGACAGGGGAACCACTCACTCCGTGGATTTAACTCTCCCAATGATGCAGACCTTCATGCTGGTTACCTGGTGAAATGTTGGGATGTCCATTAGGCTTCTCAGGTCATCCTCCACAGACCTTTCAATTATCAGCAGTTCATGCCATCCATGAGCAACGCCACTCGATCTCATTTTTTTATATCAATGTTCCATGCCTCCTCTTAGAGCCTCATCATTATTAACACATCCCAGTCTCAATTCCCATTTCTTTGGACCTTTTTCATCATTCAGATATGCCGTGTACAGATTAAATTCATTTTCATTAGCGAAATTGCATTTTAAAACTTCCAAGTTTCTCATACTAATTGTCTCCCTTCCACATATAATTTACTGCCGAGGTATTGCAGGTGAGCAAGTTTCGGCAGAACTCCAAGTGGCAGTTTCCTTAGTTCTGAACCATTCAAATCAAAACTCTTAAATTTACCAATCTCTCTAGCCCTGGATTCCACTTTCACACAGATCTAGAGTTCTTAACTCCTTCATCTTTGCCACAGACGGGACTAATTCTAATTCCCTGCAACCCCGGAGCAACAGCGCAATGAG
This sequence comes from Eucalyptus cloeziana, assembly GCA_014182715.1. Classification (NCBI taxonomy): domain Eukaryota; kingdom Viridiplantae; phylum Streptophyta; class Magnoliopsida; order Myrtales; family Myrtaceae; genus Eucalyptus; species Eucalyptus cloeziana. The sequence goes on from CM024639.1 coordinate 37,746,202, forward strand.
GTTCTTCAAGTTGGATGCTGAACTTGGCAGACACTTGATTTTTGTCCAAGATAGATCAAGAACTTAGAGAGCAGGCATGTTCTCGAGGAACGCATCAAGGTAATGCCTTCAAGAAGTGTCATTGCTCAAGCAGAGGAACTTGAGTCTAGGACACTTGGCCGCTATCCTTTTGGGATGCCCTCAATGAGATTTCCCATTAAGGAGAGTCCCTCCAGATTGTGTGTCCATTTTACCTCTTCAGGTATCTTTCTCAAATGCAACCTACTTTCACCATATATCTATATCTCATCATGTTGATTTCCATGTCCCTGAGCAAGTCATGCATCTTCAATTCCTCTATTTCTTGTCCAGAGTTGCTTGTGCGTTTCGCACTTTCCAACAAGCAGACGTTAAGTAATTTATTCACCAATGCATGTCCCCTATCGTACTCCACTTCCCGACTTCTGCTGTATATCAATCGGATATCCATGAAATACCAGATGAGCTCACTTCTTTCAATTGTGTAATCCTCAGGATATAATGCCATATGCAGGAAACACTGTTGTGCCGTCGCATCATTTAGTCGAGTATAGCTAAATCTCAGAACACCAAACACCTTTTGTATGCATCCTTCTGTGAAGTTTGCTTATTTCAATGCTCCAAATGCATTTCTCCACTCATGGATGTCCTCCGTTCTCTCACGCTTTCAGAAACCACCACAATCCCAGGAGGCAAACCTGCACACTCCTGGGGGACGGACCTTGCTATATTTTCTACTTCAGGTGGGAAGACTTTTGTGTGCCATAGATTCTTCATGAACAAGGAGGGTCTCTACTTTGACAGAAACTTGGCATTCCATCTGGTGACACACATCCACCTTCCTGGTTGTCAGGATCAGTTTACAGCCGTTCTCGTCTAGCAAAAGTCCACCTCTTCTGGATCATACATATTCCATATATCATCTGAGATGAGAACAAATTTTTTTCCCCTAAGGAAGTTCAATAATCTTCCAGCTCGATGGACCTCATCATCCACATTTGACAGATCAAGATTCAGACATTTTGCAATCTCGTATTGCAGCTCGTCTGGGCTATATTTTTGGGACACAACCACCAAACTGACCATCTGATTAGTGTTATGCGCCTTCAAAAGCTTATACTGTAGATGTGTCATCAGAGTGGTCTTCCCGAAACCTCCCATACCAAAAGCTCCAATTCTCCACACATAATCATTCATCAGGTAAGATCATATCTTTTGCAGATTTTGTCTAAAAGAATTCGCTGACTAATTCCTTTGTCGGCAGTTCATTTCCCCTGATATAATTTTGCGTGACTCCGCCATTAAATTCACCTTGCTTTCTAAGTTCCTTCACATCTTCAATCAATTGATTTATACGATTTACCAAGTTGATCAATGAAGTGATTCTTGAGAGAAGTTCTGCATTTGCAACTTCCTGTTCTAACTTCTAAGGTTAAGAATTCATCATTTTTCCTTCGTACACTGCTCAGCCAATTCTCAACATCTTTCTTCCAAGAGTTGACACAGCATGTTCTACTTCCACAGTTATGCTTCCTTCACTACTAATAAAGACCCTAGAGCTCGCTTTCAAGGATGTGCATCTTGCCACTGAGATCACCATAATTGCTGATGCGACTTCAGACAATCTGAAGATTATGACCAGATTCTGCTGCTGCATTGATGTAGTGTTGCATTCTATTACCTGAAAAAGGACAAGTTTAGCAGTCCAACGTGGAAGAGAAATTCTATCTATAGTTGATTTCAATGCCATTCTGTTGTTGCCATCAACACTATACATTTTACTAGGCCAAAAAACAACTGATATCGATTGGGATAACATTTCCATCCTCCTGTAGAGTTTAGTTGAAGCTCATGTACACGCTGAACCTCCATTGTATCTGTTAAAGATATGCAATGAGATATTACTTTGCCAGCCAAGAGAACATAAAAGCAAGCGATGGTCTATGTCACTAATAGTGAGCCACTTTGGGAAGATAGTTAAACAACTTGAGCTAAAACGAGTCACAACTAAATCTGATTTGCTGTCTGACAATAAGGAGATTATTATGGACAAGTCTAATTAGCTAAGTTGACACAGGTCACAATGCACTCTTGAGTGGAGAAACCTTTCCACTTAGAAGCTTCGACAGTGACAAACATCAGTTAAAACCACTAAGCTGAATCAGACAGAGTGGACAGAATTCTTGAACTCATACCAGAGTCATGGAGACCGGGATTTCTTTCTTTTGAGCATGATTAGAGGTAGTGGTGTTGGATTCAGTATGGAAAATTTCTCACCCAAACCGAAACAATGAAAAAAATGCTAACAGGAAACAGATCATATGCATATATTAAACTTTCCACCCAAACTGAAGGTTTATCTTCACTTTGGATTTCTACTGATGTTTACTGGCTGAGGCACATGAGCGGTCATCATCAAAACATGCATTAGTTTCATGTAGACAAATAATGTTATTCAGTAGGTCTATATTTCAAGATCTTTATGACTGGATAATCGGCAAAATGAACTTTTGCCTTTTAATTATGTCAGATATAGGAGAGCCAATCCCAGGCAGGCCTTATTACATCAACTATCTCTCAGTGTTCCATGAGATGCCCCAATTGCTACATAAATGAGAGCTGAGAACAATTTAACAATTTAAAAAGTTCCTTCTATAACTCTAGGAATCACATGACTGGACATATCCTGAAATTAAGAAGTGAATAAATTTGGATGATTAACTTTTGTACATATAACTAACAAGAGTACTGCGACTCAAGCTAGTTAAATCCTTCTCAAAGAACTTCCAGAAAAGGGCTGGTACGCTGTGGAGAAGCAAGCAAAAGCTTCTGCGGAAACATAAAATGGCATTTTCTTTTTTGTTTTGTTTTGACCACCATATCCCTTTAGATCAGGAACGCTCATCAATCTTCATATTCAGAGGCTTAATATCCAGGAAAGAGAGAAGCATGCAGAAAGTCAATCCACTTTGCTTCTAGAATGTTATGCGACTTGCCGGCCTTGCAAGACAGAATCAATGATCCTTTGGCTCTTTATATATCACCTACACTTGGTGCGATTAACTCAAAACTTTTCTTCAATCCTCTCCCTCCTTTTGCTTTCCCCTTCTTTAGTTTCTTGAATCGACCTGTGACTCAAAAGAGTGTATGACCTCTAATGTTTCGTGGATCCAGGATGTGCATTGAGTTCAAGCATGTTATTGAACCTGCAGAATCCTCAAAGTCTTATTTTATGGAGAATCTATTATATCTTTAGTATGTTGAACAAAGTCAATTGCATTTGTTTACCAAGTTATACCTTGCATCCCAGATTTGATCAAGAGATAAAACTTAGTCCATTTTTGGCTCTTTTTTTTTTTTTTTTTTTTTCTTTTTGCTAGACTAGAGGAGAATATGGATCATCTCAGTCTAAAATTTTCTAATAATGGTAAAGAGCAACTGCATCCCATTTTTGGATTTTTTTGGGAAATATTCTTCGAATTCATGGGAAATTTCCCAATAAATTAGACAATTGTTTTACTTCTCATTATTGGCAAAGCCCACATGCAAAAATCATATCTCCATACTAAAATGCAAACAGACTTGGTGTGGTTCTTTCCTCTATAATTTGATGACAAAATAAAACATGCAAATGAAATTGGAGTTTAGAAATCTCAAAAGGGAATTACCGGTGTACGTCAAGCCAATCGTACCGGTACTTGTCGCAGACCTTGCTGCCATGTGTGGGTCGGCCTTGCACGCGGTGGCCAGGGCCGTGGACCATTTTCTCTTTCTATTTCGCTTTAAAATCCTCTTAACAATCTCTTATTTTTTATTTTTTTAATTCATGAGTTCTTCCAATTTACCAATCCCTCTATCTTTACACAAGCGCTTGCACAGAGACAGACCTCTCTCTCTCTAATGGCTTATTTATCAATATGTGGAAAGTAATTCCATATTAAATCTCGTGTTGTGATGACTCTTATTATTAATCTTGATTTCGTGTTTGACATTTCATCACCATATTCAACCCTCAACTTTTCTTTTCATTTTGAATTCCTCATCACTAAGGGGTTGGAAGAGCCTGATGTGAGGTTGACGTGATTTGCATATGGCAAAATCGTTTTACAACAAAGGTGCATAATTTTATTTCTTGCAGTCAAAATTTAGTGAAGAAGATTCAATAGCTTAAGGGAGCATGACCAAGTTGACATGGGGAAGTACTTGGTATATGACCTAAATTATCATCAAAGTACATCAGATTGATGAACCATTTTTATGGCGACAAAAATGATTTTTTAGAGAGATCAAAGGGAGGAAGTACTTTTGGATCATCACAAAATGTGATTGTGATGTCACTTTTTCTTTTGATCGAGATTATTAATTGACGAGGAACTCGATACTTTTGATCTAAAGTCATATGCCTAGTTTTTAGGGAGATCAATTGGTGTGCGGACATCCGCACGACCATGTACCTAAGGAAGATATTCTTCAACTGGGGTTGGAGTTAAGTTGCAGAGAGAGCAACCCAATGTGTCGAATCGACAATGTTCGATAAACCAATCTACCTTAATGAAAAGGGCATTCGTCAACAATCTTTTTTTTTTAGGACTAGCCTTATCATTGGGACAGTTCATACAAAGGATCCCGACCAATACCGTCGCATGTTCCAGGGAAAACAGCGATCTCAACCTATTATCTGTTCCTCCCATGGCACGACAACCTATGAGAGATGCTCTGGCGAGTGGTCTAATTAGGTACCCGCGCGAGTTCTTTTACTCCGCAATCAAAGGGGGAATCACAAGGATGTACTCTTGTGTGTAAATAGACATGTAACTTGGAATAAATTTACAGTAGCCAAGGATGACTCCTCTTGATCCTTTACTTCTTCTTTGACACACCCATCCATAGCAAAGAGGACAATCGTGCCTGCTTAGGGTGCATGTGATCACTGCTATCTAAGGGCGGTTGTGCAGTTGTGCTTGTTGCACTCAGAAAATGCTAGTATGGATCGACATAAAAAATGATGCAACCAAAATAGGTAATGTCGACATGCGGTCGAGCTACGCGGCACAATCACACTTGAGCTTCACCCACTTTCATTTCATTAATATATATAGATACGGACAAGATATGTATTCACTAATGTATCGTATGTGCCATACATGAGTTGGACATTATCACATCCCTTGGATCATGCGTGTCCTACATGACCCACACAATTTAACTATCCAACAGTTGTGGTGAAGTGCGTGCATAATGTACCTACATCACCGAAGAAAAGCCCAATTCTCTTGCACTACTCGTATCTGACTCACGGGTCAAGCAAGGACTTAGAAAGGGGATGGTTCCATTTCGTCAATTCCCCCTCACCTATTTGAATCTTAAGTTCTTGTAGACAATTAGAAGGAGGTTCCCCATCTCGAGGGAGTCGCACAAGGAAAGAGGTGCATGCTAGCTTCGGACACTTGTGTAGGGATACGCTTTGGAGAGAAGGACAGCTTATTGTCGCCCTACATATGCTTTTTAGTGCAGGAAGACCCCATAACCGTAAGGTCTTCATCTTATTGAGGGATAGAGCGGAAGCGAGATGAACATGATTGGCCTCACTCCTCATATAGCTCCCACTGGCGTCCCCCTCGTCCTGACACTCAATATCTACTTCCGTCATTTCTATGACCTCCTCCATTTGATCACACCCTCCGATAGAAAGCAACTCCAGGTTTGCAAGGAGGGGTAGCAACACATGCGTCAGGAGCCTCTTCATTTTCTTACAATAATAGATACCGAGTACCTTGAGACCCCAAAACTTGTTACCTTTATGTAGCACTCCTGGGACTGCAGGCGTAGCAGCACAGAGTTCTTTCTCAGCTAGCCCATGTAGATCCATCATTTCTCTGAGTTCGAGAAACTCTAGGCTTGGAAGAGAAGAAGATGAGGATTGCGACAGACACCACATACTCCATGCCGTGTATTTTCCCCAGTGTGCACCTCTTCAGCTTGGAGTTTGTTATGCTTGGAATGTCCGTCAAGCTCTTAAGCCCATCAACTGCACCTCGGATCTCCAAGTGCTGAACATCTTTTGGGAGCATGGGAGGGGGTTTAGGTCCATCCCCTCTGACACAACACCCATGTAGCCTCACTGTTCTACTGAAAATGGGAACACCCGGATGGGGAACCATTCTACACCAAGGACCTTCAACTAACTCAAGTTCCCACTCCTTGGGACCGCCAACCTGTAAATGTTCCACATACGAGTCATAGCTTTGGACGTCGCCAAACTTGCAACTCAGCTTCTCCAACTTGCTCAAACTCATTATTTCCCGAGCCTGTACTGTCAAGCTGTCTTGCTCACACTTAAGACAAAGGGTTTGCAGATTATAGAGTTCTGGCAGAATTCCAGGAGGCAATTGCTGTAGTCTTGACTCGCCAAAATCCAGGCATCTTAAATTCACCAATTCCCGCAGCCCTTCAGGTACTTCTTCAATCCCACTGCCACAGAGATCCAACGTTCTTAATGCCTTCATTTTTGCCAATGAAGGCATGTGCCGTAAAAAGTAACAATTACACAATAACAAATGTTTGAGGTTCACCAGGTTAGAGATTGAGCTGGGCAACATCTCAATACCCGTAGAGGAAAGGTCTAGAACTTGAAGAGTGGGCATGCAACCAAAGAATGAACCATCTATGCTTCCCAAGCAATTATAACTCATATGAAGTTCCAAAAGTCGAGGCAGAGCCCTACTTTGCCGTCTCGCTGCTGGGATTTCTGTTATCGAATTTCGAATCAAGGACACTTTCTCTAAGTCCTTAACCCATTCTTCCTGCGCTGGAAGTCTGCTCAAACCTAGCCCCGCTTTCACCATGCATCGAGAGCCCAGCACATTGATTGCCATGTCCCTAACTAAATCATGCATCTTCAAACATTCGGAAAAGGAAGTCCCTGATCTTTCCAGCAAGCACACGTTGACTAATTTATTCACAATGGTGTGACCCCTATCATACTGTGCTTCGAGACTTTTCAAGTCACTAAAGAAATCGAGATAAACAAGATTTCGCAGCAAGTCTGCTGCCGGAATTTTAAAATCCTCAGGGTACAGTGCCAGATGCAGGAAACACCGTTGCACAACCGGATCATTCAGGCGAATAAAACTGAACTTCAATACGCTGAATACGTTACCTTCCATGCCTTTTCCTTCTTTCAACTCTTTCAGGGCACTTCTCCACTCGTGAATTTCCTCCTTCCCTTGCATACTTCTGGAAACCACCACGATCGCAAGAGGCAATCCTGAACACTCCTTTGCCACAGACTTCGCAACACTTTCTACTTCAGGAGTGAAAACAACTCTTCGTCCAAGATTTTTTACAAACAGTTGCCAGGCTTCATTTTCAGGAAGCGAATCTAACATGATCAGTTCATCGCATTCCATCTGCCGACATATGTCCAAGGACCGAGTTGTTAGAATTAACTTACATGCATCCACACCAAGTGGAATCCCAACCTCCTGCGGATCATAAGTTTGCCATAGATCATCTAAAATGATGACAGTGCTTTCTCTCTTCAGTAAGTGTGACAATTCAGCAGCCCGTTTGATCTTATCTTCCTTCTCTCTCAGGGTCATGGTTAAAACATTTCGATATCATTTGTTGCAACTTGAGAACATCACGTTCTTGGGACACTGTTACCCAGCATACTTTCCTCGGAGCGCTTGCCTCTTCTAGGAGACGGTTATAGATATGTTTGACAAGGGTTGTTTTCCCAACTCCACCCATACCATAAATGCCGACGGTCAATACGTCATCTTGCATCAAACGAGACAGCACTTTACTTAGATTTTGACTGAAAGCCTCACCAACTAATTCCCCAGTCACCAACTCATATGCCCCGGTAACTTCTTCAACATGTGTGAGCCCTCTAGAAAATTCACCTTGCTCTATAAGTTCCTCCACCTCCTTGGTCAATTGGTCTATTTGATTCACCAAGCTTACCCGTTGAAGAACTCGCCTTTCTGCAACTTGTGGTTCTATTCCCGAGATGTCGCCCTTTACTCTCCGGACATTTCTCAGCCAGTTCTCAACTTCTCTCTTCCTTTTATTTCCGACCCTTGATTCTGCAGAGCCAACTTCCTCAAGGATGTCAGATTCCCTGCTAGTTAGTCTCTCCAGCTTTTGACGAAGGCGATCCATCTTCCCACCAGGATTAGTATAAGAACCGACCGTTCGAACAAGACCAATTAATGTGCCCCCTATTTCCATAATCGTGCTCAGCAGGTTCATTCCTGCAGCCTGAAAGAACAAATTTTCCCAAAACTTTTAAAAAGAGATTCTCGATCAGATTGCTTTTGAATGCAATCTTTCTTTTCCATTGAGATCATATCTGCCGCGAACAACCCAACCGTATGTCTTTTTAACCAAACTACGATTTGCATACCATTTTTTTTTTTCGGATAATGATATAAATGGTGCTTAAACTTTGATCTATGGACCTTAAACTTTCAATTTATTCAATACGATTATTGAATTTTAGCTTAATGTTCAATATTGTCTTTGAACTTTTAATTTGTTTAATATGGTCCCCGGACTTTTGATACATGTTATATGTAGTCCCTGAATTATATTAAAATGGTGAAAATAGTTCTTTCATTAATTCAAGATTAGAGACAATATTAAATATTTTCATATAGTTAATGAACTAAATTAAAAAAAAATTAAAATTTTAGAGATTACATTGAATAAATTGAAAGTTTAGTAATCATTCTATTCTGAAAACAATTTCTACTCAAAAATGGTTTTTTCGATTCTATCCGCCTTCAAGACGAGTTTTGAGGCGTTTGAAAGCGTTTGATAATTCTTCAAAATTTATATTCCTAAATAGAAATACATTTGGTATGACCCTCAAATTCTTTATGACTTAGAATTTCTTTTAATTTTTAAATAATTTTATTACATTTTTTTCCTAGTTCTTCTTTCTTTAGCCGATCGCCAGCCTCCATTATGGTTAGCGATCGGCCAACCTTCGAGGCCATGGCTGACCGGTAGACAAGGGCTAGCATCGTCGGCCCCCCAATGAGGTTGAGCCTCGTCGGCCCAAGCCCCATTGGTGCTAGGTGAGGTCGGCCTTACCTAGATCTAACGAGGAAGAGCTCACCTAGCTGATGGCCTGGTGCTAGGCGAGGTCGGCCTTACCTAGATCTGACGAGGCCGAGCTCACCTAGCCGCTAGCGGGGCCGTCGGTTATGTTGTTTCCGGAAATAAAGAAATAACTTTTTTTTTCTTGATTTTGTTTCAAATATATTCCCGAAAACAAAAAGTTACCAAATAAATTTCTGTTCTAATTTCATACATCGAAAAACTCGGACCGATTCCAATAGATCAAGAACACAAGGATAGATCGACTCTGTCTGAAAGTTTATAACGCTGCTAGAAGGCAAACGCACCCAACCTTCACTCATTGATTCACCTTTCATGCGTGCAAACGGTTTAGCAATTTAAAGAACGACGAGCGTACCTGGAGCCAACCGCACCGATGCTTGTGGAAGAACTTCGACGAACAGGATGCAAAGAGAGAAGACCGACGGTGATGCTGCTGCTCAAATTCTATGGAGAGAGCAACTGGCTGGAGTAGGTTTGTGGAGAAGCGCAAATTGCTTTATGGCCTCGAAGGACTTTTTTTTATGCTAGAAGGACTTGATTAATCAGGGACAGCTGTACTAGCTAACTTCGATGCTCTGTTTAATCAAGTCCTTCGAGCCCATCCATTATTAGGCACATCGAAACATTATTTTCCGTTAAAAAATGGTGTTCAGTTACAAATTTACCGCCCTGCCCGCTTGGTTATCCAGAAGGGAATATGTTAGCTGGGAAAGGATTCCCTCAACAAATATCTTTTATCAAATGTGTGAAACTTCGGCTTTATCGGTTAGATTAACCATTTTGCCTCATTTGCGTTTTCGCTGGTGCCGATTCTCCAAAACCACTCTTATTCTTATCTCGTTCCTCCCAACCTGTTTTCCAATGTCGCGCCCTTGGAGACTTTTGCTGTCAATTGCTATCTTCGCGGTCCGTTGTCTACGGGTTCTCATAAATTGGGCCCAGCTACCCATGCTCATTTCGAAGCTCAATGGACCAATATTGGCATTAACAAATGCCCCATTTAAAAGGATTAAAGATATTTTAGTTTTTTGGGATAAGTGCTGTAAAAGTCCTAAAATTTATCACGAAAATGTAATTAAGTCCTAAAATTTGCAAAAATTACGTCCTAAAACTTGTCAAAATGTCTTAATCAAGTCCTAAAATCATTTCTCTCTCTTACGTGGTGAATAGTTAAAAAAAGAAAATTCCGTTAGGAAATTTGACGGCGTCTATTTTAGGACTCGATTGAAAACATCTTGACAGTTTTAAAATTTAATTGCACTTTGAACTTAATTACATTTTCGTAACAAAGTTTTAAGATTTATGCGGTACTTATCTCTAATTTTTTAACTTGTCTTAATGATTGTACCTACTGGCCTTATTGTCTAGGTTTCCGCGAAACGTCATTCCCACTTCTAATCTTCTGTTTGTAATCCGATGCCTCTAGGACTCCGAATCTACGTCCTTTTTGAATTCCTCATGACGTCTCTTTCTTTTTTCTTTTCTTTTTTGTTAGCCAAGGATGCACCGCGCAGCCCACGGCCTGTAGAGTGATGACGTCTCTTTCTTCATAAACACACAACTCTTGATTTTTAGCCTTGTTGCTTTTGACGCCATTGAAACTTGCTTTCAAGATTTGATTTTTATCCTTCCTTTTGTCGCCTTCACCCTCCTTGGACCTACCATGTCTTGATCATACGATTCCGATACTTTCTTTGCGCGTCTTGAACAACTTAAGTCGCTAGAGTGTGCAGCCAACGTCCACCTGTCGCCTTAGAGCTCCGCAGAGGACGAAGCGACGAAATTGTTCTTGGGCCATATCTCCGAACACCGGTAGCTCCTCCTTTCCTTTCTGAATGTTTCCCTCAGCATGTAAAAAGACCCTTTCCTGTTCCGAAGGGATCATCTTGTGGAATACGTCTGGAGTCCCACTTCTCAAAAGCTTAGGGCTTTCCACCCTTTCGATCGAGTCTTCTTTGAGTGGTATAATAGACTCAGATCTATCAAACATGAGGTATGGCGTAAGGCCCGAATTGACAAAGCCCTGGAGTTTTGTACCTTCGACTAAAAGCTTAATCACAAACTATCGAGGAGCTTTTCAAGTTTCTGGTCACTTTCGATCAACCGTTTCTTCCTTAAGTCTAGCTCCATGTCAATAACTTTTTTGGATGTGTATGCTATCACCGGCCTGAGTCCATATTGTGATGACCCTAGCGTCATCGATCTTGCGGCAAGTCCCTTTTTTCTGCAAGGTGCTGACCTTTCTTATACTCATTTTCAAACTTCCTATGCTCGCTGGACGGGTAACGTGGAAGATGACGAGCATGTGGCTTTCCTCGTTGTCCAAATTCGTCTTTTGCCATCCCTCTCTTCAAGTGGCGCGAGTGCTAAGGGGCTTAGCTTTTTATCTCTTGTAAGGCAAGCATATAGCTATGGGATGTCTTGCCCTGGCTGCTCTCTATGGGGGTCTAGGTATCGCTTTTGTTGCTATGGGCGAACCTAATGTTGGGGTTTTCAATGGCCCCCTCTCGATTCTTCAAGAGTGGGTCAGATTATGTTTCCTATCCTTGTTTTCTGACTCCAAGAATCCTCTCCCAATAGGATAAAAAGCCGAGACATGTTATCCCAAAAGCAAAGGAGCACAGTTGTTAAGCTTTCATCTACATTCTATCCCTGAGGGATCTTCGACTTTCCAGCATTTCCTTCACTGGTTTTACTATGTTTCCTTGAACACCGATGATTTTTGCCCCTTCTCTGGCTCGGATTTTATCTCTGTTTTCTCCTTCGTCTGATCCAAGGAAACCCAGAAGTTCTAGCGTTCTGTCTTGGTTGCATCTGATCTAACGTTGAGAATCACAGACTATTGAGCTGTTACATATGCTTTCCAGCGTGCGTAAACACTAAAGTCCTTAACTTTGGGAGAGTTAAAACAGAAGTCGTTTTGTCTCCTGTCGCTTTTATGAGCTCCTCAACTTCGCTGCAGCATTGGATGGAAAGCACCTCCAAGTTTGTGAGGAGAGGCAGCAGTATGTGCGTCAGCAGCTTCTTCATTTTGCAGCATTTACTAATTTCAAGCTTTTTCGGACCCCAGAAGGTATTATCTTCGGATAGTGCCCGTGGGAATGCACTCGCAGCAGCAAAGTTCTCTTCTACCTCCACCAGGACACGGAGGTCCTCTAATTGAATCTAGTCTGAGAAACTCGAGGCTTCGAAGAGGGGTGTATTTGTGTGGGAGGAAATCCTTGGACAGTGGAACCACTCACTCCATGGAATTAACTCTCCCAATGATGCAGTCCTTCATGCTGGTTACCTGGTGAAATGTTGGGATGTCCATTAGGCTTCTCGGGTCATCCTCCGCAAACCTTTCAATTATCAGCTATTCATGCCATCCACGAGCAACGCCACTTAATCTCACGATTTTACTATAATCTTCCACGCCTCCTCTTAGAGCCTCATCATTATCAACACATCCCAGTCTCAACTCCCATTTCTTTGGACCTTTTCCATCATTCAGATATGCCGTGTACAGATTAAATTCATTTTCATTAGCGAAATTGCATTTTAAAACCTCCAAGTTTCTCATACTCATCATCTCCCTTCCACATATAATTTACTGCCGAGGTATTGCAGGTGAGCAAGTTTCGGCAGAACTCCAAGTGGCAGTTTCCTTAGTTCTGAACCATTCAAATAAAAACGCTTAAATTTACCAATCTCTCTAACCCTGGATTCCACTTTCACACAGATCTAAAGTTCTTAACTCCTCCGTCTTTGCCACAGACGGGACTAATTCTAATTCCCTGCAACCCCGGAGCAACAGTGCAATGAGGTTCTTCAAGTTGGATGTTGAACTTGGCAGACACTTGATTTTTGTCCAAGATAGATCAAGAACTTGGAGAGCAGGCATGTTCTGGAGGAACACATCAAGGTAATGCCTTCAAGGAAGTGTTATTGCTCAAGCAAAGGAACTTGAATCTAGGACACTTAGGCTCTATCCCTTGTGGGATGCCTTCAATGAGATTTCCCATTAAGGAGACTCCCTCCAGATTCTGTGTCCATTTTATCTCTTCAGGTATCTTTCTCAAAGGCAACCCGCGTGCACCATAGATCTCATCATGTTGATTGCCATGTCCCTGAGCAAGTCATGCATCTTCAATTCCTCTATTTTCTTGTCCAGAGATGCTTATGCATTTCGCACTTTCCAACAAGCAGACGTTAAGTAATTTATTCACCAATGCATGTCCCCTATGGTACTCCACTTCCTGACTTCTGCTGTGTGTCAATCGGATATCCATGAATACCAGATGAGCTCACTTCTTTCAATCGTGTAATCCTCAGGATATAATGCCATATGCAGGAAACACTGTCGTGCCATCGCATCATTTAGTCGAGTATAGCTAAATCTCAGAACACCAAACACCTTTTGTATGCATCCTTCTGCGAAGTTTGCTTATTTCAATGCTTCTAATACATTTCTCCACTCATGGATGTCCTCCGTTCTCTCATGCTTTCAGAAACCACCACAATCCCAGGAAGCAAATCTGCACACTCCTGTGCGACAGACCTTGCTATATTTTCTACTTCAGGTGGGAAGACTTTTGTACACCGTAGATTCTTCATGAACAAGTGCCAAGCTTCATTCTCAAGGAGAGTCTCTACTTTGACAGAAACTTGGCATTCCATCTGGGGACACACATCCACCTTCCTGGTTGTCAGGATCAGTTTACAGCCGTTCTCGTCTAGCAAAAGTCCACCTCTTTTGGATCATACATATTCCATATATCATCCGAGATGAGAACAAATTTTTTTCCCCTAAGGAAGTTCAATAATCTTCCAGCTCGATGGACCCCATCATCCACATTTGACAGGTCAAGATTCAGACATTTTGCAATCTCGTAGTGCAGCTCGTCTGGGCTATATTTTTGGGACAACCGCCAAACTGACCATGTGTGGAGAATTGGAGCTTTTCATTCATCAGGTAAGATCATAACTTTTGCAGATTTTGTCTAAAAGAATTCGCTGACTAATTCCTTTGTCGGCAGTTCATTTCCCCTGATATAATTTTGCGTGACTCCGCCACTAAATTCACCTTGCTTTCTAAGTTCCTTCACATCTTCAATCAATTGATTTTACGATTTACCAAGTTGATCGATGAAGTGATTCTTGAGAGAAGTCCTGCATTTGCAACTTCCTGTTCTAAGGTTAAGAATTCATCATTTTTCCTTCGTACACTGCTCAGCCAATTCTCAACATCTTTCTTCCAAGAGTTGACTCAGCATGTTCTACTTCCACAGTTATGCTTCCTTCACTACTAATAAAGACCCTAGAGCTCGCTTTCAAGGATGTGCATCTTGCCACTGAGATCACCATAATTGCTAATGCGACTTCAGACGATCTGAAGATTATGACCAGATTCTGCTGCTGCATTGATGTAGTGTTGCATTCTATTACCTGAAAAAGGACAAGTTTAGCAGTCCAACGTGGAAGAGAAATTCTATCTACAGTTGATTTCAATGCCATTCTGCTGTTGCCATCAACACTATACATTTTACTAAGCCAAAAAACAACTGATATCGATTGGGACAACATTTCCATCCTCCTGTAGAGTTTAGTTGAAGCTCATGTACACGCTGAACCTCCATTGTATCTGTTAAAGATATGCAATGAGATCTTACTTTGCCAGCCAAGAGAACATAAAAGCAAGCGATGGTCTATGTCACTAATAGTGCGCCACTTTGGGAAGATAGTTAAACAACTTGAGCTAAAACGAGCCACAACTAAATCTGATTTGCTGTCTGACAATAAGGAGATTATTATGGACAAGTCTAATTAGCTAAGCAACCCGGACACAGGTCATAATGCACTCTTGAGTGGAGAAACCTTTCCACGTAGAAGCTTCGACAGTGACAAACATCAGTTAAAACCACTAAGCTGAATCAGACAGAGTGGACAGAATTCTTGAACTCATACCAGAGTCATAGGGGGCACGTGACAAAATTTATGGAATAGAAATCAATTTCTGGCCAGAAATTGATTTCTTAATTTCTATTCCATGGACGAGTTTAAACAAAGAAACGTATTTGATAACGATTCAGAATTTCCTAGAGTAAAAATTTGTTTGATAAGAGAATTGTTGACACCTAAATTTTTGCCCAAAAAAATCATTTCCAAAAAAATGGGAACATTTGTTTTTCCACAAAAATATTCCAAGTTAAATTCTTGCATATAGATTATCTAGGCATTTAATATGGTGTTTTAAATGGAAGATGTTTTTACTTAAAAAAAAAAAAAAAAAAGATAAAAAAAAATTGAAAATATATATTAAAAAAAGATTTTAAAAAAAGAGAAAACAAGAAAAAAAAAAAAAAGTTGGGGCCAATGATCTAAATGTGACTAGCCAAGCCCAGGAGGTCAGATTGGAATTAAAATGGCAAATTGGGGCCAAAATGCAATTTCCAAAAGTTGAGGGACCAATTCGCAAATTTTGCAAAATTTTGCCCGAACCCTTAAATCATCATCTTGGTCACCAATTAAGTTGAAATTGAACTTGGGCCAACTCGAATCAATTAAATCGGGCCAAAAAGACCAAGTTTGTATTGAAATGGGTATTTTTGGATAAGAAAATGGCCAACTTTGAGGGATTTTCTTGCAAAATTGAGTGAGTATAATTGTGAAAAATGGCCAAGATCTTAAACTACTATGCATGAGCTTGCTAATTGATCAAAAATCGCAGCCAAATTGATGGATTAAAGCACCTAAACCAGCTGACAAACCTCAGTCCACAAGTTTGTCTATTTTCGGAGTTGCTGAGTAAGCAACTTGGTGGCCTCACCATATCCTCCTTAGCTGCCCAACCGGCCCGATCTCTGCACGTGATGGAAGGCCATTATTGGTACTGCAAGTGGACGAACATTGGTCAGAGATAAGCTTCTGAAGACACGGGAAAATCGCACCAAACCCGGACACTCAACATCTGCAGAAATTGAAAATCTGGCTAAGTCAGAAAGTTGTTGAAGTAACCCTGTTGATAAGCTTGGTAGGTGGACAAAAGACCGACCAAAACTCCTCTAATTCAGGGGATAACATCTACGAAGCATGATCTTTTGAGGGATGAGAGAGAGGAGACGAGAAGGAGAGGAGAGAGCACACGGTCGTCCCCCAAAGACACCTTCAGAAGCAACTCCAGAAAAGAAAACCCAGAAATTCCAGACCGACCTTAAGAGAGAAAAGTGCAATTTTCACAAACTTGCAGCCAAAATTAGTCAAAACCTTCAACTAGAGAGTGAAACTTCACTCAAAGATCTTTCCAACCATAGGTCGCACGTCCCAAATGGAGATCAGGAAGGCCTCCTAAAGCCCCCGAAAAACTACCCTCCTGGCGGGCCAAAGAAAGTCTGAATTTTTCTAAGTGTTGAGCCCGGTTGGTCACGAGTGAAAGAAAGCGAGTGTTTTTGAGAAATTTGAGAGACAAATGATGAAAACCATGAGTTCAAAATCAAAGTAGAATACATATAGCTTTGTTTGGTGTTTATTTTTCCAACAAAAAAAGTCATGGAGTCTAATTTTGGAGGTTAATGAAAACCTTCGTTATCAGTCCTTTCTTTGTAGATCTGGTTTTCCAGTTGAAGAAGCCAACTTCCACGTGCCTCCCGAGGATAAGTTCTCGGTTTCCTCGGCCAAGAACCACTTGAAAGGGAAAATAGGAAGCAAGGTAAGCATCCTAGATGTATTTTGGTTTAATTTTGAACATGTTTTGATCACAAAAATCAAGAGGAAAGCTAGTCTAGAGGACTGATTTTCGAGGCTGAAATTTTTCTAAGTGTTGAAATTTCTTCAAGAATTTTGCAAGTGTGCTTCTTGGAGAGGTCGTTTTGATGTCTTTCGGTGGGCCATTCTCTATGATTTTTGTTGCATTTGAAAGCTCATGTTACCTACTTTTACTCGGATTAAGTAGTGTTTCTCGTAGATCTTGCATGTGATAAGTGTCGGGGCTTGAATATGAGCATGCAACATGTTTGCTTGACTTGGGTTCAAATCCAAATTTGTGAAATCAGATCAAACCCGCATATTTGAGGATGATTTTAGCTTAGTTCTTTTGTGTTTTAAGCTATGATTTCTGTCTAATCTTGCTCTTTGCATGTGGTAGTATAATCTTGATACTTTATTTCCGCATGAGATTGCTTGTGGGTTGAGATTGAAGGCCACAAACATGGCCCGACTAAGCTGATTTGAGATGATTTGATGCACGCCAAGTGTTCGACGAAATGCGCAAACCAAGTTTCGATCTTCAAACGGTCGATTTGAGCTTGATTATTGTGATATTCATGTGCTGTGTTACTCCATGTTAGCATAGATCGGTTTAAGGAATTATTATTAATATTTTTAAAAAAATAAAAAAAAAAAAAAAAATATGAAAATTTCAAAAATATCAAAAAATATTGGATGTTATCAAATTAAGCCAAAAATGACATTTAGGAGATTTTCCTAAATTTTTAAAGTCATTTTCCTAATTAAATGATATTTTGGTATTTTAGAACCATTTTTGTAAACAATCTATTATGCGTAGATTAAAATTAATTAGAGTAATTGCATGCATCTAGAGTAATTCCATGCATATTTAAATTCCCATTTTTGCTTACGGGGGTCCTGTCCCGGGGCGTGATAACAAAGCCATGTAATATTATTTGCCCGACTTGTATCGGGTCTTTCTTTTCCGCATTACTTTCAAGTCCTTCCAATTTATTGGATGTTTACTTATGCACCGCTTTTCATTAATTTGAGTGTAAATTTCTTTTCTAGATTTATGTTAGGATTAGTCTAGATATTAAAAAAAAATCAACAAAAACATTTGCATGGACGCTTAGCGGTTTTGTAAGGATTATAATTGGTAATCAAGATTGTGTGGCCATTTAGATGAACAACCTTTCAAGTTAGTGGTACCGTAAGGGCGCTAATAGAAACATTAGCGTAAACAAGTCCCCGTTCCTAGAAATCTCTGGTTGCGTAGGAATCGAGACAACACTCCCGTGCCTCGATTGGTTTCTAGCCGACCCCAATAGGCTAGTGGCGACTCCTAGAAATATTTAGGTTGTTAAGAACTAAAAAAACAAAATCCAACGTTGCGCGAGGTATGGGCTTGGGAGCCCGCGCCTAATTTAGGGCCATTGGTCCACCTCTTTAGGCAAATACCCTAAACCATTCTTTCTTTTCCCCGAACGGAAAAAAAAAAGAGGTCGTGACAAGAATAAAACTTCTTTTTCTAGGAGTGGTGATGATTGGCATTCGGTGGCCGGAGTCTAACGTCCGGCATCCAATGTTCAGCGATCGACGGTGGGTGGTCGGAGTCCAAAGTCCGATGTTCGGCATCCGATGTTTAGAGGTCGATGACCGGCGGCTGGCGGCGGGTGGCCAATGGTTGGAGTCTGGTGGCTGGCGACCGGCGGCGGGTGGCCAATGGTTGGAGTTCGGCGACCGGAGACGGGTGGCCAACAGCCAAAGTCCGACGGTCAACATCTGATGGCTGGTGGCAACCAACGGGCGGTCGGCGGGGGACGTTCGATGGTTGGCGGTGGGCCTCCGATGTTTAGTGGTTGGCGATGAGCGGCCAACGACCGACAAGTGTCCAACATCCAACGGTTGGCGGCCGTTACGGTTGGCGGTCGGTGACGAGTGGCTGGAGTTCGGTGACTAACGACCGGCATTCGGTGGCCGGCGATCAATGGCGAGCGGCTAATGGCCGAGGTCAGTGGCGGGCCGCCGGAGATCAGCAGCGAGCGTTCGGCATCTCACGGGCGATGACCAAAGTGAACAATGAAGAAAGTTTTAATTTCTCATTTCTATTCTAGAAATAGAAAAGTTAAAAATTTTAACTTTTGATTTCTACTCCAAATCTATTTCGGAACAGATTTCTGTTCCAGAAATAGAAAAATGAGATTGGAACAGGTTTTACATTCCGAAATAGAAAAATGAGATTACGTTACCAAATGGATTTTTATTCCAAACCTGTTACGAGGAATAGAGAAACAGAGAAATAGAGAAATAAAAAGGTTGTCATGCACGCCTGTAAAGACTGGGATTTCTTTCTTTTGAGCATGATTAGAGGTTGGGACTTTAAACATCATTCAATAGTGGTGTTGGATTAAGTTAGGAAAATTTCTCACCCGCATCGAAATAATAAAAAAAATGCTAACAGGAAACAGGTCATATCCATATACTTAAACCTTCCACCCAAACTGAAGGTTTATCTTCACTTTGGATTTCTACTGATGTTTCTGAGCTGAGGCACATGAGCGATCATCATCAAAACATACATTAGTTTCATGTAGACAAATAATGTTATTCAGTAGGTCTATATTTCAAGATCTTTATGACTGGATAATCGGCAAAATGAACTTTTTCCTTTTTAATTATGTCAGATATAGGGGAGCCAATCCCAGGCAGGCCTCATTACATCAAAGATCTCTCAGTGTTCCATGAGATGCCCCAATTACTACATAAATGATAACAATTTAACAATTTAAAAACTTCCTTCTATAACTCTAGGAATCACATGACTGGACATATCCTGAAATTAAAAAGTGAATAAATTTGGATGATTAACTTTTGTACATATAACTAACAAGAGTACCGCGACTCAAGCTAGTTAAATCCTTCTCAAAGAACTTCCAGAAAAGGGCTGGTACGCTGTGGAGAAGCAAGCAAAAGCTTCTGCGGAAACATAAAATGGCATTTTCTTTTTGTTTTGTTTAGACCACCATTTAGATCAGGAACGCTCATCAATCTTCATATTCAGAGGCTTAATATCCAGGAAAGAGAGAAGCATGCAGAAAGTCAATCCACTTTGCTTCTAGAATGTTATGCGACTTGCCGGCCTTGCAAGACAGAATCAATGATCCTTTGGCTCTCTATATATCACCTACACTTGGTGTGATCAACTCAAAATCTTTTCTTCAATTCTACCCATCCTCTCCCTCCTTTTGCTTTCCCCTTCTTTAGTTTCTCGAATCGACCCGTGACTCAGAAGAGTGTATGACCTGATGTTTCGTGGATCCAGGATGTGCATTGAGTTCAAGCATGTTATTGAACCTGCCGAGTCCTCAAGGCCTTATCTTATGGAGAATCTATTATATCTTTAGTATGTTGAACAAAGTCAATCGCTTTTGTTTACCAAGTTATACTTTTTTTTTTTAGTCAGTCCTACGCTACTCTTAATCTAACTATCATTCTTAGACTTTTGTCCTGCCTCCTTATAGGGCGTAAGAGTCGAAACCCACTCTTGAAACTAATTCATCCCTACCTCAATCTCGCCCGAGAAGGTAGAGATTCGAACTTCCCACCTTCTCCTTCCATGTTAGAAGGGTGACCACTGAGGTAAAACCTAGTGGTTACCAAGTTATACCTTGCACCTTGCATCCCAGATTTGATCAAGAGATAAAACTTAGTCCATTTTTGGCTCTTTTTTTTTTTTTTTCTTTTTGCGAGACTAGAGGAGAATATGGATCATCTCAGTCTAAAATTTTCTAATAATGGTAAAGAGCAACTGCATCCTATTTTTGGATTTTTTTGGGAAATATTCTTTGAATTCACAGGAAATTTCCCAATAAATTAGACGATTGTTTTACTTCTCATTATTGGCAAAGCCCACATGCAAAAATCATATCTCCAGACTAAAATGCAAACAGACTTGGTGTGGTTCTTTCCTCTATAATTTGATGACAAAGTAAAACATGCAAATGAAATTGGGGTTTAGAAATCTCAAAAGGGAATTACCGCTATACGTCAAGCCAAGCGTACCGGTACTTGTCGCAGACCTTGCTGCCATGCGTGGGTTAGCCTTGCACGCGGTGGCCAGGGCCGTGGACCATTTTCTCTTTCTATTTCGCTTTAAAATTGTAAAATATGGGTTTTGACCAGTCAAAAAGTAAAAAAGGAGAAAGAAGAAGGAGAGGAATCGAGAGTTTTCGGGAGAGGGAAAAGAGAAGAGAGAGAGAGGAAGAAAAAAACAGAAAGAAAGAAAAGAAAAAGAAAAAAAGAAAAAGGGGGAAAAGGAAGAGATAAAAGGGAAATAGAGAGAAAAAGGAGGAGAGAGAGAACGGGAGAGCCGAGAGCTTTCGTTCGAAGAAGAAGAAGAAGAAGAAAGAGGGTTTTGTGTATTTTCATCACGGGAGCATCGCCAAGCCGTATAACGCAACGCCCGGTAAGCGCTCGTGCTCCCCCCTTTGTTCAATCGAAGTAATTTTGGACCTAGGGCTTGAAATCCGGAATTTTGAGAAAATCGAGCGGTGAAGTATGATTTTTGAGTCGTTGAGCTGAGTATTTTTGTAGAAATGGTACTTTGGGATGTTGTGAAGCTATAGCATCTTACGGATCGTGATTTGAGCTTGCGGTTTGTCCGGAACGGAATTTTGAAGTTGGGGGCGCATTCTGGTACTGTAGCGGCAGTAGCTTCGAGCCTCTTTTTTTGTCGTTTTTGGTTCTGTTTTGGGGCAGCTGAGTTGGGGTTGTTGTTGTACGTTAAAAGAGCTTTCTAAAGACTGCAAGACGGCTTGAAACGGAATTTTGTGGAGGAAGTTATGGCGCGACAAAGTTGGCGCATGAGCTGCGCCTAGCGGGAAATCGATGGGTTTTCGATAAATGCGAGCTTTCGTGGCGCATAGGTGTCGTTTTATCGACAAATAAGCCTAGTTTAGACGAGTCATTATGCGAATATCCTTTTTACTCGGCCTTTTGATAATGTTTTTCCTTTAATTATTAGGGATCCGAGTGCGTTGGTTCGAGTGAGCGTCGTAGTTGATTTTCGACTTTCCCAGGTGAGTGGTGCTATCTCTTCTAAGAATTTATAAGCTCATATTTTTAAAATGATAAATGATTGATATTTCATGAGTTATGAATAAGCATATTTGTTGCATAAAATTTGGATCGGGCATTTACTGCGTTTTGGTATTTAAGAATAGTATGAGAATTTTTGAGTGCAAATATATGTTTTGTTTGATGAACGAAGTTGAGAAATATTACATGTTTTGGGTTTGTGAAACCATTTCATGAAAAGCTTGACTTTGAGATGATTTATGGAAGGTTATATAGTTATTGATTGGTAATAAGGTTTTTGAAATGTATTTGATTTAAAAGTGATATGTGTTTTTGATGGAGATTATTCAATGGACTGGACCATTGATACTTGACTTTTGATGGTGATTTAAATGAGTTTTCATATTAGTATAAGGCTTTGATGATAAGAAATAACTCTTATATGATTCGATATGTATTTTATATATTGAGTTTGATTTATGAGACGGGTCTTGAAATTATTTGAAAATGTTTTATGAAAAGTATTTCTGGCAAATAAGTTGAGTTACGAATCTTTTGGTGATGTATGAAATGTTTAATGGATTTGGTTTGAGAATTATGGATGGTGTAGTTCTGGATTGATGTGGATGCTCAATATCGCTGTGAGCCCAGCGAGGGGCTTGTGGGTATGCGCATACTATTCTAGGATATCCTTGTGGGCCGAGCCACCGGCTAATAATAGGTGGAGACCTTGCCAAGGGGGGAATCTTGGTCGCCTCGTCACCGGGCGTTGTATCGTGACCATGGTTTGATATTGAGCAATGGATTGATTGATGGAGTGGACCATCGACGTGTAATTTGAGATTAGTCGATGGATTGGACCATCGACGTGTAATTTGAGATTAGTCGTTGGAATGGACCATCGACGTGTAATTTCATTTGATTATCAATGTGTGGTTTGATGAGATTAATCAATGGAATAGACCATTGATGCATATTTTATGAGATTAACCAATGGAATTGACCATTGGCATGTGAATTAATGAGATTGATCAGTGGATTAGACCATTGATGTTTATTTTGATGTTATTATGAAATGATTATTGCTATAAATATAGCTATGTTGAAGCGTATGTAACTTATTCTTTTTACTGTTTGTTATATCCTAGATTTGAGTTAAAAGAGTTGTAGTTTGGTTTTGTAAATATACATAGTGGGTGCTCGATCCGCTTAGAAGAGATGCACTACTTACTGAGCCGTGGTTGCTCACCCCTCTATTTTTTCCAACCTTTTTCAGGTTCCTCGACTATTGATGAGTAGATACGAGAGCGATTTGGATGTGGGGACTTTTAAGAGTTGGATTTTGAGAGCTCTGAGGCTGCGTCCTTTGAGTGGAAGGACGGCCGTGTCATCCCCATTTTCTTGTTAGTTTTGGGGTGTGACAAAAATCCTCTTAACAATCTCTTAATTTTTTTTTTTAATTCGTGAATTCTTCCAATTTACCAATCCCTCTATCTTTACACGCGCTTCCACAAAGACAGGCCTCTCTCTCTCTAATGACTTATTTATCAATACGTGGAAAGTAATTTCATATTAAATCTCATGTTGTGATGGCTCTTATTGTTAATCTCGATTTCGTGTTTGACATTTCATCACCATATTCAACCCTCAACTTTTCTTTTCATTTTGAATTCCTCGTCACTAAGGGAGTGGAAGAACCTAATGTGACGTTGACGTGATTTGCATATGGCAAAATCGTTTTACAACAAAGGTGCATAATTTTATTTCTTGCAGTCAAAATTTAGTGAAAAAGATTCAATAGCTTAAGGGAGCATGACCGAGTTGACATGGGGAAGTACTTGGTATATGACCTAAATTATCATCAAAGTACATCAAATTAGTGAACCATTTTTATGGCGACAAAAATGATTTTTTAGAGAGATCAAAGGGAGGAATCACTTTTGGATCATCACAAAATGTGATTGTGATGTCACATTTTCTTTTAATCGAGATTATTAATTGACAAGGAACTCGATACTTTTGATTTAAAGTCATTTGCCTAGTTTTCAGGGAGATCAATTGGTGTGCGGACATCTGCACGACCATGTACCTAGGAAAGATATTCTTCAACTGGGGTTGGAGTTCAGCTGCAGAGAGAGCAACTCAATGTGTCGAATCGACAATATTCGATAAACCGATCTACCTTAATGAAAAGGGCATTCGTCAACAATCTTTTTTTTTTTTTTTTTTTTTTTTTTTTGAGGACTAGCCTTATCATTGGGAGAGTTCATACTAAGGATCCCAACCAATACCGTCGCATGTTCCAGGGAAAACAGCGATCTCAACCTATTATCTATTCCTCCCATGGCACGACAACCTATGAGAGATACTCTGGCGAGTGGTCTAATTAGGTACCCGCGTGAGTTCTTTTACTCCGCAATCAAAGGGGGAATCACAAGGATGTACTCTTGTGTGTAAATAGACATGTAACCTGGAATAAATTTATAGTAGCCAAGGACGACTCCTCTTGATCCTTTACTTCTTCTTTGACACACCCATCCATAGCAAAGAGGACAAAATCGTGCCTGCTCGGGGTGCATGTGATCACAGCTATCTAAGGGTGGTTGTGCAGTTGTGCTCGTTGCGCTCAGAAAATGCTAGTATGGATCGACATAAAAAATGATGCAACCAAAATAGGTAATGTCCACATGCGGTCGAGCTACGCGGCACAATCACACTTGAGCTTCACCCACTTTCATTAATATATATAGATACGGACAAGATATGTATTCACTAATGTATCGTACGTGCCATACATGAGTTGGACATTATCATATCCCTTGGATCATGCGTGTCCTACATGACCCGCACAATTTAACAATCCAATAGTTGTGGTGAAGTGCGTGCATAATGTACCTACATCACCGAAGAAAAGCCCAATTCTCTTGCACTACTTGTATCTGACATGCAACTTGGAAAGGGTATGGTTCCATTCCGCCAATTTCCCCTCACCTATTTGAATCTTAAGTTCTTGTAGACAATTAGAAGGAGGTTCCCCATCTCGAGGGAGTTGCACAAGGAGAGATGTGCATTCTAGCTTCGGACAATTGCGTAGGATTACTCTTTGGAGAGAAGGACAGCTTATTGTCGCCCTACATAAGCTTTTTAGTGCAGGAAGACCCCATAACCGTAAGGTCTTCATCTTATTGAGGGATAGCGCGGAAGCGAGACGAACATGATTGGCCTCACTCCTCATATAGCTCCCACTGGTGTCCCCCTCGCCCTGACACTCAATATCTACTTCCGTCATTTCTATGACCTCCTCCATTTGATCACACTCTCCGATAGAAAGCTCCTCCAGGTTGGCAAGGACGGGTAGCAACACATCCGTCAGGAGCCTCTTCATTTTCTTACAACCATTGATTTTGAGTCCCTTGAGACCCCAAAACTTGTTACCTTCATGTAGCACTCCTGGGACTGCAGGCGTAGCAGCACAGAGTTCTTTCTCAGCTAGCACACGTAGATCCATCATTTCTATGAGTTCGAGAAACTCTAGGCTTGGAAGAGACGAATATGAGGATTGGGACACTGACACCACATACTCCATGCCATGTATTTTCCCCAGTGTGCAGCTCGTCAGCTTGGAGTTTGTTATGCTTGGAATGTCCGTCAAGCTCTTAAGCCCATCAACTGCACCTCGGATCTCCAAGTGCTGAACATCTTTTGGGAGCATGGGAGGGGGTTTAGGTCCATCCCCTCTGACACAACACCCATGTAGCCTCACTGTTCTACTGAAAATGGGAACATCCCCAATGAAAACATTATTATACCAAGGACCTTCAACTAACTCAAGTTCCCACTCCTTGGGACCGCCAACCTGTAAATGTTCCACATACGAGTCATAGCTTTGGACGTCGCCAAACTTGCAACTCAGCTTCTCCAACTTGCTCAAACTCATTATTTCCCGAGCCTGTACTGCCAAGCCGTTGCACTGACCATTAAGACGAAAGGTTTGCAGTTCAGAGAGTTCTGGCAGAATTCCAGGAGGCAATTGCTTTAGTCTTGATGCGCCAAAATCCAGGCATCTTAAATTCACCAATTCCCGCAGCCCTTCAGGGACTTCTTCAATCCCACTGCAACGGAGATCCAACGTTCTTAATGCCCTCAGTTTTGCCAATGAAGGCACGTGCCGTAGTGAGAAACAATAACACAATAACAAATGCGTGAGGTTCACCAGGTTAGAGATTGAGCTGGGCAACATCTCAATCTTCGCGTTGGAAAGGTCTAGAACTTGAAGGGTGGGCATGCAACCAAAGAACCAACCATCTATGCTTGTCAAGATATTACCACTCATATGAAGTTCCAAAAGTCGAGGCAGAGACCAACTTTGCTGTCTCGCTGCTGGGATTTCTTCTATTGAATTGTGAATCAAGGACACTTTCTCTAAGTCCTCAACCCATTCTTCCTGCGCTGGAAGTGTGCTCAAACCTAGCCCCGCTTTCACCATGCATCGAGAGCCCATCATGTTGATTGCCATGTCCCTAACTAAATCATGCATCTTCAAAAATTTGGAAAGGGAATCCCGTGATCTTTCCAGCAAGCACACGTTGACTAATTTATTCACAATGGTGTGACCCCTATCATACTGTGCTTCGAGACTTTTCAAGTCACTAAAGAAATCGAGATAAACAAGATCTGCCAGCAAGGCTATGGTCGAAAATGCAAAATCCTCAGGGTACAGTGCCAGATGCAGGAAACAACGTTGCACGACCGGATCATTCAGGCGGATAAAACTGAACTTCAATACTCCGAATACCTTATCTTCCATGCCTTTTCCTTCAAACCTCGCGTCTTTCAACTCTTTCAGGGCACTTCTCCACTCGTGAATTTCCTCCTTCCCTCGCATACTTCCGGAAACCACCATGATCCCAAGAGGCAATCCTGCACACTCCTTTGCCACAGACTTCGCAGCACTTTCTACTTCAGGAGTGAAAACAACTCCTCGTCCAAGATTTTTTAGAAACAGTTGCCAGGCTTCATTTTCAGGAAGCGACTCTAACTTGATCAGTTCATCGCATTCCATCTGCCGACATATGTCCAAGGACCGAGTTGTTAGAATTAACTTACATGCATTCACACCAAGTGGAATTCCAACCTCCTGCGGATCATAAGTGTGCCATAGATCATCTAAAATGATGACAGTGCTTTCTCTCCTCAATAAGTGTGACAATTCAGCTGCCCGTTTGATCTCATCTTCCTCCTCTCTCAGGGTATGGTTAAAACACTTCGATATCCTTTGTTGCAACGTGGGAACATCACATTTTTGGGACACCGTCACCCAGCATACTTTCCTCGGAGCACTTGCCTCTTTTAGGAGACGGTTATGGATATGGGTGACAAGGGTTGTTTTTCCAACTCCACCCATACCATAAATGCCGACGGTCAAGACGTCATCTTCCATCAAACAAGACAGCACTTTATTTAGATTTTGTCCGAAAGCCTCACCAACTAACTCCTTAGTCACCAACTCATATGCCCTGGTATCTTCTTCGGCATGTGTGAGCCCGCCAGAAAATCCACCTTGCTCTATAAGTTCCTCCGCCTTCGTGGTCAATTGGTTTATTTGATTCACCAAGCTTACCCGTTGAAGAACTCTCCCTGCTGCAACTCGTGGTTCTAATCCCGAGATGTCGCCCTCAAATCTCTGGAAATTTCTCAGCCAGTCCTCAACTTCTCTCTTCCTTTTTTGTCCGAGCCTTGATTCTGCATATTCAACTTCCGTAAGGATGTCAGATTTCCTGCCAGTTAGTCTCTCCAGCTTTTGATGAAGGTTATCCATCTTCCCACGAACACTAGCGGAAGTGTAAGGACTGACCATTTGAACCACGGCTGTCACCGTGTCCATTCCTGCGACCTGAAAGGACAAATTTACCCAAAACCTTTAAAGAGAGATTCTCGATCAGATTGCTTTTTTGAATGCGATCTTTCTATTGAGATCATATCTACCGCAAACAACCCAAACATATGTCTTTTGTTTACCAAACTACGGTTTACATGCCCATTTTTTCTTCGGATAAAGATATAAATAATCCTTAAACTTTCAATTTATTTAATATCATCCCTGAATTGAACAACATTAAATATTTTCATATAGTCAATAACTAAATTGAACAAATTAAAAATTCAAAGATCACGTTAAATAAATTAAAAGTTTGATAACCATTCTGTTCCCGAAAATAATTTACGTTCAAAAATGATTTTTTCTGATTTTTTTTTCTTGACAAGTTTCTGAACATTTGAAGGTTTTTGGTAAGTATCCAAAATTTCTATGCCCTATATAGAAATGTATTTGGTACAATCCTCAAATTCTGTTGTGACTTATAAGTTCTTTAATTTTTTAATAATTTTATTACATTTTTCTTCTTCTTTTTTCTTTTTTTCCCCTTACTTCTTCTTCCTTTAGTGAGTCGCCAACCTTCGCCATGGTTGGCAACTAGCCAAATGAGGACCGGCAACCTCGTTGGAGTGTCATCGACCCCAGAAAGGCCGAGCCTCGTTGGCCTAAGCCTCACCAACACTGGGTGAGGTCAACCTCATCTAGCCATGAGCGAGCAACGCCGACCTCGCGGTGGCCTGATGAGGCTTGACCTCACCAGCTTGCCGAACCTCGCCAGATCTGGGCGAGGCCGACCTCGTCTAGCCGCCAGCCATCACTGAGGCCAACTGACAAAAGGAAGAAAAGAAGAAAAGAAAAGAGAAAAAAAGAAAGTTATCTTGATTTTGAAGTTGCTTTCGGGAAAAAAAAGTAATTTTCTTTTTTATTCTCTTCCAAATCAATTTCTGAAAACAAAAACTTAACAAAGGATTTAAGTTCTAATCTCGTACATCAAAAATCTCGGACGACTCCAGTAGATCAAGAACACAAGGATGGATCGACTCTGTCTAAAAGTTCATAACGCTACTAGAAGGCAAACCCACCCAACCTCCGCTCATTGATTCACAAATCAAGCGTGCAAAAGGAAGTGGGCTTTAGCTATCTAAAGAAAGAAACGACGAGCGTACCTGGAGCCAACCGCACCAATACTTGTGGAAGAACTTCCGACGAGCAGGATGCAAAGAGAGAAGACGGACGGTGATACTGCTGCTCAAATTATATAGAGAGAGCAACTGGATGGGTTAGGTTTTGGAGAAGCGGAAACTGCTTTATGGCCTCGGAGGACTTGATAAAACAGAGCAGTGACTTCAAGTCAACCAGCACAGTTTTCCTGATCTAAATTTCTTGCCAGGAAGGAAGGAAAGCACTAGGAAGGAGAGACAATGCGGCCAAAAAAAGTAGAAAGTAGCAGTCAGACACGACAAACATTATTAGGTGCACCGGAACATTACTTTCAATTTAAAAATGTTTAAATTAATCAGGAATATAACTTGGATCCTTCGTGCTCAATTACAGGTTTACCTGACCAGACGACAGAGAGTTTGACCTCTCATGTTGGGGCTGCCCAGCCTGCCTGGTTATCTAGATGAGCAGACACGACTACATTTCTTATACCCGCACGCTCAACACCTCTCTAATTCTCACCCATATATTTTTCTTTGTAAATACAAGGAGACATCACGAGGTCTCTCACCTCAAAGTGGATCTCCTACCTATTTTCTCCCTTTGAGCCTTTTAAAGACCTGCTCATGGCCAAAACATTACTTTCAATTAAGAAATGTTTAAATTAATCAAGAAACTCTTAATTTGTCTTTTGGAAAAAAAATGACATAAATTATCTTATATAATGTTATCCAACTTTTAACTTGTTCAATATAGTCTCTAAACTATTGGCAAATGTTCAATGTTATCTTTTCGTTTGCTTAGATGACAAATCATATGTTATTTGATGACGAGGATTATTATATGCCAAGTTAGATTTTAAAAAATGATGAGTTAACATGTCCATCTTCGGTATTCATCTATGTTAGAAAAAGAAAACAAAAAATTAATTATTGTCAATTGATACGGCACATGCCTTCATTGGCAAAACTGAAGGCATTAAGAACGTTGGATCTCTATGGCAGTGGGATTGAAGAAGTGCCTGCCGGGCTGCAGGAATTGGTGAATTTAAGATGCCTGGATTTTGGGGCGTCAAGACTAAAGCAATTGCCTCCTGGAATTCTGCCAGAACTCTCTAACCTGCAAACCCTTTGTCTTGAGGGTCGGTGCAACAGCTTGACAGTACAGGTTCAGGAAATAATGAGTTTGAGCAAGTTGGAGAAGCTGAGTTGCGAGTTTGGCGATGTCCAAAGCTATGACTCGTACGTGAAACATTTACAGGCCAGCGGTCCCAGAGAGTGGAAACTTAAGTTACTTGAAGGTCCTGGGGGTATTGATAATGACATCTTTGTGACATTTCCCATTTTCAGTAGAACACTGAGGCTACATGGGTGTTGTGTCAGAGGGGATGGACCTAAACCCCCTCCCATGCTCCCAAAAGATGTTCAGCACTTGGAGATCCGAGATGCAGTTGATGGGCTTAAGAGCTTAACGGACATTCCAAGCACAACAAACTCAAAGCTGACGAGGTGCACACTGGCGGGAATACACAGCATGAAGTATGTGGTGTCAGTGTCATAATCCTCATCTTCTCCTCTTCCAAGCCTAGAGTTTCTCGAACTCATAGTGCTGATGGATCTACATGTGCTAGCTGAGGAAGAACTCTGTGCTGCTGCACCTGCAGTCCCAGGAGTGCTATATGAAGGTAACAAGTTTTGGGGTCTCAAGGTACTCTATATCTATGATTGTAAGAAAATGAAGAGGCTCCTGACGCATGTGTTGCTACCCGTCCTTGCCAACCTGGAGGAGCTTTCTATCAAATGGTGTGATCAAATGGAGGAGGTCATAGCAATGGCGGAAGTAGATATGGAGTGTCAGGACGAGGGGGACACCGGTGGGAGCTATACGAGGAGTGAGGCTAATCATTCATCTTGCTTCCGCTCTATCCCTCAATAAGAAGAAGACCTTAGAGTTAGTGGGTCTGCCTGCACTAAAAAGCATATGTAGGGCGACAGTAAGCTGTCCTCTCCGAAGAGTATCCCTATGCCAATGTCCGAAGCTAGAATGCATCTCTCTCCTTGTGCAACTCCCTCAAGATGGGGAACCTCCTCCTGATTGTCTACAAGAAATTGATATTTCAAGATATGAGAAGGAATGGTGGAAATCGGTGGTGTGGAACCATCCCCATTCCAAGTCCTTGCTTGACCCGTATGTCAGATACGGGTAGTGCAAGAGAATTGGATTTTTCTTCGGTGATGTGGGTACATTATGCACGCACTTCACCACAACTGTTGAATTGTTAAATTGTGCGGGTCATGTAGGACATGCATGATCCAAGGGATGTGATAATGTCCAACTCGTGTATGGCGCATACAATACAGTAGTCAATACATATCTTGCCCATATTTGTATATATTAATGAAAGTGGATGAAGCTCAAGTGTGATTGTGCTATGTAGCTCGACTGCATGTGAACTTTACCTATTTTGGTTGGATCATCTTTTTTGTTGAGCCGTACTAGCATTTTCTGAGTGCAGCGAGCACAACTGCACAACCGCCCATAGATAGCTACGATCTCATGCACCCCGAGCAGGCACGATTTTGTCCTCTTTGCTATGGATAGGTATGTCGAAGAAGAAGTAAAGGATCGAGAGGAGTCGTCCTTGGCTACTGTAAATATATTCCAGGTTACATGTCTATTTACACACACGACTACATCTATGCGATTCCGCCTTTGATTACAGAAGAAAAGAACTCATGCAGGTACCTAATTAGACCACTTGCTAGAGCATCTGTCACAACTTGTCGTGCCATGGGAGGAACAGATACTATGTTGAGATCGTTGTTCTCCTTGGAACATGCGACAGTATCGGTCGGGATTTGTAGTATGAACTGTCCCAATGATAAGTCTAGTCTTCAAAAAAATGGAAAATTGTTCACGAATGCTCTATTATTAAGGCAGATTGGTCGATCGAACATTGTCGATTCGACACGTTGGGTTGCTCTCTGTGCAGCCAAACTCCAACCCCTATTGAAGGGTATCTTTCCTAGTTACATAGTCGTGTGGATATATGCACACCAATTGATCTCCCCGAGGACTAGGCAAATGACTTTAGATCAAAAGTATCAAGTTCCCCATCGCTTTATAATCTCAATAAAAAAAAATGGTGACATCATGATCACATTTTGTGATGATCCAAAAGTGATTCCTCACTTTTGTCGCGACCCAAAAAAAAAAACCTTCGGTGAACCACCTAAGGATTATTATTTTTTTCTTTTTCTCATCCCAAGGTTTATGCTTCGGATTTCTACTGATGTTTCTGGGCTGAGGGACATGAACATCATCAAAACATGCAATAGTTTCGTATACAAATATTGCGATTCAGGAGGTCTATATTTTCAAGATTCTTTATGCCTGGATAATCGGGAGAATGAAGTTTTTCCTTTTTAATACGTTGGATATAGGGGAGCCGAGCTCCCGCAGGCCTGGTTGCATCAGCTATCTCTGAGTGTTTCATGAGATGCCCCAGTCACTTTATAAACGAGAGCTGACAACAATATAAAAAATACCTTCTTCTTTAACTCAAGGAGTCATCATGACTGGACATATTATGTCAAGTAATGAACAAATTCGGATGATGAACTTCTGAGCATAGATTTAGCTAGTGTACCTCGATTCAGGCTTACTAATTCCAGGGAAGAAGGGCCAGTAGGCTGTGGAGAAGCAAGCAAAAGCTTCTGTGGATATGAAATGGCATTTTCTTTTGTTTTCGGTCTGACCCACCAAGTATCTATTGATCAGGAAACCTCAATCATATCCAAAGGCTCGATTTCCAGGAAAGAGATAAAGCTGAAGAAAGCCAATCCACTTGCTTCTAGGATGTTGTTTGACTTGCCGGCCTTGCAAGAGAGAGTCAATGATCCCTTGGCTCTGTTATACACTTGATGTGACTAACTCAGGAATTTTTCCTTGAATTTTTCCCATCCCCTCCCTTCCTTTTCTTTCTTCAATTGACCCGTGACTCGTCAGAACGCATGACCTCTCTGAATTCCTTTCCTTCCTAATCTCTTCTCTCTTCTCCAATGTTTCGTGGATCCTGTAACCACATAAACATTGCTAAGTGGGATCAAATGAATTTTCTGTGAAAATTATTAACTTTTAACACGTGTGAGCTACTTAATTTTATACCGATAAGTTATTGAAGTAATGAAGTAATTTAAAACGATCCATTGGTTATAGGTATTTTGTTGAAAGTGTTGCTGATCTAACAAGTTCGTCAAAATTTCGTTAACATGGGCCCTGAGAATCGCAAGCTCTTCTCACATTTTACTGGCACGGACGATTCTTGCCCTATTCAATGGCAGAACTGTCCAATAATCTATATAATGATTTAACTTGTTTCTCGTCACGCCATTGCTTTCATTCACGACGCGCATGTTTAGGGACTCTTAATAATAAAGAGTCCATCTTTTATGAAGAAGGGAAACATAGCCTTTTTAATAATAAAATGTTTGAATGTTTCGGGTGTGCAATAGATAACGACGTTTTAGTCTTACGTTGTATCTCACGACTAGTGAATAATCAACAGAGAACCGGAAATATGTGTAAGCATAGGCTTCTCGAGTGTTTTTAGAAAGTGATTTTTAAAAGCACTTATTACTTATTAGGTATTATAAAACCTTCGACCGGAAAAAAAAAAGTACTAATAAACCACTTTGAAAACGAAACAGAGGTCTGACCAAAAGAAAAAACGAAAATGAAGGGAAAATGAACTCGAAGATGGAGTGAAGGCGAAACGACGAGTCCGACCGCAGACGTGATTTTCGAGGTGGTCGGTTCGGACCACAGGGTTTTGGTCTTCGATTGGTGACCGGGATGCGATGCGTGAACGTGTTGAATTTTGGCAAACGTGGATTTGAGTTCGCGCAATGAATGCGGCGAAACAGTCGAACGAATGTGCTCGCCACTTGGTGACGGAAAGTATCGACAGGCACGGAATGGTAAGCTGTAGATGATTCTAGCTGCGATGGATCAGGAAGTGGAGCTCAAAAGACAGACGAGCAAAAGACAGAGGCGTCAAAAGTGAACAGATCATACTCTGCCATAAACCATACGTTCTTACATTAGATGCAAAAGTGAAGAACCTAGAGGGAAACAATCATGTGTTCAGATATATAAATTCATTTCTGAGCACCACCCTCTCCAAGTCGAGAACAGCAAGCAGAGGAACTGATAGCTTGCAGCAACGGAGAACACACGACACAGCACCACGTCCTCCCGAGCCAAGTTACTGCAGTAGCATGCTTCTGATTCACAACGTCATCTGTATCGGACATAAGGCCGAAGGAGGGATTTGTCCAGGGGACTGTCCCACTTCACTGACTCCCACCATTCCTTCTCATCTTTCCCAACATGAATTGCCCGAAGAGAATTATCCTTGCCACCAGGTAGTTCACTGTCATGAGGGAGGCTCACATGAAGTGCTATCCTTTCTAGCTTCTTGCATTGTTGTAGTGTTACATATTGGAGAGAATTGCACATTATCGTCCTCCCACAAATGCTTTTCAGTGCCTGAAGATCCCTTAAACATAAGGTCCTTAACTTGGGGAGGCTTAGAGTGGAAGTAAGATCATCTGCTTCGGTCGCTGCTATGACCTCCTCCATCACTTCACATTCTTGAATGTGAAGATTTTCTAGGTTTGCAAGGAGGGACAGGAGCGTGTCCGTCAGAAGGTTCTTCATTTTGCAGCACTTGTAGATGTAGACTGTTTTAAGACCCCAAAAGCCTTCACCTTCAGATATCCACCCTGGCAAAGGCCTGGCGGCAGCAGCAGCAGCAGCAACTGCCTCGACTAGAGCACGCAGGTCATCTAACGCATCCAATTTCAGATACTCGAGGCTTTGCAGAGGAGCGTAATAATCTGCAGGAGAACTCGAGGACAACAGCACCAAATGCTGCATCCCAGGAATTCTCTTTAGCCCACATACCCTCAACTTACAGTCTGCGATGCTTGGAATGTCCATCAAGCTTCTCATGCCATCAAAAGGATCTTTGATGCTCAAACACTCGATGCCTTTCGGGAACAGAGGAAGCTCTTCACCTCCTCCTTCCTTGACATGACATGCGCCCAGCCTCACAGTTTTACTGCAGATCGGAGGACCAAAGACCCTGGAGGCATTCTCCTCTTTGTATATAATTGGCATTATTAGTTCCCACTGCTTGGGACCGCCATCCCCATCCCATAGCTTTAGATATTCCACATACGCATTGTATTCTCTGATATCCTTAAACCTGCACCTCACTTTCTCCAACCTTTTCAGGCTGATTAATTCCCTCGCATTCTTCACTTTCAAGCTCTTGTCCGCACTCTTAAGATCAAGCTGTTTCAGATGAGAGAGTTTGGACAGAATTCCTTCGGGCATTTCTTTTAGTTTTGAATAGCCAGCATCCAGGGTTCTGAGATTCACCAGTCCCTCAAGTCCCGCAGGAGCTTTCCTAATACCACTCCAAGATAGGTCCAATGTTCTTAAGGCCCTCAGTTTCACCAACGAAGGCACGTACCTTAGTTTCTCGCATTTATGCAGCAATAGTGCGCTGAGGTTATGCAAGTCAGAGATAGACTCAGGCAACATCTCAATCCCCGTATAAGACAGGTTCAGAACCTCTAGAGCTGGCATGCGGCTAAAGAACGAACCATGGATCTCTTTCAAGAAGTAATTATTATTCATGAGGAGGGCCAACAGCCGAGGACAACTTGGTGATACCCCTGCCGGTATCTCCTTTATGAAATTATGCATTAAAGAGACTCTCTCTAAGTCCTCTGTCCATTCTTCCTGACTTGGCAGTTCTCGCAAACCCAGCCCAGATTTTATCATTGATTGGGAGCGCACCATACTTATAGCCATGTCCCTAACTAAATCATGAATCTTCAAATAGTTGCGTTCATAATAAGCATTCGATATTTTACTTCTTTCTAGCAGGCACGCATTGACAAACTTATTAATGATGGTGTAAGCCCTGTCGTACTCCACTTCCCAACTTTTGGAGTCGCATAGCAATCCGACCATGAAGAAATCTCGTATCAAGTTCTCTGTCGATATTCGGTGATCCTCAGGGTATAGTGCAAAATGTAAGAAACACCGCTGCAGCATCAGATCATTCAGACGTGTATAGCTGAACTTTAAAACTCTAAATACCTTCTCCTCCATACAGTCTTCATTAAATCTCGCTTGTCTTAACTCATTTAGCGCATTTCTCCACTCCTGGATGTCTGTCAGTCCTCTCATGCTTCCTGAAACCACCAGGATCCCCAAAGGCAATCCCCCGCATTCCTCTGCGACAGATCGTGCGACACTTTCCACTCCTGGAAAGAAGACAATCGCGTGTCCGAGATTCATCATGAACAAGTTCCAGGCTTCATCCTCAGGAAGAGGCTCCAATTTGATCACTTCATTGCACGCCATTTGCTTACACACGTGTAAGGAT
Source organism: Eucalyptus cloeziana (assembly GCA_014182715.1). Taxonomy (NCBI): domain Eukaryota; kingdom Viridiplantae; phylum Streptophyta; class Magnoliopsida; order Myrtales; family Myrtaceae; genus Eucalyptus; species Eucalyptus cloeziana. The sequence continues at coordinate 37,782,636 of CM024639.1, forward strand.
CGACTTGTCAGAACGCTAACTAACTTGCATCCATTGAAGCCAAGCTGAATTCCCACCTCTTCTAGACTGTACGAGCACCATACGTCATCCAGAATAAGGACATGTCTCTCTCTCTCTTCAGAAAGTGTGACAGTTCCGCTGCCCGTTGAATTTGGTCGTTGACATTCGACAGGGTACGGTCTAGACATTTGGCTATCTTATCCTGTAACATATGAACACTGCACTCTTGGGACACCGTAACCCAAAGGACCTTCCCCTTGGTGCTTTCCTTTAGTAAATGATTGTGGATGTGGGTGACGAGGGCTGTTTTCCCGACACCACCCATTCCACAAATGCCGATCTTCAACACTTTGTCATCTCTGAGGCGAGATAATACCTTATTCAGATTCTTCCGAAAAGCATCCCCTGATAATTCCACTGTTGGAAGCTCATATCCGATGTTGTCCTCTGCAATCAGTGTGAGTCCACAAGTGAATTCACCTTGCTTTTGAAGTTCATCCACCTGTTTGATCAACTCGTTCACACTATTTACTAAGTTCACGTAGGAATACCATCTTCTATCCGCGACTTCTCGCTCTAAGCATGACACTCTGGCTTTTGTTCTTTTCACGTCTCGTAGCCAGTCATCAACGTCTCTCTTCCGCTTCCTTCCGAGCTTACATTCTTCGTTTTTAACTTGTGAAACTACCTCATCTTCCTTACCAGTTAACTTGTCCAGTTCGCAAAGAAGTGTTTGCATCCTCTGGCCAAGACCAGTGTAACTTTTTATTAGCTCGAAAATGCCAAGTATCATTGACGGTTCCATTCCTAAGACACGGAAAGAACAACTTGTAAGTCAACCTCTTCCGTGCTCCTTCCAACCCCCACCCACAATCACTTTGGCCTATGATATTGCCAAACAAAGCTCTGAAGATCATATATATAAAATAATACGTGCCCACACACACAAACTCATATCGCGTACGCACAAACTCATCGTTTCTGCTAAATTTTAAGGGCAAAGGCACCTCAAGGATCATCATCTCTGCAGACAAGTTTACTACTACATATGCAACGAAATTGGACACTTCAGAAAAACTGGAGAGTACAGACGAGAAGAGTACCTTGAGCCAAGTCGAAGCGGGGGCTAAAGATGTCGCTGCACTGCTAGCAAAATTTCTAGAGAGAGAAGCTTTGAGCTATAGCGGAAGAAAACACCCCGTTCTCTGGTGACGCCATACGAGTTAGACGAAGCAGATGCAAGACTTTCAATGCACGAGGACAGGAAAGAAGGAGGGAAATATAGAAAAGACTTGAGGAGGACAGAAGTCAGTCCACTCGTATTATTCAACTACCGTGCTTCGTTTCGGTTCGGAAAATGCATGCGTCTGTCTTTGGACCGAGCGAAGCCATCTTCTCCCCGAAAATATTAAAATGCGGATCCGTGCATGACTTGATCTTATCACTTCCTGTAGCGGACTGGGGAAGTTTAAGGACTTGGAATCTGATTAAATTGGTACAAAACATGATTATGTATTGTTTGACCTATGTCGTGCCGGATGGATCCTCCCTTGCTTCACGTGGCAGGCAAGCGATGAATTGAATTTTAGTAGGGGGGAAAAATGCACCTTGTTCTTTTGGGTGTTTTCATTCTAGTCCCTATCCATTCATTTGTTTCCCATTTGGTCTGTTAAAATTACAAATTGAACCCTGCCAGAATGAGAATGTGGCATCTTGGGGACGAATTTGGAGGCAAAATACTGGGATAGAGGACTAAAATGAAAGACGCGGCAGTAGGTATGGGTCGAAATGAAGAACTGCCCACTGTACAAGGTCAAAAACATAAATTTTCGTCCCTTTCTCGTCAAACCCCTTCTGGTCAAAGCTTAAACCCTATCACCATAGCGAAGCTCCACTCTCGCAGCGCGGCGATGGCCTCGAGATGCTTCGCCGGTGTCCTGAAAAGCTGTCGAAACCCCTCGAGAATCATCAACGCGTTCTTGATGAGGCCGTACTCCGCCTACGGGAGGTTCGTCAACAAGGACCTGTACTCCAGAATCAGTCCGATCGGCGACCCGAAGCAGAGCGTCGTGCCGGTTCTCGATAAGTGGGTCGAAGAGGGCAACAAGGTCAAGGGTCTTGACCTCAAGCGCATTATCCGCGACCTCCGATCTGGGAGGCGATATACTCACGCCCTTCAGGTGACTTCTCTCTCTCTCTCTCTCTGTCTTCTTTTTGGGTTTTTCCCTTATGTCATTTTCCATTGATGAAGCGATGGGAAGCTCTTGCTTGCGAGAAAGTGCAGAAAAGTAATGGTTAATGCTCCTGACCGAGGGACTCTCTGGACTGATTTTTTTGGGGTCGAAACAGTCAAATCTTTTTGTAAAATTTAAATTTTTAAAAGTAAATGCACATAATTTTTTTTATTTTATTTTATAATTTTTCAAGATTTATATACTGGAGTACTGAAGAGTTCATTCTCGTGCTATGCTTTCTAGTGGGCGCCTGCTTGATATTTCCATGATTGTCGAAGAAATGTCAGATGCTCACGGAGCAATGACCGTTTCTCGTTCAACCAAGCCAATCCTACATGGGAAATGTTGTCATTTTGAAAGGGAAAAAAGGAAATCCATAAATTGTCATGCGATGCCACGTGGTGATTGGCTTTAGTGGACGGGAATGCCATGTTTCGAGAGGACATCAACATGTCTTATGTCCAAGGATAACAGAATTTAGATGAGAGGCCAGAGCTTATGAACTGCTGCTCTAGCAAGACCGACCTTTGGACTCTAGGATAAATAAGCAGATGAAACTAGAGATGACGTTTGTTGTTGCTTCCTAAAATAGATTGAGCACTAATCAGCTATCCGAATTTGCATCATTTTCTGAGGACAATACGGTGGTTTACAGAGGATTATTTTCATGTCCTCTGTGTTTCTTGTTTTTGTACAAATTGTTATTATCCACTTAACATCATCCACAGTGGACTTTGCTCTCCCTATGCATAGACCCACAAAGTGGAGTAAACTCAAGATTCATACTTTCTCCTTGCATATACAGAATTTTTTGGAATATTGGAGTTTTTAAGTCTTAGATGCTGAGTTTTCGTTCGGCCATAAAAAATTTCTTCTGTAATGACTTTTCTTTCTCACCACACAGGTTGCTGAGTGGATGAGCAGCAAGACAGAAGGATTATTAACGCCTGCAGACCATGCTCTGAAGCTAGATCTAATTGGTAAAGTTCAAGGGCTGGATGTCGCAGAAAACTATTTTAATAACTTAAGGGATCAAGACAAAGTCGAGAAAACATATGGTGCTCTTCTGAATTGTTATGTCAGGGAATGCGCTACCGACAAATCTCTTTCCCTTCTGCAAAAAATGAAAGAGATGGGTTATGCTTCATCTGCTCTGACGTACAATTGTGAAATGTGCCTCTACACAAACATTGGCCAGCTCGAAAAGGTTCCCAACGTGCTTTCAGAAATGAAGGAAGCCAATATTTCTCCTGATAACTTCACCTACAGAATTTGCTTGAATTCTTATGGTGCAAGATCTGATATGGATCATATGGAGGATCTTCTGAAAGAAATGGAGCGCCTCCAGCACGTGTCCGTGGACTGGTCCACTTATTCAGTTGTGGCTAATCATTTCATAAAAGCCGGCATCAAAGAAAAAGCTCTGATATATCTGAGAAAATGTGAGGAGAATGTGCAAAGAGACTCACCTGGATATAACCATTTAATCTCACTCTATTCAGCTCTTGGGAACTGTAAGGAAGTGAAGAGGTTGTGGGCCCTTAGAAAAGCAGTGCGCAAGAGGCAGTCTAACAAAGATTACATTACTATGCTAGGTTCCTTGGTGAAGCTTGGGGAGATTGAAGAGGCTGAGAAATTGCTTCGTGAGTGGGAAGCGTCTTGTGAATTCTATGATTTCCGCGTGCCAAATACCCTCCTCATTGGATACTGTCGGAAGGGATTGCCTGAAAAGGCCGAGCAAATGCTACTTGACATTATCAAGCTAGGGAAGACTCCCATACCAAATAGTTGGTCCATTGTTGCGGCAGGTTACATAGACAAGGATAAAATGGAGAAGTCTTTTGAGTGCATGAAAGAAGCCCTGGCTTTACAGTCCCAACGCGAAGCATGGCGACCCAAAAGCCTGGTGGTCTCAATCATACTGAATTGGGTTAAAGTGAACAGAGCAAGTGAAGTAGAATCCTTTCTTAGTTCGTTGAACACTGTACCGTCCTTCGATCAAAAGGCGATTGATCTGCTGGAGACAGTCAGTGCTGACGGCTTCAATGAGGATATTATGCAAGAGGAGAATCTTTAAAAGGAAAAGGTTGGATTTGTTAAACAAAACGGTTGCCTTAAAGATTCAGAAAATCGGGCCGTATATCTTTGAATCTGCTTGTTGACGTTCGATGTTTTGGTATATCTGGGCCTTTTCTTTCTCTCTGGTATATCTTTTATACTAAAATATACCAGCCTTCCCGTAGTAAGCAAATTCAATGGTCTGTCTTTCCTTCCATCAGACCATGCCTATAATGTTCCATGTTAGCACTTTCAATTTTGCTTTTACCAGGGACTTTGTTGCCGGGTCTCTTTAAGAGCTCCTTTTCCTCACAGACTAAGGGATGAACCACTGTACCTAATTGCAGTTATATAAAGCATTGCTGCCACTTCCTTTGTTACTGCTTCGTCCCTCACCTCACAACACCCGCGGCTACTTTACATTCACTGACTTTTCAAGTTGCAATTGGTGACTTACAACGAGGGAAAGCATTCATTCTCTATACTTGGATGGAAGTGCAGCAGAGAAGTGACAGTCAGTATTTGCTTTCGCTTTTATGTATCCAGTGATGCAGGAGACTGTTACACAATGCCGTAAACACGCACCATGAAATGCCAAGGAAAAGGCGGATGATGATTGAAAGTGTTTTGATGCATGGAAGGAAGAAGAAAATGTAATGTTGAATGCGCACCAGCCATCGAAGTAGACAAGGCATGACCAGGATTCATGGAAGGGCGATGGGGAAAAAGACTAGCGTCAATCACTTTGCTGTTGTCCTAGTTTTCCTTGTTGTAAGTGAATGATATCAGTATTGTGTGGTTACTTGTTCCCTGAATAGATTCAGTGGATTTCGAAGAAATCACTTTTCTTTCGCGGTTTCTACTCATTGCCATAGTTTGATGCAAATACTGCTGATTTCTTGTTTCTCCTGAATAGCTGAATTGTACATTGTGTACGCCAATATTTAATTCTTGAACTAATAAAATAAATCCTGGCAAAAAAAAAAAAAACTAATAAAAAAAATGGAAAATTACAAAATTACCATCCTAATTTTCCCTTCTCTCTACTTCACCCTTGAGTCCAATGCCATGGAAAGCGTTTATGCAAAGTTAAATATTATTGATAGTTCTACGGAAGTTCTCTCTGTGTCCTTTGTAAAATTGATCTCTAACTAAATTTCGGTTTAGGATCGATGAAGCTAATGTTTAGCAATTTGTGGTTACCACTACCTTTGATTAAGATTGACTCATCAATAAAGGGATAATGACATAAATGATTCATAAACTTTGGCTCAATGTGTAATAGGATTCCTAAACTCTTAATTTGTTTCAATACGGTCCCTAAACTTTTAAATTGTTCTATATGATCCCGAAATTTTTTATACATATTCAATGTAATCCTTGAACTATATAAATTTTCCTTCCATTAATTCAAGACCACGGACAATATTGAATATTTTTATATAATATAGGGGCAAAGTTTAACGCATGTCAAAAGTTTAATAACATATCGAAACAAATTAAAGTTTGGGGATTGTATTGGATATTGGAATAAAATTCATGAATTACATTAAAAAAATTAAAAATTTAGGGATCACATTAGATATCGAAATCAAAGTTCATTGACCATTTATGTCATTTTTCCACCGACAAACTAAAACATGGTGGCACGTGATGTGATAAGGGAAAGTGTATGGGTTAATTTTTGGAGTTTCGAAAGAAACAAGCAACTTGTGGCCCAGGAATTGTCGGGCCTCGACTCATGGGCTTTTAAATAAACCCTCCGATGGAAAGAGCGTCCCGATTTTCCTTTCTTTCCTCTTCCTTTCCCAGAAAATCGCCGGAGCCAGAGAAACCGAGAGAAAATGCGAGAAAGGCCAGACCATTCGTCCGAGGAGGAGGAGGGGGAAGAGAGAAAACCCCGGAGAAAATCCCGAGAAGCTCCCGAGACCGACAGGAAAATGCGCGAAAGCTCCGAGACCAGCAAGAGATCGAGGGAGAGCTCCGACTTGGGGAACGGAGAACGCAAATCCAGCAGGAGGAGCGAGAAAACCAGAGGGAGCTCGGATTCCGAGGAGATTGAGGAGGGAAGACGGAGGAAGAGCGGCAGGACGAAGAGGAGGAGGTCGCGGCGACGGTACAGTAGCGAGTCGGGCTCCGACGATTCGGAATCGGAATCGGAATCGGAGGGTTCGGATTCAGTGAGCGAGAGTGAAGAGGAGAGGAGGAGGAGGAGGAGGAAGAGGAGAGAGAGACGGAGGAGGGAGGAGGAGAGAGAGAGGAAGAGGAGGAAGAAAGACAAGGAGAAGAGGGGGAGGAGGAGGAGGAGAGACGATGATGAAGGAGAGGAGGAAGAGAGAAGCAAGAAGAAGAAGGAGGAGAAGAAGAAGAAAGAGAGGAAGAAGGGTAAACAGAAGGAGAGGGCCGAGAGAGGCAAAACGGGTGCAGTGACCAACTGCTGGGGAAAATACGGGATCATCAGAGAAACTGACATGTGGTACTGATTCTATCTTCCATGGTTGAAACTCGATTTCTCGCGCTATTTCACGCCTCTTTGTCGATTCTAAAAAGGGGAAAAGGTTGCTACTTTGTTGAGCATGTCTGCAATGAGTTTGCTTATCGTATTTCATAGATGATGAATGGTTACCGTGTGAATGAAGGAACCTCATTGAATAATTTTTTTTTAATTATTATTATTATTTTGAATCTTTTCTGTCTAGGGCTTACAATTATTTGCTGTTGGTATTGGATGAATTATGTGGGCACGAGTGGTTAAGAAGAAGATGAAGACAAAGTAAACTATTTTAATCTGTTTTTGAGATGGCCATTTCAGTAGCGCTGGACTGTAGACTGTAATTGTTTGCCACTCTCGCTGTTTGTTCACCATTGTGCTTTGATCTCGCAGTGAGATTTGTGTCCTGTTGCTTGTGAAAGTGAAAAAACTGTATTACTCCATTGGAGATAGAGAGACTTGTTTGTGCCATCAACAGTGACATTCAGTTAGTTTCTCTTTGTGATGAATGACAGCATGACAAAGATAATGCTTCTAGCCCTGCTTAATAGAGGATTGAGTTTGACTTAGGGATCACGACACAAGGCAGAAGGATACTCACTCTTTTCGCTTTTTTCCTTCTAAAAACCATGTTATGCAACCCGGATGCCCTTACCCAGTGCTTTACACTGTGCTCTTCTCTGTCCATTCTTATCAGGTGTTGAGATTTGATGAACTTGATAATTATATGTCACAGACAGCAGAAGTTTTAGTTGACTATTTCTGTTGGAGATGTATTAGAGGACAATCTCAGACTTCTAGCAACAAAAGCACGAAATGAGACAAATATTGGACTGGATTAAAATCTGATTAGGATTAGAATGCCAATGATAAATGGAAGTATATGTTGGGTTAAATGTAACTCAAAATTTTATCTTTTCTTTGTATTCCTTTGCTGAGATTGGATGGGAAAGTATTCCCTTCGGTGAGGCAATCCTCCCTTAATGCAATAGGTTCTGGTGGAACTCTCTGATTCCTATGAAAGTCAGAACTTTAGTTTATTTTATAACTCAGTATAAAACTCTTTGACAACTATTTACAACTTTTACATGTTTAAACTGGAAGTGCCAATCATCAAGATATGGTTTCTGCAGCCATGGATTTCCATGGTTTATTAATCGTCAAGTTATTGATCTTGTTCTAATGCATGGACATTAAATTCTTGCAGGAATAAACGTCCTGAGTTCACTGCTTGGTTAGCAGAAGTAAAAAGGTACTTCCTTGGGGTTCATTTCACTTCCGTATTTAATTATTGTACCCAGATAGATGCACATGTCTGTAGGCTGCCCATGATGCATGTATATCCTGAGTAAGATACTGCTCGTGCTCTCTTTTTTTCCTTTTTCTAGTGGGGCACAACATTTTTTTAAACACCCACCCCCCACCCTCCCCCGCCCCAAAAAAAAAGAAAAGAAAAGAAAAGTCTCTTTTCTTTTCCCAGTGACCCAACTGATGCACCAGTAGCGAATCATACTTTATCTGGAAGAGCTTGACATACTTAAGCTTTAGATAGTGCCAAAGCTCTTGATATGACTTTTCTTGCTTCTTGGAGCGAGGAACTCCTTATATGGAAGAAAAAAACTGAACTTGAGGACAGAGACTTATTTCACTGGCTACATTTGCCCATTAATTGAGGTAAATAGTACCCTCAACTACCCCCAAATCAAAAAATAAATGAAAAATGAAGGCTATGATATGTAAGCTTTTTGCTGTTGACTTCCCTACAATTTTTCCTTCTATCTGTAATGTTTGCTGCAACCAAGTAATCTAACATGAACAGCTTTTCAGGAACTTAGTTTTCTCAAATGCATATTATTTTGGTTCTGAAATTACGTACTATCGTTTCATTGAAGTGTAGCGAAATATTTTATGCATGTTCTATTGCTTGTGCATTGCATTGCAGGTGAACCTGGAAAGCCTGGCTAACTGGGAAGAGAAACAGATGTTTAAAGAGTGCGTAGATACTTTATTTATACATGACATGAGTCTTATTTTTACCAAACGCATTCTTTTTTTCTCCCAACCATTTTGCCATTATTTAAGATACATGGACTTATTTTGCAGGTTTATGGAAGACCATAACACAGCTACCTTCCCTTCTAAAAGTAATATTTCTTGGGTTATGCCTTTTGTTTTCATTATAAGTATTTTAACCTAAGTATATTATTCCTGATGTTTTGACTTATTATCCTGGAGGATCGTCTCTGATTATTCGGTGCCTATGCTTCACTCAATGAGTTTAAGTCATATTCCTCTTGTGTTTGATTGCAGGTATTATAACCTTGATGCTTATCACCGACACCAAATGGAAAAGGATCTGAAAAAGGGTCTCAAGAAGGTTGTCTCCAAAGAACGCACAGTTTTCAATGATGAAGAACAGCGCCGGTATGTCCTTCTACTGCAAGTTAGATTTTATAAATATATCTGTTGCTGCTCTTTACGAAAGATTGAAATATCGTAAATTAATTATGGCCTCAATGTCTTCTGCGATCGATAATATTATCTGTACATTTATTTTTGTTATCTTCCGAAAGGGTGTGAAAAAAATGAACATGTGGCAATTTCAAATGATCAATTGGCTTGGAAGTGGGAAAAAGATTACAAAGAGATTTTCTTGTCATGAAAATTTGCTTTGGTACATGTATTAGTAATGATTGGAGTTGATCCTTGTCGTTGGAGTAGATAAGATGGTTGTGTCACAGTAGCACCTATACTCTCAAACAGCAAGAGTACAAGCAACTTGCCTTGTAATTTGGGGCATTTCTGTAGTTTTTGCTAGAGTACTAACATATAAATGGTTTATCAAGTGACGTGGCAAACTCTCTAATGGGTACTTGAAGAAGAAGTGTGCCATATTCAAACACCAAAAATTCTCTGTCTCACCACTTTCGTTGATGTAATGTTTCTCACTGCAATCAATCACCTTTCTGTCCTTCTCCCCCTCCTATCCAGGCAAGAACTGATGGTAGAACGTGAAAGGCAGAAAGAGCAGGAGGTTGAAACTTTGAAGCTTTCGATGCAGGGTGGAATGGTGAGTCTGTAACTTCTTATCTAGCTCAAGTTATTTTAATTGTTTCTGTGATTATACATCTCAACCTTATTAATTATTTAATTTGAACCCGGATACCAGGCACAAGCAATGAAAGAACAGGCTCTATTGAGGGAAGAGATGGCCTACCAATATAAGCTTGGCAACTTTGAGGTGAATGTACATATTTTTGAGTCCGTGATTAATTATGTTTTTGTTAGTGCCTAACTTTGGAAATTATAATAACTCGTATTGTAGGCTGCAGCTGCCATTCAGAGAAGATTGGATCCGAATATTGCCATGTGATGCATCATGGCCGTGCTCCACCACCCTTGTCCTCTTTATGAATAGTGACGAGACTATTCATTTGAAACTCTCTCCTTGTGATGTCACTGCTTGATGCATCAGCATCACATCAAGTTTTTGGAGATGAGAGGACAGCTCTTGGATGTACAAAGTAGCTGCGCTGTTACTTGCTCTTCGCAGCTGCGATGCTCTTATTTATCCTGAAATATGTAGGCTTTGGGGTCTTTTTCTATTTGGTTCTAAGTAAATGAAGTTTGCAAGAAAAGAAAGACTCTGTTTTCAATATATGATATACTCAGCATTATAGACGGCCAGCCTGGTGCACAGCAGATGTGGGGAGACTCTCTCTCTTATTCTGACGATTTGCACGTGACCGCATCTGAGAGATGAGGGGGATGCTACCTGGACCAGCATCAGACCCTCGTGGCAAAGAAGATATCCAGATGTAGAGCCCAGAAAACCGTGTCTGGAAATTCTAAGTTCCGCCTTAGGAATGGGTGACGAGAACGAGTGGAGAGAGTTAAGTCGCAAAGAGAAACGGGTAATGACTCGCGTGCACTTGGGATTAGATGCACCGAAGTCTTTGACTCTAGAGGGTGTCGTAGATATGCACGCCACCATACAAGGAGAAAATGGACGGGAGGCACGTTATCCCTCTTTTTCAAAGATTGATATCCGCAACTCGGCTGACGTGACTCAAATTGTCGTATACGTCTCAATCACTCGGAGGGGTTTAATTGACTTAATGACACGTCCGGCAGATTAGAACATTCTGGAAGCATCCTCGATACTTCTATTTTTGTTTTTTTTTGTTATTTTTTTTTTTTTTTTTTGGGGTCTGAAAACAACTTTAAGTACGAACTCATCCTTAGAAGTACCCTTTTCTTCTTTACACAATCCACTATCTTCCGAAGTGGCTCTTTCATGCCCAACTGATGAAGCGTTCCTTAATTTGCCTGAGCTTTACGTCGGTAAATCAACACAAACACTGGAGAGCGAGGAGAGGTAATAAAGATACAAGCGTCGACTCCAGAGACGGATGTCTATAGTCGAAAGTTTCTTGATCTTTGCTTGTTGATCAGGAAACGGAGAGGAAAGAAAGAGAAGGAACGTCAAAAATCCTATGTTTGGACGCGTGTGGAGTGAGAATGATGAGACGAGAAATCAATTCCGTAAATAGACTTGATTATCTTTCATCTTATTCACTCTTTAAAAGAAAGGGCAATCTTGAAACAAAATGGCAGCATTTGCATTTCCTTCCATATCAAATGGGGGTCCGGAGGGAAGTAATTCCCCTAGATTAACATCATTTCCATCCCAATTAAAGGAAAAACTCCACGAAAAGAGAGCGAGAGCGAGAGCGAGAGAGAGAGACTGACATGCTTAGTAATTCAGCTTCTCTAAGTATATATCCATGCAAGAGAGTCAACTTGGACATAATATCGCCACCATATCGCCACCTTCCTAGTTTTTTTTTTTTTTTTTTTTTGGTGAATATAAGGTACAAAGTTAAGAAAAAGTGACGTCTTTTTAAGTCTACAATACCAATTTTATCACTAACCAAAATATAAGATAATTTTCTAGGAAACTGTTGAGTAAAACTTAGTATCCAAACACTTCCCTAGGCCAACTTTAACAAGCTATCAACAGGTCAATTATCTTCCTAAAAATGTGATGAATTTTGAATTCTAAATGAGAGCTCAATAACCTTCTAATATCCTTAAGTAGTGCAAGACCTATGTTATCCGCTACTCTCTCTGGATTAACAAGTTCGGTAATAATTTTGAAATCCATCTCAATAATGAGTTTGTGGAAACCTTGTTGCTTTACAATGGCAAATTCCATCCATAGTGCCCATAGTTCAACTTGTAAAGACGAACATATTCCCAAAAATGACGGAAAACCGCCAAACCAGTCTCCCCGTTCATTACGAAATAATCTTCCGACTCCTGCAAGTCCAAGATTACCTTTAGACGCTCCATTCATATTCAGTTTAATCCATCCTAGAGGATGAGGATCCCAAGCAGCCATATTGCAAGATGTGATCCACTTGTAGACAAGTTGATCATGAATGATTTCCTTTTGTGTGTGAAAGGATTACTTGTACAAGATCGGAAAGAAAAACAAAACTTTCTTGAAAAAAAGACTTGTTTCGCCATTGCCAAAAAAACCATATACTTGCACTAAAATAGTACTCCAATCATAGTGGGAGTTAAATCTCCCGATGTCAACCAAGTTGAATTTCAACCATTCATTGAATTTCAACCATTCATAATCATTTATGTAGAAGAACCCTGCAAGACAATTTTGTGAGACGAGATCAACCCAAATGTTCCTAATGACAGGACAATCTCACAAAACATGGAACGTTGTTTCCACTGAAGATTCACAATGCGGATAGTAAAAATTACCTCCCATATTGCAAGACGTCTTCAATTCATTGGTTAATAAGCGCTTATGCGCTAGTAGCCAGAGGAAGATTCTAATACGTTGAGATCCCCTCCACTTCCATATAAGGGGCCATATCCTATTGGTTTCTTGAATGTCGATCCCTGTGAAAATTTCACAAGCTAACTTAACAGAGAAAGATATACTGCGATTTTCCTTCCCACAATAGAGTATCTTTCCCATCAGATGGGATTGGCAGTTGACAAAGCCATATCCTCACAAGCATTAAGGCCCCGTGTGCATCACCTTCCACGTATCATGTTGCAGCATCATAGCATCCACCTCCGCAAAGCAATTCAAGAACCTAAACACAACTTCGGCAATGCCAAGTCCAAACGTCTCCGTATAAAACTAAAGAAACAATCAAGATAATTCCAGGGCGCAGATGAGAGGCTTTTAAGTTCTGCAGAAGCCAAGTCTCCAAACAAAATATAAATTTAGATTGACAGTCTGTTCTAAATGTCATAAGCAACTAATCCTAAGTTGCTTGCAGGTAGCGCCCCGATTGCAAATCTGGGGCTCCTTGCTCATGTAAAAATTTTATCCCAAGTTCATCACCTCAGACCAGTGTGGATTTGCTAATGTGCAAGGTCTTCAACACCCCCATGTACCTTTTCCCAAAGTGGGACAATGACCTCAAATGTATCTTCCTATTTGCAAAATGCAAATCACTGTCAATGTGGAAAAATATGTCACATATCAACAAAGACGTTTACCACATTTCAAGTGCATTGACCACCCCCGCAATGCATGCTCCAGGCAGGGAAAATCTTCTACAGGTACCACAAGAACTATAGTTCATGGAAAACCTGCAAAAATATGCAAGAACAAGCTCTTTCCGATGGAGTAATAAATTCCTTAACTTCTACTATAAGAAGAAAATAACGCTTTCATACTACTGACTCCCAACATTTGTTGCATTGTAACAAATGACCCACTGGTGTACATCAATGTGCTAACGCACCTCATAGAACCAGAACCCCAAACCATTTATTGACTTATAGAACCAATGAAGAGTCCTGCCGTCTCCAGGATCCTGCCGTCTCCAGGCATTTCCTAAGCGAGCAGAGAAAAGTAGCTCACATATGGCTTTACTCCTTTCTGAAATTCAGTGAACACCTCTCTGAAAATAAAACCTCCAAAACAACATAACTTTTGAAATTCTGCGGCATAGGTGCCACATGCAAACTCAGTGTTGCCAAAAGGAAAATTACCAAACATTGGTCCCCATACGTTCACAGCAAATCCTAATCAACCAGCTATTTAAAATCGCCAGGCATCGAGTTCGTGTGATACCTTAACAAGCACGAACGAGTCACCAAGGGAACAAGAAGAATGAAAAAGCAAGTTTCTTCACAACCGCTATTCCTTGATCTTAAATCTTATTCACCTAAGCATGTCTAGCAGAAGCAAACTGTATAAGAGATAGTATCAGAAGCATCATAAACAATCAGATCATGGGGAGAGAGCAAGAGATTCCCACAGAAATTGGCAAAGGACACATGAAACCAAGGAAATAAGGATGAACAGGATAGAGGATAACCCACGTCCATATACAACAATCCATCTGGATTTGAACACACGGAAACACCATGTACATGAAACATGCAGACGCGCATAGCCAAATCGATCTACCTACTACCAGATCAGCATAATTACAAATTCAAAAAAAAAAAGGGAAAGAAAAGACCGAATGGAATCAAGCACAACATCTGTACAGCTTGTTCTTCTTAAAAGGCAGAACAGCATGCTGGGAAAGGCCGCATTCCTGCTTGGAGAAGTTAGTTGGGGCGTCGGGGCCGCGGAGACGGAGCGCGGCCCTGTCGTAGACCATGGCGGCCTCCTCCGCCGTGTCGTACGTGCCCAGCCACTGCCTCAGCCTCCCGTCCCTTATCTCCGCCACCCACCTCCCCCACGGCCTACGCCTCACGCCCCGATACTTCCTCGATCCCGCAGTCTCCGCCGTGCTCTTCGCCGCCGCGGCCGCAATTGGCTGGAATTCCGGCCGCTCCGGCCGCGGCGGCTCGATCCTAATCTCGTTCACGTAGCGCTTGACCTTGCGGCTGGGGTGGGGCGGCTTCGACCGCTCCTCGAACTCCTCGTCGCTGGACGTGTCCGTGGCGTCGCTGTCGGTGACGGAGATCCGGACGACCCGGACGCCGCTCCTCCTGTCGGCGATCGGCGCCTCGTTGGAGCTGTCGTCGGTGGAGATCGTGGAGTCCGACTCGACCTGGCTCAAGGGGGAGGGCCTTTGGCGCTTGGCCCCGGAGGCGTCGATCGCGGAGGATGACGACGAGAGGGTCGTCACGGTGGTCTTCGTGGTGGTCGCGGCGGCGGCGACGGCGGCGGTGGCGGTGGCCGATTGAGGTGAAGTTGCCATCAAAAGTTGGTGAATTGCAGAGAGAAAGGGGTTGCGACCGGTGGGAGGTTAGGGTTAGGGCTCGTACTTTTTCGAATTGGGGGATTTGAAATTTAGGGCGCTTATAAAAAAAAATGGAAAAGAAAATGAAAATGAGAGCTCGCAATTCGGTGTCGCGTCGGTTGGGGAATTTCCGCATCCGATTCGAGAATATTCATCGCTCGAGCCGAAACGACGTCGCTCGGCCCCCGCGACGGAAACACTAAAACCGGCGGGCCAAATAGGGCTCCACGGTGCGTTTCGGATGAGCCGCATCCGGAAAGGGCATATTCGCTCCCGCATGCATATTCCCGCCCATGCCACCGTAATATTCCCCCCTCTCTCTCTCTCTCTCTTAAATACGGTCCGTTTGAGCACGGTGGAGATTGGAGTTTTGCAATTTTCCGAGTCAAACTCGAACTTCTCTATGGATTTATTACATGTGGGTCATGTGCGAATTCGACCGTCTCGCTCGATCGTCATGTTTCAGGCTTGTTAGGGCGACCCATTTCGACGATGGGTTTTTTTTTTTTTTAAGTCGACTTCGAATTGGATCGTTCGTGTGTGGAGGGAGGTGCTCTGAGGAGGGATTTCGCGCGTGCGTGCGATGACGTGAATGTTAGGTGGCTTTTTTTGTTAGGAATTTCAGGTAGGTTGGGGGTGAACTAACTAACGAAAGAGACAAGGAGGATGGTTTTTTTAATGAGGAAATGTCATGTCTCCGGACGCTAAGAAGAAGGGCGAGTCGATGATGGGAGAAACAAAGAAAATTTACGAGGAGTCCAGGATTGTGATTTTTCTCTTGTAATAAAACGTGTCGGGTTGCATAGATGAACTCCATCCACTGCCCAAAGAGGCCGAGAGGAATGAAAAAGGGCCGCCGGCATTCGTACAAGGGTCGCGCGCCAGAGGTTTGAGGGCTTACCAAGAGTTTATCAGTGGGCCTTAAAGCAACATGGGAATGCACTAAGAATACTATTGAAAATGCACATCAATTTTCACCCTTAGATCGGATTGTAGATTTGCGACGGAGTCATGACCTTCCTCGAGGTAAGCCGCCAAAAAGAAAGCTGATGAATTAGGCTTAACACGAAATTATCCAAGCCTGTGTTAATTGTTTTTTTTGAGGTTTCAATTTAAACAATTTAACATGCAATTTAATTCAATTGGGAGTCGCCGTTGATCTATTGTGAGTCGATTAGTAGTCTAACTAAATTGCAGGAGAACATTTTACTATTGCGATCTGAAAATATCATGAATACAAGGATTGAATTAAGCTAAATAAATTTAACACCCTTTCAATATATATTCTCATTGTTTTCAATTTGCAAGCAATTTTTGGCAAATTTTAATTCTAACAACCAACATGCAATAGGTGATCATACATGTGTACAATCAATAATGTAACATGTGATGTATCAAAATAATAAATAAATAATTGCTAGCATTATGGCAAAACCTCGATGCATTAAGCAAAACATAACTTCACTATGATTAACATCCCAATACATGCAAGATATTAATTAAAAAAATTTATGAATGATCTAAACATGATTTCTAAATGCAATGACATTTAGTTCTTCTTGGGTTTTTCTTCTTTTGGATGCAACTTTATCTAAATTATGTATATGCGAATTGATATGAATTATAATGTAATTTATATGCAACCTAATTCTAATGGCGAGTAAATGAATTATATATTAATCTAACATGAGATGCAATGACATGAAAATGATGACACTCCAACATGATGATATAGGCATTATGATGACATTGAATTTATGACATGGTAATGTGATAATGGCAAAGATGAAACTCCTTCTATATAGAGCATGCATCTTATTTTTTGTGATAATCTTTTAGAGCTGCGTTAGGAAACTATCTAAACGATGTGAATAACCAGCTTATATTAGGAAATAATTTATATTAAATCATATTTTAATCATGCCCATTAAAGTTTGCCGCCGAAGCCGCTTGAACGGCCACTAGATATTTGCCGTTGTATTTTAACAATTGAACACGTGGCAGTCTCCTGCCTTGCCTTCGATCATCGAATTTTTGTCCTTACATTCGTCGATAATCGGTCATATAACAATAATTCCCACATACATGTAACTTTGTTTGACTCATTATTACATCCTCCACTCTCGTGACAAGCACGTAGCAGTAGGATCAATTTTGAGTGTCAACAAATAGTTTCGTAAATTAATAGCATGCAATATTCAAACTCAAATAATAAAAAATCCACCGCATTCAAAATAGGAAATAATGATAATTGAAATCCAATCTCGAAACCTCGACTATTATGCATGCACTACTAAAAAATGAGAGTTCTTGCTTTGGTACGCCTAAAATCTCAAATTATATCATTTTAGAATTAAAATAATATAAATTAGGCAACCGTACATTCAAATTGGAATAGGTTAGGCAATTACCTAATTTGGAATCTTTAAGTTTAAAGAAATGGACGGCAAGGGGCTCATGGCCACCAACAAGGATGATGGAACCAGCGCGACACAACAAATTATTGGAAACGTGCAGCAGAATCCAATACCTTTATTTAAGAGAGAGAGCCAAGTCCGAATCTGTTGACCCATCTTCATTGAAAAGTTTGGATTAATAAATTATTACGGGTTAATTATGATATATTAACTGCTCCATGCCACATTAACTTTTCAATATTGAACTTGTCTCTTCTCTAAGAAAACTCGCAATGCGTCTTAATAATCCCCCTTACGTGGAAATGACTCAAATCTGATCCCATCAACATATCTAGTTCAGCTCATTTTTAATTGCTTCACATCACATCAATTTTTTGATACGAGGCTTTTTTCTAGTACAATTCACACGTGCATCTTTAACACAAAGTCAACCCGAGATAACAAGAGCTGGTCCCCATGAAGATCTGCCGAAAAAACCAGCTGGAGGCATCGAAAACACGAGTAAGTTCGTCTAAAATTTTGATGGCACCAATGTTCATAGCGTGGATCGCCGGGCCAAAACATTGGTGGTCTGGCGGCAATGCTAGACTGAGCTCGTTGTGTAAGACTTTTCCTTATGTGGGCTACATTAATTTAGATTGTAATTACCGTTTTACGGGGTTGGTCTAATAAGGTAAGACATAAGGTTTTCTTAATTGTCGAATATGGGGCCGACACTGTGTGGGCCGAGTTGGCCCGGCCCATAATGAGATGGCCCATCCAAAACTCTATAAATAGCGCTAAGGTCCCTCCTCTAACCCTCAATTATTCCAGAAAACTCTCTCAACTCACATGAGGTAAACCGTGAGTGGCAGTCTCATTAAGTCAGGAAAGACTGTGCGTTGGCTCGTTGTTCAAGCATTGGATTGTCGTCATTCCGCATAAAAATCAGATGGATTCCAAATCAGGTGCACAAACTTTTGTATTCTCCTCCTACATGTTCAGTCATCTAGCTACGTCGATCTTGGGAAGTCGTCTCGGCTGCTTACACGTTGGACTGTCGCCACAGAAGAGTCTCGGGGAGCGGTTGGCGCGGCAAGCACGGCGCAACAGCGAGGGAGGAACTCGCGGCGGTGCTATGAAACCTGCGGGTGCAAGTGGCAGGGAGTGTCGCGGCAGTGCGGGGGCGTGGGGACGATGCGCAGCAGCTGCGTGGGAGACGATATGCACCTGCAACGAGAACCTGCTCGTCGGACCGGGACAGCCCAGCAACAAATCTGATGGTAGCGCCCTTACGCATAGTCAATATTCTTCCCTTCCCTTGAATGTATATCCCGTGTCATGTTTATATGAATTTGGTCTGACGCGGCTTTTGCAAGATCAGGAAATATCCCTATTTCCTGCTCTAGGTTATACGATTACAAAGGAAATTAAAGCATAAAATTCGGAAAGGAAATTACTCTGCTGGGTTTACGAATGTCAGAATTACTAAGCGCTTGGATATTAGTTTCTTTTCATTATTTTTTATAGGATTACTTCATGTTTTATTAGTTTTTTTTTTTTTTTTGGTCGGTGTTTTATTAGTTGATAAAATATGGATGATAGATTTACGATGTTAAATTTTGTATTCATCTTTTAATCATTTTTCATAAAATAAAGTAAATAAATAAAGCATACCCCTTTCTTATTTCCTTTGCCCAATATGTGGCAATATAAAGCTCAATTATTCCCCGAATTCTGTCCCAATAAACCAAATTTTCCAAAATTAAAACACCCCATGTGCTGAGCCTGTGACATTTTCGGCTATCTTGAGGAAATAGCGGGCTTGGCCGAATTTTAATTCAGGCGGGCCTACTTCATATGACTTAGTTGAATTCAGGGCCTCCCTGCTTGAGGCTATTAGCTACAAGCCAATGCAATTTGTGTGGGCTTAATACCATTTATGCCAAATACTCCTGGTATGCATTGTAATTAAAAGATCTTTATTTAGGGGTTGGGGTCGATGCTTAATTTTCTTATGCAATCAACGCCTAAATATGTCAATAGGTGGTAATTACAGACGTTCTCTTATAAATGGCGATCCGACCCCCTCATTTAAATAATTCAAGTCATTTAGTTAATGTTAATATTGTTGAGAGTTTGTCGCCATCTCTCATGCCAAATTGGCGGAAGAAATTATTATATAAACCACATTCTTTGCACGAAAATACGAGACTAGATAGACACATGATCAGTCGAGAGAAGCATAGAGACATCCCAAAATTTCCATTTATTTATGGAAAATGGAAATTTCTATCACTACACTTATGATTATTTAGAAAAAAAGTTATTTACTTTTCACGAAACAAATGAAGTTGGTTTCGTGAAAAAATATTATATTTCTTGAGGAAAATGTTTCAGTATTTCCTTAAACAAATCAAATATAAAAAAAATGAAGAAAATATTTTCTCGGAATAAATGAAGCCTAGGATGGAGTGGAAATCTGGAGGGGGTTTTCGACTGGGAGTGCGCGAAAGGTATTTGTAAAAATAAACATATCCAAGAGGTTATTCGTAAATAAATAAATAAACGAAATTTGTATTTAGAATTTTTTTTTCAACAAATGAAAAAAAATAAAAATTGAACGAATAGGCGAAGAGGAAGGAACCGACCTTTTGCCCCTTTAGTCCTATATTCAATCTCGCGTCTCCGGGCACCGCCGACTCTTCCATCCCCACGCCATCTCCATCGCCGCCGATTCCCCCAAGGAAAAAGCAGCGCGGGCAGAGAAACCCTAGCCCCGGCGAAGCCAGACGAAATCGAGAGAGGAGAGAGAGAGAGAGAGAGAGGGCCGGCCATGTCGTACGACGACGTGGAGATAGAGGACATGGAGTGGAACGAGGAGCTCCAGGCGTACACCTACCCTTGCCCCTGCGGCGACCTCTTCCAGATCACCAAGGCCGACCTCCGCCTCGGCGAGGACATCGCCCGCTGCCCCAGCTGCTCCCTCTACATCACCGTCATCTACAACGCCGAGGACTTCGCCGACGCCGCGGGTAAGAAGTGCCTGGAGCCTTCCAAGCAGCAGCCCGTCGCCGTCGCTTGAGTTTCGGGTCGGTTCTCGGGAAGCGCTGGGATTGTAACGTCGGTTAGTTTTAAGGTCGGTTTTTGGGCGGGGTTGGATTTAATTCTTAGTTGAGGTTGAGGTGTGTTGTTATACTACCGTGATTCTGCGGGAATAATGGTATTGACCGATCGATTAATATACGATGGATTTTTTGGAATGGTCCCGTGTGTTCTCCATTCGATGGTTTTGGATGTTGTTCTTGTTTAAGTTTGGATCATCCGGATGCGATAGATAGATACGTACTGCTCTTGGTTTCGCTTGGTGTTTGCATACGATTCGAAATAGAACGAGGTTGAGGTTGCTTCCTCCTCCTTGATCTTTACGACGAAGTGGGAAAGATCAGTTATTGATTTTGCAGCAGTGCTATTTCTGCTTCTCTTGTTGAGAATTCCCCTTAGTAGTGGGTTTGGGATGTGATTGTGTGGAAATTGTGATCTTTATATCCGGCTGGGGTCACTGCAAGGAAACTTGGAACTATAAAGATGGCTTCTGTAGCGCGAAATTTGTTACTGTTAAGAATTTATCTCTCATTCAGTCTTTTTCCTATGGCCATAATGTAGAATAATGTCAAAGATGTTTTGAATAATATGACTGGGGTGATTGATCTTGCCCTGTTTCTGCTTTGTCCATCTTGCCTAAGAAGGAGATGCATCTTGATTTTGATGGGATTTTTCATCTGCGTCTGCATGATAACAAATCCATCGTTTAACAGGCCACTCTCTATTTTTCGCACCTTCACAATCTCTCTGGTTTTTCCTTCTATGTACGCTGCACCTGCTAGTGCTTATTAACATTTGTTACTTCCTATTCGAGGTTTCGTGGGTTTGTTTCTGTACATGTTAGTGAGGACTAGGCATTAGAGTAATGTGATTTACAGTAATTTATGAACTCTTGGTCCTGCCAATCAGGG
Source organism: Eucalyptus cloeziana (assembly GCA_014182715.1). Classification (NCBI taxonomy): domain Eukaryota; kingdom Viridiplantae; phylum Streptophyta; class Magnoliopsida; order Myrtales; family Myrtaceae; genus Eucalyptus; species Eucalyptus cloeziana. Next base: position 37,804,074 of record CM024639.1, read on the forward strand.
TGCTGCTCCCCCCATTAGGTATTGTGTTGTCGAAATCACTTTTGCTGAGACATCTTGCATCATGGGTATGCGGTAATCTTGAGTATAGTGTTAGGTAGTGATTTGATTTGTTGTAATAGATGTTGCAAGAATTACGCTCCTCTTTAGGTTATCAAGAAGATTTAGAATCTTGGGCTTCTATCTTGTATTCTTTTATTCAAGGTTGGATATCTTGCTGTGACTTCTCATTAGTCCTGTGTTTTTCTTTGTTTTTAAGCTTTTCTTTCCTTCCTTCTTTCCTCATACATCTATGATGTACTTGAATATATCTTTTATTTTAATAGAATCCTTCATCTGTCAAAACAACGTTATGGCACGGCTTTGTTCTGGTGTACGACAATAGCGAATTTCATAATGTAGGTTGAAATCCTGTATTAGACCGAAGGTATGCTGATGGTGATCTTCTTGGTTTCATCAACTCTAGGTCATTTTCTGTAGTCGGGTTTATTTTTTTCTGGCCATATTGTATTATTGTGAGATGTATCCTGGCATTTTTGGGAATGTCTCTTTTAATTTATGCTTGTTGTGTCGGCTTCTTTTTCCTCAAAATTGACTGATTTCTGTCTAGCTGTTTTCACATATTATAGAACCTCAACATCTAGTAATTGTAGGATGAGAAAGGGAAACACTTAGAAATTCACTTGATGGCTAGCAGCCTGTTATTTTGATTGGGTGAACAGAAAGTTCAATGTGCTTTGAAGTTCTCTGGAGGGAAATCAGCTTTGTCAACTGTTTTAAACTGCATTGTGATTATGCTAATAGGGTGTCCAAATGCACCATAAGTGGTAGAAGAAATGTGTAGATACTTCTGTATGCGGTTACCTGTGTCCATTCAAGGGGGTTTAAAAATAAGAAATGCGAAGTATGTGAGTGAGCAGTTGCGGTTTCTGGTCTACTTGCGATTCTTTGAGTAAGCTATTTACATATATCGCTGACTTGAGAAGTATCATTTACGCATATCGGCTATTTACATTGAATAAGCCAGAAGAAGCACTCATGGCTTCTGGAAGTATCATTTGCCAGACACCAGTAGTATTTTTTGTACTTCGAGAATGTGGATTTTCAGTCCGTATGAAGTTGTATGGTAGGAATTAATCATGATACATCCAACTTGGGGAAAGCTTGCTTGTGGGGTTCCCCATGGTTTGGTTGAAGCTTGTTTTGAGTGTGTCTAGAGGCTTGCTCTTTCTAGATGGACACTGAAAACATTAGCCAAAATTTGGACGTCGTTTTCAGCAATCTTCATTCTGTGGTAACGCACGCAACAAGCACCGAAGCAACATGACAAATCACCAGATTGGACTTCTGTCTTTTGTGGAACGTCCTCCGTCCAAGACTCCAAACTAAAAGACCCTCTCTACTTTCTCCGGAGCTTCCATGGAACTTTGTTGGGCCCTTGGTGCCAGGACTCGCTGTCGCCTTGCTTGGTTCACGACAAATCTTAAACACATCAAGAAGCAACTTCCTCAAAGGATCGAGCAACTTCAAAATCATGACCTTGGCATCCATTCACTGCCTCTGGCCCCATATTTCAAGCATTCCGAGCTCATCCACGTGTTCTCATTCTCTATCTGTGCAATCTTTGCGCAAGTGGTCGACTTCCCTTTCATCTGCCTTGCTTTCGAGGTCGATAGCATCGAGCAAACGACTATGTTTCTCAACCTTGCAATATTCTCTGGTTTCACTCTTTGCACCGAGATCAACCAAAAACCAGGGCCTTTATTGGGAGTTAGTGGGTGTTCTTGCAGCTTCTGTTTTTGGTCAAGAACTTACCCTTGCTCCATTTCCATTCCAATGATTATGTTGGGACTTGAAGGGCGCTATCACTGGCAATTGCAGCTCGTAGTGCTCGTCTCTTTTCTCTCGGCTTTGGCTGCAACATGTTTTCCCACCAGTTTCCCGGCATCTCTAGTTCTTGCCATCTTTGTGACCTTTCGAGGTTGTTGGTTCTTCCTTTGGGCACCAGAATGCGTGCCTAAGGTTTGGACGGCACTGTCTGCTCACGCTAGTGGAGGATTAGTGCTCCGTGCCATAATTTGTGGCTCAGGCAATGCAGACTGCAGGGTTCGAGCCCTTGCTAACTTGCAGTTCAGTTGGATACTTGCAGGGATTCTGTTTTTGACAGGAAGCCTGTGTATGAAATTGGCCAGTATATATACGGAGAGAGGGCAGCATACGGAGTACAAGCGACTTTTGGGTAAAGGTGCCGAGTTGCCTCTTCGAGGAATGAGCTCATAAAGTCCATCTAATCAGAGCTCAAAGATAGAATCAACACATGAGGCATTTTGTTCTCTCGTCAGCATAGCATCATTCTAGCGGTAGTAAAAACAAATTACCAAACTTCTGTAACCATTTGTCTCCAGGTAATTGTACTTCACAAGTTGAAGAACTCTTGTACATCTTCAGTATTTCTTCCTTGCATATCGCTATTCCCTCTGCTAGCACTTCTCCGGGGAACTGCACTGTCGTCCTCTCAAAGACTTCACAGTTCTCCCCAACAGGTACCTCGCCAACTTCATCTTCTCCCTCCAGAATCCAAGGTGAAATGAGAAACAACTACCTATCTCCTTTTCTTCGCAAATATCCTCTTTGGATTCGTCATCAATTCCTAGCCAGAACTACCAGAGGTCCCAACACGAACACGAATGTATGAGAGTATCGGTGGAAGTAATGTAAATTCTCGCGTAGGGGGAAGAAGCTTACATTTACTAGCAAAAAGCACTTCTAGATTGGGCATACCCCTGTCTAACTCAGGTAGCAGCTTCAAATCTCGAGACTTATGGAATTCAAGGCGCGGAGCGGTCAAGTGATTGGAGCCCGCCAAGAAATTGCGCATCGGAGGGGGAGAAGATAAGCTTAGCTTACCGGATGGGCTGCTGCATCAAATTCTGTCATTTCTGTCTATGGAATATTGCGTCACTACAAGCTCACTGTCCATTAGGTGGAAATGCTTGTGGGCTTTAATCTCGTTTATCGGCCTTTGTGTTCAAATTCTGTTGTCGAGCAAGCATGACATCTATATTTGTAAACCATATGTTCTAGTTCATTTAAAGTTACTTTGCAATTTCATTGTTTGTTTCCAATTATTTGCCTGCACTTAGTCTTTGTAATTCGAGTTTTACAAAGCTTCATATTTGATGGCTTATTTAAATCCATCTTTTTTTTTTCTTTTTTTTTTCTCGGTTTGAAGTCAGATTTGATATTTTAATTGGCCATCGATTGATTTCTATTAGGCTTTAATCATCGAAATTATGAGGTTTCTAGAGACCACGACTTGACACAAACACAAGCTCTCACGTGGACATTGCGCATTGGATAGGCCCAATTATATTTAAATTTATTAGGCAGTTGGGTCTAACTTGTCTCAATAAGCTTTTATTTTTGCAGAAGTTCGCAATCCATTATAATCTTGTGGAAACGACACAAATCAGGAAACTAGAATGAAAACAGATCAAAAGAGGCACATTGTCATAATCAGCTCCATAACAAACCGTGCAAGCACCTCCTTGTTTTCTCTTACCCAATTACATTGTAGCAGCGGGTTGAAAACAGAACATTCAAACTCCTAAATCGTTCTTCTTCTCCAGAGAGTTCTACTCGATAAATCAGAAAAACGTTTTATGTTACCTTTGGTGTTCTTTCCACTTCGTTGTTTCCTCCACAAGATAGGAGTTCACTCCCGTTCTCTGCAAGACTTCATAGTTCTCCGACAAGAACGCCACCAGCTTCATCTCATCCCACGAGCAATTAAAGCCACTGAAAACAATCGAGACAAGAAAGAACTAGGAACCTCCACAGATTCCCAAGCTTCCTAGTCGAATTCCTCATGGGACCTTAAAATGCTCTGTCGGAGGCCACATAAATAAAAACCAGAAAGAAGAAGAAATCAATGAGAGTATTCTAGCATAAGTGTTCTAATTTCAGTGTGTTGGTGAAGAAGCACTTACGGTGATAAACAGATGCAGCTGTGGGCAATCGAATGAACCTCGAATTCGTTACTTTAGTCAAAGTATTGCATTGTCCAGGGATAGATGGTAAAATTAAGATGCATTGCACATATTTGGGACACGAAGGAGTGAGGGAATTTCAAAGCAATAGTAAAAGGCAATCCAGTTTTACTCCTCGATCAATGGTTTGTAAAACAATCTGTAGGCTTCAAGAACTTCAAGATACCACATGGCCTCTCGATCTGGAGATGCTGAGAGATCAACCATCTTGTGAACCTGATGATTCGATAGAAGCATGCATAGATCAATCTCTTCCCCCAAGAAGCAATGAAACTCCAAGTTCTTAAAAAATCCCTAACCAAAGGAACGTTAACAGAAGAATGCAGATGATAGAGGAGTCTTTTTCCCCGAATACTGGTCTATCATATCAGACAAGTCTATATCATTCGTGAATTATTCATAATTTACCAATATAATTAGATAATTTATTAGCGCAATAATGGAGTTCACACATGAATGACTAACACATTTGAAAAATTACCATTACCTATTAAATTATTAATCACGTATAAAAAAATCCAAGACTCCAGATCACGGTTTTTCAGAACTTTTACTAACATACCTTAATCATAGGGAGCTCTCCTTCGCGCGCAGAAGCAGAATATGCTCCAACAACCATCACATACATTCCTGCACATTACGCCCACATTAAGTGATAAAACCAAGTCAAAAAACAAAAAAAACAAAATCAAAAACACGTTTCCTGGTATATTTAATTTTGCCAAGAAAAAAAACAGAAAAACACAGGAGTCAAGAGTAGTTTAGTAGTTCACAGAAGAAGAATGCAAAAAGGCACCAGAGGCAAAGAGGCAGGTGATCGATTGCTGACCTGCTTTCCAGGGGCGGAGGCGAAACTCGCTAGGGAGAGAGAGCTCGATGACTCCAGTGCCATCATCAATCAGCAACCGCTCTTGGTCATGCACCAAAACCAGAATGCCCTGCATTGGAGTTGGTGTATGTTTAAATCTAACATCTGTGTGTAATTGGAGCAAATGGGAACTGTGAGGAGAGAAGCAGAGATATGCAGATGTACCTGTAACCAGGCTCGCTGAAAGAGGAGGCCACCGAGAGTGAAGGCATTGGGAGAAGAAGACGAGGAGGAGGAGGAGCAGGATGATGTGGCTTCAACGGCATCCTTCAACTGGAAGCTCAGCAGTTTCAGTGCTGCCAAGCTGTAATCCATATTTCTTCCCTCTCCAGAGCCTCTTTCTTTCCTTCTCTCACCAAAGTCTAGCAGGAGGAGGGAAAATAGAAATGAAATGATTTTAAAAAGGATAAAGGGCAAAAAAAAAACTTGTTCTGAAAAGCCAAAAGCCACAGTATCCTGAAAAATCAAGTTATATTGCAAACAATGGTTAACGCGTATTTATTTAAAAGAAATTTGTGCATCATAAAATATGAACAGACAACTCATTTTGGCACCATGAGAGTACCAAAAACTTCTTGTAACATGGCAATTTTCAAGAAGCAATGCCTGTTTAAGTTCTCTAGTCGAATACTGCAACGAATTAAGAATGGTAGACTAATTGAAATATAACAACTGCAAGTTTTCTATTATATGTGCTCGCATGGGGTCAAGTGAAAACAGGATATTGAGGTTCATTAAGAAGATGCAAAAGTTACTGTGTTAGGCATTGAGGAAGAGCCTTTCCACAATATAAGCCATGGCAAGTGATATGGATGTAAATTTAAATCTGGCATCCAAGAAGAACAAGCTTGAACTAAAAAAGAGCAAGCACAGATTATCTTTTATTATGAACTGTTGAAAAAAAGTCTCCAATGATGTATTGAGGAAATAAGTGGCAGATTAATATGTCCAGTTATCTTCACCCGTCAAGTCACGACACTTTGTGCAAAAGAAAAAATTGGTAAACCCCACAACCGCCTGAACCATGTCCATAGATCTCCTCAAGGAAAGACGATGACAATAATGAAACAGAGGTAACAGCCTAGTCTGCAAATGCACGATTGCACTGCCCTAGAGTATTCAGATGTAATATGCCAGCTATCACAAATTAGATATTGAAAACCTAACTTACGGCCAGGTCCCCAAAAGAACAGCCAAAAAGAAGTTATGCATGTCAATGAGCACTTTGGAAGGAACAAAATAAACGACCTTTTGAAGGATTTGAATCTTCTCTCCAATTTATTCTGGTTACATTTAATCGATTATGCTCTACATGTACCAATCTCTTGTAATGGACTTCATCTACATAAGACTCTTTTTGGTGTCTTGTATGTTCCCAATGTACTTGAACAGGTTCTATCAATGCTATTGCTTAACTAATCGAAATAAAGTATGTAAGCATATTAAGTTCGATCATTCCGACTGACTCGGCCTCCTAATTATGAAAACGCCATCTGGGATAGCCAGTCCATCAAACCCAGCAAATCAACGCAGTGGCATGGAGACAGAGACCTGTAAACATAACCCTAATACATCCACTCGGCTTTCCACCGAACGCAATCCTAGACTCTGAAACCCGTATTGAATCATGCAAAACCAAGCAGAGACTCGGAAGTCCGCACGGAGCAAGCGATTGACTCCAAAGTCGACTCAACTTCAATGCACTGAAACTGCCAATGCAGAAGACCGTCGCATCGCAGGACAGCGACGAAATAACCATGCTCGGGCAGAAATGGCGGGCATATCGGAAGTTGCCGTCGCGGCCGATTCAACCAAAGAATCGATCGAGATCCAAGCAAAGCCGAGCCTCCGAGAATCAAGAGATCGAACCAAAGGAAGGCCAAGCGGGAATCAGCGAATACGCGAAGCAATCGATTGGACGAATCTTGACGTAGAAAAGATACAGAAAACAAAAGAAATGGAGCGCAAAAGCGAAAACCCGACGGATTCAGACAAGCGACGGGAGATGCAGCTCCGGCGAATCGCGGCGGGAGATGGCGTACCCGATGACCAGCGAAGATTGCAGCCGACGAGATGGAGGAGCTAGGGCCTTCACCGCTCTTCAGCGCCGCCGCGAGCTCAACGGACACTCGGAGCTCTTGCTTGAACCGGAGCTATGTTTTTGGTATTTTCCCATTTACTTTTTTTTTTTCATTTTGGAAAACTACCGAAAAAAGGTTAAAGGAAACTAGTAATTTACGAGCCTCGCATTTTGCGCGGAATACAATAATAAATAAAAAAGAACAAAATAAATGGGATCCCAAATTTATGCAATTCGATTTATGCGCCTACTATTCGTCTCTTCAAATTTAATTTGACGAAAGTCCAAGCTTTGCGTGATGTATTAGATATCTCATATACTACCAAAGGAAGTATTAATTCACATTTTTATTTTATAGTCTAAATTTTTAGGATAAAAAATTATGATCACAAAAAATCTCATATACTATCAAAGGAAGATATCTTAAGTTCAAATATTTTAAGTTTCTATGTAACTCATCGATTACCTACACCGTGCGACATTTTTTTCTTTCAATATCAGAAAGGTATTTACAAAATTTTACTTGACCACTTCGAAGACTAGAATGTGATTCAACAGAAAAGTTCTCCCTCAAATTAGGTGTCAAGCAAAATTGCTTCTTGCTGCACGAGTTCACAATAGCATTAATATATCTCCTAAACTTGAATTTGGGGTTTATAATTTCCCTTTTCCTTCATTGAAATCATGTACGAAAACAATCTCTCAACCAAATGTAGCCTCCAATTTTACTCAAATGGGATTTACAATTAGAATACTATAAAAAATCTCAAATTTATATATTTATAAAGAATTTAACTCAAATTAATATACATAGCAAGTCACCTGTAAATCAATAATTAAAGTAAATTTATATAAATATATTAATCTGGGGTTATTAAAATTAATTTATAATAAGTGCATTAGTTTGAAATTTGTAATTTTTAATAGTATTAATTCTTATATATATATATATATATATATATATATATATATAAAAAAAAAAAAAAAAAAAAAAAACGAGAGTCTCTCCAGAACGGGGGTGCTATTGAAATCTCCCCTTAAAAATAGATGAATTATTCCTCCATCACCGTTCGCCGACTCATTGCTCTGCAGTTTGAAGCTTCGGTTCTTAGCTCTGTACGACACTAGAGAGCCTTCTTCAGCTCTTTGCTCCCTTTCGGTTCCTCGCCAGGTACTTTCGACTTCCTCATTCTTTTTCGATCCGCTTGAATTCCTGAATTTTTGCTTCTCCGCAACTTCGTCGTCAATTTTCGCTCGCGAAGAGCTCGGCTGATCAGCTGTTCGAGTCGGCTCTTTTTTTTCTTGGGGCTCTCTCGTTCTTGAATTTGGTCGTCGGCCGATGGTTGCAGAATCCCAGAAAGTCGGGTTCTTTTTCTCCCCCTCCGGCGCGATAGCTTTGCCCTCAATATACCCACGAAAGATAGTGCTTAGTTAATCGGTGGGATTCGTTAGGGGCGGAGTGAAAGCACCAAGATTTCATTGACCCTGCATTTCCCTGATTTGCAATGAGAAATTCCATGACTTGCTTGAATTTTCTTTGGCTAGATGGCTGGGAATATGGTGTTGTTTTGTATATTGCTGATACGATAGGAAAACACTAATATTCAAACGAGATAGAATCGCTGCTTATAGAGACTCTAACTTGGCCACCCAAATCTTCATACCTTAGATTTCCCTCACCCTCATTAAAAGTGTTCAACTCATTTATCTGAAATATATCGGCGCCCATTTGTTTGCTTTGGCTCTCATCAGGTTCGTTTGTTTTCACAATTGACTCTCCTCTTGCAAATTTTGGCAATCTTTGGTCTCGTGGGCAATACCATTATGCCCTTTGATTTCATAACCTGTGTCTCTGTGTCTTGTCCTTTCCCACTTTTCTTTTCGTGTGAGGTTCATAAGAATCATTGTCATGGTTAATCCATTACATTTGGAAGTTCCATCCATCGTACAACTACATCTCACTTCCACTCATGTCAGGTGAATGTATATAGACTATTGCGATCTATCGCTTATGGTGATTAAGTATTTTTGATATTCATGCTTGCTCAGCGGGGCAGCATTACATATTTTCTGGCGTATGTAAATATGCACCATATTGATATTGTTATGCCTAGGAATAGACATGTACTTCCTTTTGTGCCAATGTGCGTGTCGCATTGAGAATTTACTTTTCTTCACTATTATTTAGTGAATGTATGTTGAAATTATATTTTCCTGAGCAATTCAGTGAAAACAAGTTGAAAATAATTTCACCAGCAGTTTGGACGTCGAAACTATTGGGAGCCTGAGTAGCTTCCAGGCCCCTTTTTTTCCAACCCTACTAAATCCACACTCAATTTTTAATTTTATTAATTAAATAATAGCTTTCTGTTAAATCATTTCCACGGTAAGAATGATCTCTGCGTTTGTCCTCCTTAAGGTTGCATTTATTTCGTGGAAAATGAATGATATAGAAAAAAAAAATTAAAATGATCCTTGCACCACTTACAAAAATGAATAAGCAAAAAATATTTTCATCGTTTACGAAAATAATTAGACATGAATTATTGACTACCTCAAGAAATACAAGCTATAACTTTTAGGAAAATATTTTCCAAATCATTCATTTTCTACGAAATAAACGGAACCTAGGAATTCGGAACCCCAAAGCTTTTCCTTTCTTATCCGCACAAATTTGTGGAGTTGGTATGTAATAAGTTTCAACAAGGATGATGAAACAGCAACTTGCTTGACGCCTTTACTCCTCATCCTGTTTCAGAGTTTATGTATGAGCATGCCAGAGTTCACCATTATTACTAGTTGAGGAAAGAGATGGTTGTGGCACAAGAGAATTCTAGGATTTGGAATTTATAATCATATTGTATGAGACATCAAACTTGTATTCTCAGCATCATGATTTAACCTTCTTCTTTTTTAATGTTATAGTTTACTTATGCAGATCTGTGCTAGGTTTAGGTAGATCTAAGAATTGATCATACACTTAGTCTGCTTTGTGTTCCAATAATCGTCATCTGTCAATTTCTTAAGTTGACAGTTTTGGTCCAAAGAGAACAATTGCAAATCATTCTGTTGCACAATGTAGAATTGTATTATGGGAGTTCATCTTTTACATAGTTGTTGGCATCTGTGCGATAAGGTCTGAGATAATTTCTGTCCTTAAAAATTGGGACAATTATGGTAACAATGCATGTCTTGGAACCAGATTCATTAAGTTGCCCACTGGTTCTGTTGGAAAAATGAGGCATTCGACAGCTGACTGATGCAGAGTAGACTTTGACAAATGATGCAGAGAGAGAATTCTATGCACATTGCTTAAATGGGACTCTATTGATAGTTTGCTTCAGAAATGCCCTTTTCATGAATAAAGCATATAGGCAATGCATGTGTTCATACCCACAAAAATCTACATGTAACGTGAGCCTGGCGAACTGTGTAAAAAAAATATATATATGAAATTCAAAATTAGGTGTTGGCAAGCAGTCATTGCCATTGACTGGGTGGCTATCGGTGTCGAGGAGGAAATTACTGTGGCCAAAAAGGCAATGGACATTATGGATAAAGTTGCACTTGTGCTATTGGATCAGTCTGTTCATCCAAGGGCTTCAATCGATGAGAGCAATTTGCAATCAACCTTGGATGGCGTCAACAGGGCAGAGTCATTGAAGAGGCAGCTTTACACATGTTCTTATTGTGTTAAACTGCTTTAGAATCCTAAGTGGTTAATTGTTTTGTGTCCTTATATGATGTAACCACTTCTCATTTGAAGTAGACTATAAAGAGGAGAAGATTAGGATGTAAAGGCTTTCTCCATATCAATACTAACACTCTGTCTTTATCTTTACTTTTCTGCAATTTACATCATGTGCTTTAGGTTTTCTGCACTTTAGGCTTCTTCCATGCGAATAACTTTCCTTAATTGTTAATTCTTCCTTCAAGAAACCACAACCGTATTCAGTTCCTTTCTTGGCCTTGGATAGTCTACTACAAGGACCACAATGTGCACTCATTTGGCCTACGAAGAGAATTATGAGTGAGCACTGTGACTAGCAGGGACTTAATAATTTAATCAGTTATTCAAAGTTGACTGTTTTTATGACATGGCCTGCTATTCGAGCAGTCATGCCACTATCTGCTAAGCAGTTGTTTTCAAATAATAAGTTGTCTTCTTTTCTTTTTTTGCTACCGCAGTCGACTGTCTTCAGGTGCTGTTCTTTAAGCTCTTTGATTGATATCCTGCAGCAAGATATGGGAGGCAGAGGAGTAATTGGGGATAAATGGTCCATGAGGATACTCTGGGCATGCGCATTTGGAAGTGTAATAAGTATGTCCTTATTCACATTGTTTTCCTGATTCTCTAAAGAAATTGTCCTTGTAATGCACTCTAAAGACAATTAATATCGTGTTCGTGTTTGTTTGTTAGAGAGTAAATCCATGAGAGATTATTTGTAAAATGGCTGATCTGCTTTTCTTTTCTTTTTTTTTTTTTCAGTAATGTGCTCTTTACTTTCCTCTTCTTACTTAAACTCTTTCTTCGTGTTTTTTTGCTTAGGTTTTTATATGGTTGCTGTGGAGAGGCAAACGCAGAACAGGGATCGGATGTTGGCTGAAAGTCTAAACTCCACAGAATCTGGTGGGGGTAGCGGAGAGGAAGTTTGAGTGATAAACATGTTATGGATCCCCTCCCCCCAAAACAAAAATAAAAGGGAACGTTTTCTTGATGTTGTTTCTTGTTGAAACACTGGCAAGCTTTTTGGTACTTTCACCTGATCGAGGGGATGTTCCTTTTTCTCCTTCCTTTTCGCCCTTTTTGGGGCACTTGGGAGGTTGTATCTCTGACCATCAAATGTAGTGACTGATTTTCAGGATATAGTGTTATCAATCAAGAGATCTTTTGGTTTCAAAATTAGATCAAAGCTTAGAGCACTGTTTGATCAGACTCCGAGTAGATGTAATCACGATACTTGTTGCAGTGCCATTCAAAACGAAATTCTCTTCCCAGTTTTCACATGAAAATAATTGCTCCTGGAAAAGGAGAGAACTGAGGTTGGTAAATCTATAACGTCGCTTGTAGATTTCGTGGAGCCATTAAAGCTTAGAGCAATGTTCGATCAGATTCTGATTAGATGTAGCCGCGGTACTTGTTGCGCACCATTTAAAATGAAATTCTCTTCCCAGTTTTCACATCAAAATGATGCTCCTACAAAAGGAGCAAACCGAGGTTGGCAAATCTGTAACGTCGCCTAAAATTTTATATTTATTGGCTCTTCACTAACATTCCGCTTCCCACAATCTTGATCTTGGTGCGTGATGCATGATGCATGACGTGCTTCGAATGCAATCTAACATGATTTGCATGTGATTTGCACCGATTAAAACTACAGGACGGAAATTTCTCCTCTATAATCATGCACTCTTGATGACCTCAATTTCCGGGCGCATGCAACAGCAACCATATATCATCAACTTGGACCTTAGGACTGCCTTCAATCACTGTTGGATCCAAGCTTGTCTGCAAATATACAAGTCTCTCATTTTAGTACTCAAGGCAAAAAAGTTCTGACTCAGATGGGATCAAGAAAATGTGCTTTGATGAGTCTTCTCCTTTCTTGCATAGGTTTCAGCTCTGCTCACAGAGTCATCCGGAATGCCGAAGCTGGTCAGAACCATCAAGATCCTCTCACCCAAAATGAAAATGGAGGAACATGGTTTTGGGGAGCTGGCGCCGATTCAGGGTCTGGCTCTGGTAGTGGCTTTCGCATGGGTAATGGTTTTGGTGGAGATGGAACTGGTTCTGGCGACTCTAGCAGTGATTTCAAGGCAGGTAAGACTGAAAGTGCCGGTGGAAGTGGAATCTTTGGCAGCTCGGATGGACTAGGTGTGGCTAGTGCGTGCGGTTTTGGAATGGATTCTGAGGATGTCTCCAGCGACCATAGCAGCAGCGATGCTGGAATGGGAAGTGAGATTCCTGCCATGAAAGCTAGTTATGGATTTGGAAGTGGTAGTAGGACTGATGGTAGTGGGTTTAGGTATGTGTCTGGAAGTGGTAGTGGCTTTGGCTCAGGTTCAGGCGTAAGAATTGGGTATGTTTTAGGTGGCGGTAGTGGTGGATCAGGTTATCCACCAGGATGGCAAATGGTGTGGCCTGGTCTTGTACCTGTAGGTGGAGGTGTGCAAGGACAAGGACCACCAGCTCCTGGAACTGGTGTCGGGTCTGGCTCGGGAGGTGGAAATGGTGGAGTACATGGGTCTCACTCCCAGGTCAGTGGAGGTGGTGGCCATGTTTCAGGTAGATATGGACAGGTTCTGAGTTATGAAGCAGGAGGTGGACTGGGATCTGGCAATTCTGGAGGTAATGGCCACGGTTGGGGAGGTGGTCATGGCTCTGGCTCGGGGTCAGGCTCAAGTGGTGGTGTCCATTATGGTTTTCCTCTCGGTATGCGACCACCAGTGATGGGAGGTCCATTGCCACCATTTTGGGGATTCACTTCCCATCAAATTGCAGGAGCAGAAGCAGGAGCACATCATCAGACGGGCCACACCGAAGGATCAGAAGGCGATGCTGCTATGGAGGGAGCTCTCTCAAGTATTGGACATTATGAACACAAGGCAGATGGTTCCAATGGTCTTTTTGATAGTGCTAGTGGGCCTGCGGCTGCCCAAGGTGTTTAGATCGATGACGAAGACCTTCGTGATCAGATGGAGCTTATTTACACCATTAGTTAATAGTGAGCACTGGAAGATCCGTCCATGTAGCCGCGAATGTACCTTTCCAAAATAAGACCTTCATGGGATGGTCATAAGACTATTTTGGTTTCATCAAGTTCCACCAAATTGAAATCAAGGCCAATTTGCTTGCCATAAAAGAACTAGAGTTAATAAGATGAGCCAAGTTTTTTTTTTTTTCCTAATATTTTGTATAGGCTTGAAATCATGCGCGAGAAACTCACAGAAGATGGGAGACGGTTGCAAAAATTTGCCAGTAGTTCTTTGACGTTGGTCATTGCTGCTCTCGGAAAATGCTCTATTCTTCCCATTCTGACTAAAGAAGGAACATCTTTTAGAAGCAATGCCAAGGCAAACAAACCGACTTGTCATAAAATGGAGAGCCAATAGGTCAATATGAAATTGTAAAGTGGCAGATGGGTTCCAGGAGATTCCCTGAAACATTAATTATCGCCGGGTTTGTAGGAACTGAGAAGCCGACTACTCAGCAGGCTATGCCAGCTAGTAACGTAAGAGCAAAACATCATCTCTCTTAACTAGATGAATTCAGAAGGGCTACTACATTCAGAAATTCCAAAGAAGGATCATGACCATTTTGATCAGGTTGCAGCACAACCGAAAAAAGGTAGGTTCCTATCGGTCAACCATGGAGTTGGAATGCATTTTTAAAGATGCATTTGGTAATCATTTTGTTCTTGAAAATAATTTCTACTTAAAAATTGTTCTTTTTTATTCTGTTCCCTAAACGAATATCTAAATATCTGAAGGCATTTGGTAACTATCCATAATATAAATTTTTAAAGATGCATTTGGTAATCATTTTGTTCTTGAAAATAATTTCTACTTAAAAATTGTTCTTTTTTATTCTGTTCCCTAAACGAATATCTAAATATCTGAAGGCATTTGGTAACTATCCATAATTTATATTCTCGATATAGAAATGCATTTGGTAATCTCAAAAAAAAAAAAATTCTAGATTGGAATTTTTAAAATTTTTAATACTTTTATTATATTTTTCTCTTTTTTCTCTCTTTTTCTTTTTTCATCCCACTTTTTCTTCTCTAGTTGGTCATTGGTTGGGTGAGGTCTCATGACCTCATCAAAGCCTCTCTAGGCTGGGGCGAGGTCCCACAACGTCGCCAAACCTCCCCCAGTCGATCACCGGCCATCACCATGGTCAGTGACCTGCAATGAGGAAGAAGAAGAGAAAATAAAAGAAAAGGAAAAGAAGAAAAGAAAAGATAAAAGAAAAAGAAAATTTGGCTCGATTTTGAAATTATTCTTAGGAACAAAAAAGCAACTTTTCCATTTCTTGATTCTATTCCAAATCTATTCCTGAAAATAAAAAATTTATTAAACGAATTTCTATTATGTTTTTGTTCTATAGAATAGATTTGGAATAGTAATCCATTTAGTAATTTTTTTTATTTTTCCGAGAACAAATTTGCTTAAAAAAAACTTACTTATTTGTTTCTAAGAACAATTCCAAAAATAAGCCTAATTTTCCTTCTTTTCTTTTCTTTCTTCTTCTTCTTCTTCTTCTTCTCCAGAGATGCCAAGCCACGATGAGGATCGTCAGCCCAAGCATTGCCATGGCTGGACGAGGCTCGACCTCATCGAGCCACCTCCAAGTCACCCTTGCCTTGGTTGGGCAATGCCAGCCCGGCAACACTCTACCTGGTACGGTCGCCGGCCCTAGTTTGGCCGATTGTTTGCCATGAGAAGATGAAAAGGAACAAAGAAAAGAAAATGAAAATCAGAAAAATTTAATAAAATTATTAAAAGATTAAAAAAAATGATTTAGACTAAAAATTTTAAGCGCTTTACCAAACACATTTCTATTCCAGGAACAGAAATTTTGGACAGAAATGCCTTCAAATGCTCAAAAATTGTTCCTGGGAATAGAATAAAAAATCATAATTTTTTAGCAAAAATTGTTTATATGAACAGGTTAGCAAAAACATTATTTTTTTTTCTTATTTGCGTATAGACATGAAAAGAATTGGAAATTTTTAACAAAGCCATTCGAAACTGTAAGGCCTGTATCATAACCGTGTCAGTATCTACTTATTACACCAATTCTATTACATTTTAACTTTCTCGCCTATCCTCTGGAAATTTTACAACCTATATTTCGCAATATTATGCTCTTAAGATTAACTCTGACATGGCATCCTCAAATGTGACATTACAAACAAAACCAGTCGACCTTTTCGCTGCCCCCATCATAGCCATGAAAACCTTACTCATCATTCTCTTCTAGCTGGCATGGAACTACATCTTGAAAAAACATCTGCTTGGAAGTTCGCAGGGGATGATGAAGACAGAGACGCAGAAGGGCGAAGGAGAGGTGTACCAACTCTACTCGACGTCTCATTAGCAACTCGAGGACTAATGACGATTGTAGGAGGAGCTCCTTGTAACTCAATTTCCGTGCATCCATCAGTTGGATTTGTGGGCTCGTCAAACAACTGATGATCGTCTTCGTCCAGTGACATAACTGTACTCGTGTCTGTATGTACTGTTGAATCATCCGTTAATATGCCAAGCCGTCTCTTCCTCCTAGCAGACTTCTTCCACCCATGGATCGTTTCTCGTATTCTCTGCGGAATCAGGGCTGCCTTGTAGTTTGTTCCCATCTGCAAGGAAGAATCAATATCAATAAAGCACCAAACTACTTTTTACTAGTCCCATACATATCTCCAGATGAGTAACTGTTCTTTCGCCAAAAAATTGTCGCTATATCAAGATTTTAACATAGGAATGGCAACAAAAGGCTCTGAACAGCTTAACATGTGAATCAAGAAGAGAAAAGGCAACCATCTAGTTTTGTCAAATTTAAATGCAGACACGGAGACTAGATATGGTTGAAACCATTCTGGAAAACTTAAACTGCCATTTCATTTATTTGGAGAGTGGACTGTCAACATTGTCAGAGGATGATTACTTGATAGTTTAGCTAAAAGAATGAATTTGGCGCTTCACTCCATTAGTTGAGTTTACACTGAAAAGCAATTCTGCTACGCCTCAGTAACTCATTACATTTTGTACCCCAGAGTTCAGGAGAACAGCGCTATACCTGAGTAACCAGAGCATACAGAGGCAATGTGCTATAACTGCAGAGGAATTGTCCAGCAAACCTGTAATATTGCAACAGTCAAGCAACAACTGAACAATATCTCCTCTATAATGAATTGAATGTGCTTGATTTCGGGGAATCCATCCTTACCCCAGAATCAATCGTAAGTAGACAAGCAGATGGTTTTTAATGAAGCATGAGTTATATCCAAACTGCCACTGTAAAATTAAATAAAGAAATTCAGGAAACACAGATCAAAGTGAGACCTAGCTCACATGAATGTAATAGCTTCTGTTAATTTTATAACTCAGTCGAAATGAAATTTGATTTAACTCCGAACTGATGTTTAAAAATGAATGAGTGAACTTCGCCTTAATATATGAAAGAACAGTGGAAGAGCAATTACCCAAAACCAGAAGAATGAAGCTAGTTCGAATGCATTCTGCCGAAGGGTCATGCAAGCAGAAATTGGAGGCACATTAGTGTCAATTAATCAAATGGAGAATTACAACCTTTTCTGAAAAATAAAATAAATGAAAGCTGCTCTGACATATCCTAGATATGATTCTAACCTGAAACAAAATGAAGTGGATCAAGGACAAAAGTAGCTCCGGCTTCTTAAACCAGAAGAGGTCATCACGAGGCCTCAGTTCAGCTCCTGAGAGGTATCCAGAAACTCCAGCATTTTCCAATGATAAGGTTGCGATGACATGCTGCAGTTTTGAGCCCACCAGAAGAACAAGCTACACAAAAAATTGCACCACATGGCAATGACATGAAGTTAGAGAATGGAGACAAAGGGTCTTCTCACAAGTTCAACTGATTATAAAGGGCAGCACTAGCTACCATCCACGGATCTACTTATCAACTCAAAAGTTCAAAGGATGGGCCTACAATCAATCCATTACATATTATTAGTCAATGTATTAACCAATTTCCTCCTAAATTTATGTCCATCTAATTGGTCAAAGATGAGGCAGGTAAACTAGAAAACTCACTGAAATAGGAATAATGGCTATCCAAAAATAGAGATTGGACCCTGCAGAGTTGTAAGAATAAAATGAAACCGTGAGTGAATCCATCAGGCAATACAAGTCTATGCATGAAAGCTCTCCCTTCATTCAGGAAATATGGATTACCTTTTATGTTAAACAGCATGAAAGCAACTACAAATCCCCATAGAGGACCACTGCAAGAGATATAAGAGATGTTAGTTTCCCAGGTTCCTATTGAAATTATTGGTATTACATGTTAATATATACTTGTTCCAAGGGCCAGGCAATCCTGCAAATAGGTACTCTCAAGAAAGTCAGTTCCATAGTTGCTGTCTGCAATCAAGGACCGTAAGTCTTTCCACTTATAAAGTTTATATATAAGTTCTAATCATTCAAAAAATGTTTGCGATGGTACTTATTGATCATCATAAACATGTCGGATACTTATTCAGGGGAAGAGGAATTATACTACTGAGGAACGTTTGGATTAGATAAATTGATGATGAGTTAGAAATTTGGTATAGCCAAAGTTAACTCCAGGGATATTTGATATTGCCAGAGTTATCTCCAGGCACTTCCTTAGTCAATGTAGCCACAAGGTCAATGAAGAAAGCTGATTTCACTTAGAAGATTGCAAATTCAGCACAAATTGGCAATCGTATTAACAGGACTATCCCAGAGAACACCTCACCTCACACCAACTATCCGTTGGAATTCTTCTTCCATAGAGCGAATCATATAGCTGTGGAAATCATACTTTTGTGGAAGGTTGTGATTCTGCCAAAAATTAAGATAGAATGAGGAATGAAAAATCTAAGAGGGACATCGACTCTTTCTTCTACAGCATTATATTACTCTTCTCAGATGATAACTTGATCTGGGATTATCATAACCATAGAAGAACTATATTAGAACATCAAAGTCCATCTCGACAGAAAATGGAGGAAGATAGGGCAAGCAGAAAAATGGATTGAAGGAAAAAGAAAAGGGGCAAGACAAACAGTTTGGAAACTAGTGTTTCTTATAAAAAAAGCTAGTATGATCGTACAATTTCCAATCTGAGGTACTCTTTCAGCCAAGTATCACAGTTTTTTTCCTTTTAGCTATTACCAATTGCAATGTATATATAATCTCTTTGAGAAATTAACAACTGTCAGAACATAATTTGGTATGGTGACAAAGTCATTTGCCACTTCCCATCTACATGAAGTTCCTCATGTAAACAGCCCTTGTTATTGTAATCACACTACAACACAGCAAAGCAGATGATCTGGAAAGTTGTTTGCAACAAATATAGTGTTAAAATAAGTTTCATGGAGACGAAATGACCAACCCTTAATGCCACCAACAGGTAAACAGGGAAATCAGCTTGAACTGAAAGAAAGCCAGAGGCAATCAAGGAAATATCGAAATGCTATGACTTAGTGGATCATACATATACTTTTCCACTTCACATCACTCTCCTATTGCCTAAACTAATTCCTATTGTATGGCATATACGTCTTCTCATCATAAGGTAAAATTTTCCCTTCACATTGACAAAGATAAGCAATTCTAAGCAAGTCAAAACATTGAATTAACTAAAAAGCATCTGAAACTTTATTCAGGATGATATTTCAGAGTTCCATACCATGATGAAGCCTTTACGTAAAGTTAAGTAGTCATCACGAACTACTGAATGCCCAAACTGACGGAAAAAACAAGTCTGCATATTCAGATGAATACAGAAGTAAGTGAAAGAATTCCCACTTCCACAAGCTGTCTCAAGATTAGACTGGCACATTATTCTGAAGGAGACTACAACAACATGCGTGCACGCACGCGAGAGAGAAAGAGGCAGAGAGAGAGACAGAGAAAGAGAGAGATTAAATCAGTGGAATGAGTATGTTTCACAAAATCAGTGCACATTGAAACAAAAGTTACCAGTTACTAAGTTGCGAGATTATAATGCAACACGTTCCAGCTAAATACTGTTCTAGGCGTTTCATATCTTTTCTTATTCAATCTGACAGAATTTTTTTCGTTAATGATCCCCTATATAGGTTGTTTCCCCCTTACTTCAAAATTTTTTTGCAAGATGATGATGAGGAGGAGGAAGATGATGCAAGAACATGAAGTAATCTACATACCACCCAGATGACAAAGCTGCTCTTGACCAAAGGATTTGTTGTATGAATCTTGACAAAAGTAGATTGTCTCCGCAATATCGACTCTCTTGTGATTTCTGCTAGGAGAAGAGGTGGTCAATTCACATGGATCTCATCAATTAATAATGATCAAAATAGCTATCTTGAAAGGAAATTGTAGACATTAGAGCTATATGAAATGCGTCGAATCAAAATCTTTCATCAGCTAAGTAACAACATGACTGACTACAGTAGCATTATAACAACATGAGATCCAGGATAAGACTATTATAGGCTTAGAGTTTCCTTTCTTTCTTCTCCATGTGATTACCATGCTTTTCTCCCTCATCAGAATACCAATGTTTGTCTTGTTCATCACAAATATTGTTCTACTTGTTAGCACAATGCCAAGTGTACATTCTCCAATGCTGATTGAAGGGTTCTTTAAAGCCTAAACTCCCCTTTAAAGCCCCTTCTCATCATCAAAACTAGTTTCAAACACAAAAAAATTTGCCGCTCACTGCCACTGAGAATAAAAAAGAAGCTAGATGCTTGTGAGAGGTAAGCTGACAAGGATGAGAAAGCTGATTGTACAGTGTGATAATCAGCTCAGAACTGACCAGTTAAGTAATCATGCCGATCCACATGAGCTTCATCTTCCCATAATCTCCAACTGTGAATCTGCCCAAGTCAATGTATAGAAAAGGCAAAATAGCTGCTTCAAATTACATTCTTTCATATGGCCAATAAAAAACTTCTATGTCCATGCCCCATCTTCCGCATTTTTAATTAATAATAACAGTGCTGCAGCCAAAAGATGGATGGAGCGACATGCAGTATAAAAATATGAAGTGTCAATACTAGATCTCTTTAGCATCCAAGCTTTATATTTTTTTTCAGATCAATATTAAAAGAGCCAAGGGTTTATGGCTGATTCATCCCCTGACCTGATCAGAGTATACAAAATCCCATTATCTTCTATTAAGTGTGGGTCACAGTTCATTGAGTGTATCCACTGATAGGTGGTGTTGCGGTCTAAAATCCCTTTATTTCACCAGCAGAATGTAGGCTGCATAACATGGGTTTCATGTGTGACTGAGAATTAGCAGTGAATTCGCCGCTGTTCTAAACAGTTTCTCACCTTCACTATTGCTAGCAACATTGTCAAGCAGCTGTAAGATATATGCGTTACTGCCATGACAAATATGAAGCGGTGTAACTGCTCAAGACCTTCATACGACACAAATGGCTCCTGACCCTGAAAAAACAGGTAAAATGAATGTCACACTACACCAGAAAAAACTTCCATAATACAAACCAAAGCAAGAGATCAGTTACTTCCATTGCCAGAATAATTCAAATGGAAAATTTGAAGTTCCCTTAGGTTATGTGAGATTATAGAATGTTTAAAAGCAAAGACTGATGAGATTTTAACTAGAAATTATCCACATGCCTCTTTGCAGGAATTCTGATTCAAGGTATTCAACGTTCTCCTGAATGAGTGATTCAGGAAATATTCTGCTAACATCTTACGATCCTTGGAACCATTGTTCTCTTTGTCTTCATCAATCTGAGACCTGGTGCATGGAGCAAAAGCACGATCATAAAACTTGGACGGGATGCAAATATTAGCTATCATGCTTGAGGTGGCCGTCAGAAGGAGAGAGATAAATCCAAGCAGCATCAGCTCTGTCAGAAAATTTGAGAAGCGAAGATCGGAGATCACAGTAATCAATCATCAGTAGTGCAGAAAGAGAAATTTATTCTATGCAATCATCGGTAAGAATGTGGGGATGAATACCTTCTTTCATTTTCTCAACAGCTTCAAGCAACGGTTTACGATTTGTTTTACGCAACCACTGTAACAGCATATGGAGAAATTTTCATCAGCTACTCTGGGCTAATAAATTAATTTAAAGAATGAAATGGAAACATTAGAAGATAGACTTGTCAGCTGAAATGGTCTTTCTGATAATGAATATCCCAATGTAGCCTTTGTGTTCATAAACTTGTGTTGTACAATATATCCCAGAAGAAAAAGGAAAAATACAGAAACTTGCATTGAAGATAAAAAAAATAACAACCCTGCATAATGCCCATGAGACCAAAGTCAAATTCAAAATGCGAATGACACTTACATGTTTTACTTGCTTCTGGACAAGCTTCCATGATTTTGGCACAAGCCATAATTCAATCTAGCTCCATTCTAATAAATGCCTAAACTATGTTTGCAGTCAAATCACTAAGAGACATTTGTTAACTAGAACCTCGCAGCGAGAACAAGGAAACTCACACCCTAGGAAGTTTTACCAACCTGCAGATACCTGTCTGAACATGGGATTCCTCTACATTAGCCCAAAAAAGGAAACAGAGAAAGAAAAGACGAACATCCATCCCAAGTGATCTCTTGAAAAAGTGGTGCACATTTTATTCACATATTCAGACAGGGCTAACCTAGAGGAATGTTGATCATAACATTTTAAGGTCCCATGCCAATCCCAGGGCTAAACTAGAACCTCGCAGTCAAATCACTAAGGGATCTTAATCATAACTCTTTGCCAATGGAATGTTGATCAAAATCAAAAGAAACATGCCAAATATACAGGCTACACATGGTTTAAAGTCATGCTTTTGAAAGAAAATCGTAATTTAATATATGATGCAAAATTTGGCAAAATGGTACCCAAATGATTTTTATCTTTTTTGCCACAGATACCTGAATGAAAAACTAACTTTTACTGCATCATGAGAAACTTTCTAGACACCCGTTCGTGAATTAGAGATGGTTAACTAGATCAATAACATAATGGAAGTGTTCATTAAACGAACTATGAGCAAGAATTTATTCCATAAAATTAAACTAACGGAATAAATTAGCAAGTAAACAACAGAAAATTTAAGCTCTATGACTGATAAACGATGATCAATATTTGAGATTCATCGACGAATGCAGATCTATCTTCTAACATCATGGCCTCAAAACAGCGCAGAGGAGCATATGTTTGGGGAACTCGACGTATCTATTGGAGACTCCCAAGATGATATCTGAATGATACTTACTGTACTTAACCGGTGAATTGAGCGCTCCACGACCAATGAAACCGCGACAAAAATCGTCAATACTGTAGCGACGGACCATGTTGGCGTCAGGCCAAGAGATCGAACTTCTTGCGTATTCTCTGACATACTGAAGATGGCTAATCGTGGCGCACGAATTTGAGCTTATGACTTAGCTCAGATACCTGTTAACCATCAATTCCAGTATATTCTCCAGATAGGTACAGCCAAAACTTTGCTTTTGATGCATAACCATAACCACCACGACATGGAGTTCAGTCCCAGGATTTGTCTCCCCCAGGCAAAATGCAGCCGCACTGAACTATGATTTCTCAAGCAGATTGTCCCAATAGAACCTGCAATCTCCAAGAAACGTTCTTTAAGATGAATCTTGAGGCTCAGTGACAACCCAAAGGATGGGAAGAACCCTTCAAGGTCTCGAAGCGAAAGAAAAGGAGGGAAATTTAATACCGCATTGTCCCGAGATGGAGCTCTTCTTCCAGAAAATCAAAACTTTGCCGGAATCACTGAGAAGGTTGACTTCAGACGCTAAAATGAGGAGCTCACTTCCTTCGCGAGTGACTGCAGGCTGACCCGGACGCTCCTCTGATGTCTAATGCTACTCGTTCTTGCAGCTTCTGAAGAGATCTTCCAGTCACTCAGGCATCTGACACTCCAAAGTAGAGGGTAATCTCCAAATCAGGAAACAAAAACAGGGCCCAACTCCGAAAACGAGGTAGAAACTCGCTGAACTTTCAACCCTTTATTTCTCTGTCTCTCTCTTTCTCATTCTCAACCCAAGGTGGGAACTTTCCCGTGGAAGAGCACGTTCGATTCGGTGGACCGGCGGACGCAGAGTATCACAGACGAATAAAAAATGACTCAGCGTTTCGAAACCAGGACACCTGCCGAGATTTCGGAAAATGGGATCAAGACGTTTGGAGTGGGTCTGTTTGCGAATCGATGGAGATGCAGAGGAGAAGAAAAAGAAGCGGAAGAAGAAGAAAGCACGTCACGTTTTTCACCAAACGCGAGATTACAGTTGGCACATTGCATGGATGGGACGCTGTTTTTCCTTTTTTTTCTGAAAACACTGTTGCTCGCTGTGGAATGAACGAGAAAGCGAGGAGGAGAAGAAAGAAAATGACAAAGGCGAGAGCTTTTTTCGAGTGAATCTTTTTGGGGGGCGGCCTACCACGAAAAGGAAAAGGCAGAGGAGAAAGAGGTTCGGACGACCAGTTCCGAACAGTGTTGTTTTATGTTGAGATTCTGGAACGAACGTGTACTGCCTTCACCAGATGGTGTTCTGCTGTCAAAGGACTCCAGCTCTCTCCTCCATCTCTGTCGTTTTCTCCCCAAAAGTAAAGAAAAAGAAACGGTAAGAAATTCAGTGATCAAGAAAGCCAGGAAACGGTTCTCGCCGAAAGGAATCCCAAAAGTTTGGGTGACTCTACGCGTCCGACCATACCGTGCCTTTGAAAAATTTTCACCGTTCGATTGGAATTCAACGATCTCGACCGCTTACAAATTGTCTCTAACTTATAGCATAAGGTGAGCAAATTTTCAATAAATACTTGATAAGCGGAGGATATTCAAATTTTTCGACTAGTTTCTTCTCACACTATTATGCAAAACATTATTAAACTTTTTTTCCATATTCTTAGCGTTAATAGAAATTTGTAATGTATTTATGAGAATATTGTCCGTCGTAAATTGAGGAGCCATGAGGATATAAGGAAGTGTAAGGCTATAATTTTCGGATCCATGAAACTCAATTCGTGTAAAAGATATTTGAGTAAAATTTAAAGAATATCCAAAAAAAAAAATTTGAAGGCCACAGCGAATTTTATTGTAATAACATCATTTTAAAATATCAATGACAAATTTTAAGCAAAGATGTAACATATGATCGTTTTATTAAAAGGTGGTCTAGAATAAATTTTATTTTAAATTAGACTTTGAAGTGACCAAGTTAATCTTATATAATATCTTGAGCTCACGAGCGAAATCTTTGTTGGTTATCAAGAACGCGCATCTTGTATTCTATTTGAGATGCACAAAAGTAACACGTGAGTTGTGCGTTCTTGATAATCAATGAAGTTTTAGCCGATTGTTGAGCTCGAGGCATTACTTGCGATTAAATTGACCACTTTAATGTTTTATTTGAGATAAGGTCCATTATGGACTTTCTCTTGAGAAAATAGTCTCATTTCAACATTTATTATAAATTTTCCAAACATAGTCTAATGGAGTTGAAACGAACAATGTTCTTAGCAGGAAAAAGAAAACATTGGATAAACTCATCTTATCTTGATGCAGCACATAGTGTTAGCAAATTATTTAAATTTTAAAACCACTTTAAATAGATTTCATTAGAGCTATATGGTGGTTTGAAAAGACTTCTGATGTTGCGATGAGCATAGTTTAAGCACCTCGTGGTTTTAAGCATTGATAAATGAAAGAAAAAAAGAGAGAGTCTCGTTACTCTTCGTATTGCAAACAAACCTTGCCTTTTTTTTTGTATGAATGACTTAACTAAAGTGGGAAAAAAAAAAAAAAAAAACAAAAGAAGCACACGTAGCAATAAGTTAAAATCGGCTTTATTGTAAAAATAAAATTGAAATCCGAGATTATGTGAATTTTAATAAGAATAATGACGAATCATTACCACGAAATCGCGTTCTCAATACGCATTTGGTTTGACCTTTTGAGTGTAATTGACCTGAGTAAAGCCTAAATCATGGGAAATTTATGCGATGATTACCAAGAATTCAACTACCCCTTTCTGACCAAAAAAAAAACTACCCCCCACTACCCAATCAACTTTCTCTTTGACTTGTAAAACCAAATAAGGAAAAAAAGAGAAAAAGAATGCATTGCTATCTTTGCTTTTCGTAACACCTGAAGAATTTTGGGGCCCACCTCCTGGACCCTCCTCTTGGTATTTGTCATTTTGGGGCGTCACCACAATTTTTTGCTTTAACAGGAACATTTCCTTTTCATTCGAACTTTTGTAATTAGTTTAATATATCGAAAATTTCATATAGTAATGCAAAACGCAAATCTCACATAACGACTTTGCCTTTTTGACCTATTTACTTGGAGTCTTCTGTTCTATACTCTGAATAATTCAAAAAAATCAAATGTTGTGAGATGCCACTCAAATTTAATTACTATTTAATGTCAGGACTATAGTACCTCCTGAACTTAATAATGGGTTTTTATTGTGCCGTGTAGCTTCAGTTGGTTTTGGGAAGAAGAGCTACTACTCTTGATGCGATGCGATGTCGCAGGTTTAATTTATTTAGCATAGTCCAGATATAAAAATAACATGTGGGCACAGGCCATGTGCTGAGCAAATCAATCTAAAATAGTTGGTACTCTCTATCTACTCGAAACTTTTTTTAATTTGGACGTGTGAGAGTTTTCCTAATGCGCAATATATTAATTAATATTATAATTTACCATTTTACGGGATTAGTCTAATAATGTCAAATATGAATATTTTTAATTGGTCTATTAAGGGATTTGGCTTACGTGGGCCAAGTAAAATCTAGCTTGTGACTAAAAACTCTATAAACAGTGCTCAAGTCTCTTTTCTTGTCTGGATGCATAAATAACCTCATATAAGGAGCAATTATTAAACATTATGAGCAAATAGCAATCTCATTGAACCAGTGATACCGAAAGTAATAAAGAAGAAGAACTTGAATTTTGGATCATTGCTAATTTATGTGCGCAAGTTCTTTATACTCCATTAATGTATTCTAGATTATGGTTATGGAGATATTAGGATGTCATTTTCGCAAATTACAAGACATCTTTTGGGAGAATTACTAAACCGTTCATAAACTTATTGTGTGAATGCTAACGTAGTTTTAAGCTTTTCCATTCTATCAATGTAGTCCCAAACCCTTTTCCGGCAAATATAAAAGTAATATGAAGTAGGATTAGAAAAAAAAATTCAAAAGAAAAAAATTAACTTGGTCTTTCGGTCTAATTAAGGTTGGCAACAATTTCTTGACTTAGATTAGGTCCAAATTCGTAGGTTCTTATTCTGCCCAAATAAAAATTAAATTGTTCATAGCGTCGGGAACCCCGAGAAAAGATTTTAAAAAAATAGAGAAATGAAGAATTTCAAAGAGGAAAAATTACGCCGCTCAGCTTGCATGACGCATGTGCATATATGCGCATAGGACCACCGCCACATGCAAAGTAGAAACAAACATTAATTTAATTTAAGCCTAAATTTGGTTATTAGTCCATAAATGGGAAAGAGAGAGTTTTCCGTGAGTCCTTCCTAGATATGCAAATAAGCAAGCAGAGAAAGACCTGCTTCTTCCGTATCGCCGACCATTTCCAACAAAAATGGACTAGAAGGGTTATATTGAAATTCCGTGCAAAAGTTTAAGACTGAATCAAACAAAATTGAAAACTTTATGGCTAAATTGCCATTGGTAAATTAAAAATATCTTCGAATTACTAAATTCTCCATGGAATCAAACCTTCTTATTTTCCAAAAGCGTAGTGATTGATGTCACGCTTTTTGTCCTCCACTATCCAA
Organism: Eucalyptus cloeziana; assembly: GCA_014182715.1. NCBI lineage: Eukaryota > Viridiplantae > Streptophyta > Magnoliopsida > Myrtales > Myrtaceae > Eucalyptus > Eucalyptus cloeziana. The sequence continues at coordinate 37,831,612 of CM024639.1, forward strand.
GATCCTCAAAACAAGCAAGAGCAGACAAGACGTAAGGACGCACCTCCAAAAAGACAATCCTTTTTTTTCTACTCGCTCGTAATTAAAGGAGAGCATGACACTTTAACGCAATCAACGCAGCGAGTCCCCTACGGCAACACGAACCAGGCATGGAATCTCTTGTTGTCCGCTCTCCACACTGGTCATTAATCTAATCCCCCGACCAATCCGTCTTGATCGTGTCCGACGGGAGTGCAACGCGGACGAGGCTGGTCAAATTAGTGTTTAGTCCTTTTGCCCTGAAGCTGACATCGCCACTGACGACCAGGCACGCAACCCAATCGGGGTTTCTACCGCCACAAGGTGTCGACTACCGAATCCGAGTCGCGGTGATCCGTGTGCACTTGGATTTACCGCATTGGATACTCACGCGAGAGCCGGAGCCGGTAGACACGTTTTCCTTTTGTCAATGTTTGATGATTCCTTCCGTTCCCATGCATTTGATTGCATCACCATCGAGGAGGGACTGGACTATTGTGATGGGTCGTCATCTTCGAACTTGACCATGAGACGCTCAAATCTTTCTCGTTCCGCATACGAAATCGCGGGTCCAGTCAATCGCCATCGAGAACTCGTAGTCCATACTCTCCATACTTTCGTTTTCTAGGGTATCTTTATCAAAATTTGTTGGTTCCAAGAAAAAAAAAAAGCAGCCATGCATTATTACCACGATCCCAAGAGTCAAACAACCATGCATGATCCCAAGACGGGTTCCATACGAGTCCTTTTGTCTGATAGAGATTTTGTCACGGAGTTAAAAAAGCTATTTTTTTGGTTGACGTGGTTTCTTGCCCTCTTTCTCTTGGAGCGATTCGCGTTCGATTGGAACGATCCTGGACGAGGTAGATTTGGCTGTATCTGGTCTGCAAAATTGCGTTTTTGAAGTAGGCTCTCCGAAAGATTCAGCGTTCCATGCAGGAGTACTGTTCCTCAACATCATCCAAAAACAGAAGATTTGCTCATATGCCATTACCCATCTTGTGTGATTTCCATGACAAGTGATTGGGGTTGCAGGTCGCTTCCACTATTGATGCGACGCCAAACTGTGCAATGTGAAACTCGGATCATGTTATTTGAGTAGAACAGTGAAACTTTAGCTGCGTTCGAGGAAAGATTAGGTAACTTGCTTTTTGACCACCAATAAGAACTCCTTGAGTATAAACTTTCGATTTGGAAACAGCTATCCTAGAAGACATAACCATTTACGCAAACGTGAAGGTGATACGGGGAAAGCCAAATTCTATAAATTAGTTGGCAATGTCAATTCACGTGTGAAAATTATCGTCATTCGACATATAAATTGTCAATTAGATAATAGGTTAGCAGCTACTCCTCCTATTTCTTTCCTAACATATGAAGTCCAGTCTCCAAAGTCAATGTGCTAAAGAAGGGCACAAATTTGAAAATCCACTCATAAAAATGAATGAAATCTACAAAGCAAGATTTATGCTCAAACCATCTACTGTGTTACTTAAGGAACGAGGCTATCTTCTACTATGGGTCATGGGTGGACAATTGGTCTCAAAATGAATGGAAGCTACGCACATCGCTCAAGCTCGCCTAAGGTATATCCACTCTTAAAGTGTTAATAATAAGATTGTGACTAAACCAGGCCCGGAAGATGTAATAAATCGACTAGACATCAGACAATGGGATGTCCCCTCTCCCCTCTCCATGTGCTTTAATAAAGATGCTTTATAAAAAAAGCTGAAAAGATGATAGCATTGATGACTTGCAAACGGATTAGCATAAAGGAAAATCAAACACCAGACTTTGGCCGCAACATGGGATCAAATCTACAGGTTAATGATAAGCAAAGTTGGTTATGATGAGATCTTTGGCCGCAAAATAAGCAGAGGAAATCATGAGAGTTTTGATTGTTGGGTCCAAGCAGAGTTTCGTGCAGCATGCGACCCCCTCAGACCAATAATTCAGCGCAAGCCATACACGATCATCTCACTGCATGTGCTTATGCCGGTCCCCGTCAATTATGTTCTCTTCCTAATTACAGCGTCCTAATTCAAAAACCTTTGTGAGGTTTTCCGATAGACGAGCAGTCAATTTGAGAAGATCTGAAACAAAACAGTGCATATGCTAGCTAGCAGCTATGCCCGACGGCAGAAAGCGACTCCTATTTATTGCATCTTGTGACAGATTACCTAAATTCATCCACCCCCTGATGTAGCTCCTCTCGAACGAATTCCACTTCCTCCTTTGCGAAAACGTTTGTTAGACCGAACCCGCAGCAATGTCAGCCCACTCGACCGGTGCATCTAATTAGTCAAGCGCACCGAATTCAAAGCCCACGATAGGGTGCGCGATTTACGGCCATACGGCTCGTCTTGCGTTTCTTTCTTTCTCAGCGTGCTCACTTGATATTGAAAGCAAAATTGATGAAACCTTTTGATAATATTATCTTAGCAAAATCGAATTATTTCCATGACAGATAACTAGCTTCAAAACTCGAACTGGCCGGAAAGACCACTTAACAGACCTCGTTTATACAATCACTATTCCTCTTATGCTTTCTTCGCATAAACGGATATTTAGCTCCACTACGCTTGCCATGATTCTTAACATTCCTAGAATATGAAAAGAGAGGCTCTCTCAAAATTGGAGACTCGCGGTTACTCCTCGTCTTCCTCTGTGGAAGGCTGCGCATCATCGTCCTCTGAATCTGAGGATGTTATCCCCTCAGTCACTGCATCCTCAGTAGACCCAAGCTCGGCAGATTCACCCTTCAACTCGTCCTCAGTGAAGAGGTCTCTTTGAACAGGCACGCTTTTCTGCTGCTGAGATGTGATCACACTTGCGATTGCTCTGAATGCTGCAGATGCCTTGTCGCTGTCCACCGCTGCCTCTTTTTCTACACCATAACTGGTGGGTTCTTCCGACAATTCCTTGTCTTGTTGAGGCGGCGGAACGAAGAAGGGTATTTTACCTCTTTGCCAGTCATGCAGGATCATCTTCGCTGCAGTCGTCAAGTCTGGTTCACCACCCTAAATGAATAAAGAATTAATGATTACTGAGGCAGACTTCAATGATGGCCTCATGCATGCAAAACTATCTTTGAACATCTAAAACTACAAAAGCAACGCAAAGATGGAAAGCTAGCTTCTTTCTTACATATCACACTTGTCTATGAAAAAGATTACATCTAAATGACAAGACTCATCTCTATGGCGGAAGAAATATACCTTCAACAGTTTGCCAGATGATTTGCATAGCTGAACTAAAAAATCATTGTCATCTTCCCTGAAAAAACCAAGAAAGTATAGTTTATTGCATTGATGACGGCGTGCTTAAACCGAAAAAGCAAAGACATCATTTGGAAAATTGAGCCCATGCAACCTAAATACCAGACTTCGTTTCTTAAATCTACGCTAAGTTGCATAAATATACTGTCAATTAGAATCATGTGATTCTAAGGGTCTACGCTAAGTAGGAAAAAAATGCCAACTAACATGAAGAATATAATGAATTCCCTCGTGTATGGCTAATTTTCTCTTTTTAATGGTAGCTCAATTCGGTCTTTGAGAAGCTTAAATCCTACCTTAACATAATCAGGCTCTAAATGTCCAGTGAGAAACCTGTTACTTGCAGTACAACATTAAGCAAGAAACTAGTTTTTAAAGATGCTGAAAGCAAGGAAGATCCTGAACTAGATCATCTCTAAGCATGTTGGTGGGCCACTAACAAGAAAGATTACAGGTATATCATCACAATATAAAGCCCTTAACTAGAGGCACAAATTAATTATACCAGTCTTTTATCTTATATGCTCTTTGCAAGTGTTCCCTTTTCACACGTTTGAGGACTTCTCCAATGTGTTCAGAAGCATCCGACAAATTGGTGACTCTCACCTGTAAGTACAAGATAACTTTCATTTAAATGGATAAACAAATGAAAACAAATGAAAACACAAAATGAAAAGTGCCTCAAATCATTACTATTTGACTTGGACCTGTTCTCAAAATGTCCACATGTACAAGCTGAATTGATGTGTCACAATGGGGGCACACTTTAACCCAGTCTATTTAAGAAGTACAGGAAAAACAAGAACACAATCTGCAAAATGTAACCAAAATCTCGATCTTCAAGCTTAAAATATATTTTGGGTGGTCCAGTGAAGATTAAAGCCTTTGCCTTCAACAAGCAAATGCAAGAGTGCAATGAAAAAGTTTGGTCTTACTTTGTCTAAAAGGCAACATGTCAAAGCAGGATGTCTATTCTGAGTTGCACCAAATAGCACCAATTAAAGAAAAATTCCAGAAATCAAATGCAAGCTCTTGATGAATAAATAATGTTTGTCAGGAATGTTTTTTCATTTGACGTAGATGAGGATGACATACCACGCCTTTCAATACAATGTCCGTTTCAGTATCACTGTTCTGGTATACAACTCCAGGGCAATCAATCAAGAAAATCCGTTTTGTGAGTGTTATATATTGCCAAACTTTTGTCTCCCCCGGGATTGGAGCAACCTTGCAAACCTATAAATGGAAGAGACAGACAAATAAGTGACAAACTAGCTCGTAAATCCAGAAGTTACTTGTTGTGAGCACTGCGAACAACAGACTAAATTAGAATGGACAAAGTGGAGTAGAATTTGGCAAGCATTATTCTGCACACTGGCAAAATGAACTTTAATCAAGAATTCTCTTGCAATCAACATACTCTCTACTATTCATCTAACAGGTGATAAGCTAGCAAAAGAACAAAGAACTTACATTCTTTGTCCTCAATGTGTTGATCACTGAAGATTTTCCCACATTTGGATAGCCAACAAATCCCACGGATATTGCCTGCTTGTCACTTTTCAGGCGAGCGAATTGTCTCAATACTGAGAGGAGCGAACCCTGAAAGGCAACGATTCTCATTACTCAGCATGAAAACAAAGAGTTTACAGTAATACATTACTAACCACACTAAGGTCCACAGGAGGAATAACAGAAGATGACAATAATTTTGACTAAGTGAACCAATACAACAACTTAAAAACAAGAGAGTAACAGTCTCAAAAGCCCATAAAAGAAAAGAAAAAGCAAAGGCTAATCAATGAAGCTAAAAATTTCTAATTACCAAACATCAATCCCATCCCATCCCCCCCAAAACACAAGAAATAAAAGAAATAAAAAAGAGTTTTTGCCATATACCTTGCCAAATGACTTATTAATACTTGCATGGAACGCAAGTGTAGGGTATTCCTTGGATAACACCCTAAGCCATCCCTTTGTGGCCCAAGCAGGAATCAGATCACACTGCATTGCAGAATCAATTTCCATGAGATGTGAAAAATTTGGGAGAAGTTAGCTTCCAGAATATCAAATAATCCCAAAACACACCTTATTTAGGAGAAGAATCATATGCTTGTGTTTGCAATGCTCTTTTAAGTGCCTCTCCAAATGACGACATCTTGTACCTTGTGGATCCCTACCATCCAAAACCTTGAACAAAAAAATTTAGCATTCATAGTGAGATACAGGCCAGAAGAAGCAAAGAAAGAAAGAGAGCCAGACCATGAGGCAACATAAGCTTTCAACATAAATGAGAAACCATGGAGCAACTAATTTATTTCACATAAAAAAAAAAAAATCAAACTCCAGAGTACAGATAAACAACACAACATGAGCAAGACAGACCACCAAGGATCAAGTATAGGATGAATGCTTCCATCTAATATTGGAAGGCTTTATTCTTCAAATAGTAGACCAACACCAATCCACCGAAATAAAGAGAGTAAAGTACCTGAACAACTACATCTGATGAATCTATGACTTTGTAGAGTTCACCCCATATGCGCTTACTTTGACCCTTCTCAAACATTGTATGACGCACCAAGTCTCTGAGTCCATCTTCCTCATTCCCTTCAGTAGATGGTCCATGCTTCTCCTCAAAAGCGTCTGCACAGTGAAAGACAATAAGGACGAAATGCACTGCTACCAATTGCAGATATCATATGAACAAATTGCCATTTGCAGATTGAAGGACTGATATTGTCCAAAAACATGGAATCCCTCCCCTAAAAACATTAGAGGCCACCTCCCTGGTAATAAAATTTCCTCATTAGCCTTATGAAACAGTGAAACAGAAGAGACTGCCCTAATGCGCACTTAAAATACTGATGTCATGATAAAAAAAAAAAAAGCATCCTCCTACCACCTCCCCCCCCAAAAAAAAAAAAAAAAAAAACTAATAATCAAGAGAAACGGAAAGTTTGTTAAGAAAGGACATTCACCCTGAGATCCACCAGCTCGCTTAACTAGTGACTCATAATCTGCTGCCAAGAGATTAGGGCGCTTTCTCTTCTTCTTAGGGCCAAAAGCATCCTCAAAAGGTTCTCTATCAAGTAAATGAACTCTGGCTTGCTTCACATGCATTTGAAAGAATGCAGAAACCAATTAGGCAATTAAGAGTCAAGTGGCATCCACAAACAAATTAAGCCCCTCATGTCGAAACATATGCAATTACAAGACAGCAAATCTAATTCACCAAAATATGCATCAACACTAACATACTACTTGTAGTTGGCAGCTTGCTTGCAAATAAGGAAAATATATGACTAAAGATCTATGCCCCAGAAATCGCAAGGTAGCTAAATACTTCTCCACACTTCCCTCCACCCAATGAGGGTAAGGGACCTGATTGTATGTAACTAACATATACGTTATTCAGAAGTCTCTTACCTGCTTAGGATCATTGAGAAGTGACAGGGGCAGCTTCCTTTCCTTCAAAATAACATTATAGTTACTTGACATCCGACTTTGCAGCTCCTCTCGGAAAAATTCAAGTTCTTTTTGATTGACGACTCTAGTGTTTCCTACATTGGTGAAACAAGAACATCAGCGTGACCAATTACTCAGTTCTCTGTAATGCTCAACATATTACAAAAAATCGTGAGTATTGCATCATCACCAACAAATTCCGCTATCACAATAAGAAATCATCCCAACACCTGCGCCACTAGTTTTCCAGGTACATAACAAGCAAGTATCCAAGATTACGAGGAGCAGCATTGAACACCGCATGAATAAACAAGAATAACAAGTTCCTAAAACTCTTGCCTCGCACAAATTAGCCCTTCAACAGTAGAATTCAAGATCACGTCAAAATGAAATTAACTTGAGACGTCGATTATCTCAACGCACGAATACGCAAATCATGCTAAGCAAAATATGCAAGAGGAAAACAAAAGACGAGAGAGAAGCCGACGCACCGAACCAGCGACGATCGGGTTGGATGCGCGTGCTCGGGAGCTCCTTGGACTGGAGCTCGTGACTGAGGATCTTGCCCTTGCTGTTGCGCCTGGGCCTCGAGTTATACATCTTGAGGCGCCGGACGGTGGCGGCGCTGCGAGCCTCGCTCTTGCCATCCTTCCGGTTCGCGTCCAGGGAGTGCTTCGGCTTCCCCGACACGTTGACCTTCCTCTCCTTCGTCTTCGCCATCTTCGAACCGGTGAGAGAGAAGAGAGATCAGAAAGATGAACTGTGAGATGCGCAGACCGACGCAGCGGCGAAGATTAGGGTTTTAGAGTAAGCGGTGGAGGTGGCAGGAGGAAGAGACAACATCACCGCATGTGGCGGCGGGACTCGGCTCGGCTCGGCTCGGCTCGGCTCGGACGATGGTCATATCTCGCCAAGTCCACCTGATTTATGGGCCGGCTTAGACGGGCCTACTGATCAGTGCTTTTTTATATATTACGGGCCAGGCGGTGCTTCTGTCTAGGTCCAGTCCATATTGGCACTCAGGCTCTTCGAATACGATCTCGTTAGTTATTAAACATATAGAGTACGCTTTGTCTGTATACCACAAACTTTCGAATTTTTACAATTATATTCTATAATTATAGTGGAAGCCAAATATTATTATCAACTCACGGCAATCTTACATATTTAGAAATATTGTCTTTATTAATAAATCTATAACAGAGGAAACTGTGAAAAAAAGTTTTTGAAATATCCTCTTTATTTAAATACTTTTTAAGTTCAATGCTTCGGGATATACTTTTGTAATATATAAAGTTTTGTTGTAAATAAGTCAATTTTTTCTATATAAGGAAGATTATTATTGTGCAACTTTTCTATTTTCATAATGGTTCGGCTCTCGAATAGAAAAAAATACATAATGATACAAAAGTGATTTAATTGTATCAAGAGTGGTCGTACTTAACAAAATTAATGCTATCACTTACAGTTCATCTAACCGACAAAATATTATTTAATTAAATTTTTTTATAGAACTAAGTTGCAATAGAATGGATTTTCCCAAACGATGAAAAGTAGTGCAAAGTGTTGAATTTCTTATGATAGATTGAGATTTCAAAATGACTAGGACTAAGAGGTGATGACTCAACAATTCTCGGGTGCATTGTCGCGATGAGAAGTCTAGCATGCGATAAATTATTTTATGAAGATAAAACACGTTACGTGGTATAAAAGATCAATCATATCATCCATGTAAAAGACATAACATCCTACACAACACTTATTTTGAAGTCACTCAATTGTGTTTGACTCCTTACACCACATTTGAAGAGATTTAAATTGAATCGAGCTGAGTTTCACATGTTATTGTAATGATTCAAATGTTTTCAAGGCAAAATACTGTGAGGAATTATCCAAGATAATCAAGTGAGCCTTGAAACTTTTATGGACCTTTCTTGAGTTTACTAAAATGGTTTTTAAGGCAATATGCAAGATGATACACAAGAGCATTCTAGAGCAATCTTTGAGGGTAAAATGGGAAATATACATGTATCCTAGAGATTTGTCATCAATTTGACCCACTAGATTAGGTTAGAGATCAACGATTGTGACCATAATGGTTCTTGTATAAATAGAGACCCCCTTTTCTCATTTGTACTCACTCGTAAATGCAAACAAGGGAATATGTTTAACAATTTTAATGTCTAACTTTTGGGAATGACAAAAGTGACTTATAATCATAATTCCAAATGATACATCGTTAAATGAGAGTAAGGCACAACATATAGAGGAGTTGGTACAATTAGCATGATTAAGGGATTGTTTCAAGAGAAGTAAGGCATGATTAGAGAAAGTGTAGGCAAAGATTGTCAAGAAAAATAGGACTGTCAAAATGAGTGATATACCCATATTTTAACTAAAATGAACTTGAGATGTTGATTTTCTTAACACACGAATATGCAAATCATGCTAAGCAAAATATAGGAAATGGAAAAAAGACGAGAGAGAAGTTGACACGCTGAACCAGTGACGATCGAGTTGGATGTGCATGTTCGCGAGCTCCTTGGACTAGAGCTCATGGCTGAGATCTTGTCCTTGTTGCTTTGCCTGGACCTCAAATTGTATATCTTGAGGCGCCGGACGGTGGCGATGCTGCGGGCCTCGCTCTTGCCATCCTTCCAGTTCGCTTATAGGGAGTGCTTAGGCTTCTCCGACATGTTGACCTTCTTCTCCTTTTTCTTCGCCATCTTCAAGCCAGTGAGAACAAAGAAGAGATCGGGAAGATGAATCACAAGGTGCAGAGACCGACATAGCGAAAATTAAGGTTTTAGAGCAAGCAACGGAGGTGGGAGGAGGTCCATGGGTTCCTTTTATCGGAACTATGTTTCTAATTATTTTTGTTTTGAATTGGTCAGGGGCTCTTTTACCATTGGAAAATCATAAAATTACCTCATGGGGAGTTAGCTGCACCTAATGATATAAAAGTAATATATTAGCCAACGAATTAGTAGTTGTTGTTCTCGTTTTAGTACCTTTAGTGGTTCCTATCCAACATTACGTCCACCGCATCGATGGCGGCTCAGCTCCAGCTCGGCTCGGATGATAGCCATCTCTCTTCAAGCTTAACTGATTTATGGGCCGGCTTAGACGGGCTTGGTCGGCTAATCCGTGCGTTTTTAACATATTATGGCCCAAGCCGTGCTTCTATCTCTCTCTTCAGGCCCAATCCATAGTAGAATGGGCTTCGAATACAATTTCCTTACTTATTAAACATATTGAACACACACTCTCTCTATAGATAGATATACAGCATAGCATAGACTTTCGAATTTTGGTATTCTCCCTAAATTTTACAATTATATCCTATAGCTATAGTTGAAGCTAAAAATCATTATTACCCCTACAACAATCTTATAACTAATTTTGCCAAAAGCTTTAATTATTTGAAGTTGCGAAAAACACTATCTTTAAAAAAATGTATTATGAAATGCACATATTTTGACATAACATAACACTACTAAATTGACTCCGGTGACGTCTTATGACACAATATTGTCACAACTGTTCTGAACGGATTGTCAGTCACGTGTTATGTTGTTAGTCTAATTGTTTAAAGGTTAAAAAACCAATTTTGTATATTGATCTTTAGTATAACAAAATTACTCAAACTGTTTTAGGCTGAGAAGAAAAAAGAGATGGAGGGATGGTACAATAGTCACGTTGAGAGGAAGCCAATAAGTTTTATGCTTTGTTTTTTTTTTTTGTTTTTTGGTCGGTCAGTTTTATGCTTTGTTTGTTTTGCAATAAAATTAACATTTTCGAAAAACATTCTTAAGGAAAATAACAATATTTTCTAATATTCGATTGAAATCTGAAGATGAACTAAAAAATATTTCCATCGTCTAATATGAAACATCTAATTTAATTTTTCTAAATAGACATACACTATTTGTACACTAGTAACTTGCGTATGGACAGTTGAAAAGCCATATATGGGCACTTGAATCCTGGGTTTGGCATGATGGATCTTTCCCTTGAGTGTCAAGGATTAGGGAAGGAGCAATTGGGTCTTAGCCCCTACCTCGATGGACCTAGGTACGATCTTTGTGGACTTGAGCACGACCATTGTGGACTTGGGCCTTGCCTCTATGGATGTTGGCGAGGGCGTCAAGGATCTAAGCACGGGCATTAGGATCGCGGGCTTGTCCTTGATGAACTTAGGTCCGAGTGCCAAAGTCTTGGTCCTAGATGTCGGGAATTAGTGTTGGTTTCTATGATCAAGCGTAAAATTTCAAGCCCAAATAATATTCGATTTTATAAAGAAAAATAATTTTCCTCCAAAAATTTGATTTTAATATAAGTTTTCTACTGACCAGGCAAATAATTTCTGTTAATTCATTTTTTAAGTGAAAAAATGTCGAAAAAATAAGAAAAATGTTTTCTTGAAAAATATTTTTCATTAAACGAAACCTAAAAAAAACACTTTTATCGAGTAATCATTGATTTTATCCATTTTATATTGGTAATTAGCCACTTATTTTCCCCTCCTCGCACCTAATGCGGGCCATATTCTTGATTGACACAATTTTTTCTTTTTTTTGGTCGAATTGATTCACACCTTTCACGCTTTCCCCTTCACCAAATCATCCCTATCATCACGACCACTTTCTCAACACATTCTAATCGACTCCATGTACTACGTGTGCATCACTTCTAGCATTGAATAATCTAATTTTCAAAACTACTATACAACGCCATTAGGTCGATACATCCTTCTCGGAATAAAAATTCTTATTGTTGAAAGTCTCAACAGATAATATAAATTAGGAAAATTAATTGCGCGGCGGGTGCTGATCGGTAAACATAGGCCCATTTGGTTCGGCTTTTGGGAATGCCTTTGGCCAAATGTAAATATTTTAGGCTAATAATCCTTCCACTTCCATTTATCCTCAAGACCCTCGAGAAAAAAACTACAGAACACGGGAAAAGAAAGATGTGCATGTTCAATCGGGAAGCGACATTTCCAGTTCCGAGCTTTCGCTTCTGCATCGACCGGTAGATGTAACAGCTCGTCGCATTCCCCTCGCGGATCCGCCATGGATCGGCTGATCAAAGCTGCGAGATCCTCCGGCTCGCTCAACCTCTCCAATCGCTCGCTCAAGTGAGTTCCCCGTCCCATCGCTCCGCCCATCGGATCCTCGTCCCGTCAATCGATCGACGCGAGACCGTTCGCTCCATCCGTTTGCCGGAGCCGGCTCTGTAACTTTCGGTTTTAGAGCGCGAGTTTCTGCTTCGCCGTCTCCGTGAATGGGATTGATAAAGAGTTCCGAGTCGGCATTAGGATTGCCGATGATGCATTTGGAGCTCGTTGTTTTTCTCATGATCCCGGCTCATTATCCGACCGGCGCGTGGCGACGTAGGTTGACAGTTTGATTAGAATAAGCTAAGAGCGACCTCAATTAATCTGCTCCCCCGGGGAATTCCTCCGAGCATTAGCGATTGCGCGGGAGAAGTTCGCAGTTCTGCCTCTAATTTTCAAAATTATGGCGTAGGAACTGGATATAATGTTTCCAAGCCAGATTAGGCGTGGAAGAGCTGCGGACTCTCCTTTGAAGTCCCAATCTAGAATGTTAAACCACCATCTCCTCTCTTGATGTTGTAACGGTTTGAAATATTTGGCTGTGCTTTCTTTAGGGACACAATGGAGCTGGGGGACATTGTCTCAAGCTTTGTGTTCGGTAGCAAGTTAGTGGGATAGACCGGTTGAAATCATGGCTTGATTCCTAGTTCAGCTCTGCTCATTTCTTTTGCTGGCGATTCTTTTCTTTCAGCTTGCTGTGTTGTGCATGCTAAACGCTATTTGTTTTTCTGTCATTTTGAACTTAAAACTACTGTATCATTACCTCCTACGTAGAATCATGAAACAAATGCATTATACGCTTTGTAAATGTGTCCACGGGACAAAAAAAAAGAAAAGCCAGGACTGAATATGGCGACACAGAGCAGATGGACCATACACAGCTTTACACCTTCAGCTTTATTTTTCCCGTCACTTTGAATGAATCTTGATGCTACATGATGGGTTTACATTTAAGAGCTCATTGGTTGATATTGTCTGCTCCTAGAGACGTGCCCAATGAGGTTTACCAAAGTTTGGATGCAGCTGGTGATGGTGAAAAGTGGTGGGAGGTAGGAATTATTCCTCTTCCAATTTTCTTTTTTTCTTTTAGACTTTGCTTTATATGTAATATCCTGTCTCACTTTTTTGGATCTCAATGGTGTATTTCTGTAGGCTGTGGAGCTACAAAAGCTTATTCTGGCTCATAATAACATCGAAATTCTTAAAGAAGATTTGAGAAACCTATCGGTGCTGACTGTGCTGAATGTAAGCCATAATAAACTCACCCAGCTTCCAGCTGTTATAGGAGAGTAAGTTTTCCAATTCTCTTCTAATCTCAATTGATTTTCCTATTTTAAGTGCATATTTTATTTTTTTGAGTGTTATCTTTCTCAGGCTTCTGATGCTTAAGTCATTAGATGTCTCTCACAACTCAATTACTGGTTTACCTGACGAGATTGGATCTGCAACTTCTCTTGTCAAGTAGGTTGCCGCATCTTCTATATCTTTTGATGATCTTGCTAATCCTTCTCAGATCACATTCACTTTCACTGTGGAAGAGCTACTCATCCTGGATAGTCTACCAATTTTGAATTATCATAAAAGAATCGCCTGTTTGCGATCAATTACTCATTATTTCCTCTTTCTGTTTCCCTAATAGCTTTCATAAGAAATTTCGTCTAAGACCATTAATTAGAACAAGTAGCTTAATTCTGCACTTTAGAGCGATATGACTTATATTGAGTGCATCCTGTTGATTCTGTTTAATGGTAATACGCAACAAGAGACTTCTGCTATTTATTGGTGCGGTCATTCTATTGAAAATTGATTGTAGTCTTTGACCTCTCCTCTGCATGGAAGGTGATTACAGAATATTACCATTTAACGACTGATAAGAATAGCATGTGTGATGTCAAAAGGTGTCTGCATGTGGTTTGTTTGATCACAAGCAGGTTGTATTGAAGTTTTCTTGTTTTCCTTTTAACCTTTTACAGGTTTAATTGCTCAAACAATCAATTGAAGGAAATACCTATCTCTCTCAGTAGATGTTTGGACCTTTCGGAATTTAAGGTAACATATGACCATCTTGATTGATTTACGTTGATTTACCATATTCATCAATTGGGTTATGTACTTTTCCAGTTAAATAATGGCAGCTCATGCTGTGAGGTCAGCTGAACTTTGCATAGATAAATTTAACTAATCTATGACCTTTGCATCATTTATCAGTAGATCAGAAAGAGAACTGCCATATGCCTTTTTAAGTCTGATAAAGAATAATCCTTGAGATGTTTAATAATAGAAAATTCTCACTGCTAAAACTTTACATGTACTGATGTTTATGCAGTTAATCGGTACAGCAAATCTCATGACTTATCTCTGCCCAAGAGCTGATAATATTCATTCTGATTTTTTATTTTTTTGGGATAAATGATTTCACCGCTGAAATGAGTTTATGCCTTAATATAAGCATTCTTTTTCCCTATATTATAACTTTTGGACTTGTGTTCCGCATGAATTCTCCAGGCATCAAATAACACCATCATCGGCTTACCCGAAGATCTGGCAAACTGTTCCAAACTAACCAAAGTAGAAGTGGAGGTACGTGTACTTGTTCCTTTAGTTACTCAACTGGTTTACCTTTTAGCTCTATGTTAGTTTTCAAATCTCTCATGCCAATTTTACCAGGGAAACAAGTTGACAAGTATCTCTGGCCATATGTTTGCATCCTGGACCATGCTCACAGAGCTCAACGCAGGCAAGTATATTCTTTGGTAGTCTTCTTTTACACCTTGATAATTGACTTCTCTCTTGTGTGTTGCAGCAAGAAATTTGCTCAATGCTATACCAGAGAACTTGGGAAGCCTTTCCCGTCTCATCCGTCTGGACCTTCATCAAAACCGTGAGTAAATCAAGCCGCAGATTCCTTTCTAAATCTTAACTTTCCAGCATCACACTTCATTCCATTCATTGATATACCATGGTGTGTTTCTGCAGGAATTTCTTCAATACCAGATTCAATCAGGGGTTGCTCTTCCCTGGCAGAGTTATATATGGGGTGATGTCTCCTGTGCTAAGATAGTCCTGATTTTAGATTTATGAATTTTGACATTGAATTTGAATGCTTGACTTCATCTTGCAGGAATAACTCTCTGCATTCATTGCCATCAGAAATGGGGGAACTTTCTAAATTAGGCACCTTAGATCTGCGTGGAAATCAGGTGTGTGAAGTTCATTTTGTTTTTCCTTTTTACATTTGGAAAAGTTCTATTGACCCAATCATCTGCCCACGTGCTTTTTTGTCAGGCTTTTCTTTCTTTTTCCTTGCTTTGATTTTACCAAGCCTGGGTTTAGGCATCTTACCTTTTGAGATTAATAGATGTTGGATTGGTTGATAATTTGTCCCTATTTATTCAGTTGAAAGATTTTCCTGCGGAGGCATGCAAGCTGCATCTTTCAGTCCTGGATCTATCCAATAATTCGTTAACTGGACTGCCCCCAGAAATTGGTAAGATCATCTAATAACATAGCAGTTCTGATCTGAAGATGGTTGACAATCCTACCTTTCTTTTCCTGTTCAATTCAATTAACCATTTAAATCAGCTCTAGATGTTGCGCAGAGTAAGTGGGGTATAAATAAAGTCTTGTCCCAGTTTTCAGCTTGACATTTGATGGCACAACCATTTCCTCTGATTGTATGTTAAAAAGGTGGCCTCTGCAAATGTTGCACTTGAATTTTTTTTTTTTTTTGTGTTATTATTTTTATAGCAAAAATTAAGGTATTTATTCTAAAACAAGATAACAAATCCCTTTTGTAATTAAGGCGATATAGCCCCACAGATAACATCCAACAATTTGTGGCACACTAGGATTTACTGAAGATAAAATCAAGCTATTTACCCTGGCAGTAAGCATATGGAACAATATCACATTTGAGACACTACCGAATTCTTTGCTTCTCTAGCATCTAAGTGAGACTAGTGTCACTCTTTTACTTGCTCAGAGGTTCGATGGAAGAAGGTAATCATCTTGTCATGTGAGATCTAAAGCTTGGTATACGTGGATTCATGAAGGAAGCAGTCATATAAAAGAGTGGGTCGCGATTCTAATTGTCTAGTTGACTCTGCAGTGTCTGTGTTTTATTATGCATATTACAGATGAACACCATGGAGTACATTTGTTGCTCTCATATCACACTTGTAGGAAATGAACTCTTTTTTGATCATGTAGGAAAGATGACTACTCTGCGGAAACTTTTGCTTACTGGAAATCCTCTACGAACTCTTAGAAGGTTTGTAAGTTAATGTGCTGCAGATCTGATGCTTCATGGATTCACTCATACAACATTTCCCATTTTCAGCTCGTTGGTTAATGGACCAACACCTGCTTTATTGAGGTACCTTCAAAGTAGGCTTTCTGAAAGCGAAGGTAAATGAGTCTGAGCATCATGCTTGCACTATTTTATTATCTCAGCTCTTTCTAGATCTTTAGTGCTACTGCTATTAGTAGGACTTCATGACTTCATTATTTGCGAAATTTTGTACTCTTTATTAATTTATTTTTTTCTTTTGCCAATGATTTTTCTCTTCAATTTATGTCATCTCTTTGTATAGATTCTGAAGCTGCTACAACAAAAGACAATGTTGTCTCAATGGCTGCTCGACTATCTATCAGTTCAAAGGTACATGGCTAATGCAATATCCAGATAATTCGTAGTATAGGACAAATAAACTTGTCATTGGAAAAAAAGTGTTTTAGGTGAATACTTCATTTCATGTGTAGAGAACTGCAGAGCCCAATAATTCACCATTTTGGCTGATGTATACAAACAAGAATGGTAATAAAAGAGAGAAAAAACTGATACGTCCTGTTTTGTAGTCCTGCTATTCTTTAGTAATTTAAAGCTGGTCCAGTCAGTCAAAAGGCCATGGCTTAGTCTCTCATCTAATGTTGAAATAAATGTATCTGGTTGGAGAAAATATGAATAGAAGAGGAGAGCCACAATGACTTGGTTTTGTTTTGGTGGCCAGCAATTACAATGCTTCGGTTGGGTCACTTAGTTTTGTGAAGTTCTATTTTAATGTTACAAATTTGGAGGAGGTTCATAAGAAGGCATGCACACAAATGCACACTCAGTTTCAGCACTTGGTTTCAGACTGCATGTGTAGAAATTAGCCCCCTCGGCCATTAATGGAGTTGATTTACCTTTTATGACTTTCAGGAACTCTCTTTAGACGGAATGGGTTTAAGTGTGGTGCCATCGGAAGTTTGGGAAGCAGGTGATTTAGTCAAAGTCAGTCTTTCGAAGAACTCCATCCAAGAACTGCCCTCTCAGCTTTCTTTGTGTGCTTCCTTGCAGGTAATTCGCTTATCTTCTCCCCTTCTTCAAATTTTCCTCCATCTCAAAATAGAGAACGATGGATAACAATTAGCAGTCTTTGTTACCTGTACGGATTCCACAGGCCTAGCATCCTCCTTATTCCATCCCTTTAATTTTAAGTCCTTACTTTAGTTCATCTAAAGGTTAGCAAAATATTCCTGCCCCACTGAGAAAAATGTATCCTGTCCTGGTTTTGTATAAAATAGACTTTGCAATTAGGGCCTATTCATAAGCTAATCATAGGATAGTTAACTTCATGGAAATGTGTGATCTGGAGCATGGCTGTCATTGTCATAGGGTACATATAAATGTCATGTCAGCTTTTTGATTGTCCTATGTCCCCTTTCTAAGTCAATATGTACGTGTCAAAGTTATATGTGTTTCCCTTTAAATCTGAATTAAGCTTTAAGCTAACAACCACTCTTCCTACCCTTGCTGGGAGGGAGGGAAGCCTATTATAGCTGGGTTGTTGTGTTAATAGGTAATATTTTTATGTATTTCCATTAGCAATACAGTTTTGATTGCAAGAAGGTCCATGGATCTGTTGCTCTGACATGCATTACTTTTATATAGTATATTTGAATGCGGCAGGTAAATTTCAGCTTGGATATATACGCTACTCCTAATGTTCAATTTTTCTCAAAGCGGTCTTTGTTTGTCTGAATGTGCAGACTTTGATATTATCCAGGAATAAGATCAAAGAGTGGCCTGGTGAAATTTTAAAGCCACTTACTAATCTTTCTTGCTTGAAGCTGGATTATAATTGCCTTGGTCAGGTAATCCCAATTGTTTTCTACTTCAGTGAACTTGATGAGAATCAAATACATGATGAAAAGTTTTGTTTTCTGGCTGTTTCTTCCTTTGGTTTGCATAAAACTAAGCTCTCTAAGGGAAAACAAGGAAAAGAAAAATGCCAAGTCATTTCCATGTTGCTTTGCACTAGAAAAATAGGAGTCATGTACAAAATAACAAAGCAAAATGTTCTCTTGAGTATGTACTTAGATCAAAAGACTTATGGCCTTGGTCACGAGGTATTTTGGAAAAAAATTTCATCCTTGTAACAGGAAGGTTAAGTTATAGGGAGCTCTTACTGATGGAAACATCGTAATTTTCCTACATTCAGTTTTTTTGGCTCGGTGATTGCCATGTGGTTGCTGCTTGTATTCCACTCATTCTCTCTAAGAACTGTAACTATTGTCCCTAAGCATTATTTATTTTGTGAATCATGATTGTTGATTCCATTTTCTTCTGTTGCCTTTTCCATGTGTTTAAATCATTCTTATGTGACTGCCCTACCATGTGTAACTACAGATTCCGCCTGATGGATTTCAAACTGTAAGCATGCTCCAGATTTTGGATTTAAGCGGTAATGCTGCTTCATTGCCAAGAAGTCCAGCATTTTTGTGCTTGCAACAATTGCAGGAACTATATTTAAGGTAACTAAGTGGACATTATGGTGACTGTGAGTTCTATGTATATTTGTATATTTGTTTGTATTTGTGCATTTTTTATCTTTTTAGGTTTAAGGGTGCTGATGCATTTGCAAAATTTTATTTTGACTAATTAGACAGATGCGGCTTCAAGAATTCCCATCGGATGTATTGAGCTTGACGCACTTGAAAATCCTTGGCTTGAGCCAAAATTCCCTTCAAATTATTCCAGAGGTAGTGGTCTCTCTCTCTCTCTTTGTGCCACACGTGCATGAGGTTTCTTTGGGTGGTGGCGGTGCTTGTCCATCTTGTCCCAATAGCTTATCCGGTATGAACTTACTTATGAAGGAATGGTAAAAAATGCTATGCTAACTTGACAGTATATCAAAATGCGCATGATACTGTTTATGACACTATTACTCTTATCATAGCATTGCAACGTTTTCTATTAGCATCCCTTTTCCATTTGATTCACGACATTGTATGTTTCTTTTTATACTGACATACAGGAGATTGGGACTCTCACAACACTTATTGAGCTTGACCTCTCCAACAACAATATACCATCACTTCCTCCTCAGCTAGTAAGATCTGTTCCCTGAAGATTAAGCTATGTGGAGCAAGTAATTTTGGTATTTTATTGCCTGTCGTGGTGGGTGTATATCCCCATGTCACATTTGGCTTTTGACCCACAAGTAAATAGAATCTGACTTATTTGTGGTTACTCGTATTTGCAATACTACATCAATTTGAAACCATACTTATTTTTGTCAACCTCAGGAGCTGTCAGAGCTCTTTCCTTGCCAGAGTTGTGCTAGTTCATCTACTATGTGTTGCCATTACCCACTCCCAGTTTAGATACATTAGTTTTATCTCTCTTTGTTTGTAGTTGAGTAGGGTATAATGGATGGTATTCTCAATATAAAGTTCCTTGATCAGGGATTACTCGAAGACAGCCTGCAGGCCTTGAGACTTGAGGGAAATCCATTGAGAAGGTATGCCGTACTTTTTCATTTTTTTTTTCAGTCAGGTACTTGGGTTGGGGGACTATCGAGAATGTCTTTATGGTTTTCATTCTTCAATAATGCTGGCTTGAGATGGCTCTCATTTTCTATGCTTACATTGGGATCATAGTCAATAATTAAACTCCAGAAACTACCTTTCTAAAGGAACTAAGACTGATTTTAGTTCACAGTACCGTGTCAACAGAAAAAACTTGTTCTGTTAAGAATGGAAACAGGAGTGGGCTGTGGGCCTGGGTGGCACAAAAACATCTCTCCAAACTCCAGCCTATTGAAATGGAATGTCGTCTTTATAAACTTCAACCCATATAAATTCCTGCATTGCTGCAACATCCGTTGCATGCCATTCGTTATGTATGTTTCTTTTTTGTAAATGCAAATAGCCGAAGGCAGAATATCTGGTATATAGTTGATTCTGCTCCATGCTTTCACAGTAGAAAACTTTGTTGGGTTTTTTCAACATTTCCACTGTCCAATAAATAAAAAGAGATGTGAGTCCACAAATACAGTTTATCCTGATATTGTCTTCATTTGTACAGTATTCGAAGGACAATTCTTGATAAAGGAACTAAAGCTATTTTGAAGTACTTGAAGGACAAGATCCAAGGCTGATAATCTGCTTCTTTCACTATAAACAGTTTGTAACTACTTCCTTTATGAGATGAAAATGAACTGCTATCTGCCTTTATAGAGGGATTCGTGTTCTGAGTTAAACCATTCTGTTGTCTTGGGAGCTTGATATTGGATACCTGTAATTTTACGCAAGCTACTTGTACCACATGTTATTTGAACATTTTCCTGTCTTGATTTCTTCCTGGGGCTCTGTCATGCTTGTCGCTTGTCCGAATCAATGTTTTTGGTGTATTTGACTGAAGAATGATATTACCATCTTATTCTTCAACTCACGAAGTCATTGAATAATCACTGGTGTTCATATGAATTGTTTTAAATATGCACCATTACGTAGGCCTACGGCCTGAAATGGCTGAATGGTTTGATATTTCTATTTTAAGCCATCATCACTGATCCCCAAATTCCTGATGGAGGTTGATGAATACTAATTAACAGCTCGAAGTTAGGGTCAGACTTTCCATCTATCAACTCTTCCTCGTTTAGTTTAGTATGATGTTGATACTGCAATGAGGAAAAGCCTCTTCCAAGGATGCATTGTGAATGGACAAGCCAAGATGATGGAGGTTGCAAATTCATAATGACTAATAACTTCCCATTCATACTTTCAGGCCGATCAGCGCCTGAAAGGATTACAAGGGATTGGTGTAATTGTTGTTATTTTATAATTTTCGACATCAGAATTGACTTCCAGCTCATCTGATATACCCAAACAAAAACTGAAAAAAATAAATAGTCTTTTCCAAAAATGATTGACTATGAAATATATTCCAACAATGTTCAGTTTTCGCAAAAAAAAAAAAAAAAAAAAAAAAAAAAAAAAGAGGTTGGGTTGGGTTGAAGTTTTAAATTTTGCAGATTCGGGGCCTCACTGACCTACCGTGATTATTGTGTCCGGGCCTTCAATTCCACGTATCCAGCCACATTTCGGTTGGCGGGTCTCCCTTTGACACTGTCGGTCTATTGCAACTGTTCTTGTCCATGAATAATCACGCATCTATCATTCTTTGTCCGATTTCCTTCCTCACTGAAGTAGCTGGGCAGAAATGGCTATTTTTGCATTCCCAGTCTTCGGTTGCTTCATGTCATCGTTTTTTGCGTCTCGGGAACTACCGCAGCAAAAGACGTTATCATCTCCATTGCTGCTCGACCGCCTATCCGTTCAAAGGTACACCACCTTCCTGCAGTTTTTCGAATTACCTGTATACCTGCAAGCATAAACTTATCCCTCAAGTTCGATTATAACGGCCATAGTAGATACCTCCTGTGAAACGACACAGGGTAATCCTGGGAAAGGGATTTGTCGCTTTTACCAATCGCCAATACATCCTTAAAGAATGGTGTTGGTGAATTGCGCCATGTATGTGTATGTCAGAAAATGAAGAAACCGGGAAATTGTTAGTTAAATATAAATAGAAAAGAGAATTGAGGAATTTTCTTTATAATTTGATATATTGAAAAGAGTACATGAGAGCTAACTTAAAGGCTTAAATAGAAGAAAACAAATGGAATTAAATCAGATATATTTAATCAAAACAGATATTGAAATGAGAGAAAAAATCCTCTATATATCTCTAAAAGATATCTACAGATACTAATATTACTAACATCGTCGATGACTAGTGACTTGCCATTCCTATTTTGTGAGCTTTGACCATCCTAAATGAGCATTTAAGGATCTAGAGAATTCGGTGCGAGGGTCTTGAAACCATTTGCTCGAGCTGGAAATCCTGCAGTTCCTTGAAGATGAATCAAAGCAATCTCCCAGGATAAGCACTGGAGGCGAGTCCGCGATCAACCCTTCTTAATTTGGCTCGCCATCTTTTCAATCTATCGTGTTAAGTGTGGCGTCTATGCAAATCTTGAAGCCTTCACCAGTAAGGCTGACAGACCGAAAGTAAAGCTATCGCCCCAAAAAATAGGCCTAATCCCCTAATAAACCCCAAATTTTATGTTGAATATCAATTCTACCCTCGAATTTATTTATTTTTTTGTTCAAAAGAAAAAACATCAATCCCAATTTGGCTCAAACTTTTTCTTATTTATAATCAACCAAACTTTAAGTTCAGTCCCATATCTGCCCTGATTTGTTTTTTTATCAAAAAAAATTACCAATTTTGAATCTAGTCTCAAATTTACCTCCTTTAATCCTCCATCCAAAGATCGCCATTAGTTTGATGTGATATTTCTGTGTTGTTAAAATCCACATCAACTAGGCAACGTGGAAAATTATCTCAAAGATGAAAAAGTTGTTTGATAAGAAAATTACGGAAATTAGGGATAACTAATCGTAATTTTTTGACACAGTGCAAAAGAGATAGATGTGGGACTAGAGTTAAAGTTTATGATGAATTTGGGACTGAACTTAAGTTAGTTTTTTTTCGGAGACGAAAAAAAGTTGATGGAGATTTGGACTGCACTTAAAATTATGAATTTTTATTTAAACAAAATTAGCCATTCAACTTTGACCGGTCTAGCCAACAGCTCAGTTTCCTCGACACATTTTACTCGCGTATCGTGTTGATAAAGATAAGATTAGCTCTTCTAATTACCTGGATGCTGCCTGGAATGTACCATCGTCGAATAAAGCCTTTCCAAATATTTATTAAGATATGGTTCGCCCGCTCGTTCGACGTCTTTGTTGATCCGGAAGGCCTCGGCGAGACCATTAGAAAATGTCGAATTTTCGTCCAACTCTTTCTTTGATTATACTTTTCCCGGTCCTATGGAGGGTTTTCATATTATCAATCCAAGTATGACTGAACAGATCAGGCCAAAAGCATATGATTTGGTCTCTCTAAACAGATCCGGATATCCCCTTCATCAAAAAGCCAAAAGAGGAAAAAAATAATCGCTATCTGTTCAAAAGTGGGAAGCATCTCCGTCCTCATTTTTTCTGTTCTAGGACATAAACACCGTCCGGTTCTGTTTTAGGGTGAGTCGAGGATTATTACCACAGGGAATTCGAACCGTTCCGGTAGCGTATCTCGGACATGGCGTTGTCTCCACAAAAGGCCGGAACGAAAAGGGGCTTTGAATACGGAGAATGAGAGTCAAAGCACGAAAGATTGACAGCAGGCGGAGTGCATGTTTTGGTTGAGTAGATGTTAAAGCAAAGTCCAGAAGAAATACGCACATGAAGAAGGAGATTCTTAATTCCTTTAAACCCCAAGACAAAACTCCCCTTCCCCAATTTTTATGGTCAGACAACAACGGGCGAGCACATGCACCCAACACGATCTCAAAGAGTATCTTCATCCATGAAGTGAACGCGATACACAAGAAAGATACCACGAAATCCAATATCATACGACCAAAAGCTTAAAAGAATTTCTTCAGAAAAGGGAAAGCAACATAATCAAACCATCGAGCCAAAGACCCTCTTCATGATCTTGGATTCAACAAAGAAAAGGGCAGAAAGCTGAAAGCACAATATGAACACCACTTGCTTAGTTTCTTTTTTCTTTTTTTGCAGTTCTTTCTCTTCCCATCCTCCCACTCACAATTTCAGCATTCTGACCTGGGAAATAGTAAACCAGAACAAACCAGAACAAAGAGAAACAAATAAATAACGAGAACAGAGGAAGACCCTACTCCAAATTCTCCAGATGTTCCCTGAAAACTTCCAAAATGCTAGAGAATGTGACAATCCCCACCAAGCTACAATCATCCTCGATGACCCACACATAATTCACACGGTGCGCGATGGCTTGAATCATCACAGCCATCAACGAACTCTTGGGGTGACAGACTATCGCCTCTGACCTCCTCACCATCCTAGCTGAGTAGCTGTGAGACCTGCTGTACTTCCCTGATCTTGCCGATTTGGTGTTCGGGGACGAAAAGCTCTCCTCGTCCGACGACGAGGACATCGACGAATTACTTGGTGCTGAAGATATCTCGAATTCTTCCAACATTCCTCTGCAATTCCTCTCCTTTAATCTCTCTTTCACCACCCGGACGAGATCCTCCGGTGGCCCGCCGCAGTCGATGTAGGACATGAGGTCGCCGCAGGAGAGGGTCGCCACGGCGGCTGCGACCGTCTCTTCGCAACAAGCGAGGGTGGAAGGCGAGATCTCGCCGATCAAGACCCCTTCCACGTCCACCACCGCTACCGAGGTTTGCTCGACGAGCGAGCGGGAGATGGCCTCGACCGCCGCCGAGGCAGGGGAATGGTAATCGACCGCGAGGAGTTCGGTGCTTATGAGGCCGAGGGTGTCGATGGTTCGTGCAGGGATGGGAGAGAATATGCCGATGGAGTTGAGGAGGAACCTGATCACATCTTCTTGAGTTAGCCAGCAGAATTCTTCTCCTTTGTGAACTGTGATAGGACTCGTTGAGGAAGATAGTTTCTGGTGCTGTTTTCTTCTTGTGGACCTAGTCTGAATCGGTACGACCAGGTTTTGAGCTCCTTGCAGAATGAGATCTATAGCTTCCACCAATCTGAAGATTCAAAAAGAAGAGATTTAATCCTCATATCTGAGAAGGATAAATACAGATTCGAACTTGTAGCACAAGACCCTATATTTCAGGCAAAATCATGCAATGGAAAAAGCAGAACGCACGCGAAAATCCAAAGCCTGAAACCCCGGACATAAAGTAACAGTCCACTGAGTAAAGCCAAAGAAAATCGAAAAGAACTGTAGATCCTTCAAGAAAATCCATCACGGCTAAGGCCAAACACACCGGAAAAAGAACACAGTTTAGAAGGAGACAAATTAGAGAAAGATTGCCCATTCCCATGGCGCTCACCTCGAAGAAGGCTCGACGTGCACGACCTGACCGGGGATCTTCGGCAGAAGCACGGAGACGGGCGCTTTCAGGGCCTCCGAAGGAGACGACAGGCTGTCCTCGCTGGAGAGATAGCAAATGACGTCCACCATGCACAGCTTCCCCACGCAGCGGCACTCCCCTCCCTCTCCTCCTTCGTGCGACGCCGCGGCGGCGGCGGCGGCCTTGGAGCGGTGGTCGCAGCTCCAGACGCTGAGGAAGCTGTCCTCGGAGCTCCTCAGGGCGGACAGCGCATCGCCGACGGTGGCGGCCACGGGGAGCGACCTCAGGGCGGGCTTGCCGAGGCAGAGGTCGCTGACTCTGTGGCTGAACAACCCAGCTGCCATGCAAATACGATCTTTGCCTTGGGGAAGGTAGAGAGAATGACAGAGAGAGAGAGAGAGAGAGAGAGAGAGATGGTGGAATGGCGGTGGTGGTGGTGGTGGTGGTGTATCGAGGAGATTAAGATTTATAGAGGAGCGACGTTACGAGGAAGAAGCAGAGAGCGAGGGTGCTGCGATGGGTTGCGACATTAGGGGCCAAAACATGTTGGGGCCAAAGCATGTGGGGGCCACGTTACGATCTTACAATATTATCAGGGCGATTTTTCGTTGGTCAACAAAATGGTATGGTGAATTAATAACTCCTGTCTTCTAGTGGGGCAATCGAATTGTCCTAAAGAAATAATTGGTGAGAATGTGAATTTCGGCAAGATTTGTTGATGTAAACATGTGCTCCGGGGTAATTTAACTTTTCGAATTTAAGCCGTGGCAAATTTGAGCACACTAGAAATTGGGCGTCCGGAAAGTTTTCCGAAAACTCCTAAATTTATTATAAAGTCAGCAATTCGTTCATAAAATTTTTAATTTGCTAATGTTAGATTTAAATCTTTTGATAATTTTTCAATATATACATGACACGGATGGAGGAGTTGACGTGTTTGATAACGTTCAAAACGATGCCGTTATGAGGAATTTTTTCAACTCTCTTCTTTTCATTTCTTTTTATTCTTTGTCTCCCTGAATTTCAATTAGTAGGGTCAACAGGTCCTTAGCATTCTTAGCCACATACGAGGGTCAACTAGTGTCATCAACAATGCCACGTAAAATGGTTGACATTCATGTCAAAGATATTTAGCTCAAATTGGCTAGATGACCAATGCCAACTTTTAAGCTTAAATTGGAAAGAAGAATTATATTGAAAAATCATCAAAATATTCGGGACTACATTTACTAACTTAAAAAAAAATTACATTAAATTGGCAGTCATGTAAACCAACAATTCTTCCACAAAAAAAAAAAAAAAAAAAAATCCACAAAATAATGGGCATTTAGTTTTTTTCTTTTTCTTTTTCCTGATAATACAAGGACGCAAGTATGGAAACCTAATTACTCAGAGGCTTGTGAAACACCCTATAAATTTCACAAAACTGATGAGATTTGAACCAATAACTTATGGAATGCCATTGTCACACCAAACAGAAGAACGATCTCATCAGTTTAATAATACTCCGTATAGCCGCCGTTTTAATTTGAAAAAAGACACGAGATGCACACCGGCGATCTCAAAGAGAAGGCAAGTTAGTATAATACTTAAAACGTGGATGCATAAAACTTCAATAAATAAATAAATAAATAAATAAAGAGGAGAAATAAATGAAAGTTGTGAATGCATCGGGTCTTTTAACCTGTCTAATTGAATAAACATATCTTTATTGCATCCCAACCACTCGTAACGGGAAAAATGAAATAAAATTACCGCGATTGTCTCATAGTCGATGTAAGTAGTTTCCCAATACATCGGTTTGATTTAAAAAAAAAAAGAGCACGGGGATCATGTTACAATATTCAGCTAAAAACCAAAAGCATGTGGAAGTCACAAACCGTGTTAAGGACATAAGCAAGGTATTAATTTAAGTCACAAACCACACCCATTTCAAATTCCATGTGCAGCAAACCCAAAGAAACAAAATAAAAATAAGAAGAATCGACATATTTGACCCTTGTGGATCATAATAAGAATTGATGTCTCGATAGTCTATTTTGAACTAAGCGATGCATGACTATAACTCAGTACAAGTGCTTGTCATTCCGATTCGCATCGCTAGCGGTCTCTAATCCCATGGCAATGTCCATTGACAACAAGGGTTGTCACGACGTTTTAACAAGTAGGATTCAACCACCACGTTCACCTCGTCTCTCTAGAACAAAACACGTTATGTTGGCAATTCTTCACGAGGGATCATGTCTGAACACGGCTGTCATGGCGAGCTAGGGCTTCAACCTTCCATAATAAACCGCTATTTGACCACACCTTGCTCCGATCTCTATATACTATATATTACTTCTAGAAAAGAGATCCATTTTTTAACTGGCAAAAAGATCCCCCTGCATAGTTGCAGTACATCCCTAAGTTGACTGTAATATTAAAGGCTACATTAATGGGCAACGACAATAGTTCTGCCGATTTTACTTCTAAATTTAGAATAAGTAAGCCGATGCGAAAGCCATCTGCAGGACCACCACGCTCCACATCGCCTTATTAAATGACGGAGAATATAATGCAGATGTGAGTTTATATGTATATTCAACCCAGCACGGGAAGCATGCGCACATTTTGTAGAAGAGCTGAATGTTAGGGCTTGAGCTCCTGATGAGACGCCTTTCGATTTATTTGAATGTTGTAATGAGACGGCCTTGCGTGCAGGGATCATCTGACAACGACTCCCATGGCTCTTACCTCATCCACCATCTTGAAGACTCGAACCCTCACTGAATGATATGAGACGAGAAGAGTATCTTACTATATCTTTCTGTCAACTTGCGATGCTAATCATGAGAAATGACGTCGTGAAGAGATCTTTCTCCCCTTAATTTACTGGAAAAGAGCCTTTCCTTTTTGATGAAAAGGAGCTGGCTCGTAGGGGGAACGAGTCACGAGGCCACACCAGCCGCGCGTGTCCCTTTCTCTGATGTTTCCTTCATGGATCTGAGCCATGAGAAAAGAACCTTTATTAACAGGGAGACGAGAGACGTCGAGATTCGATGGCGATATAGATTAATTGACATGTGGTGGGGCTGTCATTAGCATCAAGAAGCCCGCGAGTGCCGTGATTGAAGATGGTCGACGATGAAGAAGTAGCAGAACCACATATTCTTTAACTTTTCCAGAGGAAAACTACAGCCGTGAGATGTCACTGACTTTGCTTAAGAAAGAAAGTGATGGAGTAAAATTAGGAGAAAAGGGTCCCGCTAATCGGTCGGTAAAGTAGCCGAGGTGGTGAAAGGTTTTTGATGAGTCCCATCCGCTACAATCTTCACAACTTTCATAATATGTTATAGGTCAGAATGAACAATTTTATTCGGGGGAGAAAAGCCATCAAAAGGTTGGCATTATGGTAAAGGTTGTGGTAAAGGTTGGGTCGGCATGGGTTCAAAATATAAATCGGAAATTAGGTCAAACTAGTCATAGGAATTAGTCCCGTTCGAGGTTCCCGTGATTACCGGTCCGGTTCCCCATTTCTAAAAAAGTGAAACCGATACTATGCAGTTTGGTTCGCGGTTTCTAGGTAAGAACCAAATGGGATACTAGGAACTGATGAATTGGGTCCGACATAGTGCACGACTGTGTTTTTTTTTTTTTTTTTTTTTGTCAAGAAAGTGAAACTCTAAAACTAGTTTAATATATATGAATTTTTGAATTTAAAAACCCAGTTAACTCGCTTAAATAAAACAACGATATTGAATACTAAATAACCCATGATAATGTCTATGGTAACAGTTGATGGAACTGATGAATCCACATGAATCATCATTTTCCCGAGTTGCTGATTCATGGCCATAACATTCTTATCTTTCCTCTGTTGTTTTTGGAGATCGGATGCTCCATCAGTCGATTCAAATAGCCTGGTGGAAAGGGAAGGGACGCACCATTCTTTACCTGTGTCTGCGTGTGAACGTGGGCTCAGATTGGATTGGTTCAATCTTTGAAAGCTCCGCTTTGACACAGCAACATAATTGGTGGCAGTGCAGTGGGGAAAGCAGATGCCTCCCACTACACCCCTCACACTACCCTTTCAACTGACAGCTTGCATACGTTGGCCTAACAATTCAATTGGACAGCTTTCATAGGTTGGGAAGTTTTGATACCGCCGCACCACTTTGACCTGTTTGACCAACCAAAAAGAAAACCCTTTGACCCGCCGCGTGAGAAATACTCGCCCGAACCAGGTCACCCTACCAAGAAACATCTGTCATACTATACGTGAAACTATCACCACTAACTTCGATCAATGCGATCAACTCGATGCACAGCACGTCGGATCGTGGCGACATCGATGACAAACATAGTTATAGTCGATGCACGCGGATGCTGGGATCATGGAAAACCAGCCCGTCGTCACGGGATGGAGACGAGGAGGACGGTACTTTTTGTGCCGAGATCCTTCAGCTTACCCAATTGGATGGTCGCGCACCAGCATGGGAGCAATGCTGTGGTAATTAAGACCAAGTACGATTTTCTGTCGGTGTTGCTGGATTTTCTGTTTCTTTATTTCGTTTTACTGCTCGTCAATGTCACATGGACAAAATAAGAAGAAGCAAAGGATATGATGATGAAGGTCAAGGTGGGGGGTCTACCATGTGGAGGGTTAGAGCGATCCCCCGGCCTGTTCAGATCCAAGACAAAGAGAGGGTACGACTCCTCCGGAAAATGCCACTGATCATAATAATTTCGGCGGGGACAAACATCTGTACGGCCCGTTGGATCTCCACTGATCGCTCGTCACATGCACAAATCGCAAATGGAAAAACACGCCTCAATGATCTCTCCATGTAATCCTCACGAGAAACATGCCATTTCAGCTCGATTTTCATCTTTCCTTCTCTCGTACTCTTCGGAATAGAAGCCCATCGAATTAGGGTTTTGTGTGAAGCCAAACAGAAAGTCGTGTCGCGGTATTTTAGTGAACAAAGTCTCTTCGCTCGACCCAAAGATCAAGCTAGTAGATCGAAGGAGATCGCACATGTGTCAAGCATAATTGAGCACCTCGGCATATACTATTAATTAGCTATCGTTAATGATCTACACTCAATCGATTTAGTGACGCCAGATTAGTATATTAAACTTGGGATTTCTCTCCGCTTCTTTGCGTCTT
Source organism: Eucalyptus cloeziana (assembly GCA_014182715.1). NCBI lineage: Eukaryota > Viridiplantae > Streptophyta > Magnoliopsida > Myrtales > Myrtaceae > Eucalyptus > Eucalyptus cloeziana. Next base: position 37,861,861 of record CM024639.1, read on the forward strand.
TGTCATCTCAATGTTCCGCAGTGGACGCATATCTCCAGACATCGTCAAAGGCCCAGAAGCCTCGAGAATAATCACATGGAAAACGATCGGCAATTGTTAAAAAGGCCATCCAGCTTGCTTTCGTGGAACAAAAGCTTCAATCAGTGACTTGAAAAGCTTTTTCCTGCTTCCGAAGGCCTACACTGTTCCTTCAAATTTAGAGCTTAATGAGCTAAATAATATTCAGTCATAATGGGCCAAAAAGGAGAGGAAAGCAACAAACAAAAAATTAGTCTACCGGCTTTGATGAGTTAGATACTTGCGAGAAAGAGGGATGGATTTCTCGTAAGCAAACCTCCGTTTTCACGAAGCACGAAGCTGTAGAGCGCTTTGCATATTCGGGTAACGATGCTCGTGAATTTCGGTCACGAAGATGTGCTTTGCTCCGTGCAAAATGTTCCCCAAGCACAGCCGTGGCTAACGACGGCACGTTTTCGATGGTACAATGATGAAAGGTCGTGCGTCTTTCGAGGCGGTCTTCAGCCCTAATCCCCCGTACGTACAGCTGGCAAAGGACCACGCGCATCGCACGGAAATGGCGCAAATTGCAGTTCTCAGCTTTTGCATGTTATTGTCTCGTGTTTGGCGAGTGGCGCGAAAGCGAAAGGAGAGAAAGGCCGTCCTGTCGCATCCGAGGCGAGGAACAAAAATCTGCATTCCCAAAACTGGTAATCCTTTCTTCTTCTTCTTCTCCTTTTTTTTTTGCCTTTCTTTTTCTTTGGTGTCTTACGTCGTTGTCCCTTGGGACCGCGCAAAAATCGAATCGATTTGGACCGTCGAGATCGCCATGCGATTTCATATTATCATCGTTTGTCGTCCTCCCATGCCCAGGCAATTGGATATCCAAAGGCATCTTATGGAATCTTGGTCGTTTGCAAACCCCCATCTTTTGCAGCTTTTCCGACGAGGGACGTCCAGGAAAAGCTTCATCCTAGATTTCATTAGTGAATATTATTATACAATTCATCAAGCATTGCATGATTAATGGCCAAATCTCACCTATATGTGTACGTAATGTGAGTATTTACGAATGATAGGACAATAAATTTAAAATTTGGTTGGGTCGATTAATGTTGACTATTTCTGGTTGATTTTTTTGTTGTGTCGTTAAAAGCGCAATTGAATCTTCAAAAGTAAATTCTCTATACTATAGATGTGATGGAGTATAGATTACATTGTGCAAGTTGATTCCCGTGATTTCTTTCTTTCTTTTTTTTCTCCCTTTTCTCGAAATCCTTAAAATATAATTTTCCACAAATCGGGACGTGTATAGAAATTCAACTGTTAAGAGATTAGCTCACTAGCTTAGTTAAGACATATTTTTTTAATCCTAATCAGTTCAACAACTTTCCCAGATGATATTTTTTTATTGAAAAGAATGCAAAATCGAAATGAGGTGGCTTAGTGGGTGGGACGTGGTGTTTTTGTGTGCGTCTCTCTCTCCCTGTCTGATAAGGTATCGGAGAGTTTACTAGAATAATGAGCTGAAAGGTGATAGCATATCAGATGGACTTTTATATGCGACATGTTCTGTCGTGCCTTATGGCCATCTTCTCTGGATAGTATAAAAAATGACAAAACCATGACGACTTAGCTTTAGGGAATATGCTTTTTAATCATCATTATTTCACGAGATGAGTACGTATCACCATGTCATTTGATTCGATTTTCACCTTTTTTAATTCCCATTGGGTTGGTAGAGAAGAAGGAATTCTCTAATACGAGCTCAGAATTTCAACACTAAACAATAGCCTATAGGTACATATATCAATAACTAAGGGGAAAAAATAGGGATGGTCCCTTTAGGATAATTTCTTCATTAGCCCTCTCGACAGCACATTTCAAATGTATACTCTCTGGCAAAGCCTTATTCGAATCTTAGATTACATGATGGTAAAAAAGTTATTTCGTTTTCAAGATATATGATATGGCAAAGCGTATGGTGCATACCCTCAGTGGAAAAAAGAAAAAAAAATAGTTTAACTCGTGCCTCATTTACCGACTTGGGTCTTCTACAACGAGTCTTGGGTCAACGTCGGTCGACCTCCAAAGTACCGAGATTTTCTCATTCATGCATCTTGATCAACCAAAGATTTCTTAATTGTTGAATGCTACATATCGAAAATGCTTTAAGAAAGGGAGCCTTCTTATCCGGAAAAGCAGTCGAGAAGTAACCGGACCCCTATGCGCTCCATTTCTCTCTCCGATCCATTCAATTATATGAAGTGAACAGCAATTTGATGCCCGCACAATAATTACTACAAGCTCATCTTCCGAGTTAGCGTTCTATTACTCCCGTTTGATTGATGTTTGACACGGGCGCATACGGACATCGCCCGCAGTTGCCAGAATCCCTGTGGAATCCCCGAAGTCCAACTTGTAACTAGGACGTTCTTTGTCTTTTTTTCCTTTCTTTTTTCCGTTCGACGTGGAAAGCAGGTTCATTTAATATGGTCCGAAACACCAACCAGACAAAAAAAGGGAAAAACATTTTATTCCGATAGGTGGTTGGACAGTCACTTTGCCCTTTCGATTTCCCATTTCTTCGGTCTCTTTCACTCTCTCCGCATCTAAACTAATATTTTCTCTTTGCGTGGAGATCGACTCTCTCCTCTCCTTTTCCCCTTTGGCTGCCGAAAGGGGAAAGACAATTCCGAACGTTCCGGTGATTCATTAAGACCCACCTGCTTTGATTATAACAATTAGGTTGCTCTATCCGTCACCTTTGTCTATATCTTGTACGAAGCTCCTTTATCCAACCCAGGCATTAAAAAGACGGTCCAGTCGCTGTAACTCCGTCGACCCTTGGTCACGGAGCCGCTCCCGATTTGGCTGAAATCCAATCGGAATCCGTAACCAACTCTAACGGGAAACGCGAGCTCCGTAAGCTAGAGTTGAGTAAATTTGCAGGGGCTGAACCTTTGGTCAAAGATGGGAACCTGCCCATGTGGGAACGCCATGTTTTCTTAGATCTACGCATGTTTTTTTTTTCCCTTTTAATCTGTTAGAGCCGGACAGATTCAATAAAAATCTCAAGTTGCCTAGGTCTCTCTTTTTTAAGAATATCGGCTCCTGTCTCATTAATGTTATCTATTCGGCTACGAACCTAAGCAGTGACATCACGTATTTTTGTCTCCCCCGCCACTAGGGATGTGCAAAATACCCGGGAACCGCCCGGACCGCCCGGAACCGGACCGGAACCGCTCGGAACCGGCAGTTCTTGAGGGAACCGGTCCGGTTCCCGGTTCCAATTTTTCGGAACCGGTGGGTACCGGTCCGGTTCCCGGTTCCATGGGCGGATCCGCCCACCGACCGACCGGAACCTTTTTAATATTAAAAAAAAAAAATACTAAAAGAAACCCTAGATTATATCTCATCTTCTCACTCCCTTCGTCTTCAGATCTCTCTCTCTTTGTCTCTTCCTTGATTCCTCCTAATCCTATCGCCATTTCGATTCCTCCCCGAGCATTGACGCCGCCGCCGCCGCTCCTCTCGTCGCCGCTATTCGTCCCCTCACGTCGGCCGCCACCCGCCACAGCTACGGAAAATTGTTTCGCGACCGTTCTATGTTGAAAACCCGACCATAAACCTCCTCCTCCTTCCCAACTCATGACCCGACCGTTCATGTTGAAAACTAAAATTGTTTCGCGTCAAGATCGGTTCCACCATGGATCCACCTGGGGCCTGACCGACCACCGGCCCGGCTGGATCCACGCAACAAACGGTGGATCCTTGTTCAATTTTTCGAACCGGTCCTTACGGCGGTTCCCGGTTCTAGGTCGGGAACCGCCCGCCCGGACCATGCACACCCCTACCCCCACGAGCTCTCATACCGACCAAAAAAAAAAAAAAAACACGAGCTCTCATAAAAATATACCAACGACAATGAATGCGAAACGGACAAGGAGATGCAGGCGGCGAGCGTAAAAAAGGAGTGGTTTACAGCGAGCCAAAAGATTCCCCCCGGGTTGGCCCGCACCGCTAGATCGAAAGACCGTCCAAAAACGCAGACAGCGACAGGACACGACAGGCGCTGTCCGATGCGCGCGAGCTGTCCGAATTCCGTACTTCTCACATGCTGGAGCGCAGATAAGTACCCCGGAAACGACACCGTGCGGGGGAAGAGACGAGACGAGACGAGACGAGACGAGAGGTGGCTTATCTTATCTCCTCTCTGTTCGGCACTACCTACGGTGCGCGCGAATCCCGGCATCTTCGCTGGTCTCGTCACGCGGTTCCAATCGAAACGAAACCAAAATGGCGACAGTCACTAAAAAAAAGAAAGGAATAGATGAAGACAAAGATGAAGACAAATGATGAAGAAGAAGATGGACGGAAAAAGAGGGGGCTGCGCTGGTTTCTTTTCGTGGGCGACGTTTGTCGATTCCTGCACGTGCGAAGCCGTCTTTGTGGCGAAACCTTCTTTCGCATCCTTCCTCTCATGGACATTCCTCTCATTTTCCCTCGCTCTATAATCGTTGCTAATCGCTTTTCCTGGATAATGAAATTCAGGCTGTCGTACCAAAAGAAAGGTGAGGCCCGATCATTAACACTTTCCATGCATTATTGTCCCGTGCCGTGTGCAAAATCTCGATTTTTCGAGTTCTGGGTATGGAAAAATCTGTGTTTATATGATCAGATACCATGTGAAATAGCAAAGTCGAAACGCGAAAAAATTGACGTTTTAGTTTTTAATGCCATATAGATGTAATGCTAGGCCATGAAATATCGGGACTCGAAGTTGTAGCTCCAGGTCTAGGTCCTCTTATCATATTTATCATGACACGAGCTCACCACAAAGCCGTCAACTTGCGTCTCCTATGTCAATTTTGCTCTCCTGGCCATCGAGCTGGAATGGACACTAAACCTTTACATAAAAAAAAAGTAAAGTACTCCGGTGGTGGTCCGATGTGTACAGAGTTCGTGAGATCAAAAGTCTTGGACTTTCCAATTTGTACAAAGTGAAAAGGACTAAGATGGCTAAGAAGAGGCTAGGCTAGAGAGCAATAATCACAACGTACGACTTCACGGGTTATCATATTAAAGTGCGAAAAAGCACGTGGTTTGACTTTAATTTCGTCTTTCATTTTCATCAAAGGTTCAGGAGATGAGATGGAAAGGGTAAAGACAATCATGTCATACGATGATGACCTCCAAGTTGCGGATTGAGGAGTCGACCGCCTTCTCTTTTCGGCCTGTTTCACGTGTCTATAGGCTTCCCCGTAAGGCACCACGAATCACGGTCTGTGCCTAAGAATTCGCGCTAGATTGATAGGCACGATCGATGCGCGAGAGGCCATGTGTCCACCACACGACTCGGACTGATCGCTGGAGGGAGACGTGCTTCAATGCTTGAAGCACTACCGAACAGTCTATAAATCGGTAGAATTGGACTGAAGTGTGTCAACTCTTTTACTGCACGAATAATTCAGTATATCGACCTTATCGGGTCGACTTAGTGATTGAGGAATGGACACGTACTGGTGGACGAGACGCGTCACGGCACGAGGCCACTGTTAGGGGCTCGCATATCTATTGCCTCTTCCGAGTTAGCAGGGTATTTCATGGGCCGAAGATTCATCTATTTGTAATTTGGACGAGCTTTTCTCGTCATTGAGGAAGAAATTGATGGTGGCGAAGCCTTTGCAAAGGAGTGCAAAATGAAGGCATGGCGGATCCAAACTCACTGTGCAGAATCTGGGCTTCTCTTGAAGCCCATTGGGCCAGGCCCATAATCGTTTCTTAAAGCTTCTCTCTCTGTCTCTCGCTGGAGTCGTATTTCGTTGCTCGCGAGAGCTGCCTAAATCGTTGAGCATGGCGGATCGTTACTTCCCCAACCCGATGCCGGACTTCGTGCCGGAAGCTTCCGCGGAAGATGCCTCCGCCGCCGCCGCCGCCGCCGCCGAAAGAGCCAAGGACTCGCTCTCCAAGCTCCTCTATCTTCCCCACGCCGCTCTCTCTGAAAAGCTGAAGAAAGCAGCTCTCGACCTCAAGGACACTGTACTTCCCGATCTTCGATACCGTTTTTCTTCGAAGGAATTAGCCTCAAATTGCGCGCTTTACAGTTCCCAGAGGTCATTGCACCTCTCAAGTCTCTGACTTTGTGCATTCCTGTCTTGGGTTTTTGTCCTCGAGTCTTGGGTCTTGTGTGTGGAGGGTCATGCTCGTGCGTCAATGCCACTGCAGTGGCTTAGGATCCATCAAGTTATCATCTTTTGTGAGTTTCTGAATTGCTCGGTTTGACTTCACGATGGATTCTGGATAGAACAAGTTAGTGGCGATTCATATTTAATTAGCTTGAATTTCAAGTTTTGTGAATAGCGCATGACAAGGGCAACTGGAGTTCTTTTATGTTGTTTCAGGTGGTGAGGGAGACATGGGCAGTGGGTGGCAAACGATTGCAGGACTATACTCTGTATACCGGTGCTCTAGGGACGGCTTACCTGGTCTTTAAAGCTTTCCAGGTCACCAAGAATGAGAGTGATCTCAAGCTGTGCTCTGAGATAATCAGGGCCTGTGATGCTGCTTCTCGTGATTCTGGGTACTCTCTCTCTCACGTTTAATATTTTCAATTGCGGGGCCGTAACTTGGCCCATTTTTGTGCTCAACTGTTACTTTTGTTTTCTCATGGCAGTGGCTTACATGCATTAACTCCTTAAAGACATTTGAACAAATTGGGTTTTGCTGCTGCTTGAAATCATTTGCTTTCCGGCTTTCAGACTCGCCAGTGGCTGCAATAGCTGCTGAGAGACTGAAACATCATTTGGGACTTTTCTTCTTATGATTCTAGTCATGGTTATGTGGCCCTGGTCGAACTGAGACTTGTACTTCTCCCTTTCTATGAAGTTGCTCAATATAATTTGTGTAGGCTATAGTTCTGTCTATTCTATGAAGTTGCTCAAAATAAATATTCTGGGCTATGGTTCTGTCTAGGCTTTTGACTCTCTCTCTGTGCTTCCTTAATAAAATGAGATTGCAATGGCTCAGAGCTAGGGATTCGGAGCCAGTTAATTGTAATTTAATGCCCTCATGATATGCAAATTTGACATTGCAGGCGAGTGACATTTATATGTGGGCAAGCTGGTGTTTGTGCTCTTGGTGCAGTTGTGGCTAAGCATTCTGGTGATGAAAGGTTGCTTGATCACTACTTGACAAGATTCAAGGAGGTTTGTGGTTTCTTTCTATGATACTCCTTTCCAATGTCCATGTATTTCTGTATTTGTCGTGACACACTAACAGGAATATATGAACAGATCCAACTGCCACGAGATTTGCCAAATGAATTGTTATATGGGTGAGCAGGGTTCCTCTGGGCTGGCTCTTTCCTGAATAAGCACATTGGTAAAGAGACAATATCAGCAGCTCGCATGGTACAGATATTAGTCTCTTGCAATTTTTTTGCTTGGTTCCCAACCTCTCTTTTAACAGTTGGATGTATGCTCATTGATCAAAATCGATCAATAATAACGGAGTTTTGTGTCTGCAGAGAGCGGTGGTAGATGATGTGATCAAGTATGGAAGACGATTGGCAAAAGGAGGAAAATGTCCACTGATGTATGAATGGCATGGAACGAAGTATTGGGGTGCTGCGCATGGATTGGCAGGCATCATGCATGTGTTGATGGACATGCCACTAAAACCAGATGAAGTGGAGGATGTCAAGGGTACACTCTGCTATATGATCAAAAATCGATTCCCAAGTGGCAATTATCCTTCAAGCGCAGGCAGCGAGACAGATCGTCTAGTCCATTGGTGCCATGGTGCTCCTGGGGTTGCATTAACCCTTGTAAAGGCAGCTGAGGTTTGACCTCAAATTAACCTTCCTCATTCAATTGAATTGATTTATTGTTGCTTGAGAAAGTGCTGCAATGTCTAAAAGATGCGAATTAGTTTTCTTAAAATGTGGGGTGAAATGCTCATTTGAACGGACTATAACTCAGAAGGAGAAAAGATAGAAAGGGGATATTGGCAACAGCAACTGGCACTATATACTGTCGGAAGTCACTGCTGTGGTTAAATATATTTGCTCAATTTACAAGAAATGTTCTCCTGGAATGTCTCATCGCGGTCATGAATTAGCTTCAATTTCATCTTCCAACAGCACTTTTACAGGTTTTTGGCAGTAAGGAGTTCCTGCAAGCAGCTGTAGATGCAGGGGAGGTGGTTTGGAATCGGGGTCTTCTTAAGCGTGTCGGCATCTGTCATGGCGTCAGTGGGAATGCTTACGTGTTTCTTTCATTATCCCGACTCACAGGCAATGCAGAGTACTTGTACAGGGCTAAAGCTTTTGCTTGCTTCCTACAAGATAGGGCGCTTAGGCTTATATCAGAGGGAAAGATGCATGGAGGCGATCGCCCCTACTCTTTGTTCGAAGGCATCGGAGGGATGGCCTGCCTTTTCATGGACATGACTGAACCATCTGAGGCCAGGTTTCCTGCTTATGAACTTTAGGTTGTATATTACGTACTAAACCCTGAGATTTCATGTAAATATGGTCCGGGTAACTTGCGGATGTTAAGGTTGTCCAATAATGTATCTTATCTGATGATGTAATCTCACTGCGACCGGGATGTTGGAAGGACAAATGCTTAGAATTTTGCTCTTGGGTGTTAAATGCCCTCAATCAGATGATGATGAAGTCAGGTCCTCCTTTGATATTAACATGATACTTGAGGTCCTTACTTAAAATAAAGTCTATTTTAGGCTCTTATTTAAGAAAAGTGATTGACATTTCATGTCCTTATTTAAAATAATATTCACTTTTAAGTATTTATTTGAAAAATAAAAATAGCACTTCCTATAATTATTTTGAATTTTACCGGAGGATCAGCCAAAACAGCTCTAGTTTTCGATGTACTTGGTACTCTTACGGGCATAGGCATAGGATGTTACTATGACTCATTTGTGAACCATGAACCGGAGCTTCCACCCGTAACTTCTGCATAACTGCATATATTCAACCGAGCATACAAAAGATTTTCAACATAAAAATCACCATTTTATCCAACTTAACAAGATTTTCCTTCCTCATTCACTCTACAATTTCCCGCCTACTGGGAGAGCATCAGATCTAAACCACTGTACTTCCCTTTTTCTGGTTTACAATTCTATTTTGCTTCTGTTGATGCTCGGTCAGAATGATCCCAATCTGGATACATCTGACGAGCACAAGCATGATAAAAAGAAATGAAAAACTGAACTCACTAATATTACAAATCTCACCCAAGTATATTCTGTACACTTTTTGGCAACAAGGACAATATGAAGTCGGGGCGTATGGAGCTCAACAGATTCAAACTTAAAAAGTGGAGGACTTTCTTGGTTTCTCATAGACCCTATATCCGGACAGGCAATCCAAAATTTTGGTAAGTTCTGATCTCGCCTCTAAGTCCAGCAGTTACAATCACCAGGCCCCATGCTGACATGTTCTCGCCAATTCCGCTGGAGATATCCACGCTGACACGAGGGCTCCTGCTTCTTGCAGCAAATAAAAGTTTTTCGTCCGTCCAACTGGCTGCAGTTTTGTCAAAGTAGTTATTGGCCGCCCAAGAAATGCTACCATGAAGTGGACTGTTGCTGCAACCTGACACCGATCTTGAGCCTACAGTATCATTAGTATCCTCAACAGGTGTCGGAGGATGATTGGCAGCGGAGGCCTCCTCGGTGTCAGGTTCATTTCTCTCAGCAGAGTAACCATCAAGAGTTCCCCATGTATCATCCAGACCGGGCCAAGGTATGGCCACCGAAACATCTTGACAATGGAAATGTTCATAGGAACGTGTTACGGTAACAGCCTTTCCCCTGCTGGGTCGAGAGTCAGCTTCGTGCTTCCACACATATACATGAGAATCCTCACTGGCAGAGACCACATATTTTCCCTTGGCACCGAGGGAGGCAGAGATTTGGCTGTTTGTGTTGCAGAAACCTGTCATGAAAAGAACCAATGTTCACTGTGACGCCAAATGAAACGACGAACTTGCATATGTAAGTGTGATAAAAATTTCTGGAGCTCTTCCCTCTAATTATGAAGTTCAATACTATCCTAGCATCATGCCCCAGTGCACATATGGTGTATGTCCCCTAAAATTTTTGACAGCTGAGTACTTAAAATACAGAGTTAATGAATCGGACCACCAAGTGGATTTTACAACAATTTATTTTTGAGATCTTAGGAAAAAAATACAATCTCATTTCCAGTGTTTTCCCTGACCTTTAAATTTGTGTACCAGATCAACACCATCAACAACCCGTATTCGAGAGTCAGCAGATGTGATGAGCACTTCAGATGAACTTCCAGATACAAACTGCCAAGCAAAGTTTTCATTAGATATACCATACAAAATCATAGATAGATACTCTGTGCCCATAAAAATGAGATAAAAGAAGGCCTTGAAATTTCATAAACGAACAGGATCTCCATAATGTGTACAATTGTCATTTCTACCAAAATACATCATGGGCCATTTCATTACCTGAAAGCCAGTGATCTTCTTATGATGAGATTTCTTCTTCCTATTCTGCAAACTGATTTGACTCTTCTGTTGCAACTTGTTCTCTGGGAAGAAATAAACTAAAGTCGATAAGAACAGTGAAACTTGACATGTACCGATTGACTCTAAAGCAGAGAAACAAAACAAACCAGGAAATAGTCTATTTATCAAGTTATACCAGATGTGTTGTACAAACGGCAGCTCCCCTTGTATGAACCGACTAACGCTCCCTGTCAGGAGAATTACAAAAGGGGAGGGAAAACTCTTAAGCAATTGGTTCAATAGTGAACACCATACATGAAAAACCATATTTCAGCGTAACAGTCCATACCTGACCATCTGGTGTGTAAGAAGCTGCAGTGACCATCTCATGGAAATCGCTCCAATCAACAACTTGCCTATCAGGAACACTCCATATACGCACTTTGCCATCAAGGGATCCACTAATGAAATATCTATCATCGACAGGATTGAACTGGATACAGGTTACTGCATCACAGCATAACCGAGGAAAAGCTAAATCTGGTAAGTTCAGATAGCAAGCCATGATTGAGTGTGAAAAAGAAAAAGAGGAAGTTCATTTGCAGATTCAGCAAATCCCCTTCATTGTACTGATTGCTTCCTTCAATTAGAAAAGGACAGTGATTCACCAGCCTTTTCTTTTTCTTTTCATTTTTGCTATCAAGTTAATTTTCCCTCAAAGAAAAAGTGTTCATACCCATGCCATCAGTTTACCACCAAAGAGGTGCAGGTATATATATTCACTGGAAGTAGATAAGCAGATAAAAAACTCACCATAATCTCTGTGGGAAAATACTTTTAAACAAGACTTGCTAGACAAGTGCCATAATCGAACTGTCTTGTCCATTGAAGAGGAGAGCAAGTGCTGTTAAAAAGGTTCAATTTAGCATAATGTAAGGTTGTGATTAAGGAAACCAATATGATGCAATCGTTGCAAATACATATAACAAAGAGTCCACCACTGCATGGTACATAATTAATGCAAAGAGACCTCCTTTAAAAACTACTTGTATTTGCAATCCTCACTCCTCCTTGGTTTTTAAAAAACCCCAACCCTGTTACGGTCGGCATAACTTATGCAAATAGCTTCAAATAAACAGGAAAATTTAACTCCAATTGACATAAAAAGGGCAACAAAATTTAAGACCTGTCGCATGAGGACATCAACATGGAGCCTTCGAAACATTAAACAATAACACACCAATTGTCAACTCGACATATGACATCACTCTCACAAAAAAACCGCAGCTCCAAGATGGAAGTCAGCTACCCTAACCTTAATCTTTTTTGAATAAAGCAAACCTTTGACAACCAAATTTGAGTTTCTTACAACAGCTCTTCTGGCAGGGAATTTATATTGCACAAAGATGAGGTGATATTTACTGGTCAGCCTGACTATATTTACATGTCTGTTTTCACATCTAACCCCTTAAATCAGGCAATATCATAATTTAATTTTTAAACCTTAGTACTGACCCAAAGGCTCAATTTTAATGGAGGCCAATACCAAAAATGAAAAAACAATTGGGCCAAACTCATTAAGTTTAGGCCTGCGATCTATCTACCCCCGAACTGCCATACCATATACCACAAGGACCTTAGGCGGAAAAGGAATGAAGAGCCCTCTGCTTAAATGAGATACTAAAAACTCATCATGCCAAGAAATCCATCACATATGTGAAGCTATGAGACAGACTCAAAGGCAAGATGCATTGAACAAAAGCATATGCTCAGAGGGCACCGTTCCAACGCCACATTAGGTCCATAAAAATAAATACAATCAAAATGCACTTTCCAAGCATTCAGAACAATATATAATACAACTGAAATGAAGTGGATCGATAATCAGGCAATCAAGCGAAACTTTTCACAGCAAAACCTAACTCCCAAACTCTGCAATAACTGTTGAGGCGGAAGGCACTGACTTTTCACACTCTAAACAACTTAATTTCCATTTAACTTGAAACTGAACAGACATAAAACTGCATCACAGACATGTTCATAACACATCACAATGAACTTACAGGTTTTGAAAGTGGCGACAAACACAGTTGCCATTAAAAATTTTCCTTACAAACACGATTTTGGCATAATTTACATTATAATCTCAGTTGGATGGACTATGTTACACTCCATTTTATAGAGGATAAGAGACACCCAAAACCCTAATTAACTTATTTAAGACTCAACCACTAACTAATGCCTAATGATGCTTAATACGCTTCGACACTTCATGGACAGAAAAGGGGAACTCACACAAGGCACCTGGTAATATGAATATACAGGTTTTGTAAGTGGCAACAAACACAGTTGCCATTATATGTTCTGGAAAGTACATCCTAAACAACTAGCATACTTTCTCCATATCAGATCAACAAAAATGCAACTCCCAAAAGCAAGGCAAGACAGCTAAGCCAGGGGGAGCTTAGTCATTGTGCAATGAGTTTCATGAAATCCCCAATCAGACGATACACAATTAGAAACGGTACATGTACATGAACTACCAAGGACCAATCAAAAAGCTAAGGAACAGACTTGGAGAATCAGGGGATGGTAACTAACCTGGGACTTGGACCATGAGAGGTCAAGAACATCATCAAGATGTCCCTCAAACGAACATTCAGGTTTCTCTGACAGCGCGAACACAACTTCTGGAACAAAAACATGGTCCGAGCTCAATGACTTCCGGCTTATAGATGATCTCCCCCTTCTCTTCTTCTCAAGATAATTATCCATCTTCGGCGACAAAGTGCACAGTTCTGGTGATGCGTTGGCCCCCAACATGTGAAAGCTGCCATCTTCCGGTTTTTCCATCAATAATTCCCCCTTCCTCTCGGTCTCTACCACCTTCCACACATGAATTACACGGTCATCACCTGCACTTGCAAGATATCTCCCATCCAAACTAAATTTGATACTCCATATAGACCCGCTATGCGCCTGTATTTCTTGGCATTTATAAAGCCCTGTAAACTCTTTATAAGACTTCCCATACTGCCTCACTTTTACCCGCTCAGGTCCATGAAATGATACATCCTGGCTATCATCTGTAGCCGAACTTGACCTCCGACCACCTTTTTCAGAGGAAGTATCCCTCTCATCACTGCTTCGCCTCTCTCTATTAACACCAGTCATTGTGCTCGCCACGCTCCTTATACTCTTAAACCACCCACCCTTCTTCTTCAACTTTGACCCCCCTGGACCAACCCCAATCCCATTTACATCCATATGATCCTTATTACCCTCTTCAACATTTTGTCTCCTCATCAACTCTTGCACGATTGGGGAATGCCCGACACTAATCTCAAACTCCTCGTATGTCAATTGCCTACCAGTCCCGACTTCCTTGAGCTTGTTCCAACTACCATCTTCCCTAATTTCATTCACCACAAACTCTTTCCCATTGTCAAGGTTTTTAATCGTGCAAACCGTCTTACCTGCCCTATCATCAGTCCCATTATGCTGCATATCACAATCACCGTCTCCATTACTCTCAGCCGTAAGGCGACAGTCATTCGAGTCAACTTTCAAACTCGTGGAATCACTCCTAATCTCGTCGAATTTCTCACGACATTCAGCAATTGGCGGATTATCCAATCTAAGGGGACTGGCACTCGTGGATCCAATACCAGCACCCCGCGATTCAACATTGACACCATCCACAAAATTATTATTATTTACAAAAGAACCATTGCTATCAATTGAAACAATAGAAGTAGAATAACGAATGGGCTGCAAGGAATTCGAATTACGCTGGTCACTGGAGCAGGCACCGTGATCCACAGATCCATCTGATCTCGACCGCGATATAACAGCTCCCGGACCATTCTGCCGACCCGTCAAGTGATCCGCCGATGCCGACCTCCCGAAGTCGCAATGGCCCAATTCGTTTCCGGGTTTCGCCCGCGGAAGAGAGGGGTCGGCGGCGGCGGCGGCGAGACCCATCTCGTGGAGGAGCCGAGACCGCCGCTCCGACACCGAGGATGGCTGCGAGATCCAGACATCGTAGCGGAAGACGCCCGCGGGGAACCGGGGCACGGGGAAGGGGCGATCGGAGGCGGAATTCGGATCCGGGTTCGGATCGTCGGGCTCGTCGTCGGAGTTCGAGCAGGAGCAGGAGGAGGACGAGATGAGGCGGTCGAGGGACTCGTAGAAGCGCTCTTCTTCTTCTCTGCCGTCGTCGTCGTCGTCTCTGCCGAGGCCAATCGCTCTGGTCATCGTTCGCGCGGGTGTGGGGCGGGCATTTTCATTTCATCGGGTGTCAAAGAAATGAAAATGCCCCCTTCACGTCATGGGATCGAATCGAAAGTTCCTATTTTCCCCCCGACCCACCTCCCCTCTTCCGCTCCTCGCTTCCGGGTCGCCGGCGAATTCTCAAGAAAACGGAAAAAAAAAAAAAAAAAAAGTAGCGGAAGACGGAGAGAGAAAAGATGAAGAGAGAGGAAGACCGGGTGCGTTAGAGAGACAGATCAGACAAAACACGATGTGGGTATTCGGGTTGCAGCAGAAACCAGATCCGATGACGGTAGAGAGAGACAGGGATGGAGGGAGTGGAGAGGAACGAAGCCCTATGCCTCTCTCTCTCTCTCTCTCTCGGGCTGGTTTGGATATGGGGCTGAGGTCGAAATATGCTTATATTGATGGAGCGAGGAGGAGCCGGGGCGATTCGCCTTTCCTTTTTTAATTCCCCCCTTCCTCTCCCGTCTCTCTGTTTCTCGCTCTGCAACCGAATGGGAAAACGGCTTCCCCCTTGGAGGACTGCAAAGAGATCTCGGGGATGGGATATCGAAAGATCAGGGATCGAAGAAGGGAGACGCGAGGAAACGGGGCGCAGGGCGTCGTTATGGATTGGTCGATTCTTGATTTCGTCAGCGGCGGAAGTTATGGATCCGTTCTCCAACCTTCCTTTTCTCTTTTTTATCTCTCGGGCGCTCTCTTCTTTTATTATGCCGGGGAGTGCGCATAAAAAAAAAGAAAAGAGAGAAGATCCGAAGGAGAAACGACGAGACGAGAACGCGGGGAGAAGGGGCTCTGGCTCCAGTGGGGAGCAGTGAAAAATGGTGGTTTTTTTGACTTCTGATTAGGAGGGAACTGGGAAAGGGGAAAGGGGAAAAAGCAAAATGCGAACGCGACCGCAGCAACCAGCCACGCTCTCCGACCGTACCGTGGATTCCGCTTTCCTGGGGTGTGTTGTGTGGGAGGGGGTTTCGATGGCGTCGGTTTGGCAATTTGGCTTGGAATATTCCTACGAAGGGCAAAAATGGATTCTGCACCAATCCTATGGCATCATTATCGTTCATCACTTCTCGACGTCGCAAGATGCCGCGATATTTATTTCTGGTGCTAAAGGAATTGGATTGCTAGATCGTATTGAATCCTTCCGTCCCGATGATATGATACTCACTAGGTTCGTCGTATGGGCGGTCAGATCTGACATACTGACTTGTTCTTAACTCGATCCATAATACTAAAATGCTTCCGTGTTTAGCCGAATTCATTAAAACTTGTTTCACAGACTGAGGTGAGAGCTCAAAAGCATTGACACTCTCCCAAAGCCTTCGTGTCGTGTTAAACATTCCGACACGTGTCCAACACTTTTAGACAATCTCCGATATTTAGTCAACATATATCGAAAAATCCAATACCATATCAACTTTCTCAACACTTGAGATTCGACACACGAAGTCAATTTTAAAAAATTTCAATGAATGAGGAGTCAAAATGTATATATGTGAAAAATAAAAAATAAAAAAAAAAGTAAATGGGGAAAGAAGAAAAATTTAATCTCCTATTTTCTTCCGACTCTCACTTTTCATGATACATGATTCACCCATAAGTTTTTTTTTTCTCTTCTCTTCCGATAAGTCTAACACATGAGTCTAGAATGTGAATTGCTTATTTTTTTCTTCCAAGTTCTATAGATAATTGGAAGAGAATTGAATTTGTCAAATTAAAATAATAAATGATTTTAATAAATTGTGAATTAATATTTTTAATGTAAATTCACTCTAGACTTTTTTTTTATTAATTTATTTATGAATTTGAATAAAATTAATTCGATTGAAATAATCATAAAAATATACATTTAATATACAACGTGTCCCTACATATTGAAATTCTATATTCTTTTTAGAAACAACATGCCGACGTGTTGTATCTCGTCGTGCCGTGTGTTGCATAACAATGTCGGTCCTACTTAGGGTGAGAGTGCAAGGTGAGTGAACGTGAACGAGGAGGGAGGCAGAATAAAGGGTCGTATAGGTGTGCTGGATCGAAATAAATTGTAAATCCATATATGACCCATTCGACACTCATATTATGTTTATAATCATTTATGACCCATATACTAAAATATGATTGACCCACATAACAACTCAATCCATCGTGTATGAGTTAACAAATGGGTTTATGACTCATTTCGACAAATTTAATGTTCACTCTTTTGACAATTATATTATGTTTAAGCATTTTATTTGTACGTCGTCTAGGTTCTGCCGTAAGAGTTCCCTCACGGGGTTAGTCAAGCAATCAAATAATAAATATTTACAATCTTTAGCGCATCAAACAATGTTTTTTTTCCTTTCTCTCTCTTCTCTCTCTCTCTCTCTCGGGAAGGAACTGAATGATTAATTCTCCCCAAAAGAGAAGCGCAGGACAACGTTGTTTTATCTTCAGTACAAAGCAATAAACGCCAAACCACGCCCCAAAGACAATTTCGGCCTCGTTCGAAAAGGAACGGACGGTCCCCAGAGGTGTCACCGAACCAGTAATGCTTCCTCGCATGCTTTCCTTCGGGCCCCTAACGTGAACAGCCTCTTCGAGTGCAAAACGCGTTGTTCCCTTCGATAAAAAAAAAGCTCGCCTTCGAGCTCGACAGGGGGCGGTCCTGTCTTTGTTCGTAGCCGGAAATGTCGTCGCACGTAATGGCGATCGTGAGTGTACTCCTCGTCGGTACCTGTAATTCGCATTAAAAGGGGCTCGCTTAGGCCGTGCCGAATGATGAGGGGAAAAGGTGCTTCGAGACCCGGGAAACGACTGTCCTTAACACGTTCCGATTTGCAGACATTCCCTCTTTTGATGCAGCCCCTTTTTCGTGTAATGTTAAATAGTGTTCCGTGAAGGCTCGTCCATGAAAATTTGGGGGATCGTCTTAGCTTCCTAGTAGCTTAGTTTTTGCTACATTGTAAAGATCGTGTGGATCGTTTTTGTCGTTGATGTTCTGTGCACATTGATTTACATGGCTCTGGAGTGAATATTTGACGGTACTCATTAAACAATCGATTATGAAATTTCTTATGCACATTGATTAACATTGCTTGTGTCGATATTAAAAAAACGTTAGTGTACTTCTCGAAAGAAATGCATAAACCTTTCTTTCTTTTAAGATTATAGTTAGATTACATGAATGGTTACTAGACTCTTCTCGCACAATGCGTTACATGAGTCGTGAAATCGCTTATTTCAATGGTAGACGTCCGAAAGAAAAACAATCTTTTTTATAAGTCTAATAATTTGGATTAAAATATAGGTTATGTGATATGAACGGTCCGGCTTATAAGCATGGAGGAAGATCACATTTACTCTGTACAAGCTACATTTTAGTATCTCGATACAATTTCTTTTCGCAAATAGGTCAGTCAAAGAGACTCTTCGGCTAGTGATATGGAACGTTACCTTGTAATTATAGTTTTAACGACGGAGAGAATTCCATTTTCTTAGGACGGTTATCACTATTGTCCCCGAAACGAGGCACTGTCACATCTAATGAGGGTTAGTCCGAGCCATCCTCTACTATTGTCCTTCGTCCTTCGAGGAAAATTATTGCGAAAGTCATAAATATATTGTGCTTATATCAATTAAATAATAAATATTTTAATTTAATTAATTTATTTCGAAACATTTTGACAATTTACTAACTGAGTCCAATTAATTTTTACTAAAAATTATTAACGTAAACATGATGCGTAACCACTGGGGGTTTGTCCCAGTTGCCACCCTTCCAACATGAAAGGGGGAGGTGAGGGATTCAAATCTCCACCTTCTCAGGGGGGATGGGGCGGGGATACGTAAGTTTCAAAAGTGGGTTTCGACTCCCACGCTCTGCAAGAGGCGCGGGCAAAAGTCGAGAGAGAGTGTAGAATAGGAATAGAGAGACCGACAAAAAAAAAAAAAAAAAAAAAAACATGATGCGTCATATATGACATGACTAACATTAACATGAACGATTTTTACAATTTTTTGGATTTTTTTTTTATTATGCCGAGGAGGATCACCGTTGCTTGCGAAGGCCCGAGGCGAGGTTGTGTATGAGGGCATGAAGGCCCAAATCGCATTGCCTTGCCCATAGCCAATGAGGCCTTGAAGGCTCTAGATAAGACCATCGCAGCCATGCCTACGGCGGGCAAGGATTTTACAAGAGTTGCCTGTGCACCAGCACAATGAAAAAAATTATAAAAACAAATTAACTCACGATTTAAAAAAAAATACGAAAATTATCAATGTTAATGGTAGTCGTATCATATAAGACGATCAACGTCCACATCAAAGGTTTCATGTCAAAATTGATCGGAATGACTTAATTGATAAATTATCAATAAATTTATAGCTAAATTAGTTAAATCAAAAAAGTTTAAAAGCTGAAATGACAAAGAAGTAATAAGATCAATACATTTTTGAGAATTTTATGTGTCCTGTAAGCCCTAGTAGACTTAAAACAAGATCTCCCATTCATTCATGAACAAACGTGCTCTCAGAGATCCATGACAAACAGGAGATCAATCCACCTTGAGGCGGGTGCGCCCTCGGGAGGAGAGAGTTTCGTGCGGCAGCGATACGGACGAGTTCTCTTAAAAGTTGATGGGTCGTGGTCGTGACGATCTTTGGGACAGACGACTCGGCGCCTCCAAATTTGGAGTCGAGCGACGGCGACTCCTCCTCCCTCCCCTACCCACTAGACCCTAAACACCTCTAGACTGGAATTAGGATGAGGCTACTTTAGCCAAAGACAGCAAAAGTAACCCAAAAAAATTAAAATAAAATAAAATAAAATAAAAACAGAGATAGAGAGAGAGATGAGTCAAGGGCTTCGGGAGTGGCTTTTGAAAGTTTTGAGTGGTGTGTAAGTTTGGACACGCCCCTTGCTTTCCAAAGGGATTCTTCTTTTCACCTTCACATGCCTCCCCCATTCAGAACCGTCACATCTTACTGCTTACTGCGTGTACCAAGACTGGCCGGTTCGAGCACTACGATTCGTACACGATGGGGCAGCGAGTAGAGATTCGAGGAGCTTCCCATTATGGGAGCGGAACCAAGTGCTTGCCTCGTTTACATTTTTATCTCGTGCCTTTGCATGCACGGAGACATCGTTTGGGGTGAATAAAAAGAGCCGCCCGGATCCAACCGGTTGGTTTTGTGCCGTTTTTATGGCCACTGATCCGATTCTCGGTTTCATAAAATTATAACCTTTGAATTTTGGTCTGGTTCTCAATCTTAAATATGGAATTGTCCACTAAGACCATTCAAATCAAATCGATTTATTTTAAATTTTTTTATTTTTAAAAAATCTGTAAAAAAATAAAATCTATCCCTCATTTTAGAGTTTCCTCACGCGTCAAGTCGCATGACTCTCACGCACATAAGTATGATGACAAATACAAATCAACACATACCAATAGTTGCTCATTCGAGCCGATTTTGCCATAAAGTGGAAAAGTCTGTATGAAACCTACGATGTTACACGTAACTCATTATTGTAGAAACGCCTTAATTATCAAAAACAATTTCAGTTTAGTCTTGAACGTTAATGACAATTAAAAAATAAAAAAAAAAAGAATATGCTAAATTAGACTCCTTTTAGGGGCATCGGTCCGGTTCCCGATTCCAAAAAGTTGAAACTAATCCCTATGGTCAGGTTCCTGATTCTTGGGCAGGTTTTGGACCACCTGGAACCGATCACTTTTGAGACACCGTGGAGATCTTGCTAGAGATAAAGTGTTCTCTACTACGCTCAATCAACCCAAGCACCAACATCATACATGGTCGTGTTTTGAAATGGACAATGTCCATGTTTATAATCCATCAATCACAAGAATGATCGGAGAAAATCATGATATTTAAAATGATCTTTTTTGGAAATACATGCATTTCATCGCGTGATTCAGATAGCGTACGCCTACTTTAACTGCCGGCAGGATCCGAAATTGTGGGGGAGAAAATGAGCAAATCGAAGATCTTAGACCATTTCACTCCAGCTAACTGTAAAACCTGCCCTGCATGACAGCCCAACCTTATGATTGGATGAGAATTTCGACTGCCGTTGGGGAGAATAATTATAGCGATGCATGATTGAATTGTAAAGGTCTGCCGAAGGGAACGGGAAGAAGATAGGAAGGAGGAGATGGCGGTGGCGGACGGTTGGTGTCGGAGCCCGAACACCTCACGACACTACATCCCGAACGTGGTTGCTCGAAGAAGTGCCACTAGCGACAGACAAACATGCACCGTCGTTGATACCTTTTTCTTCGTGATTGTATCGTGCACGTCAAGCTGATCAAAATTCACTTAAAATCGAAGTGGCCAGCACAGCTTAGCATACGAAGATTATGCCGGGGGAGATGACGAGTTTGTGATTCCATGCGTAGCTCAACGAAGCTCTCAATTTAAAGAACGTTCTCAAATTATGTGGGAGAGCACGTCATTTCACACTAGTGTTTAGTTCTTTTTCTCTTTCTACATGTCAATTCAAGACTTTCGTGACTCGGTTTGTCGTATCGAAATCACTACTCGAGACGACAGACTTATAATAATTGCGGGTCGAATCTAGGCCTTCTACAGATTTGGTAAAGTTTGGTGGGTTTTTGACTTATGATGGCTTGATTGATTCGAGGATAATTCTCGACCAGGAAGCAATCGTTGCTTTTTTTCGCTGGAGGAGTGCGGGCGTGGCTCGCCGCCCTCCGAGATGTTCGCAACCGCGAGAAGTCAAAAGGCCAGCGACCGCTTTTGAACGGCGGTGGCTTCGGTCGGTCCAATGCCCCCCACCGGTCATAGACCTCGGTGCCTTGCGATTGGCGTGTCGACACGTAAAAAAGGGTTGACAAGTCAACCCCGTTATCCCGTTGACTTTTTTTTTTTTTGAGATCGTTGCTAATGAGGTCTCGATTTGGGTAAGGTCAGAGTCAACAACACCCGAGGTCAAGTGATTCTAACTCAAGTTCCATACATATATTTTTCTCGTGCTTTCCACATTCAAAGTAATAAAGGGTATGATTGATATACATCGTAGGTCCGTTTTCTAGTTAATGATTTTAAATTTTTTAGGAAAAACGGTCCAACGTCGAAGTATAGAGAGGGTTTGAATTCTAGCACTCTCTAGCTACTATTCCGTGGGGATCTCTTGAAGAAAAATTCAAGTAGTGGCCATCGGACCACTTGTTTTATTAATCAAAATTTACAATTACGTTTAAGGGGCATCATGCATCATACTTCAAGTCTTCAACAATGTTTTGTTTAAGTCATGATTGTAACCACGTCAATCCCTTTCAAAATAGGATTTGTCGTGAAATCCGAACCAGAGCTGTTTTGGTTTTGAAGATAGATTTTCCTAGGACTTGTTTAGTCGGTGACATGTGAATAAAGAGATATTCTAGTGATGTTGTTAGCTTTGCTAGAATAAATGGAGAAAGGGTACGAAAGAAGGGTTTTCTTTTTCATTTGGCGAGCGGCGACGTGAAAAAATCTAACATGAAGACGGTTTTCAATTTTGATAAAAATGAATTCATCCCATCAGATTAAATGTGACTTTCCGTTGATCATTGCTTATGTGAAAAGATCTTGTGTTGGCAATATACCTTACACGAATTCAACAAAGGAAGGCCCCACTAAATTTATAAAAAAGAAAAAAGAGAAGAAACAACTAATTGAATCCTCAAAAGCCAGATGCCTTTCTCCACTCATGCATCATAAGGTTCAAAGAACCTCATAATTTCGTGCTTTGTTATTTAAGCTTATTATGTTAAGTAGAAAACCCACACAGATCAATAATTAAGTCCCCAACAATGAATGCAGACACACCACGTGGCTTGATTCCCAACCAGCCTGTCTGGAGCTTAATATGCGAGGAGGGGAAGGTAAAATTCAAAGATGAACAGTGATCTAACATGCCCCCTTTTGCATCTCTCTCCCCCTCATCATCAAAAGCTCGAAATCCTCTGATTTGCTTGCCATGCATTATTAACTAATAATTAGGGTTCTTATTATATTAGCCAAGTCAGTGCCCTTTCATTCAGCTACTTCAATAATCTCACATAAATTCGTCGCATTACTTGTTAGACTCGCATCAATTCCATACCCTAAAGATTATCATGCAAGAACTTTTGAAAATAGAAAGAATTTTTCGAATGTATGCAAAATAAAAAAAATAAACCAATGGTCGATCTTTTAAAAATCACTACATTCACTGCATGCATTGTGCCCTAGAAAACGAAGTTGGTAGGTGCAACGATCATTTACGATACTCGTTATTTTGCAAAGAGAAACGTGAAAGAAAAATAAAACGATGGTCGATCTTTAAAAGATCACTGCATTTACCGCACGCGACGTGCCCTCGAAAACGAAGTCGGTAGGTGCAACGATCATTTAAGATATAACTCGTTTCCGTTCGGAGAAGGAGAGCACTTGCTTCTCCAATTTCGAAGGGCCACGAAAGAGCCAAAAGAACATCGAGCACCAAAAGAAGAAACGAATTGACCGAGGGCGTGACATCAGTCACCTATGTAACAACAGCGAGCGATTTTGTACGCCGGATCTGATTCTCCCTGACACGGAAGATATGACGATAACTTCCGCTCACGAACATAGTCGTGAAGAAATTGGAGTACCGAGAGTACCGAGAGTACCGAGACCCGTGCCTCTGTACGCATAAACAGCAAGATTATCGGGAAAGAGAGCCAGCAATCGAATATCCCAACCGGGTCGCATGCGTTGGTCATTTCCTTGCGTCCCCGCAAGATTCGAAATCGCAATTGGTCTGATTTTTCTCTTCGATGATCCGTGATGATCCACTCGATTTCCGAATGTATATGTAATCAGGAGCCGTCAAGTAGTTTGGAAATTTCGTCTCCGGGAGACAATGCCCCGTCTCAAATCCTCTTTCGTACTCGGTGTACCGGGAGAACACGTACCGGATCAAAGTAACGAAAAGAATACGCATAATAAAAGAAATGTTGAAAGTTTGCTTGTAAAACAAAGTAAAACGTGTCTTATATCGCATCAAAAAT
Organism: Eucalyptus cloeziana; assembly: GCA_014182715.1. Lineage (NCBI taxonomy): Eukaryota > Viridiplantae > Streptophyta > Magnoliopsida > Myrtales > Myrtaceae > Eucalyptus > Eucalyptus cloeziana. The sequence goes on from CM024639.1 coordinate 37,885,688, forward strand.
ATGTGAATGTGCACGCGTGAACCACATTTGACACTAACCAATAATTATAATTGTAAAATAACCATTGTGTCCTATTGAAATATTATAATTGTTTATGATAGAGTTATAGAGTTACAGTTTTTTTATTTAATTTCGAATTTATTATTTTTGCTTAACAATTATTAAATGCTCTTATAACCTTAGATAGCTGCATATGTTAGAACATAACTTTTTTAACCTCTGAAAGGTTGTATTCGTTTAAACATATTTATTTGCTATTATGTATCTGACATTTTTTGTTCAATATTTTTAATTTCAATATTTTTTTTCAAAAGATATACAACCATTATTTTTAATTATTTTCCCTCTCAAAGTTCTTTGAGAAATACCAGAAATACTAGTTAGTATTCTTATTCAAGACTCTGTCATATCCTGAAAGATTTTTTTATTAATAATCATTAATAATGTTGTAAGATAAATAATTCTTCAAAAAGAGTGGTGATGCGCTTCACAATTCTAACTTCATTTTTTTCCCAACGTTGATTGAATTTTCCCCAACAAGAAAATCGACAATGACAACGACAACGATCTCTGCCAATCCAAATATATGTGAGTGCTCAAGAGGCACGTCCTTAAAGAAGATTGGCCAACGTGACATTTCCCCACCTCGTTTACAAGCTCACGGTCACATGTGCGCAGTACTGTTTCTAGTAAATAAAGTGCATACATTGATAATACAAAAAGTCCAAAGCAAAACCGAGCCACGACATGTTCCGGAGTTTAACCCTTTTGACATTTGTGGAGAATCATTTGCTCCATCGGAATCGACATGGTCCATGTTTTTGACGCATGAACGTGACGTTTCAAGCATGTGTTCCCTTCGATTCAATTCGTACGGCACGTGCTCGAATCGATTAGAGTGAGCAAGCTCGCCTGCCGCATTAGGTAGACCTTAAACGATCCAAGCGAACATGTGGGTGCGGCCTGATTGGGGCCATCGTCGGCCCGAGACGAAGATGGAGGATTTAGTTGCAGTCGGGAGGCAAATTAGGCTGAAAATTGAGGTTGCAAGAGCTTCGGAACAGCGATGACTCGTTAGGAAATGATTCCGTTGACAGTCCCGTTATCCTATGAGCTTCAAAACTATCTTTAATTACCCACTTAGCTACGCACGTTTCGTGTACGAACGTGTTGACTTTGAATGCTTCCTCGAAATTCACAGTCCGAAAGCTACATCGCCATGGACGTCAAGTAATACCGCATGAGGAAACCTGAGGCATCGGGCAGCGATAGAACGAGACAAGCGATATGGACCAGCAGTGAATACAATTCGGTGGAGATCTGGAGAAGATGGTTGAAGATTTTTAGCCGGTTCCGCAGGACATGCGGCTCAGTTCGAACACTTGCGCGCATCAGAAGCACCTTACGTACGAACTGATGGCTCCGGTTATGTAATTCGTAAATTCCTCTTCGGTCGCCCATTGATGGGTTCTGCATTAAATCGCACGAGATGACAGATCCATGAAAGTTGTGCTCTTGGGAAGCGACTGCGTGGGAGCTCGCACCCACTTTTTCAGCTCTACGTGAATAAGAACTCAGTACGAAGGTAGGTGATGTAATAAGAAACGGAGGCTTTATTATCGAAACCCTAGCGACGGGGTTCTACTATACATCTTCCGAAAATCACGGCCCTCGTTTGCTCGAAAGTAATTGCTCGGCGTGACGATGGGCACACGTGTCTTGATCTCGGGAGCGCTCACGTTTCGATCATCCGTGATGGTCTCGCTCGTAATGATAGTTCAGACGCTCATCTCCTAAGACAAGAAGGGATCTCGTGCTAGCTTTTTCTTTAGAGAAAGTGGAGAAGGAGAGCCCAGGACGAAAGATGCATCGAGCTTTAAAAGAGCATCTATACTTTTCAATTCGGAATCATTTTTCACCGGAGGGACTAAAAGGAGAAGAGTCTGGTTGACGATGAAGGCAGTGTCTGCCAACAGGGGGAAAAAATTACCAAGCGTGGGTCAGCAAAAAGCTACGGACGGATGCCCGCTTGGACTAAATCGGGCAACCAGACAATTTACATTTCGTACTTTTGATTCCCTCTCGGCCCACGAGAGACAAAGAAAAGAGGTCTCTCGTTGCTTCTCTGAGCAGTCCATTGTCTTCACGCTTCGTGATTTCATCAGCAAGAAAACGGCAAAAGTGTCTAATCAGATGCAGGCATCGGTCGCCATTCCGACGAGTCCCGGAGAAAAGGCACGGCATCAATTTCATCGTGTCATGTCTTATGCAGAACAATTCATTATTTCAAAACGCGACAATTACGTCTTTCATCGTATCTTTCATCTCGCTATTGTAGACCGAGATTTGGGATCCTTCTGTCGCGTTGGGGGCTTGCACAACAATAGATCCAATGGCTAGATTTGAGATGGAGATTGATGGTACATTCACCCTGACTGAGGCCTCGAGTACCCCAGCTTGGCGATGATGTCGCATCCGAAAGTCGGGCCACGTGTTTGTCATACTAGTATTTCATGGGAAAATCGGTTAAGTTACCATTAAAGTGCATTGGTTGTAAAGAATAAGAGTTTAATGTGTTGGCCAATCGGAATCAAAGTTTAGTGAACGGCTTGGTATTTCAATAAACTTCAGCGAATGAAATTTAGTCATTGGATGCATCGAGGGCATACCTAAAAATACATTTAGACCTCGCGTATGTTGAGTTCTAAGTGAGACCATCGAATATAGCAATTCAGATGCACTTGAGATACTTGCATAATATCGTTGCTTTTTAATTCAACTGAGCCTCTCTCCTCACCCTTTCTTTCTCTTCTTCGACTTATTAAGGAGAGGGATTTGACCTAAGTCTCTCTCCTCCCTCTTCAGTTGCCTTTTCTTCTATTTTCTCTTGTTTCTTACTTTGCTGGTCTAGATTTATATCTTGGAGTTTTGCTCTCTCGATTTAGTTAAAAGATTTAGTAGTTTTAATGAAATTTTGCCTCTAGTTTCGATGATGCTCACGACAGCTCTGGTGTTGGATTTATGCTCATTCTACATGTTTTTGTTAGAAGTTATGGTGTCTCACACTTACTAAAAGGCTTGCTCTTATTGGGCATTATATCCGAGCTTGTTTAGCACGTTTTTGTTGTCTCAATATAATGATGATGTTGGGGACATTAAATTTAAGTATACATCTTCAAAGGGCAAAACCATAGCTACATTTGGAAATCTCGATATGTGCTCATCAATAACAATTAGGGGTGTGTAACGGAAACCGCCCGAACCGGGAACCGGCCGGACCGGACCGAACCGGCCGGTTTTGGGCGGTTCCCACGGTCGGCGGTCCGGTTGCCGGTTCCTAATCTTGGAATGGTGGCCGGTCGGTCCGTTCCCTGGTTCTAAGGTGGGAACCGGACCGGACCGACCGAACCAAATTTTTATATATATAATTTATATACATATAATTAATAAAATATATAAACATGATAAATTATTGCAACCAAAATTACAATTTGAGGTAGCAACCTCTTATGTGGCCAAGAGACCATTAAAACCCTTTTTGTTATTCTTTTTCTGACACAATTAAACTATTGATTTTCATATTAATGGTAGGACAAATCGAAGAAACCGAGTCCGTTTTCTAAGGATTAACTTGATGTATTACCTGATAAAGTAAGATCCTTGCTTTACACGAATGTTCAATATGATTGTTCCTTCCTCACATACGATTATGATGTCAGAGTTTGTATTTCAAATATAAGTTGTGGGACAAAGATCTCAATACTTTCGTATGGCCACATTGATGTAAGACAATTTGAGCCATGTCCCATATTTCCACTTTTTTTTTTTTTTTTGAATAGTCAACCAAATCAGTCTATATGATGCACATGGATGACTTCAGACTTCAAAAGACTCCGAAAATCCTATCTAAATAATTTCTTCTTCAATAGCTGCAGAGAAGCTAAACACTAACTAGCAAAAATTCTGAATGTTCTTAGCATAATTGATGGCAATCGAGGTGGATAGTCTCTATTTTTTTCCCCTAAATTTTGTTATTTTGCTCGATCAGAAGGATTAAAAGAGTGGAGTTCACGAGCACTTCTGGGGCGTTGTCATGAGGGCCGTCATTAGTTAAAGAAGCTAGCAATACCAGGGGCTAACTGTTCAAAATTACTTGTGAAATTATTTAGATAGGATTTTCGGAGTCTTTTGAAGTCTGAAGTCATCCATGTGCATCAAGAAAAAAAAAGAAGGTGGAAATATGGGACATGGCTCAAATTGTCTTACATCAATGTGGTCATACGAAAGTATTGAGATCTTTGTCCCACAACTTATATTTGAAATACAAACTCTGACATCATAATCGTATGAGAGGAAAGAACAACCATATTGAACATTCTTGTAAAGTAGGGATCTTACTTTATCAGGTAATACATCAAGTTGATCCTTAGAAAACGGACTCGGTTTCTTCGATTTGTCTTGCCATTAATATGAAAATCAATAGTTTAATTATGTCAGAAAATGAGTGCGCTTTAATTAGATTGGTATAGCAAAAAAGTAGAGCCGATTTTGTTGGACCGGACCAGACCGGACCGAAACCGATGGTCCGGTCTGGTTCTTGGTCCTAGAACCAAACGGTCCGGTCCACGGTTCGCAATTTTGGGAACCGGTGCTCCCGGTCCGGTTCCCGATTCCACTTCGGAACCGGACCGAACCGGGAACCGATCACCCCTAATAACAATGTCGTACGATTTAATGATTGGCCACCAATCATTTTACTTGGATACAGTAATGAATTTGTTCTTGGAGCATGAGCGTGTAATTACCTCTATTGACCATGCTCCGATAATATGCTTTTATTTCTAGATTTTGGTTTGTTTTGTAGTTCTATAGGCTTTGTACTGTCGTGGTGATTATAGAATTTCCTATAAATCTTTTCATGTATCTTTTGGCAGTCAATAGAAATTTCTTTTAAAAAAAAAAAAAAAAATGCATAAGGCCCACACGTTGATCAAGGGTTTGTCTTGTGGCCCATTGCTTATTATCAACTGAACCTTACAGTCTAAGCCCAATGAACATTATACTGATGAGTAATCTCGAAACTAGACCAGCCTACTCCCAAGCAAGGCTATGGTTTAAAATTCATTACATCAGCTGCAACTGCAAAGCTGGTACAAACGACTCGAATTCCAAACACGGGGATTTGTCACTGAAACTCGGAATGATTGAGCGATCAATCCGCTTCGTCGACAGTAGTTTGCATTTCTATGGACACAAACAATATCATCGTCTTATTAATGTTTACACGACAGGACCCACCGAAATAAACAAATGCAATATCATGAGATGAGTTCGTCCAGACATCACAGGGTGATCGACTACCTTAAAACCTATTACTAGATGAGAGCGACCTCAAAACTTAAGACAATACCCATGGAATATCCATGGTCATGAATCTGATGAACCCAAAGCAAAGGAGAGGTCTCATTTGTAGGCGCCCAAGTTCACGCCCGTTTCTCTGCCATAAGGTTGGAAGCTTTCCATGGCCCTGGAGTAGCAAGTGTAGTAGAACTCCGAGACGATGGCCGTGAAGAAGACGAAGGCTGCCCCGCGCCGAACACCCCCTTCCTCACTGTTTCGCACGAGGGAGGGTTCTCGCCGAAGATGGTCCTGTACTTGGTGTGGTACGCATTCGTCACCGATCCCGCCAACAAGCACACCTCCGCGATGATGAAGAACACCCTGATGGACGCATTTCAAACGCCGGAATGATTAACCGAATGACGAAATCCCGATGAATAATTTTAATTACGTATGGGAAAAGCACTCGAGGCATACCAGCAGGTAATGAAAAGAATGACTGCCCAGGCGCGCGAGCCTCCGGGACTCAAGGGCTTTCCGCAGCAGAAGCAGCGGCTTGCTGCCATTATGATGCCTTGGCTAACCATTAGGAACAGAAATGCTCCGACGCCATAGCCGGTGGCGATGTCCGAGTCATACAGGCAGTGGTTGTAGTCTTTTTCACTGTCCGCGACAATTGTGGCCTGAAAAGAGACGAATCCATATTAGTTAGGAGCCGCCAATATGCTTCTGAGAGTTTGACATCCAGCAGAAATGAAACACATCAAAGATTTGGAAATTGTCCGGGGAGTTCCTTTTCTTTTTTTATATAAATTTCTTTGACGGTGCTGCATCACTTGTGTAGAAAAGTAGGTAATGCTTTCGTTTGGGCGAGCAAAGCTCAACTTTGAACATAGAATACAAAGATATCTATTCATATGAGGAAAACAAGGATCCAGAACATCGGTTTGATTTACATTCGAACGAATTCCTCATCAAAATTGCACAACATCGTAATTTGTCGTCATAGATCGGAACTGCAGCATTAAGCCAGTATCTGATCTCTCGAGCCTCGGAGGGGCGGACTTAGCCACAATGTATGTATACCTATCAATGGATTCAATCTGGACATGCAATTGCGACAAGCGAGATCTGGCTCTACGGCATCTTAAGCTAGACATTTCGATGATGGAGTTCTGTGAGAAATGATGTTGGAATCAGTAGATCTGGAAATTCCGTGGTTTGCCATGCTTTTCGAGAGTAGGTGTGAATCCTAATCATGAGAAGCAGAAGATTGGCGTTTTGTTTATATCGCCGTGGCCCTTTGGAGGTGAAAGGATGCTATTTTCCCTCCACTAAGCAGGTGAATATAATCCTTATCTTATCAATGAGGCAAAGACGATGCAATCCACGAACAAATTCACGAAATTACTGAACGACTTGGACAATAGCCATTCCCGCGGAATTGGCAACTTACGAGCACGAAACAGAGTCCTTACAGAACAAACGCAAACTTACAGTGCTTCTTCTCTGCTCAGCCGCAACGGCAAGTCCGAAGGCAATGACATCAAAGACGAAGACCGCGATCAAGATCAGCTTCGAAGCCATACTTGCCCCCAACAACTGGATCTGATCTGACCCTTTTCTTCTTCTCCTTCTTCTCCACTGGTCCTCCCTCTCTCTCTCTCTCTCTCTCTCTCTAGGTATATATTCTCAATATCGCTGCAAAGTGTCGAAGAAGCATCGGGTGCCACTCCATTTCTTTGCCCCTGTTTCTAAAAGAATATTTCCAAAGCAACCACCCAAAGAAAAGGACAAACTACCATTTAAGCGAATGAGGCCATTTCAACCGCAGCTGTGCAAGGTAAATAACAAATCACGAGAAGATCAAACGAAGCAAAGTGGGTGCTAAACAGACTAATTAAGTCGCTTGAAAAGTCAGCACTCCCCTTGCTTAGAACGCACGTCTTCTCTTCCTCCTCTTTCGCCGTCCCTTTCTGGCTTTGCAAGGAGAGAGTGTCACATTACATCTGCAAATTTTTTATTAGTCTGAAATGTCGAGAATTGGCGTTAAGTCACTTTACTCTGACAGATCCTACTACCCACCCAAAAAAAGAAAAAATTAAAAGAGAAAAAAGGAGATTCAGTACAGTCGGTGCGAGTGCAACAGCAGAGCAACCGTGGATCTTGAACGTGACGCACGGGCAACAGGTGTTGTACAGCTAAATTCCGTCTACTCTGCTCTCCATTTTTTTCATTTTTACATCTGTGGACGAGGAGCGACTTGAGGGTGAAGTGGGAAATGGGACTCGGATGAGTATAAATCGTCCAGAAAGCGACTGCCATCGATGATTGATGCTGAGTTTGCTGTCGGTGGGGAAGAACCCCGCTGCTCCTGGAGTTCGATCCACGGTCCGGATCCACCCTGGGAGGACGCCTGGAAAAAGGGCAAAAAGCCTGTCATGTGCTAAATAATTCGTATTTGTTGATTGATTAAGTAGATGGAGAGCACAGACGAAATGTCACATCGATGATGGACTTTTTTATTTATTTATTTTTCCTTGAATCATTAGAAAAATTGAAGCAAAGCTTACGGTTGCGCATACGGCAGTTTCATGGACTAGAGCGGTTTGTCCCACTTCATCGTTCAACTAATCTTTGATAAATTTTCTCTATTGACCTGGCATGATCCGAAAATAAATGGTACAATCACGTTGAGCACGCTCGGGAATTGGGAAAATGAGTATATGACCACATGGTCATTTAACATTATAGGCGGTGGAATATCATCCATCGGTTTTGAAGTTGGGAATGAAAATACAAACTTTGCCGGTTTTCATGATTTTTTGTCAATGAATTTGGTGGGATTTTCAATATTGAAAAAAGGAATGAGATGAGATTCATTTTTCTGTTTTATTTTGAAAATCAAATCAAAATAATATTACTTTAACAAGATATAACATATGAAGAATCCAATCGTAATTTTTAATATAATATATATTATTCTTTAGCTAAAGAACATATTTGGTGGATATTGTTCCTACATAAAAGAAATTCAAGAGCTCAAAAAAAAAAATTTGTTTTTTGTAATCGATTAGCACATAATCATGAAGAAGGGTTCATTAGTCTTTACATCTTCGAATGCAGGAAAGTAAGAGGTATCCGTTGATACCTAATTTAATTGGTATTTGTTGATATATTTATTTTAGATACACAATACTACATTTTTTTTTGGCAACTAGATAGTTATTCTAAAGTAATTCGATTTTTTTTTTTTTGGTCAGTAAAGTAATTCGATTTGAGTGAAAAGAATGAAAAGTCATAATGCGCAGTGATCTTTTTTTTAGTTGCAAAGAAACATATCAAGTGTTTATTCATCTTTAAAATATAATATATCTTTCTAATGATATTAATGATTTCTTTTTACTAAGTGATAATATTTTTTTTACTTGTAATTGTTTATTTGGTGGCGTGTAATTTCTTTTTTCTTTTTTCATATTCAAGGATTTTAATTTTTCATATATGTAGATTTTTCCTTTCATATTGGTGCCTTTTTGGGTCCTATATAATCCTCAAATCCTAAATTAAGCCAAGAGAAAAAGGAAATGATGGAAAGTTAAACAAATAATAAAAACAAACAAATGAAACCGGTCAAAGCTTTGTCCTATTTCCTCCATTAACTGCGGTTGGTATCAGACGGTTAGAAAATTAAAATCACGGCATCGTTAGGCTAGCCAAGTCCAAATCGTGTCTCGACTGATCTCGTGTCCATAGCGACGAACCGGGCGAGTTTGGACAAGGCACTTTTCGGACCGATCTTGAATCCCACGTGGTTAATCCACCAAGCTCTAACCTGGCCCGTATCGCCCGAGGTACATATCATTCTGACTCTTCAACATGCTGATCTGAACCCGCATTCAGTGCGGGTCGGGATCGGGACCATCCTGGTTGGCACTTCGTACACCCTGTGCGCAGCAAAGCCACTTGCTGAAAGTCCAATGACGAAGTGCCACTTCGACACGGGCGGAAGGAGGAGGATAGAGCGAAGCCTAACTTCGCTTACGGTTCCATCGGTCTTGATAGGTAGGGGTGAGCGGTTCCTTGGTTTCCTTACAAGGCTCCGCTTGGAATCCTGAACCTACCCTAGCATGCATTCCTCATTTTGGAACCCTGAACCTACCCGTCGAACTGTTAACCCTGAACCTACCCCCGTCGCGGGTTCCTGGTCGCCCAAGCTCCAACAAGTTCCAATAAGTTCTTTTTTCTTTTTTCTTTTTCATTTTTAGTTTTAAAAAAATGGAATTGAATGCAACAATAATAAACAAACTTGTCATTCATCGAAGAGAATATAACATAAACAGCATTTTAGAAGCAATAATAAACAAATTGAGTGAGCTTGCTATTACAGTAAGGCACATGAGGAAATTCTTTTGGATATACGGATGCATGTAGAAACTTCGAAGTGCTTCTGAAAGTTAAGCTGACTTGAGCACAGTAACCAAGTTGTGTCTAGGCCCCAAGCATGGATCAGATCATTCTGTGAAGAAAGTTAAGAATGCACACAGTGGTGAGTAACCAATCTGCCTTTGTAAAAAACAAAAAAGTGCTTTTTAGAACTTGGATGCAATAGAGCTTATGTGGCGACTCTTCGGTATTGTGGGCTTAATGGCTTCTACTTTCTGGAGTCTAGCACAATGCTACTAAGAAGGTGTATACGTTAGTTTTGTCCTGCTGATAAGCCTCATATCCTTCCTCTCTGGGTTTATCTTCAAAATCTGTACATGTGGACAAGACTTTTAGTGAGTACAGCAGAAGATAAGTTGGGTTAGAACAATGGAATGAAAATGAAGTCACCATCCTGCATTTTTACTACATATTACTCACTGGAAAGGGCTTGGGTGCTTTCTGAAGTTGTTCCTGCAGAGGTCTAACATGTGTGCGATAAACGTGAGCATCCCCGAAAACATGGACAAAATCACCAGGAGAAAGATCTGCAGAAGAAAAACTTATAATAAGTACTAGTTCCCATGTTTATATCCTCCTGACAAGAGGATACTTTTCACCCTTAAGGCTGGGAAGTCAAATTAGTAATCATCTAACAACTAGTAGACTTAAACTCTTATAGCAGTAATCTTAATAATGCAACTTCCACAGAAACATAATTCTTTTCCAACCAGTATCCTACAAGAAGCATTAGAAAGGCATATGTAACTCACTTTTCCCCTCACACCGCGATTACTGGTATTCCAAAACTCCATTAACATTACGGGTCAACAACCATTACGAATGACACAGAAAATCACATACCACAAATATTGTCATGTTTTCTCTAAAGCATACATACATACCACAAACATGAGCAATCATGCATGTAAGGAGACCATAAGAAGCAACGTTGAATGGCACTCCCAATATCATGTCGCGGAGCGCCGATACATTTGACATGACAATTCCCCGTTTGCAACATAGAACCTGCAGAGGTAAAAGTTAGATTAATAAAACAAAGGAAGAAAAAACAGAGAATTCGGGAAAATGAAGCCAGACACATCTAACTGTGCAAACATGTGGCAAGGTGGAAGCGCCATCAATTTCAAATCGAAGGATTCCAAGCGAGAGTATAATTCGACGATCATCCGGATTATTCTTAATCTTGTAAATAACATCCAACAACTGATCAAATCCTTGGCCGGTATAGTCGGCATGCATATTACTATACCTGTGATGTACAATATATACAATGTCGTCAAGCATATATCACAGCAACAAAAAGTGGTAAAATAATATTAAAAAAAACCCTACCTAGCACCAAAATGCCGCCACTGAAAACCATAAACAGGTCCCAAGTCACATTCTTCTCGATCTTTCAGACCAAGTCTAAATAGATAGGACATATGTCATAAAGGTTAAGAAAAAAATAACCATATGTATTTCGATCTCATGAATCAGATGCAAACCCGTCAAGGTAGTCTCTAGATGCATTGCCATCCCATATATGAATGCCTTTTTCCTGGAGAATCTGTTGGAAGAAGGAAATTCTCAAATTAGTCTTACAATGTCATCTCAACAATGGACAGTCAAAAGAGTGTTTCTTAAAGGCAAAAGCATTCAACCAGAATACCTTCCAAGGGATTGATGTGCAAGAAACCAATTACATGTTACAATTTAGAGCAAAGGTAATTAAGCCCCTTTGGAGTTATTAAATCAATTCACTTTTCAGAAAAGTCACTTTAGATCCCTATATTGCAACTTTAGCAACTGTTTGCATTCACTTCAAGTATAACAGTGTCATTGTCAGCTAATGCTTCAACCTATAATCCTGCAGAAAAAGATTGAGTGGATTTTTGAAATCATTCCATAAATTAAAATATTTGCATTGATGGACAGAAAAATTCTAGTAAACCAACCAACACTGTTGAATTCCTCTGAATAGTTTCTTTGGGTGACCAGAAGTTCATACTTGATAGACTTGAAAGAGACCCTTAGTTCTTGGAAGTTTTAGTCATTTAGAGGCATGTGTGTATCCATAACAGCATAAAATTAATTCCAGATATAGAGAAGATGCAAAATAACTATTTACACAGATTATATACATTTCACTTGAAGCTAATTTCATTGGGGAAGCACTTCAGCCTTTAAATTTCACAATTGTTAGGTTAACATAATACTTACCATAATGAAGAAAATTAAATTCCCCAAAGGACAATTTAGCAGAACTTACACAGGATTAGAATCAGAATTCTCATGATGAGGACAGAACTATACAGTACCGAACCTGTAGGTAATGAAAGATATACCTGCCCCTCACAACTGGACCAAGCCCGCAACCCTCTTCTAAGGGATCAGATATTTTTATACTTTTGCTCCATTGAACAAGCTTCTCAATGAATTGAGAAGCAATGCTTTCCTGAAAATATTGTGATATACCCATTCAATGTTTTGCAAAACATATAATATAATGGTTTGAAAGAGAGCAATCACTTTATAAGATATTATGCGCAACTAGCAAAACAGGATGCGAGGTCATAACGTACACATGCCAGAAAGGTTACTCTCACATGAAGACTTTCCTTTGTTGAATTCAACAAAGACATGAAAAATAGCTGCACCTTGACAAGTTGAGCAGCGGCGGTCATAATCTTGCTCCCTATAGCTGAGCTTCCTGTAAATGCAATCTGTTGACAAGAGTCTTGTCAACACAAGACCCAGCTGAGGTGGGGTAGACATATAGTGATATATGTAAAAATAAAATAAAATAAAACCCGATTGCAAAATGCGTCAAAGGAAACTTCACAAAATGTTAATGAAGAGATGATGGAAGAATACAGACCTTGTCAACTTGGGGATGAGATGCCAAAGGATTTCCAGCTTCGTGGCCAAGTCCAGTCAGAATATTAAGGACACCAGGAGGAAGACCCACCTCCCTACACACTTCAGCATGCTCCAAGCATGTCCTGAAGTTTCAAGAACACGCTCAAGTGCATTAAAAAAATAAATAAGGAAAATGAGTGAATTGAGGTAATGATGCAAGTGAAGATTAACACATACATAGATGCCAACTCAGAAGGCTTTAGTATCATAGTGCAACCAATAGCCAGAGCAGGAGCTACTTTCCAAGAGGCCATCAAAAGAGGGTGGTTCCTGCATTGCATTAGATTCATCAAGTCATAACAAGAACTTTATCATTCTTACTCCATCAAGGAAGGTCATTGAATGATCAGAGCAAGAATTAAAAATCATCATCTCCCAAATGACACAAAAACTCATGTTGCTACCAAAATAGCGAAGTCTAACATGAGCAGATGAGAATCTCACAAAAACCCATCATTTAGTTGCTACAGGCTGATAATAACATGTTGATCCAATCCATGATATCTAATGGTTAGAAAGAAAAACTATGATATTTCTAGGTGGCGTATCTGGTCAGCAAAATAAAGCACCATTACCGTGGAGTAATTAATGCAAACAACTCCAATTGGTTCCTTGAGAACATAGCTCTTAAATGACTCCATAGGAAGAGAGACAGGAGCCTTTTGCTTAGCATCCAAACCTTCCAATGTTAGGGTTGCGCGCTGCAATAGCCAATGCAAGGCATCCTCCCAATGATAAACTCTATTTACCGGCGATAATCTCCGCATTAAGACCATCCATATCTATAAAAAAGAAGAAGAATAGATTAAATAAAATATTCACTTATAGATATACAAAAAGAATTACAATATATAAAGATATAAACAATGTCACTTACCCAACTCAAATTTTTCTACATTCTCGATGCACTCCTCAACATCAATCGGTACACGAACGGCTCTCAACCAATCTTGAGTGCAAATCAAAACTTCCACTACTTTGGGAGTTAAAGAACTTCGAAAGCCATCAAGCACACGACCCGATGTACTAAAAGTTGACTCGGAAGCAACGGTAGTTACGGGAATTGACAAAATATCTCGAGCCATCAAAGAAAGGATCTTATATTTTGAGCCATTAGTCTTCCACCACATCAAAAGGTCAAGATCAAGATCCTTTTCATTTTTTTCTTGAAGATATTGATCAAGCTCAGACTTGTTGTCATCACACCCTTGTTCATTCGAGTATAAAAACATTTTCTTCCAAGCTTGGGCATCATACTTCTTTATTCCTTCACCACCACCCGAATCGACATTGGAAGCACTACTACTTGCACCCGAACTATGGCCACCAAAATTTTGATCACTTGAAATAAGAGAAGATTGCTCATAAAATTCAGATAAACGCTCCAATGCATCCTTCACCTTGTAATGCATCTCTTTAACTTTCACTTCATCATCATAAATTTGTCCATACAAGAAAGTCACATAATTCAACTTGGCTCTAGGATCTAACACAACCGCAATCAACACCATCATATTCACTTTATCCAAGCTTCCATAATATTTATCAAATTTTTCTTTCATTTTCACACCCATATCTTGAAGCCTAGGATCCAAAGCATTGATCGCATCTTTCAAATATCTATACAAAAGAGCAATTCCTTCAAAATAATCATTTGAAGTAATATATGAACTCCCCGACATCCGATTAGTGGCATCATAGAATACTTTTAGAAAATCTGAAAGAGTAATAGCATTTTCCCAATCATCATCATTAGGAGTTTTATGATTCAGCTCACTTGCAAAAGATAAATTGTCGTCTTCCATTCTTTGGAAAGCTTTTCTGAACTTGATGGCGGTGTTTAACATGAGATAAGTGGAATTCCATCTAGTGGCAACATCAAGAACTACCGAACCCTTATAAGTGATATCTTCACTCTTAATGCAAGACTGAAATGCATTGGCTCTCGCGGGAGAACTCTTTACATACCTAACCATATTCCGGATACGTGCAATGGAGTCACGTACCGTAGTCAAGCCATCTCTCACAATCAAATTCAATATATAAGCTGTGCACCTCATGTGCAAAACACTACCATCAAATATCAATGACTTTTCTTTGGAAAATTTATCCCTCAAATAGTTAATTGCAACATCATTCGAGCTAGCATTATCCACGGTGATTGTGGACACCTTTTTTTCAATTCCCCACTCTTGAATGCATTTCTCCACCATTTTCCCAATCTCCCTACCCCTGTGACTATGCATCAAATTTTCATCAATAAAATGTGCAATGAGACACAAATAATTCAGATTTTGAATGGAACTCCATGTATCGGTCGTGAGTGCGATCCTAGATTGAATTTGTCGAAAATAATTCTTTAAAGAAGTTCTTTCATCTAAATACAACTTCATGCAATCTTTTGCCATTGTGAAACGTGATATATGTTTGAAGAGAGGTTGTAACTCACTGACAAATTCACGAAATCCAACACGCTCAACCAAGGAAAAAGGTTGCTCATCAATGATGATGAATCGAGCAAGCATTCTCCTACAACGTTCCTGATTAAACGACCATGTCGATAAGATATTACCAGTATTAGAATCACCTCCTGACTTGCCAGCCATGTCTACATTATGTGATGCAAAGAATTTCTGTCTCTTATCTACATTACGGGGAAACCTCCTACATGTGGTCAAGTGCTTCCTCATCACAGAAGTACCATTAGCAACACGATACTTAAGCATTGTCCCACAATGAATGCACTTCACTTGATTTGGTTTTCCATCCTTATCATTAATTATTGTATAATGATTCCAGCATTCTGATGTATATTTCTTATCTTGAGGAAGATGAGAACCAGGTACCCTACTCGTGGCACTCATAATAGGGGGTGCCTCTTCTTCATTTTCATGGCCAGAAAACTCCAATTCCGTGATCGGAGTCATCTCCTCACGTCCCTCCACCTCCATTGATGTGTTATCTTGATACATTAACTTCGTACTACACAACAATAACAGAATATAATTAATTTAGTTGATAATAATGTTAACACAGTATAATACAGCATACCAATGCTGTATAGAAACATAATACATCACTTTTATACGTAAGTTAAGTCTATTATGTTGAAATACAGCATAATACAGCATACCAATGCTGTATAGAAACATAATACAGCACGAACCATGGGAAAGTAGACCAATTTCAGTATGTTCATTTCATCACCTACCTTTGAACCAGAAAGATTGCAAAGCTGTCTCACTAAAATCTACAAGTGATGTTGAAATTTGATGGTCAAACAGTGTCGAGAAAGCCTCTAGCTGACAGCTTTGGGACTGATGTTGAAATTTGGTTCGGTTGTAAGCACAGGCCTACGAAGGGGCAATGCCAGCAACAACAAAATCTTTAGCTAGCTCCCTGCAAAACAGAAGCAACCAAAAGAAATCACTGGACTATACGGTAGCTATAACATATAGCAACAAGAAGCTTACGGTATTGTAATAATCTTTTAGTAAAGTGAATCTACTGAATAACACCACTACAATCAACCACAAAACAAGATGGGTCAAAAAGAGCTCCACATGGTCTATTGACAATTTTTGCTCGTAGGTAATACTTGGTTATATTTGGATATTGAATGAAGACAGCAGCATATGACCTAAAAAAAGTCATTTCCTAGCTCAAAGAGAAGCAAAATGGTATGGAATCACCAAAAGTTAAAAGAAAGTACTGTCATTTGGTGTCAGATGCAAGGAAATTTGAAAAAAGAAAACACAGATTAGTCGATTAAAAGAAGATAGAACCAAGGATTGAAACTTGGCAAATGAGAATATCAGCACAAGGACTGAAATTTGGCAAATTAGAATATCAGCACATTCTCACTTACATGTACACATGCCTATTTCTCTTTCAATTGATCATGGAGGTACCGTTCACACTCCTTTTTATAAAGTAACAATTGGTCTCACACTTGATCTAACAACCTTGAAAAGCTTTGTCAAATGTGAAATCAAGCTATATATGCCTTGACAGAAAAGTTAAAAGGACTCATTTAACTAGGTTATTTATTTTCTAATCTCTTAGGTAAACAACATGCCTATTTTCAGGTAAGAAATAATTGGTCTTGCACTTGATGTAACAACCTAGAAAAACTTTGTCAAATGTGTACCAAGCTAGATATGCCTTGACAGAGAAGTTCCAAGGACTCATTTAACTAGGCTAATTATTTTTTCACCTCTTTTGACAAGTGTCAGTAGTAGAAAAGTTCCCAAATGAAAAATTTTCACTTCATCTTCATAATAGGAGAGAGATATCACTAAACGGTAATGAGTTTTTACAGCAAGTTCTGCTAAAGACCAAAAGACGTAGGATTCACAACCTATACAAATATGATGACAAACATTGAGAGGACTAAAGAAAAGAGAAAGCATGGATAAGGATTTGATACAAACCTCAAAGAAAGAGCAGCGGAATCTACTCCTCTCTCTTTTATTACAAGAGCAAAAGGATTGTGAGTGAAAACATGGTTTGATTTGATTATAACTTAGAACTCATTGACAAGAGGTGCATGGTCCGAGTGCATGAACGTCGGTTTAACAAAATGTGCGTCATTATTGTGATATACCCATTCAATTACTGGGGAGAGGTTGACATGTAGAGGGGCCTTAGAAAAAAAATAAATTAAAATAGGATGGGAAGCCATGCGCCCTCGGCAAACTTGGTCAGTGATGCTGAGAAGTAGAGCAGCTCAATTGAGCCGAAAAGAGTAGAAAGCAGAGAGACAGAATAGGGGTTTGTGCCAACAGAGAATTATGACCAAGGATGTGAGGCATGTGGTTACCAAGCATTATCGTCATTCTTGTCTACACAACGGCGATCGCCGTTTCAGACTTAATATGTTATGAGGTTACAAGAAAAGTGTCGCAACAAGTTGCAAAGATTCAAGCTCAAACCTAGAAGCTACTTATAAGTAATTAATGAGAGGAGGGAGAGAAAAAGCAGAACTTACTTGTTTTTATAAAGAGAAAAGGCACGATCTAAACTCTAAAGCCCAATTCAAGGACCCTTCATCAATTCCTTCAAAGACAAACCTAGGAAACACGAGAAAACCTTCAGTGACATCATGTCATGTAAAGCAAGAAACAAGAGACATCAAAATCAGTTGCGAATCAAACTCCCACACTAACACCAATTCTCGGTGATAATGGCATGTAATTTTCCTTATGCAAATAAGAATTGGGAGAGCACTACATGCTGATTGACCAACACTTAATACAAAGAATGTCTATCAAAGTATTAGGAGAAAATTAAATCCATCTTACCACTGAGTTTTTCCAAATAATTTATAAATGCACAATAATTTTTCATTTAACCAAAGGATGGTGGTGTAAATTCCACCTCTTTCGAAAAAAACTTAAGTTCAATGAGTCTAAACAGAATACCCATTTGCCATATGGCTGTTTGAGTGATCATCAATGTCAAAGACCGTGTCAGCCAGACCACCTGTTCTCCTCACTATTGGGACCTAGACATGTAAGTGGAAATCATATTAAAAACTGATCGCACATAACAAAGACACCAAGAGGATGGCTTCCTCTTTTGCTGTTTGGACAACAGGAACATGGCTCTGATATTAGGAAGTCTATACATTGATTGACACTCAAAAGCACCAGTCCAATCTTTTCAAAAAAGGGTCCGATAGGGTGTTGAATTCACAGCATTTAGAAAGGATGAATTGCGTTTCGTGTAATCTCTCCTTTTTCTATACAACAAACACAGCCAAACAGAAAGGCCCGAAAAGGAAAATCCCTATCGGGTCACAAGAAGAACCTAGAATGACCTTGTGAAAGAATGAGGAAACAATCTGGAAAGAATTGAGTTTTTCGACCTCTTGATCGGCGCGTACAGGCCGTAGGATGGGATGTGAACCACGGCAATGGCAAAATACCCGACGGATAAACAAACCAGTTATGATTTTTACGACTAGAAGCACTTATCATTTAAACATGATAGGCAAATTCGAGAAAGACGATGTACCGGGCAGCGGACCAAGGCGATGATACATCGAGGAAAGGATACGGCCACCTGCAAATGTCGAGGGCGAGCGACGGTGGCGTTAAGGGTGAGCGGTGGACCGGCGGCAGCGTCAAGGGCGAGCGATGGTGTCATCGAGGGCGAGAGGAGGTGGCCTCGAGCAAGGATCGCGAGCGGTGGCGTCGAGGGTGAGCGACGGTGCCGTCTAGGGCAAACAACACCCGCAGGTCAATCGCGGTGACGTCGAGGGCGAGCAGAGGTGGCCTTGACCCTCGAGCAGAGATCAACGGCGGTGGTGTCAAGGGCGACCGGCGGTGGCGTCGAGGGCGAGCACTGGTGGCGTTGAGCAGAGGTGGAGAACGGACGAGCGAAGAGAGAACTGTGAGTCCGTGAGTGAAAAAAAGCGTCGTGATTATGTGGGAGAAGTCACTGAATTTTTGATTTGGCGATTTTTTTGAGCCCTAACCGGACCGGTTCGGTTCCGGTTCCAGTTCAAGTGCCGGTTCCGGTTCCCGAAAAGGGGAACCGGGAACCGAACCGTCCCTTTAGAACCGGAATCGAACCGGAACCTCCGGTTCGGTTCTCCTGGGTTCCCGGTTCTACCGGAACCACGCTCACCCCTATTGATAGGTCAACTGAGCTCAAAAAAGAATAAAGAAGATAGAATTACACCAGCATTTCTCACATCGTTAGTTAGCCAAAAAGCGATAAAAAATTGATGTCGGGCAGGTTTTGTTTTCTCGCAGCAACGACATACCCATGATTTTAGAATCGTTCGTGAATTGAAATTCTTCTGGCATCATGGACTCCGATCATGAAGATTTCAGGCCCACCTGAACAACGCAAACCCAGAAGCCATTAGTTCCATACGGGCCCCCGTTCACGGTCGTTTGAACGAGCACTGGAAAGCCTTGCATCGGTAGGGGCTTAACAAATTGGCCCAAAAGGAGAACTGGGCTCGAGGGAGATTGAGATGAGGACAGGTCCCAGTCATGCACCGTATTTATTCCCGGTTCTGAGTTCAGACGCTTTGCCCGTGTCGCCGTCTTCGTGTCCTCTCCCCCTGTTCCGGAGATCACATCACACGTAATTCCTAGGAAAGCAAGGATGCAGATTTCATTAGCGACAAGCAGCAGCGCAATTGACTGAGGTGCAAGAAAGCATGTGAGCGAACAGCAACTTAGAATTATCTGAGCTCAACCCTTTTCTTGTGACCCTCCCCCTCGCAGCCCTATGTGGCCTGTGATACCCTTCAATACCTCCATCCTCCTCGCACCGCCACCATCTCTCTCTCCCTATCTCTCCCTAATGTGTATATATACACGCCCGCATGCACGACTGATCTTCTCACTTAGCACACACTCAATACACCAGCAGCCATGAAGCTCTCTGCATGCACCGTTTCTGCTTTCTTAGCCCTCCTTCTCTGGGTCCACTGGTCCACCGGGCAGACTGACCGCGCTCCGCCGTGTATGCATCCCCAACATGTTTATCCTCGTAACTCGATAACATATGTTTTCCTTTTCCTTTTACTTGAAGTTTCTAAATACATGCATGGACCCGCTCTCTCAATACCCTGAGGTTTTGTGTAACTTAATAGTCTCTAGCATGGCCTGGCTTTAATGTTTTAGTCACCAGTCATGCTTACTGCCTCCAAAGTAGGTTAGTACTAAATTCATAGATATCAAAAAGGTAAAAATATATGCTTGATTTCATGTCTTATGTTGATGCACATGGATAACTAACATCTTGCATGAGCTAAGATTGATGCGCAGCGTCAAGCACCAAGTAAACATGCAAGTTGCCGGTTGAGAGGACTAATGAAATAAGATATTGCTATGTTTGTTTAACAGTGACTAACTACTAACCAGCCACGACCATGAATGTAATTAATGGCAATATCAAATCTGAAATTGCATTCTTGAAGAAAACAATAATGGGGTTCGGGGTTTTTGACAGCTATTCTCGAAGACAAGCAACCTGATGATCATGAAAAGAATCGATTGAAAGAAAGCGAGGAGACAACGAGCTATGGGAAGAGGGTGGTGCACACGGTTCAAATTGCCGGGTCAAGATTGCCGGATTGCTCGCACGCATGTGGTCCATGCTCTCCTTGTAAATTGGTAACAGTAGCTTCAACTTGTGCACGGGCACGGCTCAATAAAGCCGAGTCTTGTCCTATTTCCTATCGTTGCATGTGTAGAAATAAACTGTATCCAGTTCCATAATATCCCGCTTTCGCTCTCCCCATATCATATTATGATAGCCTTAATATACATATCGAATGTGTATTGGTTTCTCCTAAGTCCGAGTTATCATTCTATTTTCATGTTGGTAACCTCAGTGTTATTACGAACTCTAGTAGTATAATCTAAAAGAACTCTTGATGAAGTTTGGTTTTACCGTTCATGTCTTAGCTAAGGTCATGAAAGTGACGCGAAAAGACAAAGTATCCAAAACCCTTTCAAGTCCACTGCTAGCGCGCGCAAAGGGACGTGTTTTCGCACCCATGCACAAAGTAAAACATGGAAATGGTCAACTCCACAAGGGAAGAGTCACAAATCTCACTTAATCATGGCGATTTACATTACTATAGGTTCGGATGGGCACTCGAACAGCCACGTCCCCATTGCTATTGTTCTTAAATGTTTCCGGAAAAAGTTCAATCAAGTAATTCAAAGAGATTAACTGTTGAGTAGATTTTATGCCAGTTTCAATCTGGCCCCAGTTGCCGAGTCCTTTGCCATCTTCAAGGAATGCTCCTTCAATCTGCGGCCATAAACATTGCTAGTCTCAGACTTATCACTGAGAGAGAGAGAGAGAGTTCTTTGTGCCTGGTATGAAGTAATGGGAAGTAATGGAGGTCCCAAACAGGAAATTTTTCTGGGAAACGGAATCTGCGGATGTCTTCTTCTTCTTCTTCCTCCTCTTGGTAGGAGTTAAAGGGCTGAGCTAAAGCAGAGAGTTAACGAAGAGAGAGCAGGGAAAGCATGCTTTCTGTGATACACATCTTCCGGTCAGTGAAGAAGAAGAATCATCAATCAGTTCATAACAAAGGAAGTGGTGTGGTTTTGTGTGAGTAATTTGCATACGCATCGGTGAATTTTGCATGGGGCTCGCATTGCGAACGAACAAATTATGTGATTCTTTCTTTTCCTTTCATATAAACTGTCGAAAGTATCATGTTTGCCAAGTGAAGTGAGCCTAAGTTCACCACCAACTAACTGGAAAAGGTAATATTTTTCAGGCATGCAATTTCAATTTAGCTGGTCCTAACTACTTGGGATATAAGCCTGTGCCGAGTTTGGCTGGGTATGTGTAATTGTCAAATGCATTCGGGAAAGCCGCACTTTGAAAGGACATTCGTGAAATAGCCTTAAAAATAGCCAAAGCACATTTCGTGAAAGTCAAAATTACTATCTCTCGGCACTTATAAACTCCACTCGAAACTATATCATCTATTCATCTTATTATTTCTTTTGCAAGAACTATTCCCAAAAGTATTTGTGTATCTCTGTTGTGATAGGAAAAAGAGTGTGAATGCCTTAATGCTTCTGTTGATGGACAGAGAAAGGGGAAAATATTCAGTGATATCAAAGTCCTAGGTTAGTCACGGATGTGATGTGTATTTATCTAGTCAGATCTACTCACAGTCTGACACGTGTCAAATTATTGTAATTGAAAAAAAAGCCCTGCAAAAATTGCATTGGGGATCATAAATATTTTGATAAGGTTGCTCTGTATTTATGATCCTTGACTCTAGCTTTTGCAAAGTACTTTATTTTTATTTTTATTTTAATTACAATATTTTGATGCATGTCAAACCGTGAATAGGTTTGATTAGATAAATGCATGCTACATCCGCGACTAATATAGCACTTTGATACTATTGGATATATTCTTTAGAGAAAGAGGAGGAAACCTAGCTGACCAGGACGATTTCATTGGTTCTCGAGTTGCATGGCTCAACTCCTAACCATGGTGCTTAGCAGGCTTTGAATTACTTTGAGTGATTCGCTCCAAGTTAACGTATTCAAACTAATTCCGCGGTTCATTTCCAAAAGGAAAATAAAAAATGGTACACAAAAGGATGATGGATGATCAACCACTCTGAAACCTGCAATTTCTACCTTGAAAATAGAGGAGTTTACATGGCGAATATTCAACCAGAGAATCAGCACTGACTCGACCATGTTCCAATTCCCACTTTGAAAACCAAGCGCTTTAGAAAGCCGAAGTCCAATTTAGCACCTCCAGACCAGCACAGAAGGGCCCAAAGTCTAGAGCGGGCAATTTCTGCAGCTCAAGACAGAGAAATATCGTTCTGACGAATGGAGCCTGCTCCGGAGAAGAGCGACTCGCAAGCCCAACGGAGGGCAATGGACCGGGACCCGTGCAGCCACGTTCCTCCCAATTTCCAGGAAATAAGGAGGAACCGCGTGGTGAGACGCGAAAACGACCAAGCCCATCATCACCATCTGAGGGGAATGCCAGGCCATCTAACTAAACATCAACAGTGCAGAAACGGCACTGAGGAGGTACGAAGAAACAGGCAACGCATTGCCGTTGCGCTGTCCAATTTCATCTCGGTTTATACTCATACCGACATGAGCTGAGATCAGGAGGTATGCAACGTCGCCCGGAGTTCACAAGGATCGTTGGCCCACGACCCGTTCTGAACCCATGCGGGTTAATGAAAACCACGTCTTCGATATTACATGATCATCGGTCGATGTCGGGCGAGACGCCGTTCGATTTTCCAGTCCATGGTTCTAAGGATACCATTTGCTGATATTGGGTGGGTGGGTGGGTGGGTGGGTTCCCATGACCAGATTTCTTGTCCAAAAGGGGTTCTTCTAGATGGTCCAAAGCTCAGTCAAAATGTCCACGAATGTTGCCGAGAACGCACCTGCAAAGCCAAATCGTCCACTGAGATCGAATTGTGGGGGGGTTTGACTGGCCATTTTTATTGCCTTGGTCAAATCTCACGCGCAGTCCAAGTAGTCCTCTCCAAGTCTTGAACCAGTCAATTCTCAACTACTGCCAATTCACACCACTTGAAATTCATGGAACATTCTCCCCATCATCCTAAGACCGAAACCCGCTTAGAAAACATAAATCCCCGTCCCTCCTCACAAGCACAAAGCGCGCCATCTTTCCCCCTCGGAAATCGCATACCGTCGTCCTCCCCGAAAGCTCTTCGGAAAAAAACCATGCAAGTCCTGCTCGAGAAGCCGCTGCAGAGGCCGCGCCTCCCCCAGAGATCCGTCTCCTTCGTCGGGGATAACCGGGTCGGCCGCAGGTGCGCCTCGCCCGCGGCGTCATCCCCGCGGCGCCGGCCGGCCTGCACGTGCACGAGGGGTCCCGGGTCGGTCCAGTGCAGCCGCCACGGGTACGTCGTGCCCGTGCCCAACGACAGGGCGGTGAGGACGAATCAAGCGAACAGAGAGATACTGAAGAGGGCCTTGACGCCGCCGGCTCGCCGGTTCAGCCTCCGGAGGTGGAGCTTCAGGCCGACCCCGAGCAGGCTCTCGACCATGTCGACGGCTTGAGTTCGCTCAGATCAGAGCGTTTGTCTTCCGCATGATCTGCTCGCGATGAGGATGGGGGATATCAAGCTCCGCCGGCGCAGCAGTGTATAAAGTGAATCGATTTCTTCATCGCTCGAGGGACGAGCTCCATGTAAATCGCATCAATTTTGATCTTCCAAGGGTACTGTACCCTGGCCTTTCTTACTTTTCTTTTTTGACGTTTTGGTCCGGATCGGATGGCTACTTTCGGAGCCGGTCTTAGGAGAAACTAGCATCAGCAGTGTCAGGCAATATTGAATTATGTGGGCATCTTTTAGTTCCCACTGTGTTTGACAATTCTAGGGTGTAATTGAATTTGAGAATTCTCTAGGCCCAACGGATTTGGGTTTTTTCTTTTTCCTTAGTTTTGACCGATGATTTCCTTTTCGTGCCATATCATTTTACATGATCATGTTTAAAATTCGACTTGAATTTAAATAATTATGAAATTAATGAGAAGCCACGAACCTTATCATTTCAATTCACCCTCACTCGACATATTAAAATTTGAAATTTCTATAATATTTTAGATATGATAAAGATTTTAGGACTGGTTTCTACTTCTAAAGATAACCAATCTTTCTAAAAAGTATGTAATTGTAATATGATTTTGAAAAATGATATTCCACACATCTCAAGTGATTGTAATTAATCTTTAATCGATATTGGATGATCTCCAATTTTGCCTTCCTTGTAAATGAAAAGAATCATAATTGTCATAGGCTGAAAATAGAGCTCCATGTCCTAAAGCCAAAAAACAGAAGGATTTTTTGCTTCTGGTAGTCAAGCCTCGTAATTATCACTGCAATATCGCGCACCAACCCCGGCCCAGGATAAAGAGGTCCTCGCAACCATCAGCCGCCACGTGCGACCCGGCAAAGGGGCCCGGATCGCGGTACCACGTACGCCCGCGAAGCACCGGATCCGCGCCGCGGGTGGATCCCCCTCTCTCCCGCAGCAACCGAAGTTCGGGAGACGACGCGGAAGAGCAAGCAGAGCAGCAAATCTCCGCGTAGATTCCACTGAGTCACTCCCTCGCTCCGGCTCCGGCTCCGGCTCCGGCTGCGGCTCCAGCTCCGGTCGCCCGACCCGCTCGCGCCGCTTCCGTGCGATGCGAACGCCCGCGCCTGTAGCGATCGGCCCGCGGTCCTTGTAGATCGGCGGGCATGGCGAACTACCTGGCTCAGTTCCAGACGATCAAGAGCTCCTGCGATCACCTCGTGATTGCCGGTGAGCGCCCTCCCCTCGCTCCTCTTTGGAGCCGTCCGCAGATCGCTCTTTCCCCCGCTTCGAGTTCGATTGCGAGTTCGGATGCGCTCGCGAGCGGCGCCTGGTTGTTGAGCTGTATACTGCTACTGTTGGATTTGAATCGATTTTTTTGGAAATGAGGGCGCTCGATCGCGATCCCTAAAACCGCTTGCCTTGAGATCGCGCGAGATTGAATTGTCTTCGAGTTCACTCCGTGTGTGTGGTGATTTTCTAAAATTAATTTTTTGGCTTCGGTCTGTTTGGAATCGTTTTGATTTTGCTAGCTCCGCGCTGGGCGTCATTGTTTTGATGGCGCATTGTGCTCCGGAACTGAACTGACGGGTGATGCTGTGTTGCGAATGTCCGTGGAGTGTCGCCACTTTGTAATTTGTCCTCTTGTTAATTGAACTGTGAAGTCATTTCATTTCTCGCAATCGCGGCAGCGAAGGAACTTCTTTTCCTGGACTTTTAGCATGTAGGAGATTCGGCTCAGCTGGAATGTGCTATCTGTAGGAGCTGGATCATATAGGAGACAAGTGACTTATTTTTTTCCCGAGAGAGAAAAAAGAGCATAATCAAGAATCATCTTTTTGTTTCTGAGAAATGCAGAATTTAGGGAGGAATGTATCTTTGCTGGGTTGATCCAAGCTTGAGTTCAGATCGTTCATGCAGTTCTTTGGTTAATTAATTACTATTTTGCTTCTAAATATAGGTTTGAGCTTCTATGCATAATAAGTTAGCTTATTTAATCTTATTTGGGCTTTATCAATATGTTGGCTAGTTTTCCCAGCATCATCAGTTTACCTTCATCTACTTTTATGTTTTTGATTTTATTATCATGAGTATTTTCTCGTCAATTCTCCTACCGTCTTTGCATTAACATTTTCACTCATTAGGGGTGACCTCTCTTCTATGTGTCTCCTGATCTAAATTACTCTGAACTGACTTCCAGTTGAAGATGTGAGTGACTTGTGGCCAACTATCAAGAATGGATTTGAGGAGAGATTGCCTTTTAAAAGAGCTTGTTTGAATAACAAGACTCGTAATCCTGTGTTTGTCGAGAACTTGCCTGCTGAATTCATCTTGACGACTGATGCAAGACTTCGCAGCCGCTTTCCACAGGAACAATCTTTGTTTTGGTTTCGGGAGCCATATGCTACTGTAGTTCTTGTGACCTGTGAGGTGGCTCTTCGTCCCTTTCCTCATCCTTTTGAGCTATTTATCTTTGCCGTTTAAGCTTTGCAAGCTTTCTTGATATTCCATGATGACAAATTATGTAAATGCTCAGTCCTGGTTTGAAGCTACAAGAAGGTGCTCATCATTCTATTGATATTGGGTTATTTTGAACGAAGTAAATAATGTATGCAGGGCCTGGTTCATCATGGTGATTGTTACTTTCGTATTTTTTGGAATTTACATGATCCGTGGTACTTACTGCATGTATATGTACGTGTAATTGAGTATGTAGACTGATGAATGAAATTGCTGTTCAGTTGACTACATGAAAGGCCACCTGATAGGAACTTTGAATGCAAGCTCGAGTTACTTCTGCATTGAATTTGCATTGTCAGTCAAAGCTTCAGTCCTTGTGCTATTTATGGAAGTTTTTCTTGTAATTCAACACTTTCCAGCAATTTTGTCTATTGACTTCCCATAGACATAGGTTGTTCTCTTACTCTGGTGCTCTTTCATGTGTGTGTGTGTGTGATTGCACAAAGATGATTGATGGTACTCTCCAAATCTGAAAATGCTTCAGACCGGATTCGGAAAGCGTCATAGTAATCATTCAGGATTTAATGCTGGCTTCTTCATTTTATCAGTTTTGCTGATGGAACATGTTGTAATACCAAATTACCCTTTTGCAGGATCTTGACGAGTTCAAAACCATCCTGAAACCACGACTAAAACTAATTGTACAGAATGATGAGAGAGAATGGTTTATTGTGTTTGTTTCAAGAGCTCATCCAACTAATGACCAGGCCACTAAATTGGCCAAAAAGGTATATGCCAGGCTTGAAGTTGATTTCAGCTCCAGGAGAAGAGAAAGGTACTAATTATTTCTAATAGTTCCTCTTAGTTTCTACTTAACAAAACCAGAGCAGCAAGAAAGAATGTGATTAAGCAGTATCTCTCTGTTTACTTAGGCTTTTATTTATTTCTAGCTCTTGGAACTCATTTTAGAAGGTCGATAAGTATACCTATGTCACCTGGAAGTTCTTTTAATCACCAAACTCTATTGCAATTGTGAATGAATGTGGCCTGGAGGTGTTCCTGATGTATGACTGTGTCGTTGTCACCTGAGCACTTATCATCTCTCAAGGCTAAGATTGACTCTCTCTCTCTCACAGTTCAAGGAGTAATGATTCTCGTGACCAGTTGCAAGTTCTTTTGTTGTTCTTCTCTTCTTTTTTACTAGGTTCTAAAGTCTCTGTCAGCCTTTACCATGCTCTGAAATTTAAACATGTCCTTGTCTCAGGTGCTGCAAATATGACATACACGGTCCTGAAGCAAATTTCTGGGAAGATTTGGAATCGAAAATTGTGGAGTCCATCAGGAATACCCTGGATAAGCGTGTTCATTTTTACGAGGATGAGATACGGAAGCTCACTGAACAAAGATTCATGCCGATTTGGAACTTCTGTAATTTTTTCATATTGAAGGTCTTTCCCTTCTCAAAGTTGTGGACCATTGTTATCAAATGAAATGTAACTTTAGCTTAAGTGAGTTGCCTTGTTTTGATTGTACCTGTTGCCTGCATACCTTTTGTCTCGCATGTATCGACCTTTTGCATTTGCACCGTCATTATATCATAAGATTTAGGTCTGCTGTCCTTATCCATTCGTCTCAATGCAATTATGAGGCA
This sequence comes from Eucalyptus cloeziana, assembly GCA_014182715.1. Lineage (NCBI taxonomy): Eukaryota > Viridiplantae > Streptophyta > Magnoliopsida > Myrtales > Myrtaceae > Eucalyptus > Eucalyptus cloeziana. The sequence goes on from CM024639.1 coordinate 37,914,071, forward strand.
CATTACTCAGAAATTTCATGTCTTCTTGTGCCTGTTTTTCCAAATCAATTCAAACTTTTTCTGCAACCTTTTCTTTCAGTTTCCTTTTTCCTTTAATCTTTTGCAATGGTCAACAGGAGAGCTTGGCTTTTATATTTGAAATGGCTCAACTTCATGAAGATGCATTACGTGAGTATGATGAACTAGAACTCTGCTACTTGGAAACAGGTGTGTATTCCATGAATGCCTTGTCGATACTTCTACGTCACTGATGAGAAACATGTCTTTGTTTGACTGAATTTTCATGTAATGGAGGCATCTTGTTATTCTGATTGATTGCTATGGCAACCTAACTCGTCTATTTCTTGCTTCTTCTTCTTCTTCTTCTTTTTTTATAATATCATTAAAATGTCTACCTGTTACTTGTGACACATTTCTGAAAATTTGGCTCTCTATCGTAGTTTATGTAATGAGAAGGACAGCATAGAGTGCACTTTGACAAACTGCCTTCAATATCAGATTATTCGCTTAGTATCTAGATGGCGGTTGGCACCAAATATGCAGTCTTGATTTGGTTTTCGTAAAAGGCAATGTATTATCTTTTAGTGCATGAACATCAGCCATTGTGAGGATGGATATCCATTGTGAGGGCATTACTTGTAAAAATGGTCAGTATAGATTCATGTCATGTCTGCAAAAACAGAGGGAGCTTACTTTTGCTGGTTCTTTCGAAGATTTTTGCTCACCTCTGCACTATGAACAATCTTATAGCTATCAATGTAAATGCAGCCAACATGACTGCAAAACTGAGGGACTTTGGAGGACAAGATAAGGGTGATGATCAAGCAGCACTCCTCAATCCTGGAAATAAGCTGCTCACACAGATTGTTCAAGATGACTCATTCAGGGAATATGAGTTTAGGCAATATCTCTTTGCCTGTCAATCAAAGGTTTGCAATTCTTTGCTAATTTGATTCCTCCTCTGATGCTTAAGTAGAATGGACTTCTTGTTTGCTGAGTGTAAGATGTTTGCTGCTACTTTATAGGATTTATTTATTTATTTTTTCGGTATTACTGTTTCTAACTAACATATCTGTTACTGCAGCTTTTATTCAAACTCGGTCGGCCATATGAAGTTGCATTGAGGGGTTATTCATTTATAATAAGCTTCTCAAAGACCCTGGCAGTATATGAAGTACATATATTTACCTTATGCTTCTTGCCTCTATTTTTCAATTGATTTACATTTTGAAATGTAGAGTATTTGCTCTGTGTTTCTTTCTTCCTTACCTCCTGGTCTTTGGGAACTCTTTTCAGAGTACGCTACCATTTTGCATGCGTGAAGTGTGGGTAGTGACTGCATGCTTGGCTTTAAGCAGAGCAACTTCCTCTCATTACAAAGATGGATCCGTCTCTTCTGAGGTAGAAAAGGAGTTCTACCGTCTTCAGGGTGATCTATATTCTCTATGTAGGATTAAGGTGAGACTTTCATATGTGTTCTTTTTTATAAATGTAACAATTGCTGATTGATACTTTTTAACAAGTTGGAAATCATTTAGTATATAGGTTTTAGCATGAGATCTTACCATCATTGACACCAGCTAATAGCTTATAGTACCTGGCGAGAATTTTGAGGACCATGAATTATTGACTAAAGCGATTGGTTTGTTTTGCTGTGGAGAAGAAATGGAGAGTTCGGAAAATTGGGTATTTCAGAGATTGCTCACTCCTTTTTACGCCGAAACCAGAGACTTATGCTTAATATGCTGGACAATGAGATCCTTGTATAGAGATTCCTTTCAATTCTTTTACAGGTCTTCTGGGACATATGTTATAACCATTGCATCCTTCTTTTCTCCCACTCGAGTTAACTATTGCCAATGAGATTCTATGCTGAACAGTGTGATTGATGGCAGTTTATGAGGCTGGCATATTTGATTGGATATGGGACAAATTTAGAAAGGAGTCCTGTCAACAGGTAGGTGCTTGAATTCCCAGGACAAGTATATTTATCCATTTAGCTGTTGTAAATTTGATCTCATCCCTATTTTATGCAGTGCCTCGCTCAGTATGCTACCTTGGCCCAAACCTGCAATTTGGCCATCTATTCCGCCAGATGCTTCATCTGAGGTGCTTATGAAAGAAAAGGCAAGTCCATGACCTGGTTTATGAGCTAGTAAACCATACGTTAGACACGTTTTTCAATTTGTTTTAGCCAAACTGGTAATCTCGTGGATGAGAATATGACACTTTAAGGTGATTATTTGTCTGATGATCTTGTTTAGGGAGCAATATACAATTTTAACCACTCATACATAGCAACATACCCGATGGTTACTTGGGGTATGATGAGAGTGGTGTGCAATTTTATACTCCTAGTCAAGATATATTTTAATAACTAGGAAACATGTGGTAGATTCGTGATACTTCATAAATTGCAGTGTGTTCTCCAAATCAACTGATTAACATCAGGAGGCAGATTTTGTGGAACTTTGTTTGCTTTAGAGTGTTTATTTTTGTTTGAAATTAATAGGCATTTTAAGGCATACAAGAGCTTTGAAGCTTTGAATGTGTGTTACTGGGTGAATTGAGTAATCTGAATGAGTTGTGCGATCAACCATTATAGCAAGCTTTTATTCCTCCATATCAATTATTGCATGAGGCTCCTTGTCCAGGATAATATCAAATTGTTGTTTTCAGAAAAAAAGAAAAAATACATCTAAGGAAATTCTCTCAACTTGCTGTTGAGTATTACAGATTTTTTTTCTGTTTCAGAGGAATGTCTTTGTAGTAGAACATGCAATATTGTAAAGCAGAAGAAACATTTAGATATACTGATTGATAGCCTTTGTGACTTTTCATAGTGCTCATTTTGGACCCTGCATCTTCTCAGTTGCTCCAAATGGCATTCTGAGTCCACTTAAATATATATGAAATTGATGGTCATTTTTGATTTCTTGTAGATCATTCTACAAGCTAGTCCTAGAGTCAAGCACTTAGGTATTCACAGGAAGCAGTTGCCTCTTGAACCTTCGGTATTGCTGCGCGAGGCTAACCGTCGAAGAGCTTCTCTATCTGCTGGAAACCTGTTTGAAATTTTTGATGGTCGCCCAGGATTTGTTGATGGGTAATGAAATTTGTGGTTATTAACCAACTTTGTGGCACTATTTTGTTTTGTTTTGCGTGGCTTTCTCATCATTCCAATTTGTCAACAGGTTGGGTTCAGATGCATCTTTAAAAACTTCCCCATCAAATAAAGCTCACACAGCCATTATGTCACGAACAAATTCATCACCAGGCTTTGAGAGCTCAATCGATAGGCCTATGAGGCTTGCGGAGATTTATGTTGCTGCAGAACATGCTCTTCGCAATACCATATCGAGTCCAGATCTTTGGAAATCTTTCTCATCTTTGGAGGATTTCGAGGTATAACCACCCGCATGTGCTTGGACTCCTGCATTGCTACTCACAATCTTGCCTTGGCATTTACTAGTAGCTTTATGTCATTTTATCTTTCCTTCGCTTGATTGCTGTTTTTGTTTTGAGCATGATTTTAGTATTGTGTTCTTCTGTTTATGAACCTTAGTTTTGCAAAACTAAAGAGGTTGCTTTCTGAGTTGGTAATTTCTAATTGGAAACTCTTGCTTTTCCGGACCCAGGCTTAAGGGGATTTAAAAGAGGAAAGGAACTCTTTTTAATTTCTCATTCTTAAAACTTGATCATGATAGGAGAAATATCTGCAGCTAACCAAAGGTGCTGCTGACAATTACCATCGTTCCTGGTGGAAAAGGCATGGAGTTGTCCTTGATGGTGAAATTGCTGCCGTCTGCTTTAGGCATGGAAATTTTGACCTAGCTGCAAAGTCTTATGAGAAGGTTTGTGCTCTCTATGCTGGTGAAGGATGGCATGATTTATTGGCTGAAGTTCTGCCCGACCTGGCCGAGTGTCAGAAGATACTAGATGACCAAGCTGGCTACCTATCTTCTTGTGTGAGATTGCTTTCATTGGAAAAAGGCTTATTCTTGACCAAAGAACGTCAGGCCTTTCAGTCTGAAGTGGTTCGTTTGGCTCACAGTGAAATGAAGAATCCTGTTCCTTTAGATGTTTCATCACTGATTACATTTTCTGGCAATCCCGGCCCTCCACTGGAATTATGTGATGGTGATCCGGGTACTCTATCCGTGACCATTTGGAGTGACTTTCCGGATGATATAACCCTTGATTCGCTTAACCTCACCTTGATGGCTACCACTAACGCTGATGAAGGAGCTAAGGTGTGTCTAATCAAGTAGATGGTTTTCATCATTAATTGTCCTCAGAGGGAGATATAATAGGCTCACAAAGTATGCTATGGACCCCAATTTTTTTATTTGTTTTTCAGGCATTGAAGAGCTCCGGTCCAATCATTCTGAATCCTGGTAGGAATACTATCACTCTAAATTTACCCCCACAAAAACCAGGTTCCTATGTCTTGGGAGTTCTCACTGGACAGATTGGGAAATTGAGATTCAGATCTCATGGTTTTTCCAAGGGTGGCCCTGCTGACAGTGATGATTTTATGAGCTATGAGAAACCAACAAGACCAATTTTGAAGGTAATGATTTTGTATTAATAGAATTCCCAAAAATAGGCATGTGTATTGTGTCAGGACAAAATTGGGACTTGGTCACATCTGCTTGTTTCTTGTGCGTGTTCTGCTGAATTTTCATGGGAGGACATGACTTAGAGATGGTATAATTGATTTGTTTCTAGAATCATAGATTGCTGAAACAGTATCTCTTTTTGTTAGGTCTCCGATCCAAGACCTCTGGTTGATCTTACTGCATCTGTTTCATCTGCTTTGCTAATAAACGAGCCACAATGGGTCGGAATAATAGTTCGGCCTATCGACTACTCTTTAAAAGGTGCTGTCCTTCATATTGACACTGGTCCAGGCCTGAAGATTGAGGATTCATATGCCATTGAGATGGAGAGCTTTAATCATGAGCTGCAGAATACTGCTGATATAAGGAAAGAGGATGGTGCTTGGGAAAAGGATTCTTCAAATAATCATCATAAGAATTTGGAGCAGTTGAATCATCATAAGAATTTGGAGCAGTTGATACTTCGTGATGGTCGGATAGAGTTCCCAGAATGGGCAAGCAGCACGACTTCCATTCTGTGGATTCCAATCCGAGCCATCAGTAGCGAGCTTGCTAGAGGAACATCTTCAGGTTCCTAATTGTTAATTGTTGTGTAGTTCAGTATCCATGCAAATGTCTCTATATATGCATTACCTGTTTGTTTTATCCAGAAGCAGAGTGTTGCATAATTGATTTTGCATTTCTTTCATTGTGATTGAGGACAGTGAACCCCCAGAAGCAAAGCATTGTAGATGGGATGAGGACAATAGCTTTAAAACTTGAATTTGGAGTGTCTTGCAACCAGATATTTGACAGGTATTATTCTCCATCAATATGGCTTTCTACATTCGCATAGTTTCATTCATCATGTCCCTTCGATCCTGGATCCTGTGCCACTTACCCTTACCATAATTATGTTCATTATAATTTGTGTCACAGGACCATAGCTGTGCACTTCACCAATCCTTTCCATGTCAGCACACGTGTTGCAGATAAATGCAATGATGGTACCTTGCTCCTGCAGGTATTATATGTTTCAAACTTTCAGCAGCATTGATTGATTCATAGTTTGGACCATGTGGCATCCCTTACAACTTACATAGCTTTCTTGATATATACTTTTGGGTTGGGCTTAAGGCTGAAGGCCTCTTTTCTTTGAAGATTTAAGGGATGGCTAGTTCTCGCACTGCATTGACAGAATCATGCTATAGATTGGCAGACTATCTTGATGAAGAATCAGTCAATTAGCTTGGCAGAAGACTTTTTGTTTGATATTTGGGCTCAATCAAATTTGAAGTTGAGATCCATTTATAATCAGGCATCCTAAATTTGCAACTTCTTTGATATACCAGTTAGGCTACATTAATTGCAATCATGTGAAGATCAGTCCAGAACTCTCTCTCTCTCTCTCTCTGTGTTACGCTCGCGCGCATGCACAAGTGTGAGGGGGGAAGAGGAATGTGTGAGGTTAGCAGGCAGATACATGATAAGTGATTGCCTGACCGACACATGAAAAGAGTTATGCTGGAAACTCATCCTGAATCCTCGTAAAATGATGATTAATGTACAGCACTTGCTCCACAAACTTAAAATTCACATGAGATTAGTCACCCTACAGTATAAAGTAGGAGATTCTTTTGACTACTTTTGTAGTTACTTGCTATTCAACATCCAGGTTATACTCCAATCGCAAGTAAATGCCACATTGACTATCTATGATGCTTGGCTGGATCTGCAAGATGGATTTGTCCATATTAGAGAAGATGATGGAAGGCCTACTTTAGGATTCTTTCCTCTCATCATCTCTCCAAACACTCGTGCAGGGATCCTCTTCAGCATATGTACAGAGAAAATAGTTGGAGGTATAAGATGCAGCTTCTCTTTCATTTTTCCTTGTGAAGAGCCTTAAGTTTCAACATTTATCATGACCAGACCTTTTGTCCTGGTCAAATGAATGATGATAGGAAATTAAGATAGCAGCTTGAAGTTCTCACATAGCCGATTGTAATGTTATGAGGATAATGCACCCTCTCTCCTATTGGATGATCTAGTGTAACTTGAAGCTAAGTTTTGACTATGGGGAGTTTCATTCAAGATTGTTCAAAGGGAAATCATTTTTATGATTTTACATGCTGTGTTCCATGGTTCTTTTGGTTTGCAGATCAAATGGAGGCACGGCGAGAGAGTATACTTAATATCAAATATGGAATTTCTGGTTATCGCACTATTGGTGCACACCCACCTGTTGCAGGAGACTCCAACAGACTTGGATGTGATGGGCAGGATTTGATCTTTAGGAGTGCTCTTTCTTTGCAGCGGCCTGTGCTTGATCCATGTTTGGCTGTTGGCTTTCTGCCTCTTCCTTCTAGCGGGCTTAGAGTTGGACAACTAGTTGCAATTAAATGGAGAATTGAAAGGTTGAAGGATTTTGAGGAAATTGATACCTTGCCACACTGCAATGTAAGTTAGCAATACAGATGCTCTTCACGAAGAAAACTAAGATACTTGGAGGATTAAGAAAAGGATTTTGGACTCATCTTATTAAAGTTGCAGTTACAAGTAAAAAGAGCATATGCTTCATCTATTCTTCTATCATTTGATCTTGATATAGTCAAATTGGTTTTTGTTTCTTATCACCTGTTCTAATGTAAATAACGTATTCGTAGGATGTCAACAATGACTAAAGATGGTTAACAAAACGATGAGTGGACATAATATAGCTAGCCAATTAGACATTGTCACTTGTCTTATTTAAGGGTTTAAGGGTGCACAAGTTTCAAATTTCTGTTCCACTATCTTGTTCCATTCTTGGCTGGTTCTCACCATCCTCTGGAAGTCCTTGTTTAGTGCATGGTGTACTGGTTTTCTGAAAGCTTGAAGGGAATACAAAAGGAGAATTTATTGCTTTTATGCTAGTCAACCTCTCCATCAAATTTGTAAACTTTATGAACCTTTAAAAAACCAATAAGAGTATCAGTTATTTTTGTTCTGTTTTGACAAAGTAAGAGGATTAGTTATTTAAAATCTACAGACTAGAGGAGTATGCTTTAGATTTCTGTTGTTCCTCTTTATTTAATTACATATTTGCTGAAAAGCTAAAGGAATCCATCCATGAGTTTAGGCATCGGGGAGTTGTATCACATATTGAGTAGCTCATAGCATGCAAAGAACCTGGGTCTAAAATCAGGTTTCGGTTTACAAGTGTTGTTGCACCAAACAGTTACTTTTAATGGTTTCAAAATTGTTCTATCATTTTCTAATTCATTTTTGTATGACAGGATGAGGTCTTATATGAAGTCAGTGAAAATTCTGTAAATTGGATGATTGCTGGCAGGAAGAGAGGGCATGTCTCTCTATCTCCAAATCAAGGTTTTGAAGTCCCGCCTTTTCCTGTCTGTTATTTCTTGGGTAATTTTTCTGTAGAGTAATTTATCTTGCACCACCAATCTGTTTTCATGGCAGGTTCCAGAATAATCATCTCCATATTATGCGTGCCGCTGGTGGCTGGTTATGTTCGTCCCCGCAACTAGGGCTGCCGAACATTGACAAAGCAAATATCAGTTGCAATCCTGCGGGTCCTCACCTGGTCTGTGTCTTGCCTCCGGCCCTCAGCTCCTCATTCTGCATTCCAGCATGATAACCTCACCTGCTCTTCCGATAATCCGCTCCCCAACTCGGTTGTTCCACTTCCGATACCTGTAAGATTTTTTCATTTAAACAGAGTTAGATGAGATAAAGAAGGTAAGTACTAGAGATTTTACAGGATTCAAGATTTGTAAATCCTTTTTCTTTCGTCGGTTGTTCAGGGAATGAAAAGAGTAGCTGAGTTTATTGTGTGAGGTAGTTATTCAGGCGTTCTAGGTCCCAGCCACCTTGTACTTCCTGGTTCGTGTACAGCGGGAATTTTGCTGTCCTCTTTGTTGTATAACACTTTTTGAGTATAGTGACCGAGGCAAAAAAAAAAGGAACTTTACTCTCAGGCTTCAGCTTTTGACTTTTTATGCTCATTGACATTGTGGAAGTCCTGATATGAATGATGTCCCTCTTTTCAACCGTCCTAACCTGTGCAGAACGTCTGAGCCCTTCCCCCCCCAAAAAAAAAAAAAACTGTTCAGAATCGAACTTCGATAGGCACTATAAATTTGCATTGTTGCACGTAAGATTTATCCCCAGCAAGTAAAACACAGAAGTAAAACTATCTGGAGAAACTACGAAAGAGTCCCGCGTCCAAGATTCCTTTCGATGCTGGATCGAGTACTGACCTTAATAATCTTAATCTCCCTTTAAAATCGATATTCCCTTCGTCCTCCTAACTCGATAGACGCTGGTCTTGAGATGCAAAGAACATGTCCTGCGGGCTTCATACTCTAGAATTGAGCTAACGCCAAACTTCACCATTCGTTTTAGCACGTGAATAATCTGAAAAGCTTTACCAAGAGTGATATGCGAAAACGAAAAGAAAATAAGAAAATAAAGGAAGAGAAAGGTAAAAGAAAAAGTGAGATAACAGGGTGGGAAATAAAAAGGTCCCACCGAGATTTGAACTCGGGTTACTGGATTCAGAGTCCAATGTCCTGACCACTAGACCATGGGACCTTTGGTGATCCTTACTTAGCCGTTTTTTGTTAACTATCATTCTTGGGCTAGAAGATCATCTTCCACATTTGTGTTTTGATGTCGGCCAGCATTCCACAACTATCAGAAAGGAAAGATTGTTGCCTGGGGATTTGACATCACGTACTATCGATCGAATCCCTGGCATACTGTTGCTTCATGCAGCATGGCATGATCAGTCCATTTGTGTACCATGCAAAGCTTGTTTATTTCGCAAAAAACGTTTTTCAAATCATATAATTTTTACGAAACTAACACATCTTAAATATCGATTTTGCCATGCTAGTTGATAATAGGTGATGATACAACTCACCCCTGATAAGCGAGAGAGGAAACTTGAGATGCACGATAGACAACCTCTTGTTTTTTACTTGTAAATGTTAATCACATTTACATTTTTACTCGTGTTTAATCTGGTTTACTCCATTAATATGGTATTCATACAATGGGCATTATGGAGCTGAGTGAAGGGATTTTTTTTTAATCTTCAATAAATAAAAAATGCCGATAATGATGGAAGACCTAGAAGAAACTTATGTATAATGAGGATAATTAGGCAACTCTTTGAATTTTTTTTTTTTTTTTATTATCGTTTTGCCAGATCAAGGAATTCAATTCACAAAATACGTGTTTTCCCCAACTTCTTTGGTCTGTCCTATGTGGCACTCGTCATGTCAATGAATAGTTTATGCCTGAATTAGCATTCGCACAATAAGCTTAGAACTAATTAAATAATTTCTCCCGTTAATTAAGCAACAACTCTCATCGATAACTCTTTGAAATTCAAGTCGTGCACCGCACTACATTGATATAATGTTACGCTAGGTACCATTAACTACTAATTGTCAAATGGTATGGATTGAGAAAAAAAAGAAGAAGCTTGTTAGTAGTGTAAAAGATATAAAATACGTTACGCACCCCACTCTAAAGATCTAAAGGCGATTGCGTGTATAACTCTAAGCTGTAAAACTTAGGCATTTGATAACAATAACGTAGGGTACATTAATGGACTCCACAAAGTGACACATCCATGCATATTATTGCAATAATGAACATTTCAAGTCCACCAACTCAATCCAAATAATGAATTCCATGCTATCCTTAGATGCATTTTTAAATTTGATTTTGACACGACTTTGTTTAGACCCAACCCATGAATTTAGTGACACTAGATCTCTAGCTAGAGTTCATACATTATTGGCTCATCATAATTATTTCAACTATAATTGGTCATCTCGAATCATCAATCTCTCATCTTGACTCAATGTAGTCGGTCTAGATCCTACCAACATAAATGGACGGCACTGATATCAGTAGTTGATGTTTAATATGATCGATGTTACATGGTTTGGATCGTGACACGGTGAATAGGGTCCAACTTGATCTCGGGGGACTTTATGCTGTGCAAAAAGGCATGGAAAATGGGAAAATGGGGCTTTTAAATTGTCCAGTCACTTTGCTTTTAGTGAGGCTAGAGAGTGATATCATTGACTTCTGTCCCACAGAAGAAGGAACCGACACCGTGGAATACTTACTTGAACTTGAATTCGCCATTTGAATCTCATGATGTTCCATCATCATGATGCCGTCCGCCTTAAGTCTCGGAGGGGAAAAAAGGAGTGAACTTGACCAATCCCAGCTTATGCCCTAATTCGACTCTATTAGAAAAGCAAAAAGGGATTTCTAGAGGATACTTGTCCTGGCCAGGGGATTGGAGCTTTGTCCCTCAACATCTATTTATTTTTGGGTTTGATCTTATCATAGAGCTTCCAAATCGATGGTCATAAAGTAATTTCTGGGAATCTCTCGATTTTGGCGAAGATGTTTCTTTTATCATTTCGAAAATTTAAACCTTACGGTGCTAGGCCAATGTTGATTCAAATAATCAATTCATTGCCATAGGTTCAGAAGGAAAAATGAATTATGTTAACAACTACTTGTACCATCAATATAAAAAAAGTTTGCAGTTCTTAATTCACCATCTCCTTCATGTGATGGCTTATTGGTAGGCCGATGAAAAGGATAGGTGGAGTCAAGTTAAAAATGATTTGATCCTAATTAACCTATTTATATACAATTTAAATTCCATGACTCATACCCAATCCGACATTTATCCAAATGATGCCCGACTCATCCCATGATCCATATATAGTAATTTTTCTCTTTAAATTGTCAACTATGAAGAATGGTTGGTTTTTGACCAAAAATAAAAAAGAATGGGCAGCTCCATGGACTGCAATCCATATTTAATTTAGATTGAAGGTAGGCTACTAACTGACCACTAATGTCCATCATTTCTAGGCTTTATTTTTCAAAATCCATTTATAACCCATATTATGAGTTTTAGGTGTTTATGGCCCATTTTGTCGGTGCATGAAATCAAAATAAATCTTCATTCAGTATGATTAATCAATGTTTTGGAGTATCTATTGATGAGACCCTAAACGAATTATAATGTTCCAGAGTATCTATTGACAAGACCCTAGACGAATTATATCTTATGGGATTGCTAATCTTGGATTCTTGCGTGGCAAATGACCGTTCTTATATCATAATGTCTGGGGCCATAAGGGATTTTGAGGACCTTAGCTTTTATTTACTTTTACCCATTACGGCAACTGCTCTATGAAGCAAATGACATCACCGCAGTGACTAGTGACGCCAAAATCACAATCATCACGAAAAGAACCCGGTGAGTTCATTATTCATCATAGTATATTACCACAAAAGCTTCGAAATTTCTGCAATTTTCATGAGATGGGGGGTGTTCAAATTTGAAATTACTGCTCGATTTTCACCTTTTCACCCGAAATAAGGTCCCCCCTTTGATTCGCTTTCACCCTCAAAAAGCAAGCAGAATATATATGAATATATTCTTTCTTTCTTTTTTTCTCTCTTCTTATCTCTTTGCACGGCTAGAATTAGAATCACAACTCATCGCCACTCAAAATTCGAACTCTTCCCCCCATCAAAGAATCCAAACCTGCAGACGAAAAGAAGTACAGGATGGCGACTCGATTGAACCGGGACCTTACCCACCACCCACCCTTCATCTGATGCATGATTTCGCACCCACCACCACAAAAAATGACATTCCAACGCGCATCTGTCCTTTGTGAAAGAACCGCTTAGCGAAATATCACAAGCTTTCTCTAAAGTTGGTGGCGGCACCATCCAGTATCCACCCAATTGAGAACAGATAATAAGGTCTTAATTCGATGATTGCTGTTCCTTCTTTAAATCTCCGCTATGCTCTCCCTCTTTAGATCTCGCGTTCTAGCGCGGAATAGTAGAAACTCTCTTGATCTTGCATAGGGGCATTATCACCCCAACATTAATGATGATCCGATCATGATCTCTCACTCCTTTAATGAGATTTTGGAGAAAAGACCTTCACCCCAACATTAATGATGATCCGATCATGATCTCTCACTCCTTTAATGAGATTTTGGAGAAAAGATCTTCTCTAAACATCGCCACTTCATCCGTCTAGGACCTTAAACTGGTGCACGAGAAATTTACTTCAAATTAATTTGAGGGTTATAAAAAAATCCTAAACCAGTATAGGCATGACATATTTATTCTTTGTCAATTCTATCAAATTTTACCATTGAATTTAGCAAGAACTCTAGATCATCTTTCTTTTCATGGTTGTCTTTGTTGGAAGATGAGATATAAACTCCAAATCAAACTCAATGCAACAGAAGAAATAACTGGAGAAAAATTCTAATAGCATGGTTGCTTCCATTATACACTCCCTTTTATTTACAAGTAGGCTCTTATCTAACATTAAAATCAAGGCAAAGAACAACCAAGGACGGTGACATACATGTCATAGACATTAAAAAATGCCATTCAATACAGTAACATTTGCTCTGCCCTGCATAATCTGCTTCTGCAGTTCCTACTATTCATCTGGTTTGGCTTTGTCTCCCCAGACTTCAGTCAACAAAAAGAAAAAAAAAAAAGAGAGAAAATTATTTGTTATGCTTTCTACCAATAAATAATTTTTCCCCAGCTCCATAGTCATTATCTTTTGCTCGTCTTTTTTTTTTTTTTTTTTTTTTTGGTTTCTTTCTGGGTAACTCGACATTCCTACTGCTGTTAAATGTACGGGGGAATTTCTCCAGCCCTCCCGTATTCCGGGTCAGCATCTCCAGTCCAGCCGGACCTCGCCGGGCCCCGCCACGTTCTGGCTGGGCTTCCGGAACGACACGACGTGGCTGCCGACCATGAAGGCGGTCACCCGCTCGGACACCCGGACGTCCTCCATCTTCAGCTCCTGCAGCTTCCGCACGTACTCCGGCACGTGCAGCAGGTCCCACACGACCCCGACCCCGCCGGGCTTCAGCACCCGGACGAGCTCCCCCACCACCCTTACCCTCTCCGCCGCCGCCTCCACCGTCCGGTGGCCGTGCTCCTTCCCCACCTTGTGCACGAACACCGCCGACGTCACCACGTCGAAGTAGTTGTCCGGGAACGGCAGGCTCCGCACGTCGCCCTCCCGGCACGTGACGTACTCGTGCACACCTGCCAATATCCATGATGGGATCGGTGATGAACATGGGAAGACCCATCGCGCGTAACGTCAAAAGAAGAATTGTACGACAGAGTATACAAGAAGTTATCTTGTCTTTAATGTTATTCTCGCATACTGAAATAAAGAATTCAAATTCCTTGTTCGCCAGAATGGAAATTGATAAATTGCTTTTAATTTTTACCTTCCATCTTCGCCGTCCGGAGCGTGGAAAGCGCGGTGCCCTTGCCCGTCGCCAGCCCGACGACCCGACCCGAGCTGCCCGTCTTCTTCAGCTGGGTCGCCACCGCGTTCAGCAGCAGCCCCCGCCCGCACCCGAGGTCCAGCGCGTTCCTCACCGCCGACCAGTCGCTCACGGCGTTGACCATCCGCTGCGCCATCTCCTGGTGCAGCGGCAGCGCCGAGTAGAGGAAGTTCGCGGCGGCGAAGAAGAGGCAGAGGGCGGAGATCGCCGTCACCGCCCCGGCGAACCCAGCGGCGTATCGGGCGCCGCCGGGCGAGGAGAGGAAGGCCTCCAGGTAGCCGCAAACCGGGTCGAAGTAGAGGAGGAAGAGGAGGGAGAGGAGGGAGAAGAGGGAGGCGTGGAACAAGAGGAAGAGCAGGGTCTGCCACTGGTCGACGCCGTACACGGCGTAGATCTGAGCCCAGTCTTTGCCCGCCGACGACGATCGCTTACCCATGTTCGAACCCGTCTCAAAAATGGCAACTTTCTGTCGAAAGAACATTAAAAATTGCTCCTTTGTGAATGGCGGTGGGGCTCGAGGTCGTGAAGAAATGAAGCGCTCCCCTTCAATTTGAATTATGAAGGGGGAAAAAAGAAGAGAATGCAATGTCGTGGGACGAAGTGCTCTCTTTCTGAATTGCGGTGCTTTGTCGTTTTCGGAGTGAAGTAGCAGGAGCAGATGTGGAGTGTACACAACCTTAAAACCTGTACGCCCTCAGAGTGAATCAGGTAGACAGAAATCGCAGACGCAGAAATTGCAGGAGATCTTCTTGGTCAGTAGGAACCGAGCTCGGTGATTCAGACATAGAAGGAGGAGGAGGAGGAGGAGGAGGAGGAAAAGGGGAGAAGTGAAGTGAGACAGAGATGCCAAAAAGGGGGAGGCGGATGGAAGACGATGATACGGTGTGATGGAAGGAGGAGACTTTTTGTGCAGAAACGCGCTTTGTCAGCGTCAGCTTGTGTTTTCAAACCAAACTGGTGTCAAAAAGTCTCGGATCGGATTCAGTAGCTGATTTTCTACAGTGCCCAGTTTCAGAGAAAGAGAGAAAGAGAGAAAGAGGAGAGCGAGCGGTGAGATTGGAGAGAGAGAGAGAGAGGGAGGCGCCATTAAATACGAGAGGGAAACGCAGCCGGGTCTTCCTCCTGCCGCTGCTGCTGACTGGGCCAGTACGACTTAGGATTCCGCATTTGAATAATGCCGGTTGGTAAAATAATGGCCCTTGGTCGTTTGACGCAGTTCCCCCTGCAAAACGGCATGGATTTTGTCAAAGCTCGCGCGCCGGTTAGTCATGCGTTAATCTCCAATCTCTGGTTTCACATCCCACACCGACATCGTGTCAATCAATTGGAACTCGAGGTGAGCCACCGATCTCGGCGGATTAATGTGTTGGCGAGTTCAGTCGAGAGTTCTATTGTGTCGACGTACAATGACGGATTGAACGAGACGGGTCATAAAGCATCGCGTGATTAGTCTTTTGGCGCGGCCCCGAATTGCTTTTGTGTTCATGATTTTGAGGAAGCAACAACCTTTTCACAAAGTCACGTTCTTGACTGGCATGTCCCATTGATTTTGAGCCATAAAAGCTTCAAGTCTCTCTCATTATTGCTGTCTCAAATTGCATCGTCTGATATTAGGGAGCCATATGTCAATTCAATGTTAAACTCTTCGATTTGACTAATTTAGTCATAAATAGAAATTATTGATATGAACGGCAACCGTTTTAGGTGATATTGTCAGCCCTAATCTTTGACGATTTTCATCGAATTGCACCATCTCAAGGACCCACTTCACATTCCTTTGCTAAAACTAGTCTTCCCAGTTTTCTACTTCTTACCTCTTCACTTAGCTTTCATTTGGCTGGCGCTCATCACAAGGCTTTTTGAATTAGGAATGATAATTTTAGTAACTGGTTGCAATCGGTTCCAATAGCAAAGGAGCTAAATTGTCCAATTTTTTTTGAAAATTTACCGTGCGGATGCCAATTCAATTTTAAAATTTTCAATTTGACTAATGTAGTTTAAACCTTTTAACGATTCGTCAATATAGTCTTTTTCGAATCAATTTTGGTTGAAAACTATTGATGGGGATGTTAATCGTTTTACGGGACATGGTTGACGCGAGCTTGAATGTTTTTCTCAATTTTTTTTAAAAAAATTCTGATTTTTTTTAAATTTTTTCCTATTTCCTTGCATTGGTAGCTAGGACTCAACAAGCGTCCTGATGCCCTCGTTGGATATGGCAAGAATATCTCGACCCTTGCGTGTTGTCAGCGACCACCACTAATTAGGAGTGAGCATAGTTTCATGGTAGAAACTGGAATTTGAGAATTGGACCAGTAAGAATCTATAGGTTTCGGGTTTCAATGTGTGCAGGACATGTTCCAAGTTCCCAAAAATAAAAAACCTATTTTGACGAGTAGGTTCAAGGTTTTAGTTGGAGGAACCTAGAACCTATAACTTATAATTTGTAACTTAAAACTTTGAAAAAGTTTTAATATTTTATTTGATTCATGTCTTCGCGCAATCTTACGAGATTCCATGCCATTCCATAACGAGTGTATGATCTAAAAGCATTAGTTCGAACTTTCATTTCATATCTAAAACTTGTATTTTATTAATGTTTATATTTTTCATGTGTCTAAATATAAGTTAAGGTTAATGAATTGTAGCAGCAAGTGGTAGTCATTAAAGATTTTAACTCATTGCAATTGTTCAATTAATAATATAGACGGAACCTAAGTAGACCCTAGAACCTATGATAGGGTAGGTTTCAGGTTTTAGGACATGTGTGGTAAGTTTCATGTTTCAAAAAATTAGAAACATATCCCAACTGGTAAGTTCCATGTTCTACATGAAACCTGTATGGAATTTAGAACTGCTTACCCCATCACTAAACATTGTTGAGTAGCGACCGACTAAAGGAAAAAAAAAAAAAAAAAACGAAAGGGGAAAAAAATAAAATAAAAATCGTCCATATAAGCACTAGCTAAGTAGCTATGCCATATAAGATGGGTGAGGTAAGGCTGTTGCGCCACTAATCTTGATACGATATCACAGTTTTGCCGCGTCTCGACACCCGCTTTTCTACATGTATGGAGGTGAAAAAGAGCAGGTTCCTTACGCCAATTACATGCGGATACGGAACGACGCGGGGCGGTGGACTCTGTGTCTTTATAAATCAATATTGTCAACTTGACATGACAGGACTGGGAGGATTGCAATATAATTCCGCGACTATTTGCGTCGGCAAAAAAGCCAATTCTGGCCGAATTGATAGTGGGGTGCGAATTGGCCGATGCTGCATATTCAAACCGAAGTAAATGAACGCGGGGCCCGACGTCTTTCCAAAGAGGAAGAGGAAAAAAGTCTCTGGAAAAGATAACGCGGGAATCGTAGAAAGCGACCCCAGCTAAGAAAAGGAGGGAATCGCGACGCCAATGACGGTGGTCTCTATACGCACTTCACCTCTCTCCCCCATCGAGCTCGTGAGGCCAATCTCGGCAATTTTCTAGAGCCCGGTCCCTGTTTTGCCGGGACGAACAGAGCCGCCCGAGTTTCGGGTTTCCCGGAAAGTGCGTGGTCTAGGCCTCCTCCTGCTCTTGCGGCGTGCGCCGAGCTTCCCGGGTTCTGTCGTGCACTTGGCCTGCGCCGTTCGAGCCGGCCCGGTAATTCGGTTTCCCGCGGATCTTTGCGAATTATTCCGGTATCGTTTGGTTCTCTTAAGTGTTGTTCTGGATTTCGGTTTTGATTTCCGGTTTTATTATCTTGAACACGTGCGGGAGGACAAGAACATCAGATGAAGACCGACTCAGCCCACTCCCGCCAGATCTACCGGCCCACTAAATTCCAAGAGTCCGGATCTCATCTGAGGTAACGGGTTTTTATATCCGCATGGGACTTTTATAAATTCAGATTCCCATCCATTGCATCCAATGCTGCTTAGACTTATCTTTTTTTTTTCCTTACATAAAAAAGTTTATTAAATTATTCGAAATGCCCCTCTGAATTGGTCTTGGACAACTTCACCTGTCTTCAACGAACTCGAGTCTTTCTTACATTCGAAGACAATTATCAAACTTTTGAAATGACAATTAAATTGGATTTGTCCTTCTGATCTGACGTATATGGGATAAGGAATTCATGATGAATTCACTTTCTTATGGATTATATAGCCCAACATATTACATCGATTTTTTTTTTTTTTATACATCGGTAGTTTGGTGGAGATAATTTTCAATAGTCAGGACTTTGTTCACAGCAAATGCACGAGAGTGAGACCTCCTACATAGTCGAAAAGTGTGTTAAAAATCATCAAGAATAAGAGAGCACCTCTCCAGCTCTGTAATGCCCTAGTTAGAACAAAGGGTTCTTTGTCTTTCTACACAATTTTCTTCCTAGCTGTGCTAATCTTTCTGCAATCGGTACAGGAGTATGAACAGAAAAACAAGATTCATGTAAACATTTGTTCCTAGTAAGCCATCAACAATAGGAACACGCAGGCCACGACATCTTAAACAGCAACCGAGGCAAGGATTTTCCTTGAGATATATTTGATGGCCCGCGTAGCTTCAGCAGGCCAATCACCAGGCACATGATCAATCAAACGAGGAAGCAAAGATAAGACTTCCACACCTCGAAAGAAACATGACAGCCGAAGGACAGATGGTTCCTGTCCTCGTTGGCCGAATTACATAACAACTGACGGGATTAACTTGCATATTCCACTTCAAAAGCCTATTTTTAATGGCCAACCCATTGAGAATGGAGTGCATTCCAAGCCCTGCCGACAATGAAACTCCCCGAGGTAGTAAGAGTCCAAATAGTTCTATAGGGAACCAAAGAATTGGGTTAAGTGTACTCAGAAAGACCTTCCCGGATTTCCACCGAAGCTTCAGCCCTCGCTGGTCAACTCCAACAACAGAATGCTGGAAGTCACGGTTGGACCTTGAGTCTGTAATTCACATACTAAAGGGAATAATCCCTTTAATTCTTTTTTTTTGGGCAGCTCAATTGATATTTATTGAGATTTGGCAAAGGAATTCTGGCCTAAGAACGTGGGGGTCGTTGTTACTTGCGAAGTTAGTGTTGACACGGTTCCCGGAACAACAAAGAGTTGAATTAGTAATGGTTAATCATCTGAACGGACAAGCTGATATCATTATATGCTTGCTGCTTATGACTCAAAACATACTCATGACCAAGCCCAATTGATAATATTATTAGCATGTTTTAAGATGATGATGAAAATATAGAATAAAGAGTTCACCGTTGACTAGGTGCCATTTAATAGCTTCAAAACTTCTAGTCTATCTTCTTTATTATGAATCCCCAACATGTGATAGGGAAATTAACTCTCTCTAAACAAGAATAAGCACATCCTCGACAAAACTTTCTTTCGCTCATCTCTGTGGGAAAACGTGGACATTGGTGGAGAAGACAAGGGAACTGAATGGAGGATACGGATCTTCGTGGATTGTTTACTACCGTTGACATAGCAATACGTCGAACCGGCTTGCATATATTAATGTGACGTTTAATGGTTCATGTACCTAATTCATGGAAAATCTTGACATCAGATCTAATCTTGATTTCACTCTCAAATAAAATAATGATGTGTCTGAAAGTTTTGTCAATCAGACACTATTATTCAAATTCTGCTAGATGAAAGACCCGCCAATAGAAACGGACCGGCGGCAAAGACAGGTAAGGGTCCAGACGAGACCCCGATTCAATCTCAGAGAACCTCACCTGTTAGCAGGAATGCAATATCACGGGCAATTCATAAATCCCTTGAACCAGGCGATTGATCTGTCTCTAATAGTGGTGCATGGAAGTCGGCTCAGCTTACCATCCGAGGAACAGTCGATGAAGAAAGTACAGGGTCCATGGATTCACCCTGGGAGCTTCCACCGAGTAAATTGTAGGTCATGGAGCAACCAAGCCCGAGAAGTACAGAATCAAACTCAGTATATGTGGCGTAATCCATGATGGTATTGCGTAGCATGATCCCACAAGAGGAGCTCATGCGAGCCCAGCATGAATTTCACACGTATTTGCACTGAGAATTGCCAGAAACTGCCTCCCCATCTCTCGGCATTGAATCCCGAACATTCTTCTTCAGAATCTTCATCTTTGTGATCACAGATTCAGAGCTCACTGTGGCTACTCATATGGCCTAAGTAAGCAACATACGAAAGTTATGACATTCGTGGTGTTATTTTCCCCATTTGCATTCCATAAACCAAAATGTCTGCTGCTGACGTGGTGTCTAGAAATTTAGGAAAGAGCAGTTCTAAATGAAGAATCAATTGCTGATCATCCAACCTCACAAATAATGTTCCGTTTGGTAATGAATCTATAACTTTGAGATCGCAAGCTCAACTCGAGACCAAGGACTTACCTGAGCTAATGCAGGCCATAAAATCCTTACCAGTTGAGAAAAGCGCACATTGTTGTCCAGTGAAGAAAACAAACGCTTATATCATGTTCTATGGAACAACTTGACTATCCAGCAATCTAGCATCATCATTAGATTCGTACGCATTGAAGAAATCACAACATGAGCCATCAAGCATATAAGGAATATGTTAATGAGTGCTCATAGGGCATTTGTTTAACATTCAAGAAAGAAAACTTCATAATTTCCAACGCTCTCGTTTCTTGTGTTATGCCCAATCAGCGCCTTGAAAGTTGAACTAACCCAAATAAAATAAACTTAACTAGTGTCCTGAGGTACTTGTTGAGATGAATCCCATTAGAATCATTTCCTTGCACCTTTTCAACCGAAAGCAAAAATACTGACTTCAAATATATTTTGAGACTGCCAGGCACAAAGATGGGGAAAGTCCATCGTAAATATCATTCATGACGATATTGAGCAACATATACAAAAATCGGATGCCCAATCAACATTCTTTTCTTTTATACCATCACTATAGCTTTGATAAACTCAAGACACTGAACTAGCTTTATTCCCGCTTTTCTTTGGAGCACGTAAAATCTGAGCAATGCAGGTGAGCAGTAACAGCACAGCATGCCTTCCGATCAGATCATTTTCCTGAACTAATCCAAAGTAATTCATGTATGAGAATTCACCAAACAATCTAAGATAATTATATCTACCGATCCATTCAAGTAGACTTGAAAAACAGAACCAGCTAAATATAAGCATGTCACATAGAGCACAAAACATTTTGTTCGAAGTGTCTAGAATTTAGTTTGGGGAAAGATCATAAAAATAAATGAGTAAGGCCTCATTATAAGCCTACAAATAGGAGATGGCAAGATGACAAATAGAATCACCGATTGCAGAAAATTCACAATGATCTTCAGCTCATATTCATAGAGAGAAACTCCAACCTTCATTTGGATGTTTCACCCTATATACCCAAAAAGAGAACCTCAAGCTTAAAGTAGGAGATTTGATGCTCCTTCTCATTTTCCCAAAGTTTACCTTAGGTTTTTGGCCCAAAAAGAAAAAAAGGTTAACCAAGGCTAACGGACCCATGGATAAACGAAAGAATCAGAAGCTTATTATTTCAAGACATTGCTTCTAATTGTTTGTTTCTGAAGCATCTCAAAAGAGTATACTTCCATGTACCTACTAACCCTAACAACTGCACCTTTAGAAATAGAAAAATCACCAGACAACTGAGATCACTAATGAGATATATCCATGCTAATATATTTAACCAAGTGCAAACAACCAAATAGCAAAGAAATATTCACTAGACATGTAGAACCCTTCAGTACTAGCACACATAACAAATGTGACACTACGTAAACAAACAACATAGCATAACACATCCAAGCAAACCTCTGCAGCGGAAAAAAAATTTGTTGTTTTAGCGACATTACCTTGCCATTGGTATCGAAGTTCAGCAGTTGCCATTCTGATCACATGTCTTCTGAGGTCCTACAGATTTGAGGAATCCCAACTAGCATAAACAGCACCAATAATTTTTTCATGAAGTATAGAGCCACAGCAAACAATGATTCCCCGGTCAAGTCCTTCTAAATAGACTCCCCTGGAGAAATCCAAGGGTTTTCCTCCCGCATCAGTCACCACACCACCTGCCTCTTGCACAATAACAACACCAGCCGCATGATCCCATATTTTTTCTTTGTATCCACATCTTGCAAATTTCATAAAAACCTCAGCATCTCCCCGGGCTATTGCTGCATATTTGACCATGCTGTAAACACGCAGTGGTTGCTTTCTGCCACAACAGATAGGGGAAATCTAAATAAGATTGACAATTACCCAATAAAGTCGGAGTTCAGGGCAGATGCTGTCTTTAAAATTTATCAGTTCCACACCTCATTTAGGAATAAATAAAGCATTAGCAGCTTTATCCAATGTTGGCTAGTTACCCATCCACTTAGATGGACACAACCATCATTTAATTCACCAGTCCTAACTTGACAACTGACTGAAAGACGTCAAAAGAAACGAACCTGAATCCAACACTGTGAGCAAGTCCTGCTGCGAACGATTGGTTTGAATTGGCCTTCTCAACTGGCTCGCAGAATGTAGCCTGAGCAGGATCATCAACTGAAGAAACCCGGATCAATCTGGCCTCATACTGTGATTCAATATTCACATCTCCATGGAGTAGTGGCTGCATCCACGCCTTTCCACTTCCCCTCCTTGCATACATCAAGCATCCTTTCTCCCACGAATCATCAGTAGCTGCGGAAGTGCTTTGATAGTAATGGTGATGATAATTTAGCCACTCTTTCTTCATAGGGTAATTTGGACACCCTAGCACTCCAATGATGACTTCCCCATCCTCAATCAAAGCTAAAGCTACAGCATACTGATTTCCACGCACAAACCCCAAAGTTCCGTCCACAGGGTCAAGCACCCAATACCTTCCCTCTGGACCCCCAGTCGAGTTGCATCTCTTGATGGCCTCAAGAACTTCTTGAGTAGTGAGGTGTTTATCGGGTTTGTGAAGACCAAAATTAGGCGCATTATCTAAGCATTCATTGACTGCTTCGACAACAGCCGCTAGCGTTCCTGCTGAATCGCTTTTGGAAAGAGCTTGAACATCTTCCTCGGCAACAATTGATACACTCTGACTTCCAAAGACCTCTGTTAGTAACCAGCTTATGGTGGCTTGAACACCCCAATCTATGCAGTAACAACTTCATCAAAATTTAGGTAATCAAGAATGAAGAGGCAACCAAGAACAACTATGATATCATCTAATCTAGTAAGAAATTAACACATGTGAACAATAAAATTATGGAGTCGATGAGAATCCAAGACAAAGAAAACCTCTGCAGCCCACGCTTTTTACCACTGCTTGAGATACTAGCTGAAATCTCGGGGCACCGGGGCATGATTTGACAACATAAAAACTTTTAGGGATTGAACACAGGCAGTATAAACTATTTCAGTATGATAATTCAACATCAACTAGTTGAATGCCAATTAAGCATCATTTCCCCAGAAGAAGTCGGATTCAATTTCTATAGCTCAATGAAAAAGTTCGTGTCTTCAAGGAACATTGATAATATGATAAGCAGAAGAACATAATCTTCCACACTTTCTAGCGAAAATGGCTGTTCTCTTCTCCCTCAAACTCAGTTTTTATCAGTAATTGGAAATATCCCTTAGAATACTCCACTATAACAACAACAATTCTTCTTTTAAAAATCACAGACTAAAATATTCATACGTATGTTTTATGATTGCCATCAACACACATGCGCATGACTGGTCTACGGCAGAATACTATAAAAAACTAGTAACTATATAAAATCGAATCAGTAGAACTCCAACTATACGACGTCGTCAGCAAGAGAAAGCAGCCCAACAGTCCAAAATCTTAACATGCAGGATTGGAACAGAATCCAACAAATTTGCGAAGCACCCGTCGATGCGGTTCCGATTGCAGCATCCCATTTGAAAGCACGACCGAATGGGCAAAACACGAACGACCCAGATAATCACACACATTAAAAGGTTATAATTCAAGGACGGAAGAGAAAAACAGAGAGAGATACCTGCGACAGTAACCGGGGAATCGTCCTCCTTAGACTTGACCGCGTCGCCGGCCCTCGAAACCAACCCGCGCTGCACCCTCCGGCACAGGGAGCACGCCATGTGGACCGCTTTCACGGCCACATCCAATTCCTTGGCATATTTCTCGTCCTCCATGGAATGGAGATACGAACAAAACGAAGACGAAAACGGAAACACCAAGAAAGATCCAATATTTTGGCAGGAAATCGGAAATGGAAAACGACCCAGTTCTCGAATCTCCTCCAGTCACATGACAAGGACCGTTGGATCACACACGCGCGACGGGAGCTCAGCGCAGAGAACCCGCGAACAGTTCGGCTCTCATTTCGAAGGGCGGTCGGGCATTTGGTTCTGGGTTTTCCGCTGCTCTTGGAGAAAAGCGAGGCCGCCGTATGCTCGGAATGGTATGGTGGGGGAAAGCGACGGCGTTGTTCATGCCTACATCGTATCGCGTCGAAGAGCGTAGGGGCCAGGACAATATGCACGAAAGAGCAAGCCCGCCGGTCTCTCCATCCTTCCCGTATACTTCCCTTTCCCTCGCCAAAATAGAAAATTAGAGTTACTTTAATCAGCACCAAACCCCAAAATAGACTATCCTTTTCCTGTGCCAAGTGAGGGGGACATATCTTTTTTTTTTTTGTCAGTTCTACTCTAATCCAACTCTAACACTCATTCTCAGACTTTTGTCTCGCCTCCTTGCAGGGCGTGGGAGTCGAAACCCACTCTTGAAATGAAATCTTCCCCACCCCAATCCCTCCGAGAAGGTGGGGATTTGAACCCTCAACCTCCCCCTTCCAAGATGGAAGGTGGTCACTGGGGCGAATCCCTAGTGGTTGAGGGGGACACATCGACTGACGTCAAGTTCAGCTAAAAACATTGCA
The DNA here is from genome assembly GCA_014182715.1 of Eucalyptus cloeziana. Lineage (NCBI taxonomy): Eukaryota > Viridiplantae > Streptophyta > Magnoliopsida > Myrtales > Myrtaceae > Eucalyptus > Eucalyptus cloeziana. The sequence continues at coordinate 37,938,960 of CM024639.1, forward strand.
TCTTCCCCTAATGACACGGATCTTGTAATGCACGAACTCGAGTGACTCGCACTTAACCAAACGATAACTAGCGAGATGTAAATCCGCCGGCAAAAACAGACAAAGTTGAACCGACTGAAATGATCGCATGCTCTTCCATTTGATAGTCATGTGTGAATGAAACGATGTAAGTTCTCAATTAGTTATCCAATAAAAATGAGTCAAATCGCATGAGATTTCTCTGATTAACGATTTATTAATAATTTATGTATTGAAATATAAGTAAGGCAGCACTATCCCTCTAGGCCTTTTATTTTTCTCTAAACACGTCTCTCTACTTTTTAATAAGCGTCACCAAACTTTCATGAATCGATTTGGTAATGGAATTTGCTAACATGGCTTGACGCGATTTTAATATGTACACTTTTATTATTGCTAAAAAAAATACGACTCAAGCTCGTATCATCCACGACCGGGTGTTGCTCAAGCTTACGGCATCCATGGTCGCAATCTCATTCAGCTCGAGCTCATGCCATCCATGGCCACTTGAAGTTGAGATCGGTCGCTCGAGCCGGCAGCCATGACCGCTCTATTCGAGCGGGACGACCGCAAGCGATGTGGTCCAAGTCTCAGGGGGCAATGGCCGTGCGGAATGGCAGTGACCTACCGTGAGAAGGTTCGGATGTCGGGTGATTTAGGACTTTCTGTGCTCATGATTTCCCCTTTCGCGGTAGGGGAATTCCTGAAAATTGAGCGTCCGGCCCACGTACTTCAATGATCCATTTTAGCAATCTGTCAGGCATTAGCAAAAACCAACCCACCGTAAAAAGTACAACGAATTGACTAATCGTAAGACATTTCAAAAGGTGAAAAAATATAACGAAACGACTTTTCGTAACACGGTTCAAAAAGATGAAGGAAAATTTTACACAAAAAGTATAACCGAAATGATTTTGGAGTTCAAATAAAAGTAGAAAATCACTATGATCTAAACTATTTTAGTCGGTGAATGTCATGGATTCCTATTATTATAGTTCGTAGTAGCAACTCCATATTCGATATACTAGCACAAAGTGCATAATTCTCGAGTTAAAAAGTGAGCTAAAATCCTCGGCAAATCGTATCAAAACAAACTAAGAAAAGGATTTAGAAGAAACGCAACATTTCTAACCTGTCCCAATCTTCCGTTGGAGGCTAGTTCGTCACTTCCCCTGCATTGTGTTCTATATCCGCAGAGGCGTGGAACCGGGACGATGCAGCGTGCCGTCGAAGAGGAATGGGTTGATTCAGCCGTCGGCCATGTGATAGATGCCCATGTCATTACCTTCAGTATTGCTTATACGTACCGTCGTCTGTGAAGTATGTACAGTTATGCTCGATGCCGCGATATCGATCGCTAACTTCCATGGAGAAAGACGAGTTGGGACCCAGAAACAGAGATGTATCGCCCAAGCTGCCGACCTTGGTCCAGGTGCTTGCTTCCAAGTCGAGCAAGAAGGCTTGAAAACCGGAGGTCACGAACCCTTGTCGCCATTCTTGGGACACCACCAGCGGCGATCCCCAGCACTCCACGAGATAATGCTTTTTGAGGTGCATGAAGGTGACCAATCAGCGCAGCCTCCGCGCCACGACTCGGCCGTCTGCAGCGGGATTCAGTCCGTCTCGTTTCACGGGGAACACCCTGATCGTTCCCCTTGCGTCCACGGCTAGAAATCTGCCTTTATGGTAAATTAGGTCCATGTATATCCTGTGGGGGCTCACCATGGTCCACGCACGGTCTTGGTGGTTCCACAGCGCCAGCCGCCGGTCGATATCGCCGAGAACCATGATGTCGGACTCGGCGGATGAAAGGGGGCACGCCGAAAGCGCGAACTTACCGATGTCCACGTTAAAAGAGCCATATGGCTTCAAGGCCGAAAGTTTGACACGGGCGCGCCCGCGGGATAGAGGATTGAACAGCCGGACGTCCCCACCTCCCCGATCGTCATAATCCAACCCCGCGAAGACAAGCACCTCTTGCGCCGCACTTTCCGCAAGGGGAACTCGTAGAAGCTCCGCCGCCGCAGGCTGAAGAAGCCGGGTGAGTTGGGACGTGTCGGGTTCGCAATCATCAGCCACGGGACGCTGATCCTTCGCTGGAAACCTCCTTGGAGTCGGACGACGACGTTGCGCCAATGAGAACATGTTTCGCTGAAATCGATGAGGTCGTCGAGGGGGAGTCTGTACGCGATGAGCTCGACCAGAGGCGAGGGGAGATCGGACCAGCCACCCGCCATGGCATGGAAGCAGCGCTTTTTCTGATCGGTCCTTTCGAGACTTATGACATACGGTCACGAGCAGTGCGAATACATGAATCAGATCTCTAGGCGGACTAGGAAAAGCCAGATGTCGCGAGCCCAAGCACAAGTAGGAAAACCAAAAGCCTCCGTTGCAGTTATTATTATTATTATTATTATTATTATTATTATTATTATTATTATTATTTTGAAGTCTCTTTTTATTTATCTTTGTCAGAATAGTTAAAGCAGATTTATCCGTACAGTATTTTGAACTAAATGAAATAAGTGAGCGTATAAATTATTCGCATTCAATTTTCAATAAGAATTTGCTGATAAGTATTCGTATTATTTTTGTTCCCACCCGCTGCGGTTTGAGGTATATCTCTAGACTATTGAGAATATACCAAAGTTTTACTTTTAAAAACCTTTTGCACCTCCACCATTATCCTAAAGTCCCTATTTCCAAAAAGGATAGCATTGTTTCCATCTTCCATATGATCAAATCTACCCGATTTTTCACCAAAGAGATAAAATTTCCCTCAATATGCAATTGCAATTTAAAGTGGTGGCCCTAAATTTATTAACTTTCCTCCTTTTTTCAGTTTTTCCATTTACATGTAGGATTTAGTTGCCAAAACTAAGAATTTACGTGTTTTATGATTATTTATTGTTTGCATTATGTCTTTTTTTCAATGTTAGATGTTATTTCCAAATTAGTTTTCTCAAAAAGAAAATTTTCAAGAACCTAATTGTTTTCTGTGTTATTGAGCAAATTTATGGATCAATTGTTAAGTAGAATCTAGAAAATTTTTAACACAACCACTTGCTTATAAACTTTGCTTTTGTTATGCAAGTTACCATCAAACATTTTGTTATTGGTTGTCTTTTATACACACACATATATAATGGGATGATAGGATAAAACAAAGAAAACCCTCTTTAAAGATTTTTCAAAAATCACAATTAAATTCTCCAACATGATATTGCATTATACCTGTGAAATCTCATCATTTTGGATTGATAAATATTATATCCATGATACTGCATTATGGATAATGTTTGAGTGCATTCCTAAATACTCCTATAACGCCTTACCTACTCCGTTTAAAGCTAACTCCCCAATAGTAAGGAAAAAAACATATTGAATATATAATTTCTTAGAATTTTTCTTTTCAACAAAACTTTTTGCCCACAGAAGTAAAATCTAAAATGAAAAAAGAAAATATAGTGCCTTTAATATACATGCAATACCACTAGATCTTAAATAAAATGTATGGAATGCTTAATTATGACAAATATATCTTAAATAGAAATAGAAATAGTGAAAAAAGAAGGAGTGACCTTAAATTGCAATAGAATGATTGATGGCAATTTCATCTTTTAGTGAAAATATGGTGGTCATATAAAGTGAAAATAGCGCCACCCTAACAAAAGTACCATTTTCTTTTTGAAAAGGCATCCTAGTCTCTAAATTATCACATCCATTTGGACATCCAAAGCTATAAATAAAACCAAACCATCAAAACTCTAAACAAGATGTTAAAACAAAGTTGCAAGGAGGGACAATTCGGTCTTTTCAATGCGGGTTTTGCTTAAGGGTGTGCAAAATACCCGGGAACCGCCCAGACCGCCTGGAACCGGACCAAAACCACCCGGAACCGGCGGTTCTTGAGGGAATCGGTCCGGTTCCCAATTCCAATTTATGGGAACCGGTGGGTATTGGTTCGATTCCCGATTCCATGGGCGGATCCGCCCACCCACCCATCCAGACCGGACGGGAACCTTTTTAATATTAAAAAAAAAAATTACTAAAAGAAACCCTGGATCTCATCTCATCTCACTCCCTTCGTCTTCTTCGATTCTCGAGTGTAAAGTCTAGCTGTAGAAGTTACACATGTGTATTGCGTTGTATGCCAGGAAATGAAGAAATAAGGAATTGAAGAAGATCCTCTCTAGCTGCTGAGAGATGTAAGTGGTGCTTTTAGGCCAGGTGTGCTAACAGCACTAGTAGGCGTTAGGTTTGTAGTACTCGCAGGTGAGATGAAAGCAGTTCACCGTCATGGATGCTTCTTGTCGTTTCTATCTTTTTTAGCTGAAGACCTAGAAGGATGTCTATCTCGAAGCCGAGTCTATTGTGATAGCTCTAGTTGCTCGGAACCTCAACCTGCTTCGGTCCACTCCATTCCAGGTTTGTTCCGTGAAGGAATGACAGCTCGGGGACCGCTCTGAGTCAACTCCCGAGCAGTAATCTTTTTTTTTTTTTTTGTAAGACCCCAGCAGTAATCTTCATTTGCGTTAAGTCTATTATTTCAAGAAGATACATGTATGTAGACATCACTCGGCACAACACTTTGCATGTGCAGATCGTATTTGTAAATTCGCTACGTTTACTTCTCCTGCCGTCCACATCTCCACGTACTTAAATTTGATTTTTCTTTCTTTGGCTTGCTTTGATGTTACGTAGTCGTTCTATGTTGAAAACCAAAATTGTTTCGCGTCAATGTCGGTTCCATGGATCCACTCGGAAACCGGACCGGACCGGCAGTCCAGTTCTCAAGTGGATCCATGCAACAAATGGGTGGATCTCGGTTCCAATTTTTCGAAATCGGTCATTAGCAGGCGGTTCCTAGTTCTAAGTCGGGAACCGCCCGCCTGGACCATACACACTCCTAGTTTTGCTTGGAGGTATGTGAATGGAATATGCACGTGTGAAGATACAATAGTAGATTTTGGTTAATAGTGTACTCCCTCGATTAAGATAAAAAAAAATTAAAGTAACTAACTCTTTGGTTTGTTCTGGGTCGGGAAGGATTTATTGTTAGGCTTGTATTGGGCAATAGCTCTCCCATCTTTCTGGTTTTAGGCAATAAATTTATATTCTTACGGAAAAAAAAAAAAAAAAAAATTTTTGGCATGTATGCCAAAGGTCATTGAATGTGAGACAAAGCATGATAAATCAACTATAGTTTGAGGAAAGTTAAAAATAGTCATCCCATTTCTTTTAATCCACAGGAGAAATTTGCATCCGTCCTCATTTTTAAAAGATTGATACAACAAAAAGTTCTAAATTGGCAGATTCATACCATATTTACTTTTATAAAAACCTCCAAATTGGTACATGCATGCCACATTTATCCAAAATTAATTTTTATGTTATGAAAAAACTTCAAACTAATACATCTATGCTGCTCTCTACCACATTTATCCCAAATTGTGGTAAATTTGAGCTTTTTTTTTTTGCTAAACATGGGATAAGTGTACAAATTAGGGTACATGTGGCATGGATGTGCAAATGTATCAGTTTTTGGTATTTTATGATATTAATCCATTTATGAATATAAATTTTTTTTGGTAAAATTAATAAGTATTTTTTGCATCCCACTTAAAACACCAAAATTGAAAAGACCCACCTACCAAAATTAAACGAGATATATTAACTCTTTTGCTTTTCACTATACTTTAATTTTTAACCGAATCAATTTACTTAATTTTACCATCATAAGTTGTCTTTGAAACGGACTACATGTATTTTGACATACTTTCTTTTCATCATTTTATAGACTAAATTAAATTAAACCAACAACTCATATTTGAGAAAAAAAACGATTTTGTTTAATGATTTCAAATCTATCCATAAACCATATGAAATATTCATGAATCATTGACATCCTAATAATAAAAATAGAATTTGCGAAGAACTACTGATAAGTTGATGCATATATTCAAAAAATACAAACATAACGTGCTCGGAGTTTTCTAAGTTTACTTGATATATATTTTTGCTGTAAAATTTAATATAAATTAAAATCACTTAGTCCAACCAGTGCTATGGTTTCTTCTAATATTGTTTACCAAACGAACCACATCAATATGCAGTGTTTGCAATTGTATTATCATTGTGAGAATTTGTAAAACTATTACCAACTGTTCTAAAAATTTAATCAACGTGATTTTATATTTAAATATTCCAACACTTCCCTTCACACGTAAGCTGGACTTAAGTTTAAAGGGTGAAAATAGGCAAATTGGATAACTGTTAGGGAGGATGTTAGCAATATTATAATATTTATTTGATCTTGTATATCTTTCAAAATCATGCATATTTTTGATAGTGCATATTGATTAGATATGGTATTATGTTTATCTTGTTATCTTAAATAATTATCCAATAAAGCCCATAAATAGGCTCATATAGTATTTATTAATTTAAATTGAAATATATACAAATTCCCAAATTTTATCTTTACCTTTATTATTCTCAACTCGGTACAGACGGGCATTGTTAAGTTAGTATTTCGCAAGCCAGTTGCATGGGGCCTCCTCTTTGATTCTTGACCTTTTGTTGGTCATTCAGAGAAGTCAACACCACCTACCATCCTTAGATTAGCTATTTCCAACGTAGGCCAGCTTCGACTATATGACTTGATTTCAAACTCAAGCTAACTTAATCACTACGAGTTTGAAAGAGGATGTTAGAAATATTTAGATATATTTTGGAGTTATTATTTCCTCTCATTTTTTATATCTATTCTGATATTTGATTTGATTTTATTAAATAGTCATCTACTAAACATAGGCTCTTCGTGTACTCTTTTCTATAAATCAAATCAAGAAGACATTGAAGAGAGGTTCCGATCTCTCCCTTAGCTGGCAAACCTCCCAGACTCTTGCTCTAAGCAATCACACATCCCCTCAATGGCGGATGACTGGTTGACTTTTCCCCTTAAATCTGCTTGAAGATACTGCACATAGACTACCCGTCGAGGACGTGATCCATTTCGGTGGGACGGGCACCCGTCGGCACACCCTCGCGGTCCGGCCGGGAGGGAGTCCCGAACGGACTAATGCCCACCCCGGCCGGACAAGAAGCATCATCCCGAACCGGGGGGAACTCCATATGAAGGCGAAGAAGTGCTCGTCTTTGCGGGGATGGATCGCGGCCATCGGACGCAACAGTCCGATCCTCTACCAGCATGCGGATCTCCTGGACTCGAACCAAGGACAAAGCTCCCTAACCATCGCCGGACGTTCGAAATTGATGGACCGAAAAGGAGGGACGATGGGGCCTCTCCCTCTCGAACCAATTCAAACCTCTCACGCCATCGTCCAAGCTTCCCGCTTGGCCGACCTCCATTCGACACCACGAAGATGACGTCAAACCGACGCGATCGAAAGGGGGTGCTAGTGCAACGAGCGCGTCGACCGACGGTGTCCCGACCCGGGTCACCCGAAGTTTCGTCGAAACGACGTGTTGTCTAAAGGGTTGCGGTGAGCACCGACCGACGACGGAGACGGGAGACCCACGTCCCCCTCGAAAGTTTACGTGCCGTCCCCCCGAAATTTGTACGGTCCGAGTTTTAGGGGAGAAAGGGAAAAGGATAAAAGGAGAAAAAGGGGAAATGAAATAGAAAAAGGGTGGGGAGGTGATGGAGACATCGGGGCGCCAGTGGCCATGTGCAGCAATGCGGCGGTTACTAGAACTCGATTTGACAGCTTCGCGTCCCCATTGCTAACGGTCTTCCGTCTCCAGACTCCGTCGCTATTATAATTTGCACCGCCGCCCCCCAAAATCATAAAAATGATGAAAAGTTTATTTATTCAACGTGATATTTAAATTTTTAGTACGTATTTAGTTTAGACCTAAATCATCCCGAAACTTGAATTAATATAAAGACACTATAGGGACTGGATTGAATGCATATAAAAAATCTAGAGATGATGTTTAACGAATTAAAAATTAATGAATCGTGTTATGTTGTATTTGATAAATTAAAAAAATTATGGATTATATTGCATATTAAATAAAATTTTAAGAATTGTTCATATCATTATCCTTCCCTCAATGCAACGGGAGGGGTCTCCCCCGTTTCGATGGACCTCACCTCAGCTTAAACTAAATGGAGAAAATGCATAGTCTTATAAATTGACCCCTGAATTTATTGCTCCGCACACCTAGAAACAGCAACTGCATGTCGTCCGACGGCTTCCCACTAGTCGGTTTAATTCGCCGGATCGACAAAGCCACGAAAGGATGGTGATCCTGTCCTCGCTCGCGTTCATTTATGGTTGCGACACGCACCCTTCTTAATTTGCACCTCATTACATCCATAAACTCCTCAAAGTCCTACTCAGACTTGCAACCACACTCCACTCGGAATTTATTTGATTTTCAATAACTTTTCAAGAAGAATCTCATGGAAAACACGAAAATTCTATAAAATAGAATGAATTAAAGTAATAGACCACTTATCCCGTCATCCATCCCATTGTAATAAGTTTGAGAGGAATATAATTTTAGAATTCGTATCTCGTCGCTACAATAAATTTTTGGATAATATATTTTGCTTGATTTTGCACAACTTTTTGATAAAACCTCATAAAAAATATGAAAGCGGTTAACATTAAAGAGGATTCCATCAAAGAGGATCCCCTCAGAGCCACGCAATACTCGCTCTCTTTGTGTGAATCCAAGCTAACATCCCTCCCAATTGATCTATCTAAGGGGTAGTGGCATGATTATCAAAATCACATGTTCCTCAATTCGTGTCGTCCATTCAACCCGATCCGAGATCTCAGTGGCATGAATCGCAGGCGAATTTATCTGTTCACTAACCAATCTACAATCTCTGATGCTTATCCATTGCTTCAATCCATCCCAAATTTTTATGCACTCGTCTCTTGATTCGTCACGCAGCGATGGAACAGAGGATGGAATCGCTATTCCAACGTAATTCTTTACTCTGTTCGCGAAATTATACCGTCCCGACTCCCGCGAACGCCGTGAACCATGGAGACGCCCGCACCGGAACCTTGCCCCACCCCAACCAAATCCCACGGCCGTCACAACGCCGTTAAACGCGCCTCCCTTCCCACCTCCCCAAGCCGCGTACGAGCGGGCCCCGCTCAGGAGGGAGGTCGGGTCGGAGGTGCCGCTGGTCCCAGCCCACCGCAAGTCCCGCGACCAGCGAAGAACATACGGACAAGTCGTGCTCGTTCGAGAAAACAGCAATAATTGGAATTTTAAGGTCTCACGTAATAATATAATCCGCTCCCCCCCGCTCCCCCTCGTTTAGCTGTCTCGGCCGCGAATTGGCAAGATCCAAAAAGAAATGTCGTTTTCTGCTCAATATAAAAATATTCGGCCACCGCCACCACCCCCGCTTTTTACAGAGATACCGGCGCGTCACATCGGAGTAGAAAGTAGAGGAAGAAAAGAAAAAGCAAAAAGATCTTCACGTAAACACAGCTGGGATTTTTAGGGAGGCTGATGGGAGATCATATGATTGGGGAGAGTCCCTAATCCCCATTTGCATTAATCTCGCTTCCCCCATGTTTTCTTCAAATGGTCGTGGGGCCCCCACTTCGCCTTCATTTTTGTTTTTTGTTTTTTGGGCACTCCCGGGAGTAGTAGATGACAGCCTAATCACCAGCCTGGAAAAGGTTGTAGTTGTAGTAGTCGCTCTGCTTGCTCATGAAGAAAAAGCATCCTTCTTTAATGGCGCGCTCTCTCTCTCTCTCTCTCCTCCTCGCGCGGCGGCATGGCGTTCCCGTCGTGTAATGCGGATTGAGCTCTTCTGGGTCTAGCCTCTCCGGCTCCGGGGAGGACTCCGCTCGACTCTCGGAGCATTCTCGCTCTGCAGAACGGTTAGTGCCCTGTGAAAAGCTCGTCTTTTTTGTTGTTTCGCGTGCGTGTGTGCTCGTCTTCGGAACGAAGCTTAGAGAGTTGCGTTTTTCCGGCAGCTTGGTCGACTTGAGCAACTGGGTAAGTGAGGATTGGGATTTCCAAGATTCGGGAGCTTTCGAGAGCTTTCATCATTCTGCTCTGTAAGTTGGGGGGTTTCCAGATCTTATCGAACCGGAACTTGACCTCTTTAGTGATCGGTGGTTTGTGATTTGAGTGAGGGAGGAGTCGGGACAGTCATTGTTTCCTGAAAGTGGCGGGATTCAGGTTGCTATTAATGTTCATGGGGAAGATGAAGCTGGAGAAGTCGGTGACCCTGCTTCTTGGGGTGGTTCTGTTTGAGATTTTATGTGTGGAATGTCAAACGGCATTTGTGCCCACTGATAATTACTTGATATCCTGTGGTTCTCCGCAAAACATTACATTCCAGGGTCGAACATTCGTCCCCGATTCAGGGCAATCTTCCCGTGTGTCGAGAACGGGGAATTCCATTGTCGCTAGCTCCAATGCTAGCATTCCGTCTCCTATCTATCAGTATGCTCGTGTTTTCTCCAGCATAGCCTCTTACGAATTCAATATCAAGCAACAGGGGCGCCATTGGGTCCGCCTCTACTTTTACCCCCTTCCAAATTCCAGCCATGACTTGACAGCTTCCTCTATAACCGTGGTGACTGATGAATTTGTACTCCTCAACAACTTTACTTTCAAGAACTATAATGGTCCCTACATGTGGAAAGAGTATGCAATCAACGTGACTTCAGATATGTTGAGTCTCACTTTCATCCCCTCGAACAACTCGGTCTCTTTTGTGAATGCGATTGAAGTCGTCTCAATTCCAGATAAATTGCTGTCTGGTCCAGCTCTTAATGTAAATCCATCTACCCCCTTCAATGGCCTCTCAGAACTTGCATTTGAAACTATTTACCGTTTGAATATGGGGGGTCCGCTGCTCACTGCTCAAAATGATACCCTTGGAAGAACTTGGGAGAATGATGCGAAATATCTCCATGTCAACAGCTCTGCCACAAATGTCTCTGTCAACCCTTCATCGATTAAGTATCGTGACCCCGTCACGAATGAGATAGCGCCTAATATGGTATACGCGACAGCAGAAAACATGGGAGATGCAAATGTTCCAAATGTGAACTTCAACATAACTTGGGTCTTCCATGTTAATCCTGACTACAAGTATTTCGTGCGGGTGCATTTCTGTGATATAGTCAGCAAGGCTCTAAATTCTCTTGTGTTTAACCTCTACATAAACTCCGACAATGCTCTGGGAAGCTTCGATATTTCAACCTATGCTACTGACTTGAAAGTGCCGTGCTACAGGGATTTCATCTCTAACTCTTCCGATGGATCGAGAAATTTTACTGTTAGCGTAGGTCCAGACATTATGGCCGATTACGCTAACGCCATAATGAATGGGCTGGAGATCATGAAAATCAGCAATGAGGCAAAAAGCTTAGATGGATCCTCTCGTGTTCAGAGCCTCCTTCCAGAGTCGTCTTCAAAGAAGAGCAGGATAGCAATTATAATTGGCTGTATTGTTGGAGGCCTGGTAGCCGTGGCTTTTGCTGTTTTCTGTTACTGCTGCTTGGCAGCTCGGAGGTCAAAAACAGCTCACCAGCCACATCCATGGTTACCACTGCCATTATATGGAAATTCCCAGACCATGACGAAGATGTCCACAACCTCTCAAAAAAGTGGAACTGCTAGCTGCATTTCTTTGGTTTCCTCCAACCTAGGACGGTTCTTCACATTCCAAGAAATCCTAGATGCGACCAACAAGTTTGATGAGAGCCTGCTTCTTGGTGTTGGTGGCTTTGGCAGGGTGTATAAGGGAACGGTTGAGGATGGAACTAGAGTTGCAGTCAAGAGAGGTAACCCTAGATCCGAGCAAGGGCTTGCTGAATTTCGGACTGAGATCGAAATGTTATCTAAGCTCCGCCACCGCCATCTTGTTTCTCTTATTGGCTATTGTGATGAGCGCTCAGAAATGATTCTCGTGTATGAATATATGGCAAATGGGCCACTCAGGAGCCATCTGTATGGAACAGATCTACCTCCTCTTCCATGGAAGCAGCGCCTAGAGATCTGCATTGGGGCTGCAAGGGGATTGCATTATCTCCACACGGGTGCAGCTCAAAGCATTATTCACAGAGATGTCAAGACCACAAACATTCTATTGGATGAGAATTTCGTTGCTAAGGTTGCTGACTTCGGCCTCTCGAAGACAGGGCCCGCTCTGGATCAGACTCATGTTAGCACTGCGGTTAAGGGCAGTTTTGGTTACCTAGACCCCGAGTACTTCAGAAGGCAGCAGCTAACTGAGAAATCTGATGTGTATTCCTTTGGAGTTGTTTTAATGGAAGTTCTCTGCACTAGACCTGCTTTGAACCCTGTACTTCCAAGGGAGCAAGTGAATATTGCAGAGTGGGCGATGAGCTGGCAAAAGAAGGGTATGTTGGATCAAATCATGGACCCGAATCTTGTGGGGAATGTTAACCCAGCGTCTCTCAAGAAGTTTGGAGAGACTGCTGAGAACTGCCTGGCTGAGCATGGAGTTGATAGGCCGTCAATGGGGGATGTGCTGTGGAATCTCGAATATGCCCTCCAGCTCGAGGAAACATCCTCGGCTCTGATGGAACCGGAAGATAATAGCACGAACCATATTCCAGGCATTCAGCTGACACCACTGGAGCCGTTTGACAACAGCACGAGCATGATAGATGGCAGAACTGATGATGATCCTGAGGATGCTGCCACAAGTGCTGTGTTCTCTCAGCTGGTTAATCCTCGTGGAAGATGAGAAGAAACCGCCTGAGTTTAAAAATGGAGGTTTTCCATTTTCGTGTCTTGTTCCTCATCATTTTTCTTCTGTTCTTTAGCTGATTATCTCATGGAGTTTGTCTAGACTAGCATTAGGTGCTGATCGACTTATGGAATGGAATGTTTTATGAGTGCACCGTCAAGATTCTATTGTTCTTGTGATTCTCAATTTGTCTGGGTTTTAGATGCCCGTGTTCTTGTTAGTGATAAGAAAAGATAATGATTTCGTTGGATTTTACACTTTCATTTACAGAATGAGTATAAGGAATAAGACAGTGTGAAATGATTCCTCTTCCAGATGTTCTTTTGTACAAGTATTCTTGTTGTCTTTTGTTTTCTTGACGATGCTTGATGGATAAATCTGGAAACACTTCCCGACTTCTCTTCCCAAAACAACCACAACTTTAGACCCATTTCGTTAGCTCAAGGAGACAGGTGATGATGGGCACCCTCCTTTGATGCAAAGTCGTATGTTCTAATACGTATACAGTTCCTTTCACTAGTTTTTGGTATATTCCGTTTGCTGTTTTGGATTGGTCTCTTTTTGAACTGTATGCATTAGTTGTAGATCATAGCTCTACAGCTTTAGCAACTTTTAAGTTCTCATGTGAATTTTTGTTCCAAACCGAAGGACAAGTTATGATGTTTTGTTTCCCCTTGAAATGGCAAGAAGCTAAGTTGAATAATAGTTTGAGGATCATTGTAAGACCGTCACAGAAAAAGTACAACATCATGTGTAAAAGAGACACAAAGAAGTAAGGCAAAACAATGTGAATTAGAGATGCGGCTTTTCGGTACTAGGCTTTTTATTCCTTCCCTTAGTTCGATAATTAGGGGCAAAGCAGAAGCATCTGACATTTTTTGTAAAGATAACAACTGACGGTAATATATGATGAGGACATTCATTTTTTGCAAACTATGCCATGGCCAGAGCTGGTGGAGACACGTCTGGTGCAGTCCCATGTGACATTCTATTTAATTGCCAATGACCTCTCTCGGTCCTCATGATCACTTCCAGGAACGAAAATGCAAAGCTTGCAATCTGCAGAGAGAAGTGAAGTAGTCCTATACTTATCTTCGCCTCCCACAACTGGCATAGCCACACCGGGCTTTGCTGGGTTCACAAAATCGGGCTGATAAGTCTGTCCAAGCACACCTTCCACCTTCGGCGACAGGCCGAAAAACCTAAACTGCACTTCCAAGTGAGCAAAGCAATCATCAGAAGGCAACATATATCTGTGAATCCTATCATCTTCTTTTGTAATAGGAACCACGTTCACCATAATCTCACACGCGTCTTTTAAGGTCACTGATACACTGTTCTTGCTTGATACTCTCTCAACCTTTATGTCTTTTGCCTCAGAGCTCCATGTGGACATAGAGTTTTGTGGCATTTCTATTACATTTCCATTGTAAGAGAAAATCAAATGGTCAAACTGATCATCCCAAGTCTCGGCTCTTGTTGATTCCAAGGAGAAGGACTGGGAGTTGAAGAGGATTCCGAGGGCTTGAATCCATGTGTTATCTCGGGCTTGACCGGCTGGTCTATGGCCAATGAAGCGAGCATTGATTTGGAGGGCAGGGTCTGAAACTAAACTGAAAGTTTGGTTGGTCTTGCCGTGGAAGTAGAAGACAATCCCATCTCCGCCAATGAAACGAGGATCGTAGCACGCAGAGCCAAGTCCGATGCAGTTTGGCTTGCGACCTGAATTTCAATTCTGAGTCTCTGTAAGCATTTGATATGAGCAGCATAATCGCTTGCTCTGAATCAGTTGCAAATAAAGGGCTAAACAGAGGTTATCTTACTTCTGCATTGGGAATCGCAAGTGGGGGAATCACAGTCCACATAGCAACCTTTTCTAGACCTTTGAAATGGTTCATATGGGCTCTCTGGGCATTCATCTGGGCATTTAAATGTCTGTGGAAAGCAGCGAGTCCCTGGTCTGTTGCAGAAGACGTAGCCCTCGAACCAAACCTGTTGAACTGAACGTCCCACCAAAAATGCTAGTACAGCGAGAAACGCATAGCCGCTGATTTTGGACATCTTTGAGAATGAAAACAAGGTTTCAGAAGCCAACAAGGCAAGGGATCATATAAAGCTGAAGTCCCATCTGTGTGGTACGTATTTATAGTACTCTAATTCACATTTCTTGCACAAACGTGTTTCTGTAGGTTTTTCATTTTAGTTCCATAGAGATCTGCAAAGTGTGGTTGACTCTCTTGCTACTTTACGGCGAGACTACACAAGCACGTGACATTTCCTGATCCGATAGAATTAGGGGACAAACAGAAACACTTGTACAATGCCCAGATCTTCAAATTTAACAAAAAATTCGAAAAGTTTTGATACTTTGTGATTGGTGATTGGGTGGACGGTCGCGTCGTTGCCTGAGAAGACACAAAAGTTTTCTCCGTTTCTCTGGCTGAGGGCGGGCCAATGTTTACGCTTTGCAGTTGCGTGAAACGATACATGCACCTGATCCGACGCATGAAGGCGAGTCCACACGTGATTGGCTCTTTTCCAGCACCAACAGCGCTGACATGGAGACGCTTCATAATTAATTGGCTAGATCCAATGAAGTGCAACTCATGGTTTTGACAATTTAAGCACGTTATATGCACATTCTACAAAATTTATACATGTTGGAAGATTCTTTCCGAACCTTGTGTGACTCTTGACTCAAATCATACCACATCTCACGAAATTTCGTGGTCTGCTTACAAGACCACGGGCTATGTATAATGGTATTAACAAAGGTTTAAGGCTTTTTTCACTTTTCGGTCTCAAGTTTTGAGCTTGACGGTCTTGTATGGTTCTGTTCCAAATTTCTGACTGATCTCACCTCTACAATGGTAAGAAAGCTGAAGCATGGGACGAGTTTTGTCTATGTGTATTATAGTGACAAGTGCCACTTGTTTACCTCCTCGTACTCTATATGTCCAATTTACCCGGAAAAAAAGTCGCATAATGTTTCTTAGCAATTCGTTAGATCAAAGAGATGTGACGTCATCGTGCCGTCAGCCGCTTATGTTCACTTATTTCGGACATATAACAAGCAAAGCAGAAGCTTCTGTCTTTATTCATCACCTTTAAGACCATGATAATACACATGACATTTCGTGTACAAGAGAAACAGACAAAGCAGAACAATGTGAACGAAGAGGTGCGACATCATTGTCGTTCACTTATTTCACACACGTAACTGGCGAAGCAGAAGCGTCTGCCATTATCCATCGTGATGGAGATGAGTGACATACTCATTTCTTGCAAACAATGCCATAGCCAGAGCCAGCGGCAAATCCGTGAGTGCAATCCAATGTGCTGGACTGCCCGCTCGACGATGCGCTCTCTTGGTTCGCATTTTCACTTCCTGGAGAGAAAATGCAAAGCTTGCAATCCGGAGCAAGAAGTGAGCTGGTCCTATACTTGTCTTCACCGCCCACGACCGGCATTGCGACGCCGGGCTTCGCCGGGTTCACGAAATCAGGCTGGTAGGTCCGGCCGAGCACGCCTTCGACCTTCGGGGACAGGCCCAGGAACTTGAACTGCACTTCCAAATGAGAGAAGCAGTCATTCGAAGGCAACATGTACTTATGAATCCTGTCGTCTTCTTCCGTGATCGGAACCACATTCACCATGATCTCGGCCATGTCTTTCAGAGTCACTATCACGCTGTTCTTGCTCGCAATTCTCTCGACCTTTATGTCCCTAGCCTCGGAGTACCATGTGGACATAGGGCTTTGGGTTAGCTCTATTTCCTTGCCATTGTAATTGAAATTGAGATGGTCAGCTTCATCATCCCACGCCTCAGCTTTCGTTGCCTCCAGGGAAAAGGACTGGGAGTTGAAGAGGATTCCGAGTGCTTGAATCCACGTGTTGTCTCGGGAGCGGCCGCTCGGTCTGTGGCCAATGAAGCGGGCATTGAGTTGGAGACTGATGTCCGAAACTAGACTGAAAGTTTGGTCTTTCTTGCCGTGGAAGTAGAAGACAACGCCATCGCCACCAATGAAACGAGGGTCATAGCATGCTGATCCGATGCCATTGCAGTTCGGCTTGCGTTCTGAGGACCAATAAGAGACCTTAATCAATTTGCTTGGACTGCATGGCCTAATTAAGCTCTGGATGTGGATTGGATAAAGCGAGACAAAGCCACCTTTTAGTCCTATACCTAGATATAGATTATGAAAAGCAATTTGGTTTCTACATTATAATATTTGATGGCTCAATTTGCGCTAGATCAATAGACGGGTTGGTACCGATGTTTGTTCTTATAACCTTGACTCAAGCCCGTCCATGACTCTGATATATTTGAATATAGCAAGAACGATTTCCCTCTCAGAACCCTTTTAATTTAATCTCAAATCTAAAGGATCCAAATTCTTGAAAGTTAAAGCATAGATACGAGGTGAGAGAACATTAATAAGAAAAGGCACAAAGTGGATATGGAGTTTGTGTGGTGGATATAGAGTGTGAGTGTGTGTGTGTCTCTTACGTCTGCATTGGGAAGAGCAAGTGGGCGAATTGCAGTCCACATAACAAGCTTTGTCCTTCTTGCTCATGGAGTAAGGGCTTGGGCATTCTTTTGGGCACGCTATATTTTGCCATTCGCAGCGAGTGCCCGGCAAGCAATAGACGGAACCTCCATTAAAAACCTGTTGCGTCGAGCTCTCGACAAAGATGAGCAGGACCAGAAACACGTAGCTGATCTTGGCCATCATCTTTGCAATATTTAGCAAAGCTAAAGACCCCAAGAGATGAAAAAGATTTAGAAGCCAAGATGAGATACAGAAAACGGAACGTTGCACGTCGGGTATTTATAGGAATCAGAATGCTCGCCATCTTTCATTGAGGTTCAAGCATTAAGGTTGACTCTGTGGATACTTCACGGTGAGACTACAGGCATGTGAGATTTCTTGATCTCAATTAAGGGGACGAGCAGAAACATGTGCACACTTAATAGCTTTGTTCGGCTCAGGATGTGCACTGCAGGTGTTTTAGACTGCCGTTGCAGGCCAGTAAAATATACTATTATATATTGGGTACGGTCCTCTCGATTTGGAGAAAGTTTAACACGTAAACTTAATACCATGAAGCATGCAAATGCAACATCATCGATTTAGCAGACATATTAATTGAATGGGTGATACCATATCAATATGAAATATAATATAAGTGTTACGAAATTTTGAGTAAAAATCTAAGAATGTATATAATTACACAATTTCTTTTTTCTCAATATCGAGCCAGCATTCCGTTCATATTAAATTAAGTTTACGCACTCTCTACACTGGTATATTCGTTTTCAGACAATTCAATGCTCTTTCAAGTACCGGGACAATTATGTTTCAGTATCTCGAGAGGTAAGTTGAGTCAACCCATTGAAAGAGCCCCACATGCACGTGATCTCATGTCTTGGCTCCTATCAGAGAAACCAAGATGACACAAGCTAAAAATTCCACTACTTGCTAATTATATGACACTTTTTTTCTCTATTGACAAAATGGTAGGAGGGTCGACCGGCGCTACAGACTTCATCGCGGATGCTGTATGCAATTCGGCTTGTATTTATCGCGATCGATGCTTTCAATGAGTCAAGACTCGAGAGTATATACAGTTTTTCTTTTTCTAGATGAGCTTCCTCTTTTCCACCAGAACAAAAATGGAACTTTCGTAGAATACAGTTGGAGCTCTGCACTACCGATCTGTCCTAAAGATTCGGACTATTATGAAGCGATGAATCTCATGTGTCATTCCTTAATCAGGAGAAAGTTCACACTTGCTTCCTGCTCAACCTATTTAAAAAAGGAACCAGAAATTGTAGAACTTCGAGTTCCGGCAACTTCCATTGGAGGGTATTTCATATATCGTCAATGCTTTCTAAAGAAGAAGCTGTTTCATGCGATCCAACAAAGTAGCTGTTTAACCTGGAGTACTATGCAAGAATCAGCAATTGAAAATACTTCGCCTGTTCCATGAGGCTGACTTAAAATATATAAAAGACAGTACACATTATGGATGACTTTGCGGGATTATTGGAGAAGAAGAAATAAAAAGATGAAGATAATGTACCGATGTCGTTCATTTGACACAACAAAGAAATTATCTTGACATTAGTTTCAAGTAAAGTCATTCCCGAGGCAATAAAACAATTCGAAGGGGGCGCTCTATCTAGTCTGTACGCATTTGGGTTCATAGTTCCAGCCAAGATTGTTGAATGAGTAATAAGACTTGTCACATCTTAGCGCTATTACAATAATTAAATATTAAACGACGCATTCATCTAACAGTTTAAGTTTTTAGAACAACTAATAATCCCATAAAATCTCATATGGTATCAGGGTTAGAAGTCCTTAATTCAAATCTTTTCGGGTCCTATTTGTATTTTTAATTGACAAAAAACCATACTAAGTATGGGGGAGTGCTAAAATGTTTAAATAATAAATCACACTTTCATTTAATAACTTAAGCTTTTAAAACAATTGATAATAATTCCGCAAAAATCTTAGATGATATCAGAGTTGGAAATCTTAAGTTTAAATCTTACTAGGCCATATTTGTCTCTCCAATTAAATATGTCCATGCTTAATACTGACAAAAAAACCAGACTAAGCGTATGATGGAGTGTTAGAATAATTAAATATTAAACAACACATTCATATAATAGCTTAAATTTTAACTTTATCACACATTCATCTAATAGTTCAAATCTTATCAGGTCCCATTTGCCCCCCAATTAAATTTTCACGCTTAGTATTAAGCAAAAACCAAGGGAGTGTATTCTAATAAACTACATATTCATTTAATAGCTTAAATGTGAGGAAGAGTGTTACAACTTTCATCTAATAACCTAAACTTTTAGAATGATTGGTAGTGGTCCCATAATAATCTTAAAAGTGCGACAAACATTATGCACCATAATAAGTGATAGGAAAATGAGGTTGAAAGACGGTCAAATAGTTGAAAGAAATATTAAGATGATAAAAAGTGGCAGCATTACAGCATGCGCATGCTGCTGACCATCATTTCTGTCTTTAACCATGCGACAAGAAGAGAGAGAAGATGTATCAAATTTCCACACGAAACCATCTCCCTGCAGTTCCGATGAAAGATGCTCTAGTTTGTCCATTTCTCTGTACTCTTTACCACTCTTTATGAGAATAACCATACCTTTGTTGAAAGTTGACCAAATAGTTGAAAGAAAAATTAAGATGCTAGAAGTGACAGCATTACGGACAGTATGCACACGCTGCCAATCACCAATTCTGTCTTTTAGCAGGCGACGAGAAGAGAGAGAAGAGGTATCTAGCTTCCAGATGAAACCATCTCTCCGCAGTTACAATGAAAGATGCTCTATTTTGTCCATTTCTCTGTACTCTTTACCACTCTTTATAAGTAGTATTGCTACCAAAAGTAACAAAGTCACTTCAAAGATTATCACCATATTGCAATCTCCGTCACATTCTGGAAGCTAAGTGCTAACGATGAAAGAAGCCAAGACTCAGGTGACTGCCGATGTAGGGATCGATTCATTGTGGAGGTGTTTGTCCAAGGATCTACAGTCTATCCTTCCACAGGTCATTCCAAACCTAGTGCAGAATGGAGAGGTCATTGAAGGAGATGGCGGCCTTGGTTCGGTCGTTCTTTTCAATTTTGGCCCCGGTGAGTCACGCCTCTTTTCTCGCGCTTAATAACTGGGAAAACTCGAGAATGGGCATAAGCCGGATTGAAGTCAATCACGTTAGGGCTAGGGATCTCATGTGGGTTTTCCTAATCTTTTGTTGGACTCAATCTAGGGTTTATGTAAGATTTGCCAAATGTTGATGACTAGTTCAGTCTGTCGCATCAAGCATCTAGCAGCCAAAGCAATGCCACTCTGTACCCTGGGCGATGACACTACTTGATTCAAAATATGAAAAAATTGAGAAAAATCAAAGCTTTTGTGGTAATGGAGACTTGTATAGGCGTTGTGCTTAATGTATCCTGTAGAGACCTATATCACAGAGCATGTGTTTTCATTTATCTTAATCTATAATGAGGGTTAATTACTGTCCATTAACATTTTTTCAAGTTAAACGTTAGATGTGCCGAATATGAAGTACCAGAAGGAGAAGATTGTGGAACTCGACGAGTCTTCACATCGAATTGGGTTGCAAGTGATAGAAGGGGGTCACCTTGACCTTGGCTTCACCTTTTACAAAACTTCATTTCAACTTACCGCAATTTCAGAGAAGCAGACACTGGTGGATGTGGTATACGAATGTGAGACAGAACAAACAGTCCTGCCCTCGAAAACTACGGCCGGCGCAGTTGCATGCATCAAGGGCCTCGAGAACTATTTGTTGAGTATCGATGCTATATAGAGGTAAACCTATCACAGTTCATCTCCGATTTAGAAAAGAGCAATAATAATGTGAATCAAAGCGTATTTGATCCTATCTGCATCAGAATTGGTACTCATGTATTTTCCTGTGAATGCTTACGTGATTGAATTGGTCATGTAGTTTTGTATCGATAACGTGTTGCTGGAAAGAGAACTCCATCAGGGAGAGATGTACACATGAATCATAAGCACATCTTCAATAAAAGTGAAAACGAGGGACATGATCTTTTGTATATGCCATCTTCCGTGCATAGGAGAAATTGATAAACAGGACAACAATAGTCGACCGACACAAAAATGATTAGTTTTTTGGGTTCTCATTCAATTAATCTGGTCAGTACACTTTGCCATACTCGGGTGGCTCTTCGAGGTAATATTCGAGGGCCAAAGTACTATACACGTGCAAAAGTTCCCCATGATGTGACAAATTAGTACAAGACAACTGGAAGAAAGAATTGCTGAGAATAGAAATTTGAGGGTATTTAAAGGAGAGAAGCTTGTCATAAACAAATGAAAGGAGAATCTCAGAAATCGGAATCAAGAAACACCCGATCCAAATATAAACAGGTCATAAAAAGTATTCAGATGTGTACATTGTGCCAAAAAAATTCGCCATCTAGTCAAATGACCTTCGCCTGAATCACAGGAAAAGTATCAAACAATCCTAAACCTTTTGTATTAATACCAATTCAGTCCTAAACTTTTAAATTTGACCAATTTAATC
Source organism: Eucalyptus cloeziana (assembly GCA_014182715.1). NCBI lineage: Eukaryota > Viridiplantae > Streptophyta > Magnoliopsida > Myrtales > Myrtaceae > Eucalyptus > Eucalyptus cloeziana. The sequence goes on from CM024639.1 coordinate 37,960,836, forward strand.
CTAAACATTTTTATATTGGTACCAATTCAGTCAATCCAACTAATTTAAGCTGGAATTTGCTAATGTGACCGCCGGCGGTCTTATGTGGTGCCACGTGGACAAATTTTATAATTTTTTATATTTTTTTTCAAATTTTTTAAATTATTTTTTCCTTTTTTTCTCTTTTCTTTTCTCCTTAGCCCTTGGCCGGCGAGGTCGCCAGCCGATCGACCATCGCCGGCCATAGGCTAGTCGGGGAGAGGGGCCCCGCGCCCTCGCTAACCACTGGCGAGGGCGTTGACCCCCACCTAGATCCAAGCGAGGGTTGAAACCCTCACCTGTTGGCCAACAAGGGCCTCTGCGCCCTCGTCGGCCACAAGCGAGGGTCGCCGCACCCTCGTCGGCCACAGGTGAGGGTGTGGCGACCCTCGCCAATGGCCGGCGAGGGTGCGGCGACCCTTGCCAGTGGCCGTCGAGGACGTGGGGCCCCTCGCCTCGACCAACCTGTGGCCGGCGATGGTCGGCTGGCCGGTGACCTCGCCGGCCAAGGGCTAAGGAGAAAAGAAAAAAAAAAGGAAAAATAATAATTTAAAAAATCTGAAAAATAATATAAAAAATTATAAATTTTGTCCACGTAACGCCACATAAGACCGCCGGTGGCCACATCAGTAATTTTCGGTTTAAATTAGCCGGATGGACTGAATTGGTATCAATATAAAAATGTTTAGGACTAAATTGGTACCAATATAAAAGGTTTATGACTATTTTGGTACTTTTTCCCCCGAATCATTCCGGGGAAAGTATTGGAAACTAAAGACGAAATTGAAACCAGACCACAACCTCTAAGTCTTAATTTATTCTGGGAAGGCCTTTGGGTCCAAAGGACGATAGAGAGGGTTGACATCATTGGGGCTCGACATTGTTGTCGAAGTCCACGCATGTCCGGCGGCAACCGCAGTCGAAGAAACAGCATTTCAGGCGGCCAGAGCTCACGCAATTAGCGCAACCCTCGCATATGGGCCATCGTCGACATTATCTGGGCCGTTTGCTAGCAGCACGCTCTTATGTGATCTCACAGGTTATCCTGAAACAAGGGAGTTCAAGCATAAGGAGATGCTTTCTGATGCCCATCTCTTTAGCTCTAGTCTCTAGCCTTCAGCACAGAGATTACACACAGGCATCTCTTATTAGCAACGGCATCATGATAGCTCGGCATTCCTCCATGCTGCGGAGTTGGAAAGTTAAAGAGGAAAGAGAGAGATTGTGAGGCTTTAGTTGAAAATGGGTTCTAAGTCTAACCCATTTATCTTAAACCTTCAATTTTTAAACTCATTTCATTAGTTTCTTTAAAAAATAAGCAATCCATACATGACCCATTTATGATTTAAATGGGTCATATATGGGTCTAAAACCCATTTTGCCACCTCTAGGGGTAGCAAACAACTTTGTTGCAGTAGAATTGAGGCGAGTAGGATGATTGGCTTTGTTGGAAGCCAGCTGATGGTAGTTCATCAGAGGGGCCTCCTCAAGAGGGACATTGTTCTCGCCTATCATCGCCTAAATGTGGCTTTTCCAATTCTCACTTCTCTCACAATGCCTTGTTGAATCTGTGAGGACTCGACTTGCGCAGCTTGGGTGAGGGCCGCCGCCGTGGCCTCTCTGGCAAGAGCTCCACCATTGCGGCCCAAGCGAGGACGTCGTGGCCGATGAGGGCTTGTAGGCCGGCACCCAAAGGTCAGCACCAGTGACTCTTGCTAGCCAAAATAAATAAATAAATCAGAATTTAAAAAAAAAATCACAAGAATTATCTACATTAGCACCGACTATGCCACTTAGGACGGTTTGCGTTTCATCAACGATTTTCGACCAAAATTAGCTAGAATAACTATGTCGACAAATTATTAAAAAGGTTTAAGAATAAATTAGTCAAATTGAAATAGTTAAAACTGAATTGACATATGTACAATAGATTTAGTACTTTTTTTTATAATTTTTCCCACAATGTGCGGTATGACTTGTCATAACTTAGTGCCAAAATATTATGCCCCCTAATAAGCCACAGGAAATTGCAATTGAAAAGGATGGCCAAGTAGTTGCTGAAAGATTCGGATAATAAAAATGACAGTATTACGATATGAACGAGCGGCCAGCCACCGATTCTGTCTTTTATCAGGCAACAAATAGAAAAAAGAAGAGGCATCTAATTTCCACATGAAGCCATCTCTCAGCACCAACGATGAAAGATGCTCTATCTTGTACCTTTCTCAGTCTCTTTGCCTCTCTTTATAGCTAGAAGAGTACCTCTGTGTTGTTACCAAACGTAGCAGTCCCTTGAAAATTATCACCATACCGCAATCTCCTCCAATTCCAGAAGCTAAGTGGCAACGATGAAAGACGCGAAGAGTCAAGCGACAGTCAATGTCGGGATTGACTCGTTGTGGAAGTGTTTATCCAAGGATCTGCACTCTATCCTTCCACAGGTCACGCCAAACTTAGTGCAGAATGCAGAGGTCATTGAAGGAGATGGCAGCCTCGGTTCAGTCATTCTTTGCACTTTTGGCCCGGGTGAGTCACATCTCTTTTCTTGCACTTCTAAATGGAAAAACTCAAGAATGAGCATGCTAGATGGAAGTCAATCACGTTAGGGAGCTCATATGGGATGTCCTAGCCTTTCATTGGACACGATCTAGGCTTCATGTGAGATTTGCCAAATGTCAGATGTGCCAAACATGAAGTACCAGAAGGAGAAGATAGTGGAACTCGATGAGTCTTCGCATCGAATAGGGTTACAAGTGATAGAAGGGGGTCACCTTGATCTGGGATTCACCTTTTACAAAGTTTCATTCCAACTGACGACAGTTTCAGAGAAGCAGACACTGGTGGATGTCATGGTGGGATATGATTGCGAGACAGAAGAAACAGGCTCTCCCTCAAAATCTACAGCTTCTGCACTCACGTGTATCAAGTGCCTTGAGAATCATTTGTTGAGTACTGATGCTAAATAGAGCTACATCAATCTCAGTTCATGTACAATCAAGAGAAGGGCGAGGATAATTTTTATAGCATGCCGAGTGGGGTGAATCAAAGCATACTTTAATCCTATCCGCATTAGGGTCGTGATTTAGTTTTGTATCAATAACTTGTTACCCTAAAGAGAATTCATAATCATATCTAACCATTAGGAAGAGAAGTACACATGAATCATGAACACATCTTCAACGAAGAGAAAACGAGGACCGTGATCAATAGGTATCTTCCATCTTCGGTACACAGGACGAAAGGAAACAGAACAACAATAGTCTACCAACCCAAAAATGAATAAAATCCCGCACAAATCAAATTGAAATTCATAACACTAAAAAGATATAATTTAACTCTACGTTCAACTCAAAAAGAACACGACAAAGTTCTTTTATGAGCATTATTCAAGACTAAAAAAAATCATCAACGCCTATTGACTTGAGAAATATAGAGGCATTGAACCATGTCGCTGGCGTCTGCATTGGGTACAATCCATATAGCAAACTTTTCCCTCCTCATTTGGGTAGATTGAATATTTGAATGGGGCGGATCGTTCTGAGTCCATGGCAGCAGCTATTCGGAAAGGTGCAAAGTGCTTCAATGATGTCGCCGCTGGGTCCCTAACGATGGAAGAAGTCTTGCACTGTCGCTCATTGGACAAGCAGCAACAAAACGGCGTATATACAGCTAATCCTGAATCTGAACAACGCCGTAAAGCAGAACATAGCAGCGAAAAGAAGTGACGGATGGATGGATGCAGCTAATCCTGAATCTTAATTCTGCTGTCCTCCTTTTCTATAGACAATTTTTTGTGTTCTTTCAGTCAATTAATCCGGTCAGTACACTATCGCCATAGTTGGGTGGTTCTTCAAGTGTACTCGAGGGCCAGAGTACAATACACGTACAAAAGTTCCCCATCATGAAAAAAATTAGTACAAGATAGCTGAGTCGAACTCTTCACAGACAGTAGCAGAATCAGTGATATGTAGCAGAATTAACAACCCATGTTTCTCTGCATTACTTATTCTGCTGGGTCGTCACAAATTCAGCAGTGAAAACAACTGATGGAGCAAATTGAAACTATAATTCCTTTTCATAGGTAGATTTATAGATTTTGGTGTACGTTTCAATTAAAGTTATCGATTAATATGTTATTGACAAGTTGACATAGTTGATTGGCTCTTTAAGTGTACTTCACGGGGCTATAGTCTAAACATGTACAAAAATAACTATGATAAAAGAAGAAGGGGTGGCCCAAAAGCAAACAAATGAAAACTTAGATTGACCTCGTTATAGATTGTCCCTCTAAAAGAATAATTTTGGGGTGGTTCTCTAATGTCAAGGACAATACACAGAAGATTCATGGAAAAATGAAACTAATTTATTGCAGTTTGGTAATCAACCAAAACGAGGCCACAATTATGATCTGCGCTAATATCTGATCTTATGGGGATACACAGTTTCATTTTTACAAGAACATAACACACAACAGGGAGATCAGCATTGATCCCGTTCTTTGGGTTTCCACAGCAAGTAAACATCAGATTAATTATCATAGGGAAGACGAATAACATGCCTCGGCAGGTTGGCATTTATTTCTCGCAAACAATGCCATTGCCAGAACCAGCTGAGGCACCACCAGTACAATCCAATGTGTCATAATCAGTGGTCATCATCAATGAATGATTATCCTGGTTCAACGCACTTCCCTGTGAGAAAATGCAGAACTTGCAATCTGCGGAGGGAAGTGAGGTGGTCCTGTATTTGTCTTCACCACCCACGATGGGCATCGCCACCCCGGGCTTTGCCGGGTTCACAAAATCGGGCTGGTAAGTCCTCCCAAGCACACCTTCGACTTTGGGGGACAGTCCAAAGAATCTGAACTGCACTTCCAAGTGAGCAAAGCAATCATCTGAAGGCAACATGTACTTATGAATCCTATCGTCTTCTTTCGTGATGGGAACTACATTCACCATAGTCTCTGCCATATCTTTCAAAGTGACCACTACACTATTCTTGTTTGATATCCTCTCAACCTTTATGTCCCTTCCTGGGGAGTACCATGAGGAGAGTGAACCTTCGGTTATTGCTATTTCGCTTCGGTCGTACTCGAAACTCATATGGTCAATTTCGGCATCCCAGGTAGCTGCCTTTGTGGCTTCCAGAGAAAAGGAATGGGAGTTGAAGAGGATTCCAAGTGCTTGAACCCATGTGTTATCGCGGGTCTGGCCCATCGGTTGGTAGCCAATGAACTGAGCATTGATTTGGAGGGCGAGATCTGAAACAAGGCTGAAAATCTGGTTGCTTTTGCCATGGAAGTAGAACACGATCCCATCTCCACCAATGAAGCGAGGATCATAGCATGCTGATCCAATTCCATTGCAGTTCAGTTTCCAATCTAATGAAAAAACTATTGACATCAATTGTTTTGTTTGAATAAGCTCAGGATTTTTGCCAACAGTTTGGTTAATAAAACTCACTCAAAAAAGACTTTGCTCTCGTCTACTGGGAAGCATAATTCTCAGTTGAGAGTAAATATGATACTTTTTCTTGCTTGGGTGTCGTGACCAATTTTTCGGTGTGAACTACCTAGGGTTTGGCTAATGGATTGTTAAGCCTAAACTTAACTCAGGCTCTTCCCAAGCCCATACCAATTCGCGACTTAGTTTGAGTTCTTAACGTGCAATTGATTTTTAACTAGGAGTCGCCATTAATCTATTTTTGGTGGGTCGATTAGAAACCCAAGTAAAGCAACGGGAGGTTTACTTTACTCCTACGAACCAGAGACTATGGATACGGGGACTTGGTTACACTATATTTCTCTAATGCCCTTTCGGTACCATTCTTTATTTAAAAAAAGATGTTTTGCAAGCAGCTTGGATTGATTTTAAATCTATTTCCCTAACATGTGAGGTATGCGGGTGTGCAATCCATCAATTTAACACCCAAGAAAGCAATGAATAAATTATAAACTTACCTCAAAGCACTTGTTGCAATCTTCCCTGGCATCCTAGGCCTTGGAAGGATAACCTCCTTTGGGCTATGCGGTTCCTCAAAGGCAAAGAATTTTTTGACATTATAGCACGACATTCTTTTGTTGCTATGTGCTATATCATTTGGAAGAAAAGGAATGTTGTTATCTTCCGTGGAGAGTCGGTCGTCCTTACTTTAATCAAAAATCACATCATCAAAAGTGTGAAGGACAAAGCTGCAAGTTTTTCTAATATCCCTAATATCCCGAGGAATAGACGTCTCCAGCGGAGTTGGGGCTTCCACCCAGCTATCTTCAGCGATTGACAGGAGCATGCTTAGATCGGTGTCCTTCAACATCCCGCCTCTTCGGTGTCTGGATGTTGGCTTCTCTTTTGGCAACGGAGGGTCTTTGCTAGTCTTAGCTCTTTGTTGTCTCTCTTGGACCTTCGGTCCTTGCTCTGTTTAGTTCATGTTGTTCTTCTTTTTCGGCTTTTTGATTGTGCCCCCTTCCACTCTCCCTGCATTTGTATCGAGAGTGCAAGATTAGGAGTCGGTCGAGTTTTCTTGTAAATTTGTTCAAAGTTATAATACAATTTACCTTACCAAAAAAAAAAAAAAAAAAAAGCATCTACGTCGTTAAATCAAAATTCACATCATCAACCCTAGATATGATTTCTAATTAATACACAATTTTTTTTTTTTGTTTTCACTTTATTTAATGGGAACTTAATCTATATGCAATGCATGCTAGTAATTTAATATGGCATGGCAACATGATCTAAATTACATGACATGGCAATATGATCTAAATTATATGACATGAATAGAGTGAATCCTAAAGAGATGTAATGACTAAATGCAATCTAAATGACCTAATTTTATTGACAAGCAATCTCTAATTAAATGGGCCTAAAAAAAAACTAAATGTCATGCATTTCAATTAATCTAACCCTAAATGACATGTTCATGACATTTTTTATTTCCCAAAAAATGCAATTTACCCTAAAAAGGAAGTAATTTATCCTAAGACATTTTTTGATTTTTTTTTTTTATGAAATTCAGAATTAAAACAAAACGTGAAGATTATCTAGTTAGATTAAAATCCTATTCAATTTATATTAGGAATTAGGTTAAACTAAATCCTAATTTAAACTAAAATATTATCTTAACCCAAATAATCCTAGAATGCAATCTAACTAAAAAAACCTATCTAAACTTAAAATTAACTAGGAAATAAAATTTAGCATGCAATCTTACCCTAATATGCAATGACGTGCAAAATATGCCTCCTGATTCTACATGACATATGCATGATGATTTTTTTGTTTTTTTTATTAATTTCGAAATTAAAATTTAACATGCAAATTAAATAATAAAAAGACTAACATTCTAAATGAATATGCTTTTTTTTTTTTTTTTTTTTTTTCATGATTCAAAATAAAATTGCCATCCTAAACATGCAAATAAGAAAAGCAAACCTAACCCTAATTTTCCTTTTTTTTTTTTTTTAAATTTTTCGAAATTAATAATTGCCTAATAATTAAACATGCAATTAAAAAATAACAACCTAAATCAATTGATTTTTTTGACATTTTTATTATTAAAAAAAAATTCTATCATGAGCATGCAAACCCTAAAACTACATTTTTTTTTTTTTTTTTAGAAGGAAATTAATTCAAATAACACCACAGCAAATCAAGCAAAATTGATACCCAAATTGACGAACCATATCTCGCGCATGAGATCGGGTTGGCCAATTTTTCACATAAATCACGAATCGGGTCTTGGGCGGGAGATCGGATTGGCAATTTTTTTAGTAATTGCGAGTCGGATTTCGGGCGCGAAAATCGGACCCGACAATCACTAAATTTCAAGACAATTTCATATCATGCAATTCTCAATTCCACATTAAAGGGGTAATTACACTAAAAAAAAAAAGCAATAATATGAAATATAAAAAAAAAAAAAAAAGAAGATAAATAAACAAAAGAAAAGAAGAAATAAAAATTACCTAATTTTTGCTTTTTCCTCTTTTTTTTTCTTTTTTTTTTTTTTCTCTTCTTTAAGAAAAGAAAATAAAGAAAATAAAGCTGTGGCCGGTCGGTGAGGGGAATCTCGGTCGCCGGCTAAGGTTCCGGCGAGGGCTAGGAACGGCGTGACGGCGAGCGAGACGGCAGATCTGGTGGTGTCGGGACGGCGCGAGCGGTGGGTGCTGCTCGCCGGGCAGATCAGCGACAGTCGGCGGCTTCAAGCTTCGGGCGCGGGGCTCGCGAACGGAGAGGCAGCGGCGACCGATGGGCTCGGCGTCTAGATCTGGTGCAGATGACTCGCGACGTGGCGGAGGCGAGCGGGTGAGGCGCAGTGGCGACAGGGCTTCGCGGCGACTCGGGTGCAAGTCGCGGCGGGGCTTCGTGGCGGCGCGGGCTTCGGGGTGGCGTGAGGTGCAAGCGTCGGGCTCCGCGGCGGCGGGACTTCGTGGTGGCGGGGCTTGGCGTCGGGCGGCACGGACGAGGCGAGGCGGCGGGTCGCGGGCCAAGGCGAGTGGCGGCGTGTCATCGAGGCTCCGGCGAAGACCCCCCTGCGAGGAAGATGAACAGTCGCGCAAAGGGGGGTTTTTTCTTTTTTCTTTTTTTTCTCTTTTTTTTTCTACTTTTCCTCTCTCCACTCACTTTTTCACCTTTTTCTCTCTATCTTTTTTCACCCACGGAAAAACCCCCCTTAAAAATACCGTACGTGACTCTTTTATACACCAACAAAACGTATCCTTGTGATATATCTCATTACTAATTTTGCTCGCATAAAATTCCATTAAATATATCATTTCACCCCGCGCAATATATTTTTTATTCGATCACAAACAAATTCCCTTTTTGCGCAAAATATGCATCCCTCAGTGTATATTACCTAAATCTATAAAAAATCTTAACAAAAAATAAAATTTTCCTAAACTATATGCCATGTGATTTTTTTATTATTTAGCAAAATAAACCCCAAAATTTTAGGTGTCAACATTGGGTAAACTAGATATGCGTATCCGCTTGTATATTTAGGAAAGCTTTGTCAGTCAGGTGAGTCCTACTTACTGAACAGATATACATTAACATCTATGTAAGCTGATAATTTAACAAATCTTGATCATTTTCGAGAAAATGACATGAATAAACTCATCTTCCAAGAAAAAGGAACGGATTTTGCTCAGTTTGAAACGAAATCGGTCAAAGTATAGCAAAGAGTAAGGATTATGAACTATCTTACATCTGCATTCAGAGCTGCAAGTGGGCGAGTTGCACTTGACATAACAAGATTTCCCTTTTGAATTCGCAGAGTATGGACTACGGCATTCGGATGGACATGAAAGCACCCTTCGAAAGCAGCGGGTCCTGGGAGTGTTGCACAGAAGAAGACCCCCCCCCCCCTGGGTCCACTGAAAAACGTATCCTAAATCGACCCTTTAACAAACAGCAGCAAAATTAGTGATGTGTGCAAACTGATTATTCTTAAGAACGCCATGTTTCTCATCAGCCTTTTGCTCCGAAGAATACAAATAAGCAATTTGTTGCGAATGACTCAGCAGAAGAGAGATCCTGGTATATATAATCGTGTCTTTACATAGCCTTCTTGTGTGCTGTTCAATTAAAGTTTAGCCGGCTCCTTGAAGCATTGTATGTTTCTTTAGCTACAGGGTATGTACTGCTTTAAAGGAAAGGCGAGAAAGAGATATTGTGAAACCTAGTTTCGCTTCTCTAAAAGCCTTTGATCTCCATTTCTCTTTCGCCATAGACTAGTCTCAAGAGAACATACTGACTTTCAGATTAAGGAAGATGCAAAACTAGAAGAGGATCATTGACCATGACTATGTCCCGGTCTATGAATCCTCCTGTAGTCCCGGTCTATGAATCCTCCTGTACTCGTGACACTTGTGAGTGGTGCTTGAGGTTATCAAGTGAAGAGTGAGGATGCAGAGGGGACGAACACAACTAGTCCGTGAGAGTGGTGGTAGAACGATTGATGCTAGGAGTTCTACGATAGAATGACTATATTACTTAAAAGTTCTGAAGGCGAGGTTGGCCTCCTGTGCACAAACTAGTCGAGAGCTGATGTCGCTCTCCTAATGAGGCCATGGCAAGCCGAAACCAGTTGTTGAGTCTAAAGAAATCCGTTATCTCACTCTATGGATTAGACACTCAAGCTAAGCCGGGCGTGGTACGACCTCGTATAAAGAAGCTATCCGTCGTATTGTTCATTGAAACAACTATAGAAGGAAGGTTGGCTTGGCGAATTTCGCTTGTTAGGCGCCGCACATGTCGTTCCAAGGCCAGGGAACTGTCGACATGTGACAAATAGTATTAGAGCCGGAATCCCTCCAGTAAATGGGTGAGTTGGAGAATCGGACTCCTTGCTCCAATGTGGGTTGAACTGGAAAGTACTAGTGGTCTACCCAGTCCTACAAGGGCGGAGAGTGAATCATCAGGGCAAAAGGTGCTCGAACAAAGCGTAGCTCTCGACTAAGCTTCTAGGATGACAATGGGGTACTAGGAAGATTTGGTTCCTCACTGAGCGAATGTAGCTAGAGAAGAACTGAATCCTCGCCAAATGGGGATAACGTTCCTGGATTGATTGGTGAATCCAAAGAAGAGGTCTACTGCCACATTTTTAACAGGGAAAGAACCTTCATTTGGTTTGCTGAGGTCAAAATGCTTAGTAGGAAAAAATGGTGCTGCTAAAAGATGTGGTTGGTGAGAAATGCCACACTTGCCAAATAAAGCATAGGTGACCAAAAATGGCCCAGATAGCTTAGATCAAAAGAGGCTACCAATGGAGCAAAACCTGTTTTGTTGGGCGAGCATGACCATTCGATGTGAGATCTCGTAAGTGGCGCATCAATGGTTAAGGGACGCAAGGAAGTGACAAAGCATATCGTAACGAGGGTGTTGCGGAATTGAGTGGGGGAGAATGTCACGGTCCATGAATCATCCCGTACTCGTGACACTTGTGAGTGGTGCTTGGGGTTATCGAATGAAGAGTGAGGATGTAGAGGGGACGAACACAACTAGTCCGTGAGAGTAGCATCAAGGGTGTTAGAAGTTCTAGGATATAATGATTATTTTACTTATGAGCTCTGAAGGCAGAGTTGACCTCCCGTGCACAAACTAGTCGGGAGCTGATGCCGCTCTCCTGATGAGGCCATGGCAAGCCGAAATCAGTTGTTGAGCCTAAAAAGATCAATTGTCTCACTTGATGGACTAGACGTCCGAGCTAAGTTGGGTGTGGTACGACCTCGTATAAAGAAGTTATCTGTCGTATTGTTCATTGGAACAACTATAGAAGGAAAGAAAGAAGTATACTCCAAATTTGAGAATTTCAATGAATCCCTAATTGTCTTGTCTTTTTTTATTGCTAGCCTAGTGAATTTCACTTGTCAAGCACCACACGGATCATTCCGCGGCCAAGGAACTGTCGACCTATGACACCTAGCTGGCTAGATTTAGCATTTGAAGTCGAGCAAGCAAGGGCTCACCTGGAATTTTGGTTGCAACTTGGAGTTGCGGACACCTAGAGTGTTAAAACTTGGCACAATGAGACACTTAAGTGCCAAAAGTTTGGAAAGTGACACTTAAGTGCCAAAATCAGAGCAAAATGGATTACTTAAGTGCCAATCTAGCCAAAATCCGGCTAAAATGCTAACGTGGCGATTTTCCGGCGAGGTAAATGCAAAATGACATCGTTTTGCACGATGATGAGGCTAAAAAATGGCAAAACGACGTCATTTTGCCTCTAACATGGTAAAAATTTAGTATAAAAATTAATTAAATTAAATTTAAAACTAAATTTATTTAAAACGTTTAAAAATACAAATTCAAATATTTAAAAAATAAATAATAATATTTTTTTAAAAAAAAAAAAAAGGGAGGGAGACGGCCGAGCCCTCGCCGTCGCCGCCGGAAGGGCCGGCGATGGAGGGGGAGGGTCGGCCGGGGTTGCGAGCCCTCGGCCGACCGACGGCGAGGGCCGCAAGCCCCCAACCGATTGGCGGCGGCGGGCCGTGAGCCCTCACCGAGATCCGGGGTGAGGGTCACGGCCCTCCCCAAATCCGGCGAAGGCTCATGGGCCCTCGCCGCCTCCCCACCGCCGTCGGGAAGGCCCGGCGACCCCGGCCGACCCTCCCCCTCCGTCGCCAGCCCTTCCCGACGGCAGCGGGGAGGCGGCAAGGGCCCGCGAGCCCTCGCCGAATTTGGGTGAGGACCGCGACCCTCGCCTCAGATCTCAGCGAGGGCTCATGGCCCTCACTGCCAGTCGGCCGGGGGCTCGCAGCCCTCGTCGCCGGTCAGCCAAGGGCCGGCTACCTCGTCTAACCCTTCCCCCACCGTTGCCGGCCCTTTTCAGTGACGGCGGGGAGGTGGCAGCAACGAGGGTCAACCCTCGCCACTGCCTCCTCTCCCCACTTTTTTTTTGTATTTTTTATTAAAATAATAATAATTTATTTTTATAATTTAAGTATATTAATATTTCAATTTGCTTAAAAATGACGTCGTTTTTTTTTTGCTTTGTTCGTTGAATCAACTCTCTGGCGAGCCACCTAGGTGAGCAAAAATAATAAAATATTGCCACGTAGGATTTCCGACGAGGTTTGCTAGAGGTGGCACTTAAGTGTCACTTTCTTAACTTTTGACACTTAAGTGTCTCTTCATGCCAAGTTTTGGCACTTAAGCTGTGCTTTGCCCTTGCAACTTGCTTTTAGACATGACGTTAATGGCATAGATGACTGACTCTGTCAATACTTCACGTTACACGACTTCAAGTATATGACATTTTGACAGAATTGGCGGAATTCTCTTACTTCATGCCTAAAAAATTTCCGTTTGTAGAACTAATTGGTAATTTAATCGGAAAAAAAGTTATTAAGCCATTCAAAATTAGGATTGGTAAATTCATATAAAAGTTGGTAAAGAAAACTTGGTAATTTGAAACTATAAAAAATAGTTGATAATTTCATAAAAGTGTTGGTAAGTTACTAAAAGATTTATTGAATATTACATGATCAGTAATTTTCTTACCAACAGTATTTCAACATTTGCCAACTCTTTTATAAATGTACCGGCATGGAAAAAATTCCATCACATAGTAGATTCATCCTAGAATTTTTGTGCTTTTATCTTTTAGGGTTGAAATTTGATGAATAACTCCTATCACTTTGTAAACTTCACTTCTTTCGAGTAGTGTAAGGAAAACTTGGCCCGAAGAAGATCCTCTTCTAATGGTCGTCCTATTAGATCTCAACTCGCGATGCATTCAGCCATAAATTTCACATCTAACCTCATTCAATTACTACAATGAAAAACTTATTATATCGGAACAGGGATCGAGATATAGAATCCTAATCTAAAGTACAAATTCACGTGCTTCTTCTATCATTTCAAACATTGTCAGAGACCAGAGCAATATGTGTTTTGTCTGCTAATGAGATGATGTAAGTTTGAGGTGCGTAAATGTTTCATGCATGGAAGAAAGAATTGTTTAGAAGAGAAATTCGAGGATATTTGAAGAAGAGAAGCTCGTCATAAACAAATGAAAGGAGAATCTGAGAAATCGGAATAAAGAAACGCTCGATCCAAATTAAACAGACCATAAAAAGTCATCCATGCTCAAGAAAGGTCAAATTCCCCATCAAGTCAAATTGCTGCTTCGCCCGAATCATGCCAGCGAAATATTGGAAACTAGAGATGAAAATAAATCCAAACCACAATCTCAAAGTTTTCTTAATTTATTCAGGAAAGCAAATGGATCCAAAGGATGATAGAGAGGTCGACGTCATCAGGGCTCGACGTTTTCCAGGAAATCCACGCATGTGCGGCAACCGCAGTCGAAGAAACGGCATTTCAGGCAGCCAAAGCACACGCATTTAGGGCAACCCTGACATATTGGGGATTGTTTACATCCTCTGGGCCGTTTGCTAGCAGCACGCTCTTCCGCATCCTTACAGGTTATCCTGAAACAAGAGAGTTCAAGCATGAGGAGATGTTTTTCGATGCCCATCTCTTTAGCTCTAGGCTCTAGCCTACAGTATAGAGATTGCATATACTTACTTGTGGGGATGATCACTACACCTCCACCTCTTGTTGGCAACAGCATCGTGATGAGCTCGGCATTCCTTCTTGCTGCGGAGGTGGAACCGCCGCTCCTTCTTGCACTTGGAGCAGCGAACAAACTCGTCACGGTGGAATCTCAGCCTGGTTGGATGATTCGCTTCGTTGGAAGCCAAATCATAGTAGTTCATCAGAGGGGTCTCCTCAAGAGGGACCTTGTTCTCACCTATTGTCACCCAAATGTGTCTTTTCCAATTCCCACTTTTCTCAGAATGCCTCTCGAACTCAGTTGGTGTCAAGTTTTCTGGTAATCAGGAAAAGCCGTTTTAATTGATCGGCAAGGTAGTCACAGACACCGAGAAATATATTAGGGTTTTGCTGAGTATGCATCGTGGGAAGAAAATGACGACGACTCTGATATGATGAGAGGATAACTAAACTTAAAAGAAAAGAAAACTGGATATTTCGAATACCATAATTCAGCGAGAAAGAGCAAATCTATCATGAGACAGAGACAAGCACACTTGCCTTTCGTGCAACCTGGGCTACAGTTACAGTTGATTTGGAACAAGCCATTTTCATACACGCGGAGAAAGCCGCAACTATCGCCGAGCCTTTTGAGTGTACAACCACACTCGACCTCCACATAGTCACTTTCTATCTTATGTCCCTTCATCTGTGCTATCTCCGGTTCGCCAAACATCTCCGCGGGATTTAGTCTCCTTGGAGCGGCATTTTTCCTCCGGACCATCTCTTTACCTGCAAATAAATGCACCAGTTCGCAATGAAGCACCAAACCTCCGACAGATTCTTTTCTTTTTCGGTGGAAAAGAAGGCAAACATATATGTTATCATCTGGTATGCGTGTGGTACATATAGACCAACACTTAAACATGCATAATAAACTGGGGTTATACTCCTGACAAGTACTATAGATGACAAGTTTTGGCATCTCCTAAATTACCTCATATATATTGGGAAAGCCTAGCGTGGACCACAACACAACACGCCCTAGAAACATTTGTTGGTATTGCTTACAAACAAATCGATGGAAAAATATTGTGAAACATTCCATGTCTAAACATTTTCATGATAAAGAAACTATTCTTTTACTCATTTTTTTCCAAGCGATTGAAATGACCATTTTTAGGGAAAATACTTCAAAATCATAAATTATCAACAAACCAACACACCCTTAATAATGAAGTGTGGATAGGTAATGCAAGCATGCATGACTAGCTAGCAAACAGTTGCTCATTGTGCCATAAATTTTTTGGTGTTTATGCTCAATATGTAACACACAAAACATATATAATGACTCCAGGATTACTAGAAATATTCGATGCTGTTTTCAGCATTTCATACTCATGGAGAGTATTAATTTGCCACTTCTAGGATCCTGTTGCATTGCACAATTAATGCTAACAAATATCAAGTAATAGATAAAAGCAAAGTCAATCTATCAACGAGGCTTCATTAACAACTCTAAGGCTTCTCAACAATATTAGCAAATGAGAACCTCTACTTCCACCATGTGGCCACCCTTCTACCATGGAAGGGGGAGGTGGGGGTTCGAATCCCCACCTTCTCAGGGGGGGTTGGGGTGGGGACGAATTAGTTTTAGGAGTGGGTTTCGACTCCCACACCCTGCAAGGAAGCAATGCAAAAGTCTGAGAGTAAGAGTTAGCATAGGCGTAGAATAGGATCGACAAAAAAAAAAAAAAAAAAAAAAAAAAAAAAAACCTCTACTTTGCTTCTCCTCCGCCTAAAAGAGTAGAAAATGTTTCAAGTCATTAAGAAATGTGTCACTGCCCGAAAGAAGACCGATCCAAGAGGGTTCTAAGGGATGGACGTGACACATCCGTGGATCAAGCAGCCCTTGGCTTGTATTCCCGACTCCTAGGGTTTTCTCAAGTCTTCTAGAATACTCCTGAAGGCGGGCGATACGGTAATTGTATTCGTATGTACTAAATGCGGGTAGTTGGTAATTGAGGAGATGCGATCTCCACCGTTAGATTGAGAAGAGATCTACGGATACGATTTGCCTTGTATTTGTATATATAGGGGTCTCATCCCACCTCATTGTACTCATCTCATTCATAACTAATACAATCCAGAGCTTCTCTCTCTAGAGTTTTTCTCTCTAAAGATCAAGTTGATTGTGAGAAAGGCTGCTTGGGAGAAATCCTAAGGATGCACGGGCAAGGGAACGCCAGATCAATCTAGAGAAAAGAAAAACTATTCTTCTTGCCAGATTGATCTAGAGAAAAGAAAAGCTATTCTTCTTAGCAGTTGAACAGGAGCAAAAACAGCTATCAATTCTACCTAATCCACTGTTGACCACGGACTAACTCAAGCACGATTGGCCCGTGATAAATGACTGACGGTCATCTAATAAATATGAAAATCATCAAATAGGAGGGTAAAACATTCTAGACATGATTTTCTCCATGATAGAATTAATCAAATGGCATGCAATCCATCTAATGCACGATCTGATGTACTCGTCCAACTATTGAATTTCCTACATCGCAATTTTTGACTTTGATGTTAAATTTCAACGGCTTGCATCAATATCGGAGGAGTGATGAGAAAACCACGACAGATTCAAGGATCAAAATGGCAGATAAAGCGCAAAATTTTTTAAGGGCTACAAGCATATGATTTTAGAAAATCGGGTGTATATGTTTTTTGGAAGGGTTTTTGTATAGGATTATTCTAATCTAAAAAGAGAATTGGAAAACCCTTGCGCGCAACCATTCAGACCAACGCATGTCCAAAAGTAAACTCTGTAGAAGGGCTTTTGACTTTCGAACCAAAAAAAGGGTTTTTGACTCAATCTAGGCAAGAAAGGAACAATATCATCCTTCTTCATATAGGATTTTGCTAGATCTAGACAGAACTCACCGCAGATCTAGGAATCTATAAGAACAGACACTAAGCTCATCTTCATTTAACTACTCAACGGGAAATACAAGCACACAAGAGGATCTTCAATGCTATATCATGAAGCAACATAGAAATTCTATGTCATCTAAAGAAATATATGAAATGAATACACTGTTAGAACGAGCGTACCTCTCGCCGTCTTTGAGCAAAGCCTTCGACTTTTGGTGCTAAAACTTTGTACCCTAGATGGTCGCTTCGGCGTTGTGAATTTAGATACGAAATCACACATTTAAATGGAACTTCAAAAACGGAGTTTTTCAAAATGAGTTCATACATAACTTCGCAATTATGAGCGAATCGGCCCAATTTGAACAATTCTTATCCTGTGATTGTGTTTCCTAAACATGGCATACGAATGCCAACAAATAAAAATTAACGAATAAATAAATAATTAGGCGTGTCAACTTTTGATTGGAGGTTCAAAAGTATATGATTCATACATACATACATACATACATACATACATATATGTATGGTTTATATAAAAAGGAATGTGTCACGATGAATCAGATAAGGCTGACAATTTGTCATATTAGAATACGTTTGATAATATTTTTGTTTTGAGAAATAATTTTAATTCAAATATAGCTTTTTTTCTATTTCTATTCTCTAAAATAATTTCTGAGTAAAGCAACATATTTGGTAACTATACAAAATTTATATTCCTAAAATAGAAAATAAACATGAATGTATTTGCTACGACTCAAAAAAAAAAATTGTGACCTAAAATTTCATTTTTCTTTTTTTCCTCTCTTCTTCTTCCTCCTCTAGCCAACAATAGTGATCAAAGGTTGGCGACCAATGACAGCAACCAGTTAGAAGAGGAAGAAGAAGAAAAGAAAAAAAAATGACTCATTCTAGAAATTGTTTTCGAAAATAAGAAGCAACCTTTTTCTAGTTCTTGTTTTTATTTCAAATATATTCCCCGTTTACTTTTCTATTCCGGGGAATAAAAAATTAGTTTTAGGTTCCATTTGACAACTTTTCTATTTCTCCAAATTTCTGTTCTTTTATTCCGTGGAATAAAAAAAAAAAAAAGAAAGAAATCCATTTGATTACGTCAACTAATTTAAAATAGAAAAGTAATGGGGAAATAGAATTGAAATAGAAATAAGAAGTAGAAAAAAATTGTCTTTTGTTCTTGACAATACTTTCTAGAATAAGTCAATTTTTTTCTTTTCTTCTTCTTCCTCTTCTAACCAGTCGCCTCTGTTGATCACTACCAACTGCCTACCTACTGCTGTCACTCACCGCCATTGTCAACGGGAGGAAAAAGAAGAGAAGAAAAAAAAAAAAAAGAAAAAAATATTTAAAAAGTATTAAAAATTTATGAATCATATCAAATACATTCATGTTCTTTTTATACTCTTAGAATAAAATTTTTGTGTAGTTATCAAATGCATTTACTCAAAATCTATTACAGGGAATAGAAATTTAAAAAAAAAATTATTTCTAAAAAAAATTATTTCTAAAAAAAATTATTCTCCGAAACATAAATGTTATCAAATACGCCCTTAGTGTCTCTTCATTTACGATGCTTTACCAACTGATGAAGGAATTAATGGAGGATGTCGCGACCTAATTTTTTCGGGTTCACCACCTAAAAACTAGGTTAATGGACTACTAAGCTTAATAGCCTAGCTCGGGCTCTCCCAAGTCCATACCAAATCGCAACTTAAGTCTAAACTTTTTAAACATGCAAAATATTATCTAGGAGTCGCCACTAATCAGTTTACAGTAAGTCGATTATACACCTAAGTAAAATAAAGGGAGATTTATTTTACTCCTACGAATGAGAGACTAAGGGTACGGGGATTTGGTTACACTAGAATTTCTAATGCCCTTTCGATACCATTTCTTTTTTTTTTTTTAAAATGTTTTTTGCAGGCAACTTGGATTTATTTTAACCTGGACTTCTATCATGTCAAAAGGTGACCACATGGGTGCTCAACCATTATTGAATAAAAAAATAAATAAATTGCATCACACAAAGCAAACATTTTTTTTTTTTTTTGGTTTTCTTAAGAGTTAGAATTCTTTTATAAAAAAAATGCATTTTTAGCTAAATGACCTGATTTTACTAATATGCAAATTCAAATTAAAAGGGCCTAATATGCAATCTAGTTAACATGCACCTCATGACCTGATTTACTAATGAACATATTCTAATTAAATAATCCTATTATGCAAACTAGATAATACTATTATGCAGACTAGTATTTTTGTATTTTTTATTGAAATTCAAAATTGATTAAAACCTTAATTAAGCTATCTAAAAAGGAATAATTTTCTAATTCATTTTTGGGATTAATTTTGACTTAAACCCTATTATGTCTTAGAAAATATTTTTTATTATTTTTTAAAAAATGAGAATATAAAAATATGCCAATTTTATCTAAGACTCTAAAAAAAAGGTTGTTTAAGATTGACCCTAACCTATTTTAAAAAGATATCTAAAAAAAAAGCAATCCTAAAAATATAGTCCAAAAATAATTTTCTAAATCTTCGTGTTCGATTTACTAAACCTATATGCTCATGCAGAAATTTGATTTTTTTAAATAAGTCATTATTAAATAAATATTAAATCTAAACTATCAATAAAAAAGGATTAAAATAATCGAAAAAAAAAAACCTGTTGTCTCACAGTCAAATTAATGATTGTTCTAACCCTAATTATCACAACAAGGAAATCAAAATAATTACAAATCTGATCCGAAATCTTACGGACCAAATTAAATAATTATCGTGATTTAACAATTGAAATTCTACCAAAAAGCCCAAAAATTAATATAATTAAAAAAATGATCTCGACGTCTTATGGATCAAATTAATAATTATAATAATTTTGAACAAATACAAGATTCATGAAATGAATATTGACATACCATATTCTAACTTAAACAATAATAACAAAATTTAAAACACAATAAAATAACATAAAATAAGCAAAAGAAAGAAATAAAAATAAAACTAAAGAAGGGGAATTGCAGCGGCTAGGGTGTGCAATGGGAACCGCCTGAACCAGGAACCGGCCGGACTGGATCGAACCGAACCGAACCAAATTTTTATATATATAATTTATATACATAGAATTAATAAAATATATAAACATGATAAATTATTGCAACCAAAATTACAATTTGAGATAGCAACCTCTTATGTGGCCAAAGACCATTGAAACCCTTTTTGTTATTCTTTTTCGACACAATTAAACTATTGATTTTCATATTAATGGTAGGACAAATCGAAGAAACCGAGTCCGTTTTCTAAGGATTAACTTGATGTATTACCTATAAAGTAAGATCCTTGCTTTATAAGAATATTCAATATGATTATTCCTTCCTCTCATACGATTATGATGTCAGAGTTTGTATTTCAAATATAAGTTGTGGGACAAAGATCTCAATACTTTCGTATGGCCACATTGATGTAAGACAATTTGAGTCATGTCCCATATTTCCACTTTTTTTTTTTGAATAGTCAACCAAATCAGTCTATATGATGCACATGGATGACTTCAGACTTCAAAAGACTCCGAAAATCCTATCTAAATAATTTCTTCTTCAATAGCTGCAGAGAAGCTAAACACTGACTAGCAGAAATTCTCAATGTTCTTAGCATAATTGATGGCAATCGAGGTGGACAGTCTCTATTTTTTTGCCCTAAATTTTGTTATATTGCTTGATCAGAAGGATTAAAAGAGTGGAGTTCAAGAGCACTTCTGGGGCCTTGTCATGAGGACCGTCATTAGTTAAAGAAGCTAGCAATACCAGGGGCTAACTGTTCAAAATTACTTGTGAAATTATTTAGATAGGATTTTCGGAGTCTTTTGAAGCCTGAAGTCATCCATGTGCATCATATAGGCTGATTTGGTTGACTATTCAAAAAAAAAAAAAAAAAAAAGAGGTGGAAATATGGGACATGGCTCAAATTATCTTACATCAATGTGGTCATACGAAAGTATTGAGATCTTTGTCCCACAACTTATATTTGAAATACAAACTCGACATCATAACCGTATGAGAGGAAAGAACAACCATATTGAACATTCTTGTAAAGTAGGGATCTTACTTTATAAGGTAATACATCAAGTTGATCCTTAAAAAACGGACTCGGTTTCTTCGATTTGTCTTGCCATTAATATGAAAATCAATAGTTTAATTGTGTCAGAAAATGAGTGTGCTTTAATTAGATTGGTATAGCAAAAAAGTAGAGCCAATTTTGTTGGACCGGACCAGACCGGACCGGACCGGAACTGATAGTCCGGTCCGGTTCTTGGTCCTAGGACCAAACGGTCCGGTCCACGGTTCGCAATTTTGGGAACCGATGCTCCGGTCCGGTTCCCGATTCCACCTCGGAATCGGACCGAACCGGAACCGATCACCCCTAGCAGCATCGTTGGTGGGCATATGGCTAGCTCTTGATTTGATCATTTGCTAGTCTCCTCCGAGAACTTTTTGAGTGGACGCCCCCCTTCTCTTGTCGTCTCGCTCTTGTCAATTATGGTGGAATATGGAATTGTGTGGTCTTTCGTTCGGCATTGAATTGCCTGTGACCACAACATCAGAACAAAACAAAGTAAATACCGAAAATATGGAGTGAACAACTTTAATAGGGAGAGAAACAACCCGGTTTTATCACAGTGAAATCACTGGATGGCAATTAGCGCTTAGGTACGTTGGCCACTTTGATGTCTCGCTGCTGAAATTATCGTCAGAGATGTAGGAGTTTAATCTAGGCAAGAAACAAAAATATAATCACCTTAGTTTGAATAGCAAATTGGAATCGCACACAATCAAACTTAAAAAAAAAAGCTCGACTTAGCTTTATGCTTGTCGTCAATATTCATGACGCATGATGAATGTGGGATGTCGTCAAGAGGACTGCACCATCCAATAGACCAATCGGAGAATTCTCGAGATCATCGACTCCCCTAAAGAAAATTGAACTCAAAAGAAATGAAGGAGAATCCTCACTTTTGCTCTGAATTTTTTTGAAAATCGCTTTTCCTGTCATGAAAAATGAGCCTCTCTTTTATAGTGATTCGAAACGGTCTCTTAACATGGCATTTCCCAAGTTGCCATTTCTTGTCACATAAAATCAAAACTGTATGATTTGGTAATCAGCTCAATTCTTGCCCATTTTTCACTTGATTTCAAAATTGTTGATGCATTTACAAAATCCGGACATCCATCAGAATTCCATATTTCCTTGCATAATTCAATCAAATCAATTTCCCCATTTTCATTTTTTTTTCTTTTTATTTGTTCAAAATGCAATTTTATTTTTCCAAAATTAAGTGTCAACAGAGGACCAAACATAAATTTACTTCTAAGATGCCCTTGAAAATGAGAACTTTGGGCTAGGCCTGTGCCCCCAAAAAGTTCAAGGGCCCACTTCAAGAGTTTTGGGCCTCTTGCATCTTACTTTTTTTTTTTGTCCGTCCTACGTTAATCCTACTTTAATACTCACTATCAAACTTTTGCCTTGCCTCCTTACAGGGCGTGGAAGTTGAAATCATGAAAAATTACTTGAAATTTTTTAAATTTATTATAATTATAAAACTCTTCTTTTTTTTTGTTAATTGAATCATAAATCTTGTGTATTTATACAAATTCAGTCCATGTTAACGATTCTTGTCAAAATCAACTGAGTGAACTAAATTTGCACAAATACAAAAAGTTTAAGAATCAATTGACAAAAAAAGAAGAAGAAGATTTATAACTAAATTAATACAATTACTATTATGTAAGATTTTTTTGGTAATTCTTTCATTGAATGATCAGTATGTTCATACATTTTATAATCAAAGTAACTTTTGATAACTTGTTTTGGTGGTTGGTAATTATAAGATTTAACTAGCTATATTACTTTCCCAATTTAGAACGGAAGAGCCAAGACCAAGATTACTAGGTTTTTCTTTCCACATATTAGGTAAAACATTATCGAAGTATGATTAGTTTCTAGCGTCATTCAAAAAGTAAAATATTTCCATAAAAAAAATAAAAAGTACACAACTAACCCAAGCCTCGAGAAAGTTGACATGGATGATGTCTCAAAACTTTTTTGCCGTGAAAGTACGTGGAAGAACAACTTGAATAAATGTTTGTCATTGTTTTATATTTTCAAATTAACTTTATTGTTGGTTTGGTCAACAGTTAAAAAAAATCATTTAAGTTAATGTGCAATTGACAAAGTTGAGCTCTGCTTTTATGTACGGCTAAGAAAAATATATCCAGACACATCCTTATATTGCCCAAATATTAGGACAGTATCTACGGTATTCGCATATCTTGTTGTGTAATTCTTGGACCAGTATATGAGGTTTTATGCAGTTGATAGTTTGAGGGTAGATGTTGACTGGATTTACGGGGAAAAAGATTGAGAGTGGCGAAAGCGAAAGAAGAAGAGAAAAGTGAAAACGTGGCGCTCCAGAAAGTGGAAGAAAAATCTGAAGAAAATTTGTCTGTTTTGGTCATGATCTCTGCCCCTGGAGGAGTCCTCCCCTCCAATCGACAAACCCAATCCATTACTTTACTTTCGGATTGCGAAGTCTATCCTCCGTACTGAGCAAAGCATTCCGTCTGAAAAATTGTAATAATTTGGTGCCATGTCTCCAAGTGCACACCTCTCTGTTACCTGTTCTTCGGCTTTGAGCAGCCTCCTTGGTGGTCGTTCAAGACCCGCCCTTGCTTCACTACGTGGAAACAGCTTCAAATTGAAGCCTTACAGAGAAAAGCTGTCTTTTGTGGAAGTGGGAAGAGTTCAAAATGGGATCTTGGTGAAGGAGGAGAAATTGAAGAGGAACGGGAGAGCGGTTGTCGTGAGGTTTAACCAAGGTTTCGGCTTTAATGGCGGCGGAGGCGGCGGAGGGAGAGATGACGGAGCCACCGCGAGGGTTTTGGGTAATCTTATTTTGGCCATTGGCTTGACTTATCTCTCCATGACTGGACAACTTGGTTGGGTCTTCGATGCGATCGTTTCCATCTGGGTATTGCTCCCTCTCTCTCTCTCTCTCTCTGTCTCGACACACGCATATGCACCAACAATTTGTGAAGGATCGATTGTATGTAGGCTTTTGATTTAAATTTCAGCCGTAGATGCAGGGAGTTAAAATCCATTTTCCAGTTAATTTTTCAGTATATTACCTGCTAAATTGGAACACGTAGTTGATTCTTTTTTGAAGTGGTTGAATCATTTGAACCGGTATTTTCAGTTTTGTTTGAAGATGAAATTTTTCGATAGCAATTACTGATACAGCATGCGTCAGCTCTCAGAAAGCGTTGAGCAAGATATTAACATAGTAGCCATGTGTTGCCGGAGATCCTAATAAGTAATGAAAAAGCCGCAAGTTCTCTAATTGAGATCACCTGATTAGATAGGCATTTTGCCCCTTTGCATGACTATTTGTGGTGAATTCGATCCCTACTAGCTTTACACACTTTGCTTGGTCATGAGTTTAGGATAGAACTCCATGTTTCTTTCTGCTGTTATATGTCTAGTATCTTCAGGACTATTTCTTTTGCTCTTAAAGTTGGGAGTGATTGGTTGATGCCTTTTGGATCCAGCTCCTTGTCGTGCTGATACCAATTGTCGGTTTGGGGGCATTTCTGTGGTGGGCAGGACAAGATATAGTACAAAGCAGTGTGAGGCTTCTTTCACCATCTACATTTTGTTTTGTGACATTATCTGGTTTTTTGCCTCCTGTTGCTGTTTTCATTTTCTTGGTATTACTCTATGGGATGTCTAGTGACATTATACACCAATATCTCCTCATACATGGGCAGCTACCGGCAATTTTATTTTGTGGATGTATTTTCTCTTTTTCTCATTTTCTATCTGGTGGTTCAATCATAGTAATCCAAATATGTTGGTACAAGAACTTTCTGTGTCCAGAGCAACCAGAACATGTATATGATAGATCCAGAATTCACTCCTGCACAGTGAACAGAGTCACATCACATGGATCCAAAGTCTTAGAATGAAGTTGATCAATATGGCTTTTCATTGTCTATAAGGATGATTTCGGGCTTTTATACAGTAGATAGTGGTGATCAAGATGATTAAGCTCCCTTTTCATCAGCCACGTTGCATTACTTACATTGCACAATTATGTTCAGGAACTCGCTTTGGAAATTGGATTATTAGAAGTAGCTCATCAAATGTTTTTCTCCCTAGCTGACTTGTTGAGCCTAATTACTTTAAAAGATAGTAAGGCCTAACTGATTGTCTTGATGTTTAGATTTTGAGGTTCTTGTCCATGGTATGCATTGAAACTTTGCTTTCACTGAAGCCTCTCTCTAAAACTTCAAACCATTTAATTGGTTACACCGTCTGGCTTCTGAAATGGATCTCCTTTGACATTGTTGCATTTGCAGTGTCCAAACTGTGGGAACGATTTTCAGATTTTCAAGTAAGAGATATCCGAAGGCTTTAATTGATTGTAAGCAAGGAAGATTATCTTGCTCGGATTTTTTTTAACTTAGGCAATTGCATAATTCCTTGCAGATCTACTTTGAATGATGAACTGCAATTATGCCCCTTTTGCAGTCAACCTTTCTCAGGTAAGACATGATATATAGGTCTGAAAGCCTTTCTTCTTTAGTGCAGTTGCCAAGATTGCAACTTGCTCTTGTATTTTACCTCCCAACTTGCTATTGCTTCCGATTTTGGAGTACAGTTCTATCATTTGGGTTTTACATGTCTGGGTAGCCATTTCTGGGTTTTCTTTCCCTCCAGAACTTTTAGACTACTTTGCCAATTTAAAAATGTACTTCTCTAAAACGTCTCTGCTGACAAATGACGAAGGGCATATTCATCTCTTCTGTTAATGATTTTCAGTTGTGGACAACAAGTTTGTTCGGGAATCAGTGACATTTTCTAACCAGTTTACATCAAAAGGAGAAGCAGCCAATGAGTTCTCTCCTCGACCCAAGAAAGGTTCATTGTTGATGCCATCTGTTTCAGTGCTTCAATATATATATATATATTCCAAATCCCTGTTCATATATTGATCAATTTGCATCTGTTTTGATCAATGGAGAGAGATGGCTGTGTAGTTTTTTATATTTGCAACCCAAACTAATCATTTAGCTCAACAAGACAAAACTTTTTGGTTTTCGCAGGAAAGAATACTTCTACAGCAGTTGTAGATGTTGAAGCGGAAGTGAAGGATGCTGATTGAGGTCTCTGGCGCCAATTTTTCCATCATGTACTCTCTCTCTCTCTCTCTCTCTCTCTCTCTCTCTCTATAATATATATATATATATATATATGTATATATATATTCCTTTGTGTAGGAATAGGATGAGAAATGTAAAAAAGATTCTGCTATTTTGGCTCTTGTGAAGGGTAACTCCAGACCATGTAGGCACACAGCTTCTGCGAAGAAGCATGAATTTGCCCATTTGCATGTATGGACTATGAATATCTAAGAGCGGCATGTTTGATTTGATTAGCCTGTTTTCGTTATGGTTTTAGGTTTATTTGCACGGGTCATACACAAAAGTATGTTGTGTCCACTCAGCTTTCTCGGTGGATATGTGATCAAAGTTCTCTCACTTGCTCTGAGATGCGTGTCATCATTTTGTGACTCAAGTGCTTCAGATGCAGGTATACTCTTGAACATATCAAAATTCAAGATCCCGACCGCGAGCGAGGATGGCCCAAGGTGGAGAGAAGTAGAGTTGAACTCGACAAAGAAAATGTTACCTTTCACCTCCATTGATAAGTCGGTTCATGCTCCATCGTAGCAGACCTGTATATAAGTCTCTATCTCGAGCTTAGATCGAATGTAAATCTGCATTAGCATCTTTTGTTTCGCCCGGAACTCCCGAGCTTGTAGAGCACCAGCATATGAAGAAAATCGGGCTCGAGAATCCCGTGGAGAAAGAGAGAATTAGTGAAAATATATTACGTTTGAGCACTCAAAAAGAGAAAATGTAGCACTGCGAATATGGGGGGGCGGGGGGGGGGGCTGGTGGCGCGGGGGCCTTGAACTGTAGGAATCAACAGCCGAACAGGATCCCTTCTTTCAAGCTTCGAGACGCGAATGTTGTCTCTAATTTGTTTACGTATGAACTTCGAAGTCATGCGGTCTAATAATTGATCGTGACACGCATAATAAGATTGTTCGAGTGCTCGTACTAAATCCCAGCACAAAATGGAATCACACGGCTACTACGTTAACGGTGCTTACAATTTATACCTGAAGACATGAATTATGGGCCGATTAGCATAGCTGTCGTATGGCATAGGAAGTTTTGATGTCAAATTTCTGGGAAGAAGAGGGTCAGCAAACAGCGGGTAGCTCCATATGTACATTTTCTCAGACCAATCAACATTTTAAAAAGGGAAGGGAACTTATCACCGAAGGAGGCTGAAAAGATCGGGAAGCTTCAGCAAGCTATCCTTTATTTTGTTTTAAATAATTCGCCAATTTTATCACTATATCTCAACAACCGGCTGAAAGATCGAAAAAAAAATTCAAAAAAAAAAAAAAAAAAAAACTAACATCATGAAAAATCTCAAATTGGTATTATTGTACTAAATTTACTTCAAATTAATTTTTGATTATTAAGAATTCTAAGTTGACACACATGTAATAAGTTTATTTGAAATTAATTTTTTGACCACTAAAAATGTTAAACTGGTATATTTGCGATAAATTTATCTTCATTAGTTTTCAATAAATTGGATTAATATCACGAAAAATCAGAATTTGCTATATATGTAATAAATGGAGGGTAAATCTTCAAATTAGCACATTTGTTAACTATTACACATCATCCAACTCAGTATTTTGACGATAAATTTAATAAAAACTAAAGAAAAGTAAATTTATAAAAAAATCATTCAAAATAATAAATAGGAAAACCTCAAATAGGGATCCAAAGTGCTCTCATTTTTCCACAAAAAGACCTGAAGTGGAGTCCGTCTCAAATAATGGCTTAAAGTGGTCATTCATTCTCAAAGAAGGACCTCACTCATCGACCGATGAATAGAAATATCTTTAATGCATATTCCGGTGGCCTGATCAATGATATTTTTGTCCAAAAAAATTCGATTTTCATTTTTGATTGTCCCGTTCTTTTTTTTCTTCTTTTTGGTCAATGGTGTGTTGTTCATCATCTTCTTAGTCCCCTATTCATCTTCTTGCCTAGGTCAAGAAGAGATGAACATCGCTGGCAAGGGTTGGCCTTACCTGGGGCTAGCGAGGACTCGGCGTCCATCGACGGCAATGGGCAAGGCCATGGAGCCCTCACTAGCTGCGAGCGAGGGCTTGTAGGCTAACCCTTGCCAATGGTGAGGCTAGCCTCGGCCGCAGTCAATGAGGGCTGTTGAGCCCTCGCTAGCTCGCTTGCTACAAGAGAGGGGTGACCTCGCTAATGGCCGCGAGGGGGGACCTCCGCTCACCGCTCCACCGACAACCTCATCTTCTGCTAAGACTACGACTAGGACGCCCACATCACCTTCTTCGTCCCTTCCTCCCACCATCGCTCCCAAATCCATGGCTTCTTCGACTACCCTTTTGCCCTCGAGCACCTCCTTGTAGGGCCTTGATTTGGACGACCCTCGCCGACCGCGGTTGAGGTCACCCTCACCATATGTGGTCAGGGTCAACCTACAAGCCCTCACCCGTGACCAACGAGGGCTCAACTGCCCTCACTCGCTGCTGGTGATGGGCATTGAGCCCTTGCCAACCCTTACTAGCGGCTGGCGCTTGTCAGCCTTTGCCTAAGTCTGGTGTTCTTGATTTAGGCAAAAGAATATGGGATGAAGAAGATGATGAACAACACAACCATTGACCCAAGAAAAAAAAAAGAACAAGACAATTGAAAATGAAAAATGAATTTTTTTGGACAAAAATACTCCGATCAAGTCACCAAAATATGCATTGGAGATGCATCTATTCATCGACCGGCCAGTGAGGTCATTCTTTGAAAATAAATTATCACCATAGGTCCTTATTTAAGACAAACTATATTTCCAGTCCCCTTTTAAAAAATAAGTGTACTTTGGATCCCTATTTCAAGTTTTCCCTAAATAAATTTATCATAAGCATACAAATTTAGAATTTTTCCTCGTACTAATCAATAGAAAAATGCTTCAATTTTTCCATGAGTAACAGTTAATTAAAAGAGGCGATGGGTACCGTCCAACCCATTTCTCCCCACCTTCAGCGAAGAAAACGCGCACGAATGAAGTAATCGCCACTCAAAGACTCCGTCGTTACACAAATCCCAGCACCCCCACCCCGAATCTCCATCCCCCCAACCTCTCCCCAGATTCCTTCCTCAGGCTCGAACGAGAACGAGAGAACGAGGGAGTGAGGGAGAGAGAGAATATCCATCCGACCGATCCTTCCTCTTTCCCTTCTCCCGATCTCGTTCCCGTGGATCGTCGCCAATGAACGAGAAGGCCAACGTCTCCAAGGAGCTCAATGCCAGGCACCGAAAGGTCCCCCCCCTCTCTCCCTTTCATCGCGTCGCCAATTCGATCTTAGCTTCGCGCGTCTGGACGTCGCGGGGTGCCGTGAATACGGATTGTTCCGCGTCGAGGGTCGAGGTTTTTTTTTTTTTTCCGTGCATTTTGGAATTTCTTGGGGTTGAGAATTGGATTTGATGTCGCGGCCCGTTTCGTCATCGTCCGTGCCGGTTTCCT
The DNA here is from genome assembly GCA_014182715.1 of Eucalyptus cloeziana. NCBI lineage: Eukaryota > Viridiplantae > Streptophyta > Magnoliopsida > Myrtales > Myrtaceae > Eucalyptus > Eucalyptus cloeziana. The sequence continues at coordinate 37,990,505 of CM024639.1, forward strand.
GTGCGCGGCTGCCTGCTGGCGTGGTTTGTAGTTGGATCTGAAATGATCATGTAGCGATTGTGATGACAAACGAAATCTGTGTGGAGTTTATCCGCAGAGAGTATCGGGTGATGCAAATGGTGCAGTTAAATTAGTTATCTTCGGAAGATTTACTTACCCTTTTGGAGAAATGGGAGATCGAAGGTCTTGATCTTGTAAAAGGAGCTCCTTTTTCACTTTCCTCCTATAAAAGTTCCTTGTTCATTAGGCATGATATCCATAGTTTCTCACTAATTCTGCGATTTGCTACATGTAGATTTTTTTTTTTTTTTCTCTTTTCATCTTGACTGCAATGTTTTGCATATGTTGAAGTTTCTATCTTTCTAAGAACTCTTCAACTCAATGGTTTAGCTTGTTTTGGTTGCCTCTAACTCTTAGTACAATCTCTGGAAGTAGCTCATCCTGTGATTATTAGGTTATTTTTGGTGCTGATTTGACTTATTTTTAGCACTCTTGATTGATAAAAGCAGTGCCATTGATTGCAAGAAACGCCTTCTATGTCTTTTGATTCTACTTCCAATGATTTACATAGAGCACCTAACTAGATCTGGCCCACCATACAATTGTATTTTCCTTTCGTAGATATAACCGTTTCCTTAGATTCCGTTTCTAATCGTTGTTCGAGATATTATTTGTTGTTAAATTTATTACACCATTGCAAAGAATAATATGATATTTAGGGGTTGATTTTCTGGCATCTTTATGGCAATGCACACAAAATATGCTTGTGTAGCCAAGCAAATTGTCAAATTGTTTTGATAATGCTTTAACCTTGTCTTCCTTCTTTTATCAAATCTTGACCATGACTTAAACATATGCAGATCCTGGAAGGTCTATTGAAATTGCCAGAGAATAAGGAATGTGCCGACTGTAAAGCTAAGTATGTCCTGGATAACTACTCTAAGAGATGTACATTGGCATTTCGGACATCAATTTGAATCATGACATCAGTTTAGGACAATTTACTGTTAAATGGGAGCTGATGCATCCATGTTGCCAAAGCTGTTCTTATCTGAAAGAATTGCTTATAATTGATGTGCAGAGGTCCGAGATGGGCTAGTGTGAATTTAGGAATCTTTGTCTGCATGCAGTGTTCTGGAATCCATCGAAGTCTGGGGGTACACATATCAAAGGTCACTAATTTGACTTTTTTTGCCCGTGCTCCTAATTAAGTGTATCAATAGTTTACAACGGTTCTATTTTTCCAAAAGTCTTTCATGTTTAGTCTAATCGTGTAATACATGTTGATCATGTTTCACATATTAGAAAAGGACATAATGGGATCAGGAAGAGAATAGAATGTAAGAATGAAAGGTGATAAAGAAATTATATTTCGACAGAACAGAAGCACTGATGAAATGCCTAATTTGTCCTGGAAATTAATTATGGAAGAAAGGTGAGGACACATTTGAAAATTATACCTTAAAAAAGAGAGATGTTTAGAGAAAGCAATTTTAATTCTCTGTACTGGAGGAATGGGCAAGAGGAAATATGTAACTTGGTTTCTTGAACGAATCATCTTTATGACACCTTTGGTATTGCTTAAAAAACTATTTGCAGGATTTGAACATCAGCAGAACATAAAAATCGGGGAATTAGCAATCAGAGTGAAAAAGTGATCTTCAGCTGTGAGGACCTCTATTGGACTGCACCCTAGAAAAACACATGCAATATGCTCTATTTCCATTGGTGTTTAGTCATAAGCTCCATATGAAGTAATTTGTAGATTCTTTAGTACATGGTCATTCAAGATCTTGATTTAGGAGATAACTGAATAGTCTTCCTTTTTAATTGAAAACCTAAAAACTACTGTTCTAGGACGTCGATAAAGCTTTTTGTGTCTTCAGACCACTTTCTCTGTATCTCATATTTATATGTTCTGCTGCAGGTGCGATCTGCAACCCTGGACACATGGCTGCCAGAGCAGGTTGCATTTATACAAAGTATGTTTTCATATGTCTTTTGGTTTCCATCTTTAATGGATTAATCTGTTCGCTCTTTCGAGTGAGAGAATCGCTGGCTTTTTCTGTTGTGCAGCCATGGGTAACGAGAAGGCAAATAGCTACTGGGAAGCAGAGCTGCCTCTAAATTATGACAGAGTAGGAATTGAGAACTTCATCCGTGCAAAGTATGAAGCCTGCACTATGATCTATTGAACAGTAATTGCATTGTTATTTCCAGTGTCATGCGGTTATATGCTCAAATGTCCAATTTTTACTGATGGCAATTCTCTATATCATTGAAGATATGAAGAAAAAAGATGGGTCGCGAGGGAGGGAAAGCAAACATCACCTTACCGACTGCAGGAAGAGAAGCCTTCATCCTACTTCCATGGAGCCGGGGAAATAAGTGGACATTCACATGTGAGCAGTTCAGAAAATTTATTTGAGGAAAAGGAGAAACCTCAAGCTTCCAAAGACAAGGACAGTCTTCCTAGTATGAAGATTAGTATTCCACTTCCTCCTAAAGGATCTGAGAAGGTACTTTCTTTTATTGTCTCTCTAATGTCATGCCTATTTTGACAAAGGACTGCTGATATTGGTTTAAATCTACTTGGCATGTTCTTTTGTAGCATTTCGTAGCTGGTGCTCTATTATAACAGAACTTTTTGAAATAATTTATTCTTTGATTCGAAATGATATGAGGGTAGCATTCTGTTCACAATGATTGCGCCCCTATCCTGTGAAGCATTTGTAGATCTTTAGCATTCGGATAACTTAGGGTAACTCGTAAGTACAAAAGAGAAACTCAACCAATGACATATCTGGTATATAATCAGGTGACTCCTGTTTCAAAGCTCCATCCTATCGCTCCAACGACAGAACCAGATTTTGAAGTGAAAGTTCAGGATGTAGATGCTGCTCCCTCTGTTTCTCCCCCTAAGGTCGATTTTTCCACCGACCTTTTTGACATGCTATCCATGGATGGTACCAGTGAGAATAATTCAGAGGCTCCTGTTGTTGACGATTGGGCTGGTTTCCAGAGTATGTTGAATGTCCTTATCTGTGTTTATAGGGTGGGATGACAAGATTGTGCGATTGCTTCTTTCTGATTCTTGTCAGCGTGATCCTGGCATCTAGGCTATGGATACTGTTGTTTGCTTTTAGATTCACTGTCTCATTACCATATTGTGCAGCTGCTGAAGTAGCCTCAACAACTGAAAAAGAAAAGTCTAGTCCAACGGAGGCTATTGATTATAGCTCTAACCCAACACCAGGTGTGGAGGATCTATTTAAAGAATCAGTTCCAGAGGGCTCAGGACCACAAAAGCCTCAGAAAGATGTAAAAAATGATATCATGAGCCTTTTTGAAAAGGTATCTTCTATTTCTGCTGAAGCATTGGTTTTCACGATTCTTTGACTTTGGAGGACACATTGATTTGGCAGTGCTCCATCTTTCATCTCAAGTAATGATGGCTTGAATAAAATATTATTGTTCAAAGGGCTAGCTTAGCACCCTTCCAAATTATCATGTTGTCCATCTTCAATAGTTGCTTAATATGTAGGGCTTATATGATTATGTGGTCATGTGCTTGTTGTTTGTGCAGTCCAACATGGTGTCGCCATTCTTGATGCATCAACAGCAAGTGGCAATGCGGGCGCAGCACCAAACCCTTCTCATGGCTGCTGCAGCTAAATCTCTTGGTGGAGATCAGAAATCGAGTGGCAGTGCACAACAACCTGGTCTGCAAGGTACCAATATACCTGTCCCAAATTGGCCACATAGTGGCTACCAAATTCCAGGAACGATGCCAATAGACCAAGATGAGCTGCTGAAGCTTATGCAGGTAAATATAATTAGCTTTATGCCATGTCTTCTCTTTGTCAATGGTATTGCGATTCTTGATGTATTGACAGCAAGTGGCAATGCTGGCACAGCACCAAACCCGTCTCATGGCTGCTGCAGCTAAATCTCTTGGTGGAGATCAGAAATCGAGTGGCAGTGCACAACAACCTGGTCTGCAAGGTACCAATATATCTGTCCCAAATTGGCCACACAGTGGCTACCAAATTCCAGGAACGATGCCAATAGACCAAGATGAGCTGCTGAAGCTTATGCAGGTAAATATAATTAGCTTTATGCCATGTCTTCTCTTTGTCAATGGTTGTGCTTAAATATCATTTCATTGAAAATTTAGGGAAGCAACATTGGTCCGTCGCATCCAGTGGGAAACTCTGTGCCATATCCAACAGCTAGGTATGCTCTAGCAACAAATATATGTATATATACATCTTGAATCTTTCATCTGCTTAAATATCTTGCTACATCTTGAAATGCCTTTACATAATGAATGTCTCTCTGCGCTGAGAACAAGCTGGTTTTTTGTGAAATATATTGAAGAGGATGCTGAATGAAGAAATTTAATGATAATGTCTACCATGGTTAAATACAAAGGTTTCGTACCATTAAGTAACTTATCCAGAAAAGGAAAAAAGGTTTACAGTCTTCAAATTACATCAGACATGTTGAGAAGATCCAAGTCAAGTCTTGAAATTGCACTGGCTAACGTATTGAGAACATCCAAGTATTAGCGCAATTGACCTTTTGAGACATGCCAATATCAATTGGAAAAAGTGAGACAAAACTCAAATTTTATCCACTAACATTGAAGTGATACCCAAATGAATGTCAGTGCCTTTTGCAGGATGGTTTTCATGTAGGGTCACTGATAAAATTGGCCGAACAACATGCAGACAGACCACCTAAACAAGCTTGAATTGCAGCCAAATACTAAACCTTTTTATGTCTGTTCTGTGGTAATTAATTTGGGTGTTTGCTTTCTGCAGCTTGCAGACAGCAGGGCAAGCTACCTCATCTAATGGTTTGGCAAGTGCCGGAGTGAGTAAACCTCAATCATCCTCTCCCATTTCATCCTCTTCTCCATCACAACCTGGGAAGGATTACGATTTCTCCTCATTAACACAAGGGATGTTCTCTAAACATTGAGGAGATCAAACACTGTCATTCCGACTAAATTTATGAGGAAAAAAAAGAAACCGAAGAGCTTACAGTAGCTTCTTCCTCCATTTGGGATTGTACACTACTTTGTAGAGGCAGGTCGGGTTTTCCTTTCACATCAGGTGGTATAGTATGAGTAGGCCTTGAGGACAATAAAAGTAAATTTAGCTGCGATTTGGAACATCCTTTTACCTGCAATATTGAATTTTGTTCATATTTGATTCAACTCTTATACAGAGAAAGGGAATAACTTAGTTCCATGATTCAAATAATATAAATTCACACTGCACACATTTACTTGGAGTATGTGATCGTTTCTTGGTCCAGCCGTCTCTTCCTGTGCTGGTTATTTTCCTACTGGTTCATTTGGCTGCTCAATGCTTCTTTGCAAATCCATTTTACAGTCGTTCGTCGGATTTTGATTCTTAAGCTTCTGAAGCTGGGACAATAATTGAAGTTGTCTATGGAATCTTGAGCATCAGTTCGCTACGTTTAGAAGACTTCCTGGGAGTCTCAAGTTGTTGAGTTTATGTTCCTTGTGGTAGGTATCCATTGCAATTTTCCAGGAATTTATAATTGGCCATGGCGCAGGCTTCTAATTCTGCATTCTAGAAATGCCAATGTTTTCTCTGGTTTGTATGGGTCAAAGATTGATGTTGCCAGCATCCGGATTGGTTGTCGATCGTTCATGTGTTCATCTTATGTTCCTTTGCGCATGTCGAATAGTAATGCGTGTTCATTTTATGTTCCTTGCGCATGTTGAATAGTAATGCCATTCATTGATCATCTAAAGAGCCGTACAAGAAGACAACGCATTAGGTAAAGGAGAATCATGACGAAAAGGAGGGACAATCATGCAGTCCATGCAGGGAGACTAGTGACAGAGAGACCGGAACAGATCCCAACTCTCAGAAGACCCGATTTTTCTCTACCTGTTCTCATTATTAGCCCAACATTAGACTTGGGACTTGACCATTCAGTTTTCGTAGGACTCACGCTTCAGTTTTCTTTTGTCGACATTATCTTGATGATCAGCGAGTGGGTAGGGCTCGTGTTCTGGAACCAGGACAAATCAGAACCTTAGATTCCCAACATGAAATGCAACACGCAGCTTGTTCTGCCGGGAAAGATTTCTGAAACACGACCATTTTGATCGGGACGCACTTCTGCTATTATGTTGATTCTTTAGGTAACCCAAAAGTCCAAAAATGAGCGCATCGTCGGGGAAGGAGCAATGCATATGCAACAAATCCACCCTAATCGTGTAATTGCTCCTTCGCCGACAATGCACTCGTTCTGACAAAAACTCGCTCGTGGCATTCAAAGTGCATTTCATTGTTGGATACGAAAGTTGTGAAACCCAGAGTCACGGCCCAATCATTTTGAAGAGACCTTGCTCAATTGTCTACCCCGAGAACTATTAATGGAGCAGAAAAGGAAATCAATTTTACATTACAAAGCACAAAAAAAAACAAAAGCGTCGAAAACGGCACTCATTTTTCACTATATCCATTTATTTATGACAATTATTTACTGTCTGCTTTTTTATGACGATAATTTTCTGTCTACATTGCCATTGTTGGCGGAAAAATTCTGTCCAGAAATGTGTAAATGCCCCCTCCCAAGAGAAGTGCGCCACTGCAAAAGTCACAAATAGGAAATTTGTGTCAGTAGATGATTTGTCAATTTACGAAACGGAACATGACACTCCCTAGAGTGGTTTTGAGAGGTACCTCACGGGATTGATCCACGCCGAGAACTTCCGGAACGAAAGCAGGCTCTAGTACAATAATCTCAGTCAGAGATCAATTCAACAATTGCACAAAAGAAATCATACATTTACAAGGGGAGAAACGAATGAATATCCCCGAACAACTTTTTAATAGTCGGTGGTAATCAGAATAAGGTTTCTAAGCTACAAATTGGCCAAAAGCATGGAATCATTTACCTGCAATGCTCCGGCAAAAGAAGCAGCAAGAAGCAAAGGAGTTACATAACCAGTTGTATATGTTAGAAGTAAACTTCCCCCGATCACCGGATCCTGCAGGAATGATGTGCAGTTTTAAAATAGCAGCAATTGCAAGTCCAGAAATCACTTAGAAGCTAACATCGTTGATTGACAGAAGAGAACACCATTTATGAAAACTATTATTTATCTATAATTCTACCTACAAACATGAGAATATTTTGCCAACTCCGGAGTAAGAAGTTAAATCGCTGTCTTTATTAGATGTCATACTTCAGCAAAGGACATGAAGTGAACATCTTTATGCTATGCGTGTTAGTGTGTCTGAGTACATAGAGAGAGAGAGAGAGAGAGACCCGAGATGCAGCAACATATCCCAACAAAGTGGCGAGTACAGGTGTACTGCAAGGAGAAGCTGCTAATGCAAACGTAAGCCCTGCTAAATACGCTTGCACACCTGTAACACATATTCTTCAAATCAATTGAAAGCACCTGGAGACCAAATCATAAAGATTGAGGAGGCAGAATCATTTAGGAAAGGCCACTTACTTGATGGGAAATTGGCGGCGGCGGCACGGGGATCAAAGTTGTCGAAGAACGATGGAAGCTGAAACTCGATTATCTGCAAATTTACAATTAAAACAAGATTGTTAATTAAAACCACAGAGCCAAGATGAGATTTGGCAATATGTAAACATGGGAAATGTTCATAAATCATAGAATATTAGGGAAACACTCCCGAAGCCGGATTATGTTCGACAGGATTAGTCTCCTAATCTAAGTATGCTTCAAGAAGAGTCATATCTCAAATGTTTCTTACAAAACTGTCAGTGTGGGAAATAGTCTATGAATTAACACACCAAAGACAAAAGGTGCTAGTAGAGCTGACAAGAATGAAATGACAACTGATAAAACAGTTAGTGTTATAAAGAAAGCAAGGAGCTATTTCTACCTCAAGAAGATTTAGACCCATAATAACGGCCACAGCAGAAGCAGCCACGGGTAATCCTTGCCCGATCTGGCCATATGCTTTTCCAGCAAACGAGGCTCCAACTCCTAGAAGAGCCAGCGTGGTAGCTAGTCCTAATGCAAATGCAATTGAATCCCCAACGACCTGACACATGAATAGACAAGAGATTAGGATATAATCAATTGCGAGATCTCACTATTCCTGTTCACAAACTGTCTCAAAAACTAGAAAACTGAGTGGTGCATAATGTTCTCTGCATACGAAAAAAAGATTTAGTTTATTTATGTTTCACAAACATCTATAGACCATCAAAACAAAAAGACAGAAAACGTAACTCAGATTAGAAGTGATTCATAGAATTCAAATAGAAAGTTGTACCTCTGTCCTGCTTTTTCCAGAACCAAATGCTCCTTCATGTTTCCAAGGGCAAAAGGAAGAAAATTAAGTTAAGATGATGAAAGACAATACACAAACAGCATAATCAGAGATGCAGAAAGTTTGCCAGTTGCTACTCGGAGTGAAGGCGGGTTTACCTATATAACCAAGAGTCAGTGGTAATACACTCAATGTACATGGTGAGAGGCTGGTCACAAGCCCTGCCCCAAATATAACTGCCAAACTGTAAAAAGTAGTAAGAGTGAATCGACAGCAGTGATATGATACACTCAAATATCTGAAATTTTTCTTTTTTAATAGAAAAAAGAGGGTCAATTACCTAGTAAAACTGAGTGCAGAGAGCTGATCTTGAACAGCTTCATTGGCCTGTTGTCCAGCTGAATATAGGAAGCCTCCAAACCAATCTCCAAGACTTCCATCAGCTACGGTAAAAAATGGAGCAGCCACTTCCTGACCCGAAGGAAAATAATTCTAGCTCCTGAGGTTATACGCAAGAACCATAACTGGACGTATTTACTTGAGATAACAGCCGAAAGTAATACTCAAGCACATGATTCAAACTTAATCAACACAGTAAATTATACTATTTATTCAGGGTGACAAACACATGCTACTATTTAAATTATAGGCATTTGTACATATATCCAATCAAATGGTGAAATACTTGGTATAAAATTCGCGAGAGATCCTCACCATTACATTCTCGGTGCTTAATGCCTTCGCCACATCTACTGCGATCAAGTTCACCACTGAAAGCATGCCAACACAACCAAATTACGGAATCAGATACGAGCAAGCAAATGAGAGGCAGACAAAAGTTGAATGCAAGAATAAGAAAGAGCAAGTAGCACGAGTTCGCTTGTAAAATCGACTATGTGGTCAACCAAACACGTACTATGCGGTCACAGGTGCACCGCAAAAGACGAACAATATTTCGTTCCTTCTTCGTCAGAAGCAATCGAAAAAGGCGGTACCTGCTATAGAACTGAGAAGCGTCTTCTTCTCGAACTTGGTGAGACCGCTAGCTGCAGAAGAAGGAACGATATCTCCCTGACGCTTCGTAGGTGCCGAAGATCTCCCAGCCATCTTGACCGCAGCGCCACGATTCCCTTCCGCAGAGAAATAGAATTTGAGGAAACTTCGATCCTTTCAGTTAAAAACAAGCCTAAAAGAAGACGATCGACGGTTCCGAAACGCAGAAGCGACCAGTACTGAAAAACGACAATCGTCGCGGGAGCTAACGGAAAAACCATAGACGGGGACGGAATCAGATATTGCCAGAGGAACATCGCCCGATCGAGCGCGAAAACATGGAAAAAGCTCCCGATTCAGCGAAATCAACTGCGGACAGCGGCATGACGAAGAGCCTAGGGACCGCGTATCGAACGACGATGTGCGAGCTTACCGCACGAGATGTTTCGGCCAGGCTCGCGGTTCAGAATTCTGCAGGAGCTCAAACAGTAGCCGCTGCTCAAACCGCTCATGGCAAAATCCATGTAGAACCTTCTTCTTCTTCTTCTTCTTCTTCTGCTGCTGCTGCTGCTGCTGCTGCTGCCCGCCGCCGCTGCTCCTTCGATTTGCGAAATGGCGTGGTCCTTGGAGTGCGGGAGAGGGAGAGAGGGAGAGAGAGATTAGAGCAGAGAGCGGGAGATATTTGCGTCTCCGCAACTCCGATGGCGATGCTCGACGGATAGAGACATGGCCGATCGAAGCGCTGGAAAAACGAACCGTGAATTCCAACAAAACGACGTCGGGACATTTCGGGCTGGCATCGGCCGGCCCGATTGTCATGTCAAAACTCTTCGAGCCCGAACCCGCGTCCCCGTGGGTTGAAAACGGGCCTCGTCCAGTCGGGCCACCTAGAGTAATGCTAGATTAGTCTATAACTTTGTGAACTTATGACTTAATTTGTTTTGCGAAAAATATATATATTTCGAAAATATATTTTAATAATGATTGCTTGTATCATTTGAAATAATCAGTCTATACAAAATAGTTCATTATGGATGACAATTTATGTATAAATATTTTTCCTAAACAGTGAAAAAAATTTCATTCATTCATTTTCGTAACTAGTGAAAATTATTCATTAGTTACTTGATTAAGAATCTGCTACATCACTATGTTTAAATTAGCTTTCACGTGCACATTATCACTTTCTTTTTTCGGAAGAAAGAGTTTGGACAATAATCATTTAGATAGTGATGATCTTAATGATGTACATTAAGAAAACACGTTGGCCCCTATGTTTAGGGTTTGCCAATGTCGAGTCCTGGTGCTTAAAAGAGAAATTCTCCTTAAAATAAGAAACGACCGTATGAATGCATCATATCCTAGGTTTAAGAAGAATGTATCGTATGCGATGGATACACCGTCATTATTTGTCAATGGCACTTCATTTTTTTTTTTTTGGTTAGTAGGCAATGGCGCTTTCAACAATATAAAAAAAAAATATTTATAATCCATTTACTAAATATAATTAACCCATATGATAACTCAGTTCATTAATGATAAATGTTCATTATTTATGTATCTTCACTGAAATTTTAATTTGTCCCATTTCTCATGACACTTTCGTCGAATCAAAAAAACTTCCCCGATCTCCAAGCTGGGACTCGGCAACCGTCAATTATCATGTACCTCATGTCAAATGCGAGATGGGGTGCGAACTTCGACCGTCACTCCGTAATCTTTCCCAATATGAAAGTTGGTGGTTTCCAACTTTCGAGCCACGTTGTTTTAGGTGCATGTTTCGTCGGTTCGAGACAAGGAGTCCTCGGAAGCGAAAGCGACACGCCATAATGCGCCATGCGATGAATCCAGAACAACCAATAGTAATAATAATTCATCGCACGACCCTCCGGACATGCTTGGCTTGGGCTCGATCTCGTTTGTCGGATCAGTTCATGTGCACATGACTTGGGAATGAAGCAATCCCCTGCCTCATGGCACTGTCAGGCCAGGCCAGACCAGAGAGAGAGAGCTCTGCAGTCATTGGACCGAATCATGGTTGTCTACGAAAGAACTATTTCCAATTTCTTCTCCCCTTTTACAATTCATGGAGTTGGAGCTGGTGTTGGACCCCGTTGCATCATTCCGCAGGACAAAAAAAAATTCTAATGATCGTCCACCAACCAGAACCAGCCATATTCTGTGTGCTCATGTTTTTCAAAAGGTGCGTGGATCCAAAGGAGAAAAAAGGGATCAATGGGTTCAATAGGTCATGATCATTTTGATGAACAAGAATCACCCAACTTTGATCTTGCTTTTGGGAGACAAAGCTCGTTGATTCCGGTCTTAAATGCGATGATTAGACTCGATCGCAATCGATCTCCGAAAAAAGAAAAGAAAGTGTTTTGGTATACTATTAAACTCAGATTTGAGGGATGTACCATGAAAAAGAAAACGACATACTAGCATAAGCTTATGGAAAACTAACTTCCAAATGACTTGATTTTATTGCACGATGGAGATCTTGTGGTATTTTTCTAAGTCGCATTAGAAATGACACAATTATTAGGCATTGATTAGCTAAAATTACTTCCGTACCTCCACGCTCTCCCTATAGTTTGCTGGGCTAATATCCTCATTCATCGAGCGCTTACCTACTTCTACCAAATCTTGACCCGAAGAAAGAATTACAGCGCTAATGAACATAATCCACGTGGTTATAAAGGCTGACAACGTCGAACGTGATTTAGACGTTGTGTTCCACAACGCAAGGAATTACACCAGCCTAAAAATACGGACGTGACATAACATGACGTTTTTGTTTCGCAAAGCCCCTCACCAATCGAACTATATAGGTTCACCATGAGAGAATGTGTCTAGGTTCAATTTTACACTGTAGAGTCAATTACAACTTCCCATTAATCATGTGGATTTTACATAAAATCCTATAGAAGCATTTCTATCATTTGTATATGTCCTTGGACAAACTAAGATCTTTTAACTTTAGGTCTAATACCAATTCTACCCTAAACTTTTAAAAAAAGATTCTCAATTTTCACTTCGATCTTAAATCTGTTCATGCCTTCAAAAATCACATTAGTTTCTTTAAAATTATCAACATCAAGGTTAGCCAGAAGTTCCCCAATCCACACCTCACCTTCACATGGAACAACAATATTCTTCAATTGTTGAATATTTTTTACTCTTGGGCAAATTTGAAGCTCGAATGAAAGTTTGAGATCTTTTTTATATAAAAAAAAATTCAAATCAAAATTTTTTTGGTTGAATCAAATCAAATAGATATTAGACCGAAAGTTAATTTTTTTTTTTGAAAAAAAGAAAAGAAATGGCCCCTTTGAGACTAGTCTAAAGGGAAACCAAAGATAGCTTGATTTTCGGGCAGTAATCTATCTTTTTCTTGAACTGATTTTTTCTGCAGGCTCCTTGGTGACCACACAAAAGTGTGTCTCGTGTAGCCTGTAGGTTCATCTTTTAAGCCACTTTTTTCACTAGCTTTGCATATTCTCCGGCTCCGGATGATGCTCAATTATTGAAAAGTTATCTGTGCACATCCGATGAAAGATCAGAAGAGCGCGACCTCTCTTGCGGTACATCACGCCACGCATGCCTTGACTAGTTGGATACATCAACTCTAACGCATCCCTGTAAATTGTACAGATGATTAAGATTGATGAATTTCGGAATGATTATTCACTTAACATTTTTTCAAAGAGAAATGCAAAGCAAAAAGTTATTTTGACCATTGGTCTCTTTTAAGGATACCGATCGTGTACAACGTCAAAGAGGTCCTTGTTAAGATAATACAATTCTCAACCAATAGTGTAGTACTTTGATATCATTATATGTTCACGTGAATAAAGCCCCGAAGATGTCCAACAATCACAAGCTCTCTCTCGCCTGATTACATGATGTCAAGACATTCCGTTACGAGGTTTGCCCGGTTATCAATAATCCGGCGTTGCCCTCGCTTTCTAAAAAGCTTCTAATCTCCAGACAACTAGACTAGGGAACGCAAAAGAAAAGAAGTCTCCAAGGAGACCATCATGACACTCTAATCCCAAAGACCATGTTAGCTGTAAGGTTAAATTGTGCATTCACATGAAGTAATCATGAAGACTTTTCCAAAAGACACGCAATAACCACCCTTTCCCAAAATTTAATCCTTCTGGACGGACGATTTCACATCGACTTTCCCTAGATTTCACCTATACCTATGTTATGCGCCTTCTATGCAATTGCAAGGGGGAGCATATGACGGGCCGAAACAGAGCCTACCTATCATTACTGAACGACCATTTTAGATTTGTTTGGAGAATAGGAGAGGCGCGAGACCCCTCATTGGCGATGATTGAGGGGGAGGGGGACCCTTTTCTGGCGACCGAAGGGAGCGAATTGGGGCCGCCGTGTCGCGCCCCTTTTTTGAAGCTTGCGAGTAGAAAATTACAAAAGACTAAAGTTTCCAGAAAAGGGGAAAGGGTGGGGGAAAAAAGAAGGCCCTCAAAAGATTAGGCTCGGAATTATTTCGTCTGAACTTTGTGACGTAAAATTCGGATGTAGATACACATTCGATCAGGGAATTTGGGGACTATTTGGGGGAACATACTGTACCTCTCAACCAATTTGTTTGCTCAGTGTCCCCATCGAGAGACACTATACCACCTTTTTTCGAAGCTTGCGTATGGAAAAATACAAAAGATTAAAGTTTCCAAGAAAAGGGGAAAGGGAGAAAAAGAGATGGCCCTCGAAAGGATTAGGTTTGATGGATTAGGAGGAGGAGGAGGAGGCTGGGGTCCTCTGATCTTTTGTTGCCTACAACTATCTTGTTGACTCTTATGCTCCTCGTTTGCCCTTTTCTCCACCATCGGCGCGGGCCACATTACGGTTGTGACTTTGATTTGTACGTCCTTAGTCAAAAAAGAGAGAGAAGATTTCTCCTTTTGGTTATGTGTTTCGTGTCGAGATCGTTCATCTATCGTATTTAAGAATACCATCTATCTATGTTCGTGCAAATATATTAGTATGGACTTCGTGAAAATCACTTTGATGACATCTCTATTGTAGTCACGAGAATTGGTCAATTCTCAATTCATATCATGAGATTCGATTTGATATTTTATCGAACAAATCGATGGTATCCTGATTCGTAAACAAAAATTCATTTTCACCGGTGAGTCCCTATTTTAAATATCTATCGATCGGTAGGTGCGATTCAATTCTTTGTTTGTTTATCCGTCGAATGATGTAGCTATTTGTCTTATTTCACAATATATGTTATTTTTTTATGTTTACAGAATAATGGAAAGTAAATTTTGCGCTTTACAATGCAATAACAAGTGCAACGACATATAAAGATCCGCGAGTCACGTTTTAATGTCGCATCTCATGTTAGTAAAACAATCGATAGTTCATATTTTCTTAAGACACGAGCATATCACCTGTATTAAAATTTGAGATTTCTTTTTGTAAATCATGATTAATCAATAAATTTTAAACAGGATACGAATTTTTGTTAGCATATGATTAAATAAAAGCCGTAATTACTTTTTTAACCTTCTTGTTAAAACTGCATTATCCTACTTTTACTTAAAAAATTACACGCGGATTTACTTCTGTTTTGAAAGTTTCAGGCGCTTCAATTTTGAAATATTCAAATGGCACAAAATTTAGATCAAGCATAAAATAAACAAAATGAGAATCTATCCGGACAGGGCACGGACGTAGACTTTCCATTATTCATGCGGGGCCGAAGACAGACATATCTAACTTCAAATTTTTTCGAATTTCCCTCCTATATTGGTAGGTTGGAAAAACATAGAAAAACGTCTTGACTCGGAAGATCGCACGCAGCACGTCATGCTTTTCTTGCAGAAAATAAACGTTATAAAAATTCCGGTTTTAGGACGACTGTCCGAAATAAAATTTAAATAAAGAAATCGTGGGGTGGGTGGAGTCCGTTATTTGGTCAAACGAGCGAGGATTAAAGGACAGGGAATAAACGATATTCTTCGCGGCACGTCCAATCCGAACGCTCGGGCCACTACTTATTTTTGAATTCCGTTATACATATGCCCTTGAGCAGAAACCTATTCACGGATATGCCATTGTAGGAGCACGCAGCGCTCCGCACAGTTTTTCCATGGTTGCGAATTCAAACTGAAAATATCAAATATAATCACCGATCTTGAATAATCATGGAAATACTATATGGAACATCTTCATATAGTTCATGGACTACGTTGAAGATGTGCAAAAAGTTCGAGAACTGTATTAAACAAATTAAAATTTTATGAATAATTTACATATTAAACTAAAATTCAGGGATTATCCTTGTCAATTTCTCTATATTTCAAATGCCCATTGAAGATTTAGCTGTTTAAAAAAGAAAACTGTCTCTCGTGTTTTGACCTTTTCGAATTTTGTCGCATTATTTTCAAATGGTACAGTGAGTTAAGTATTTCTAATTATCGGTCTTTATTTACGGATAAATTTAAATTATTTGGTCAACATCCTTCATTGGTTTGGATGAAGAATTCAAAAAAAGAATAGGTGGATTCCGATTTAAAGCCAAATCAAATCCTCCGGACAGTTACATGCCAAAGGCCTATCACGTCAACGTCATAATCATCTCAAATCCTTCTTCGAGGAAATTAAAGAAAGGTCACGAAGCAAAGGCATGAGAGCTTAGAGGACATCTTGCACCATGTTTAGCTCAATAATTGATATTTGAGCTCATTTTGTCTTTCACCATAGAACAAGTTTAAAGGTTGGGTAATTTTGCGAAAAATTAATAATATAAAAAAGATTTCTCTAAAATATTCATTTTTATCGCTTGAAAGAATTAAACTGCTTTCATTATCAATAATATCATAAATCTAAATATTTTTTTCTCACGTGGTCAAATCTGCGAATATGGACAGTGACTATGGAGTAATCATCTTTCTATCTAAATTTTTATGAGAAGCCGATCCTCGTGACGACAAAGGAGTATCTGTCCTTTAAGGAAATAAAAAAGAAACTTGGAGGGCAATAATGCGATTGAGCCTGCAAGAATTTTGTATACTCGCAAATAATAATAATAAGAATGAGAATATCGAGAAATTAAAGAAAACTAGTAGCTTTCCATATATTTGAAATTTCCCCACCAAACATGCATCTGAGCTGATGGAGAGGACCCAAGTGTCAGAACTCACTCTTTCCTTATCTATCCTTCCATTTCGTGCCTTTAAAAGAAAAGAAAATTATTATATATTATAATTATTATTATTTTATTTCTCTCTCGTCTTCGCTTTTGATGCACCATCATCATCTCGTGGTTTGCCACATCCACATGCCACCACCCTCCTCCGTCTCCATCTCCATCTCCCATCTTCCATCTGCTTCTTCCTCCTTCTTCTTCTTCTTCTTCTTCTTCTTTACAGCGACCTCTTCCTCTTCTCCGCCGTCATCTCCGTCTCGTCGGATCCGCGCGGCTGAAGGAATAACCGCCCCCGCACGAAACGAGTGCGGAACGCCGTTGCGGCCGCCACCCGCCCGCGACGCATTTGAGATTTCCTTCCACGGAAGGCAAAAGAAAAAGCGAGGGTACAAAATCGAAGCTTCAAGCAACCGAGGCGGACGGACGCGAACCTCGACCTTCTCCTCCTCGTGGAAGTAAGCTCCGCGTCTCTGCATTTCGCGCTCGCCGGAAGAGGAAATATCTAGAAGGAGCGGAAGCGACGGTTACCTTTTTTTTTTTTTTTTTTTTTTTCTGGGGTGCTTTTTTATCTCCCTTCTTTCTTTTTAAATTTTTTTTTCCGGCTTTTTTTCTCGTTCGAAAATTGGTTTTTGGGCTATTAATCCGTCGTGCTCGCAACGACCTCAGCCTCCTCCTCCGTCCCTCTGCAGAGTCGACCTCGCAACTCGCGCTCTTCAGTTACGAAAAGGAAAGAAGCATTCTTTGCGGAGCTCCTCGCTTTTCTTTTTTGGGCGAATGCTCGGCCGGAGTTTTGGCTGCTTTTCTCTCCCGCGCAGCTCCCTTGAAATCTCAGCTTTCATTCTCTTGGAGCTCTAGACGCTCGGATTCAGGGGGCTCGAGATCGAGTCGAGGCGGGTTTCCGGGAGGTGCTTGAATTTAGGGTTTTCCTCGGCGAGCCTCGGAGAGTGTCGGGTCGTGATTGTTTTCGCGAGACTCGAGAGGACGAGTCGTGGGTTGGGAGAACGTCCGTGATGACTCTGTGGGAGAAATCTGGTTAATGTTGCATGAGGGCTGGCTGGTGTTGCTCTCAGGAAGCTAGAGGAGAGGCCTCGAGGAGGACTGCCCGTCGGAGGTATTTTCAGGGTTGAACAGAGGTTGTGCTTCCGAGATGATGCTATCCGCATCGCCGACTTCAGTGGCGCGGAGCTCGCTGGAGGAGATGCTCGATTCGCTCCGCCGTCGCGACGAGCCCGAGAAGCCCAAGGATTTGCCGCCGGCATTGCCTGCTCGGCCCTCTTCGAGGGCCCGGCTGCCATCGGCGAGGCGGTCTTTGCCGGTGAACTTCACCGTCGGCACTGCTACTTTGCAGGAGTGCGCATCGAGCCAGGCAAATATTGGAAAGGAAGATGCAAAGAGAAAAGAGAAAGATTTTACACCTAATAGAAGCAGTTTTGGGAGCAAGAAGATTAAGAAAGATCAGAACTCGGATTCGCCGTACACAGCAGTTGCGGAACGAGAGGAGAAAAATGACGAAGTCAGCCATTCTCATGGCGGTATTACCTCTCAGTCAGGCGCGCCTCCGAAATTGTGCGAGTCAGAGTGGGGTGATAACGTCGGTTATTTCATCAAAAAGGTAATTTTTATGGTCTAATTTATATTTTCTGCTTTTGAGTTGATCTGGTTTCACTGGGTATGACTGGGTTGAGTTTTAAGATTTCATTGTCTATGCGTTCCTTGGTGCCTAAAATCGTCTGCTTTGTAGCAGACCAGAATAAATAAGAGCGTTCAATTGTTGCCCTGTCAGCAGATGTAAGTTTTGTTGGTGATAGTTACGGAATGGAAGGACCGGGCAAAATAGAGGTTATGGTGTAATGGGCATGTGTTCCATGACTGCTCAACCCGCTCGTCATATAAAAACTCTAATGTCTATCTACGCCATAGTGACTCCCTTCTCCTCATAGGCTTAAGTATCTGAAGCTGATCCCATTTGTATAGATCTGCTGTTTATGCCTATCATGGTCATGTGCATTTTTTGTGTTTGTGTAATGCATTTTGATCTGGTCGTGTGATGTCTCAGAAACTTAGAGTGTGGTGCCGACTGGTCAGTGGGCAGTGGGATTTGGGAACAATACTTTCAACATCGGGGGAAGAAGCTGTTATTTCACTCCCAAATGGAAATGTGAGTTCTCAAGCTCCTCCGTCCTGCCTTAGGTTTATAAGACAAATATTTTTTTGGCACCAGAGTCAATTTTTGTAAATGCACTGACCTGCTGTAATTTGCATAGGTTGTTAAAGTGTCTACAGGAGAACTTCTGCCAGCAAACCCCTATATCCTTGAGGGTGTTGATGATCTGATCCAGCTTAGTTATTTGAATGAGCCATCAGTTCTTCACAATCTTCAGAACAGATTTTCTCGTGATTTGGTTTATGTGAGTACAAATCTCTTGAGCATTGGTGCAGAGTGAGGATTCTTCTGTAGCTTCTATTCATTCATGTTGTTTGATTGTATAGAGTAAAGCAGGGCCTGTCTTGATTGCAATCAATCCCTTTAAAGAGGTACAACTTTATGGGAACAGTTGCATGACAGCATACAAACGGAAGACTGCGGAGAGTCCTCATGTGTATGCCGTGGCAGACACTGCTTATAATGAAATGATGAGAGGTTATTTCAGCTTTATTGTCACGTTTTGTTCTTATTAATCTCAGTCTTTGGTGGGGTAGAAGTTATATATTTACGGCGAATCTCTATTTTGCAGACGAAGTAAATCAATCAATCATCATAAGGTGCATTTGATATCTTCTTCTTTTTAAATGTTTTTATTATTATTATTTTCATTATAATTTTGTTTTCTGTTTTATGTGGGGTGCCCTTTAATGGATTTGCTCTTGTTTTGCACTCTTTTACTTTGATGAAATCAACTTGAGATGACTAGTTGACTGGAATAAAATTTTTTACCTTGCAGTGGGGAAAGTGGAGCTGGGAAGACAGAAACGGCAAAGATTGCAATGCAATATTTGGCTGCTCTTGGAGGTGGCTCTGGTCTCGGAATAGAAGATGAGGTCCTTCATACCAATGTTATACTTGAAGCATTTGGAAATGCAAAAACATCTAGAAATGGAAACTCTAGCAGATTTGTATGCCTCCCTTCTCTTCTCTTCATTATAAAAATTCATATGTTCTGCGCAATCAGTCTTTTACCATCATCATGACATGATATTTCTCTAGAGCTTTATACTTTCTTATGCACTTCAAGATTGTGATTTTTGAGAAAGTTGTTGATTGATTAGTGGGTTCTTTCAGGGGAAGTTTATTGAGATTCAATTTAGCAAACCGGGAAAGATTTGCGGTGCTAAAATCCAAACATGTAAGCATTTTAAATTGATTGAAGCCAGTCGATGAAGTTCTAGTCAGCTGATTAACCTGTTGGAACTGACCTATTGGCCTGTTGTAATGTCATGTACTGTCCATTGCCAATTCTCAATCATTAATTGCGGAACAGTTTTACTAGAAAAGGTAATTTTCTGCAATTTGTCAACTTTTAATAATCATGGTTATATGCCACTTCTGAAGTAAAAGCTTCATATTGTGCAGTCCAGGGTAGTTCAGGTGGCAAATGGAGAAAGGTCTTACCATATATTTTATGAACTTTGTGCCGGCGCTTCTCCATCTCTTAAAGGTGCAAGATACTCCTCCTAAGTTAAGCTGAATATGCCTTTATAGCTGTGATAGATTTAATCCACCAAAGTTTAAAACCGATTTTATTAGCTTTGCACATCTGTTGTGTTGCTACGTTGCTGAGAACAGCAGTGCCGTTATTTATCATTTCATTGTTTTAACTTAATGCTTTTGGTTCGTCTATTATATGCAGAGAAGTTTAATCTAAAAGTGGCCTCTGAATACAATTATCTTAAGCAGAGCAACTGCTTGACAATTGATGGCGTTGATGATGCTAAAAAGTTTCAGATGCTTCTGGTAATGTTTCTTTTCTGCATTCACTTGTTGTCAGGTGACTCCCCAACTTTCCAGTTTACTTATGCCTCATTGAGGTCCTATTGATGGTTGCATCTTTCTTCTTTTTCCTGTATGTCCAGGAAGCTCTAGAGATGGTTCGGATACCTAGACAAGATCAGGAGCATGCTTTTGCAATACTTGCTGCAGTACTATGGCTAGGAAACATATTGTTTCGGGTTACTAGCCATGAAAACCATGTGGAGGTTGTAGTTGACGAAGGTAACTTCTACATGCTTACTTTTGGAAGCCAGAAATATTATGATTTTATACTAAAGATATTAGAGATATGCTAGTCGTTCATTGTTTGTCTCATACTATTAATTCCTTGTTTCTTCTCATGAAGGTGTGAATGAAAGGAAATAAAGCCATCTCCTTTTTCGCCATTTTTTATTATTCCAATTGCTGTGGGCATGCTTTAGGGCCTTGCATCTAGTTATTTGCTTTACTTCTATATCTGGAGATTACGTTAGGGGCATAGTGAAAGAAAGTCAATGGAGACAGACATCATTTGCGGAGAAAGTTAATAGGGTGCTCAGCTAAGCAGGTGATCTTCGCAGCAAAATTAAGTTTGGAAAGATTGGAGATGAATGGTTGACAGTAGTTAGATGTCGGGAAGGCTTGCTGTGCCTGTGGTGAGGATCACAAGTATATTGAAGAGATTTTACCTCCTCCAAGTGTGTGATATTTTCTAAGAACTTATAGCATGCCCTACTTGGGTAAGACATAGATTATGAAGAAGGGTGACTTCTTAAGACCATTATGATCTCCATGTTCCCTATTTAACAGACTACTTGCATTTTATGTTCCCTATTTAACAAACCTATTTGCATTTTGAAGGGGAGGGGTTGTCTTTGGAGGTTGTGTGATCTTCAGTAGGTTCTGAAGTTCTTCACTCTTTTGTTGTGATCCTTTCAACTTTCGTCTTCTTCCCATTTCCTGCATCATTAAATTCCATCAGCCAATTTTTCGTTGCCTGTTGTCACAAGAAGTGAAGACATGGCAACAATCAGTAATAGGAGAACTGATGTACATAAATCCCAAGTACAGATAATATGCAGAAAGAGAATTATAGTAGGGAACTAATGAAGTTGTTTCCCATTTGCAACTGCTAAAAGTAGCCATAGAGGAATTAGGATTGCCAGTTCTTTTGCAATGAAAAGATGCGGACTGTCATGCCCACTGGTTAATATCCTAAAGGTATGTGGACAGTGAACCAGTCTGGAATACCTACCTTGCACCTTTTTTCTTTGCTTCTGTTAGATTTATCATTGAAAGTGAACTTCAACCCTTGCCCTCTTTATTGCATTTACCTCGGTTGCTTTACTTAATTAAGATTGCTTGCTTTACAGCCATTATGTATCCTTTAGAAGCTGAATATATTAACATTCAATTTGGAAACAGTGTTCACTGATTCTATGTATTTCTTCTTAATAGCTGTCACCACTACTGCTGGCTTGCTGGGTTGTAGTGCTGATGATCTTGCATTAGCGTTATCTGTTCGTAGAATTAAAGCGGGCAAAGATAGCATCTCTAAGAAGTTGACTTTGCAGCAGGTCTGTTGCTGAGATTGTTTTAGATTCAACTTTACTTCTGCAGTTTCATCTAACTTTGCTTCTTGAACAATTATTTTTGTAATTGCTTTTGGGAGTTATGACCTTAATTTTTTATTTCAGGCAACTGACACAAGAGATGCATTGGCAAAGTTCCTGTATTCAAGCTTGTTTGACTGGCTTGTAGAACAAATAAACAAGTCACTTGAAGCAGGCAAACCATGTGCAGGAAGGTCCATAAATATCCTTGATATATATGGGTTCGAGTCATTTCAAGTATGTATTAATTTACTATGCAGATGTCAGATAATTTTTGGAGTGCATCATAATTTTGTGTCTAATTCCTGACAATCTGTGTTTTGCAGAAGAACAGCTTTGAGCAATTTTGCATAAATTATGCAAATGAGAGGTTGCAACAACATTTCAATCGGCATCTGTTAAAACTGGAGCAGGAAGTGAGCATCTAACATGGACCATGTCTTTTATGACCAAAAAAAGAAAAGAAAAGTGGATCATGTCTTTAGTTTTGTCTAGTATATATATGATGGTGACTTTGCATTGACATACTTTGCTAAGTGGTTGCTTTAGATGCATTGAGCATATCATCTTCTCCAGGAGTCCAGATACCGTTAGCGTCATTGTAGCTTTAAGAAGGAATAGAAGGATATTCTTTTTTGTTGTTATTGCTCCTTTCTGAAGTAAGAGGATTGAGATGGATTTAGTTGACAAACCACGATGGATAAAACACTTGCATTATTGTGGCTTCTGCCTCCTAAATTATGCAAATTAAGACTCTGGACTTTTAGGTGAAATCCATTGGTGTATTTTATCTTGGCCGCCCTTATTTATATTCTTCTGATCCCTGAACCTAAGGCCCTAGGTTTATGTGCTTATTTTGTAACTGGAAAAGTGCTTTTTTTAGATTGTGGCAAAATCTTTCCATTTGGTACTTCGTTTTTTTTTCTTTTTTTGGGGGTTTTGATCAATTTTGGAAACTTATTGCTATATTCTGTGTGTCCAGGAATATGAGCTGGATGGTGTTGACTGGACTAAAGTAGATTTTGAAGACAATGAGGATTGCTTGACCCTAATTGAAAAGGTACTCTGAGTTTAACCTTTTCTTTATTTTTAATTTCTTTCTTTGAAACGTGTATAATGAAAATAATGTTGGAGCAGCAGATTGTTGGCTTGATATTTAGATCAAAGGAGACATTCTCTTTATTGCTTCTACAAGATTGATTGTTCATTTGATAGATAATGTTACTTTTCGATGTATAGCAATATTTTGTTCATCTTATTTTTCACGGATCAACTTTTATGCTGTGACTCATCACTTTGGGTCTCTATGTACTGTGATAAAGTTTTTTATAAAGTTGAAGCAGTCAATCGTTATTTGTATGCCAACTTTTGCAGAAACCTTTGGGGGTGCTTTCTCTGTTGGATGAGGAATCAAACTTTCCCAAGGCCACTGATTTGACATTTGCCAATAAGCTTAAGCAGCATTTGACTTCTAATCCTTGCTTTAAAGGAGAAAGAGGCGGGGCTTTTGGCATTCGTCACTATGCTGGAGAGGTTTGTCTTTTACTCTCCTTTTCTTTCCTATAGCAAATGTCTTGCTCTCAGTCTTGCTTATTGGGATATGAATTAGAAGCCACCTTAAAATTTCTTGATGATTTCTGCCTTTTCCCCTTCTGGATTCGAGCTAGTATAAGCAAACGCTACATAAACAGTTCAAACTCAACAAGCACTTAGAATTCTTAGGTTTTTTGTGCTAAAATCTTGTACTTGGAAAGTTTGGTACTGTTTAGTTGTCAGTCAGGCCATGGTCCAGGTCCAGTCTAAATATGTAACGCATGAGCTGCTTTTCTTGAACCATTGTTTTTTCTCATTTTTTTCGTGATTTTTTGCAACATCACCTGTTATTGCATTTTTAAGGTTCCATAGGTTTTAAAGATGTTTAAATGAGATAGTTTCTAGTCTTGAATACAGTTTTTTCTCTCTTTCCCTCGTTTTTTGGTGTCTCATCACTGCTGATTTGACCATAATAAGCAACTCGAATTAATCCTCCAGTAAAGTAATCTTCCCTTGTGGGCTTGTTATTTTCACTCCATACATGTATCTAAGCAGGAATGCTTGAATTACCACATGGCTTACGTTGACATGGGATGTTTTGTCAGGTTCAATATGATACAAGTGGCTTTTTGGAGAAGAACAGGGATCCTCTTCCTTCTGATTCTGTTGAACTGCTCTCATCTTGCAGTTGCCAATTGCCTCACTTATTTGCCTCGAGAGTACTTGAGCAGTCGACTAAATCAGCAAGTCCATTAAATCACGGTGCAATGGAGTCTCAGAAGCAAAGTGTTGGTACAAAATTTAAGGTAAGTAAACTGTTGTACAGACACATGTATCCTGATCCACTGATATGAAGATCATGGGAAGCTATAACCTAGTGATATGCGTACATGCATGTAAAGTTGGAGTAGGACATTTCTATTACTTTTGAGGGAAGAAAAATCCTTCTTGTTCTCTGTATTAATTATCTGGGTCTATGCTATCTGATGCTGTCCTTTTCTTCTCACTTGGGTTTACATAGATGTGAATTTCAGGTGTGTTAGTATAATTAATACTAATAACTGCCTAATTCTGAGGTGTTTAACGGGCTCTTTGATGGATTGATTCTAATCAAGAGTTTTTTTCCCTTGTAGGGTCAGGTTTTCAAACTGATGCATCAATTGGAAAGGACGAAACCTCATTTTATCCGTTGCATAAAGCCAAATAATAAGCAGGTTCCTGGTCTTTATGAGAAGGACCTTGTCTTGCAACAGCTCAGGTGTTGTGGAGTCCTTGAAGTTGTCAGGATTTCCAGATCTGGATATCCCACTCGAATGACTCATCAAGAGTTTGCAGAAAGGTAAACCTTCTAATTTCTTTCTTTTTCTTTGTGAGAAGGACCTTGTCTTGCAACAGTTCAGCTGTTGATTTCTCCCTTTTTGTTTCCTTTTTATTCAGAGAACCTTGAGTAATTTACCTGGTCTGTGGCTTTTGTTCTAGGTACGGGTTTCTGCTTTTGGACACTAGTGTATCGAGGGATCCCTTGAGTGTATCTGTTGCTGTCTTACAACAATTTAATGTCCTTCCGGAAATGTACCAAGTTGGTTACACAAAACTGTATCTGCGAACAGGGCAGGTTAGTTCTGAAGTAAGCCTGGAATGTTTTTTTGTTATGTTAGTCCACTGCATCTAATTGTGAGAGATGATCCTTCTACAAGATTTCCATAAAAAGGTGTAAGTGAGAAACTCCAAAAGAGATCTTCTATCTCTATCTTTGTCGCTTGTTGCTTATTCTTGACTGCACAAAGAAGCAATGGCAGTTTAGCATTGTAGTTATTGGACATTTTGGGTGGGATTTGTGTTTTTAGTCTGGTGTATGAAGCCTAAAGAAATGGGCAAAAATGGGGGGCGATCCTTTTCTTAAGGCCTGTTTTTGTTTTTCCTGAAAATGGAGGCTGTCAACTTAACTGGTTGTTGTTTCTTCCCACCTGATACATATTAGTTTAATAGTCACCAAAAAATAATTTAGGAATGGCATCATTCCACGCAGTATGTCGTCGTGATCTTTGAGGTACTAAGTTGTTTATATCATTCTTCTGTAAAAATAAAAGCTGCTCATAGAAGAATGTTTTTATATCTTTTCCTTTTTTTGACTCTTAACTTGTTGAGCTCCAGTTTACCAATGACTGTTCTTTTTTCCGTGTTGATATTTTCTCTTCTTGACTTGATGTTAAGTTCTTGTGACTCACAGATCACCACATTGGAGGGCAGGAGGAAACGAATTCTGCAAGGCATAGTTGGGGTTCAAAAATGTTTCCGTCGTCATCTAGCTCGTCATCAGTTCTATGAACTCAAGAATGGAGTGACTACTTTGCAATCATGTATGCTTGCTTGTTTCTGTAATTTTCAAACTTCATGCCAATATGTTGATGGTCGCATTGGGTTCTTTACAGCCTTACAGGCAACAATTTGGCTTTCAAATTGCTTGAGTTGACTCTCTCTCTCTCTCTCTCTCTCTCTCATGGAGCTTTTTTTGTGCAGTTGTTCGTGGTGAAGTTACTCGAAAAGAATATAGTACCTTGAGGGATAGCTATTTAGACGGTGCTTCCATGTTAGGGACCGATGAGGAACAGAGGGCAATCATAGGTTTACAGTCTGGTAAGTCTATGCTTTTGACGATTAAACGCGAGGCCAGATTATTTGTCGCCTGACATTAAATTGTCTTACAGTAATCCGTGGGTGGTTGGTTCGGAGAAAGTTCAGTGATTCGCTCAAGATGAAAAGGTCAAGTCTGCAGACCTTAAAGTCTACATATAAGTCGGGCAGGAGATTTTCTGGAGTGAAGGTACTTTAAGCATTATCTCTAATGGAAAGAAAACGATGCTAGCTGACTGAGAGAGTGCATACGATTTTGAAGATTCCTTGCTGGTGAAAGTTACTGAATTCTAATTGCATCTATGCTGAACTTAAGGGTACTTCTTGGCAGGACAAGCCACAAAAGCGTGAGGAGAAGCCTCAAAAGCAGATTGAGGTCATGCCTGCAGTGTTGGCAGAGCTTCAGAAACGGACTCTAAAGGCAGAGGCAACACTGAAGCAGAAGGAAGAGGAAAATGCTGCACTGAGGGAGGAACTACAGCAGTTTGAGACTAAATGGTCTGAATACGAGTCAAGGATGAAATCAATGGAGGAAACATGGCAGAAACAGATGGCATCATTGCAAGTGAGTATGGATGCTTTCAGGGGATTTTAGTTAAACTTATATAAAGAGTCAATCATCTGAGAGTAAACTCCTGCTTAGGGTGTATCTTAATCTTGATGTTTGAAATGCTCACATTTCTTAAGAGGGTTGCATGATATGGTGCAGATGAGTCTAGCAGCTGCCAGGAAGAGTCTCATGACGGATGATAATGGAGGTCAACCCAGAAGACCCGATGTTGCCTTATCGCCTCGGGATTATGATTCTGAGGATACCACATCCATGGGCTCTCGAACTCCTGGTGGAAGCATGCCTGTGAAATTCTCTAATGCTGTTACAGATGGCAGAGCGGGGAGGGACACTAATGGAACCCTGAATGCTGTCAGTGATCTTATGAAGGAGTTTGAGATCCGGAAACAGACATTCGATGATGATGCCAGATCACTCGTTGAGGTCAGGTCTGAGTTGGCTTCCAATGCTAGTCCTGGTGAAGAACTTAGAAAACTGAAAGTTCGGTTTGAGTCTTGGAAGAAGGAATACAAAGTGAGGCTACGAGAGACTAAAGTGAGGCTACGGAAACATGGGCACATAGATGCTGACAAAGGTCGTCGAAGATGGTGGGGAAGATGAGATGGGGATGCGAGGATCTATGTTGTAATTTTGTTCGAAGTGATTCTCTGGTGGTCTGCGTACGGCCCAGCTGGAATTCGAGAACTTGGAGAGGGGCGGAGTGGCTCCCCCAGTTTCAGCGGCGGGGGACTTGTAGATTAGATTTAGTCGCGTCGGCTCCGTGAAGAGAGGTGTTTATCAAATCTGCCAATTTTGTCACTTGGTAGTGTTGTTGAATGTGTATAGCCAGAAACCAGTATGTAGGGACTCGAGACTTTTTAAAGCTTTTCCCTTTACCCCCTTTGAAGGTGTATATTCTCCAATCTGTTGTCTGTACTGTGTATTTCATCACATGAATTAGAAAATGTTCATACAGCTTTTCATTAAATTCTTGTCCTATTTCTTTTGACCTCATTCAACCTTAGTTCAAAGCAGTGCAATGATTCATCCCACCTTTTGTCCTCCGCCATGTATCCTGCTCATCTCTTGAATTATCATGTGAAAAAGGGTTTGACATTAATGAGAAAAGGAAGCTCCCCACGAATCTTATAAGAACTAGTTTCCATTAGGCCCGTTCGTGCTTCTCTTTTTAGTATTTTCTTGTCATATTTTGCTGGGGGAATTGCATTTTGCCCCCCAAGTTCTTGGGATTGTATTAAGTTGCCCTCTGACACGTCAATTTTTGCAATTCGCCCCCCCAACCTGAAATTTTTGGCAATATGCCCCTCGGCATTCTCTAGCTCAATTTTTCTTACATGTCTTGATTGTAGGTTATCTACATATGTCAGTTCAAAAATAGGGAGTATTTATGTTTAAGAATTGTATCGATACGTAGTATTGACTCCGATCAAATTCTCTCAGAAAGGTGAGTCACATGCTCCCACGTGTAATATATTTCTGAATTATTTTTTCATTTTTTTTGTACGTAAAATATAACGAATTTGCGTTCCATAATTAGGCACAAGGTAGATATTGCAATTGATTTTTAATACCTATGAGGCTCATTGAAAAAAATTAAAATGTCCGGGGCAATTTGCTACAACAACTAAAAACTCGGGGCCAACTAGGGTCGATTTATAGTGAAGTTTGGTCTGAATAAACATTTCTTTGTCAAACATCTCTAAATAAAAACCTACCGTCTCCTCGTTAATTTTGCGCGGTATAAATTTGATGTGTATGGATAATTATGATTTTTTAATTTGCTTTGCGCTATCTTGAGAAAATAAAGAAAGTTTCTTTTTAACTTTTCAACAATCTTGAACAAACTGGGCCAATCTTAAAAAAAAAAAAAAGAGGGAGAAAAGGTGAGCAAAAGTTTTGATCTGTACTGGAAAAAGTTTGAAAACAAAGGCTAACGTTCCTCAGCTTCATCCGACGTCGTCTCGTCCGTTCGCGACCCTCACCGTCAAAACCTCGTCCTGCGAAAACAGCCATTACTGTCTTCTTCTTGCGCTTTTTTCAAAAGGTTTCGAAGCGAAGCAATGAACCGTCGCGGTGTCAGCAGCAGTCACTGGTCTTTCCTGGTAACGCTGTCCTTCGCCCCGTCTCTTCTTCGATGCTTGCTCGCTGCATTGCTAGCACGTTAGATCAGCTGTTATGGTTCTTTCGTTTCCTCGCTTTGTCTCGCGCGCGCCGGCGCCGGCGACGGCCGGTCGTCGTTTGGTTTCGTTCGGCGATGGTGCCGCGGCGTCGAGCGATTCGGGAATCGATTGTGCTGGGCTTGGGCTCCGATCGATTCGGTAGTTTCGGATAACACGGTTGACCGCATTTTAGTAGCTAAGATTATTATGCATGGGTAGCGTCGTCTGTGCTGTGGCTCATGTAGCTCGTTTTGAAGATACGGTTTTGGCTTCTGCGTTTGGGTTGCTTTGATGGTGGCTGGTCTCTTTTGAATGATGACCTGTGGAATTGGTTATTGCGCTCGACCAATAATGAACCATTCGGGGAGTTTTGACTCCCGGCTGCGTATGGCATATTGCCGTGATCGGGATGGCTTGGAACAGAAGGGATGTCTTGTGGCCAAGAATTAAAAAAAGAAAAAAAAAGAAGAAGAAGAAGATGTTGTGCGATAAGAGCTGTCGGAACTAGAGTAATCCAAGTCAAATTAGGAATTTCTGTGTATGTATGTCTCTCCTGATTTGGTCCATCCAGCTAGCAATGTGGTGGTAAAGGAATTGGATACTGGATAGCCTGCCTACATACTGCTGTTTGAGATGATTGGTATCATCGGGTTTGTGACTCACGGGCCTCTTTTTACTTTTCTGCAGGAGGAAATTGAGGCACCCATGTGGGTGGATCTCACGTTAGAAGTTGGCAATAATGAACAAGAAAGGTGATTAGTGCAACATCAGTCCTGATGTTAAAGATTAGAGTGCTTCTGTTATATACGAGATCCAGGTTCTGGCTAGTAAAACTTCTTTTGCTATTGCAGGGCTGACGAATGGTTCAGTGAAAGTCACCTGTAAGATCATCTGTTCATCTATAGTTTCATTCTGTTAAAGTT
This sequence comes from Eucalyptus cloeziana, assembly GCA_014182715.1. Taxonomy (NCBI): domain Eukaryota; kingdom Viridiplantae; phylum Streptophyta; class Magnoliopsida; order Myrtales; family Myrtaceae; genus Eucalyptus; species Eucalyptus cloeziana. The sequence continues at coordinate 38,020,402 of CM024639.1, forward strand.
CCACGATCGGAAATATTTTTGTTGTTTAAATTTTGTGTACTCGAATAATCTGTTCAGGTTCCACCAATGTTCCTCTCGCCAATTAAAATCTACTTTCTCTCATCTTTCTGAGGAAAATGGGAGCTCAGACTTTTACCTTCACGGACCCTTTTCACCGAAGCTTCCGTCCTCAGTGTCCAAATCAAGAGGTAAAGACTACAGGGGCAAGAAATGGGAGCACCATAAGACTGATCCTTCAGTTCATCAGAGTCATCCGGTAAAAGTTCTAAGTGCAACATCTTCATGTGCCGAACAGTGTTCCTATCTGCAAAGCCAACCAAATTCAAGGTTGGTTAATTTGAGAGGACCCTCTGGCTTGAAGAAGAATTTGATAACAGAAAGGAATTTTGCCAGAAATGGCAGCAGGCTTTACTCGAAACCCACACTTCCTGGCTCTACATCAAACAACATGACTCGAGCAAAGCAGAAAAGTGGCATTTCATTTGAGAGCCATCAGCAACAAGAAAAAAAGGTTCTTCATGTTTCAGGGCAAGCTTTTGGTAATTCAACTGGGCAATCTTCAATTATTAGAATGGGCATCAGGAAAAGTTGTGTTACAAGACAAGCATCAAGGGTGGAGATTAATAGTGATATGGGTCATAGAAGTGGTCATAAATCTTCTAATAAGTCCAGTGTGGGTTCATCTTCATACCCCTTTTCTGATGCTAATCGCTCGACATCTAGTCCAATTGAGGACAGGGAGATTACTCCAGATAGCAGACACCCAGCGAGGACATCTCAAGCACTTCTGAATAAAAAAGAGAGCGTGATCTCTGGTGTCTCAAGTACTATACCTAATACATCTAGGAGGGGTAAAAGCCACCTTGTGAAACCAGGCTGCTCAGAAGCAGCAAAACCCAAGGTGAGTAACTTTCCAAAAATCGCTATGTAACATTCTCTGATTTTTCTTTTCTGCAAGGAAGCATCATTCTTATGTAGATAAATTTAAAATGGTCTGGCGAGCTGGATATTGGTGCCTTTTCCAAATCTCCGCAGATACTTGACCTTTTCAGATTACTGTTTTTCCTCAATCTTCTCTCCAGCATCAATATTACCTGTCTCTCACTGCTAGCTAGACTTCGCTTATGTGTAGTTGGAATATTGATCTATCTTTCAGTATTCATATTTCGTATTGTTCATCTGTTGCTTTTGGTGCAATAAACTGACTTGGAGGTATTATAGGTACAGCATCAAAATTGTAGTTCAAAGGCTTCACTGGCTCTTCGAGTTAATGCAACAAACTCTTTCGCCAATGAAAAGCCTAAGGAAATGCCAAAGGTTTCAAAGCTCAATAAATCTGTTTCCAAAGAAAAAGAAAATTTAAGGAGGAGGTTGCTTGAGAGTCAGACTAATGGCAACACGGGCAGGTTTCAGAAAGTGGTAACACAGAACGTGTCACAAAAGGGTGATCGAAGAGTATTAGTTGGTTCGAAGGTATATCGCGTTGACAATTTTGTTCCTCTCATGTTAGTTTTTTGAGAATTATCTCCTGATGAGTAAGTCTGCATTCTTCTGAATACATTATTCTGTTAGTGTCCATCTTTCAATTTGACCATATGACCATAGAATGAGGAGGTGCATTGCTCATTAACCCGTAACTTTTCTGTCTGTTGCTTTGCTTTTACGGCATTGAAATAGTGGCCCAAATATAATCTTGTTATTTGCAAATGAATGCATGCTTCCATTGAGACAGTAAACATGCAAAGCTCGAAGAGATTATGATGCATATGATATGTTCCATAACACTTGCAGTTGCTCGTCTTTCAGATATTCTAGCCCTGATCTTTTTTTTTATCCTTTATGTCATCTGGCATGTGGTTTCTCAAATTCTGCAGCTTGGTAATGTCCGTGGAATTGAAGGAAAAGCTATCAAGAATGTTTCTCAGAAGGGTCTACTTTCGATGAGATGATGGCACCTGAACTCATTTTTGGTAATCAAGCCAACCATTGTCTTGTGTCACCAGCCTCTCTGGCTAATCCAAAATATATTGCCTTTCCTTAGAAAACCTGGTTCTTTTGCACCACCATATCATGGTGAACTAATGATTTAGTTTTTGAACTGCTCCCATTATTTAGGAGGCTGAGTGATCATAAGTGAAGCTTGTCTTGGTAGGACCAATTCTACCCCGAGCTTCTAAGACAAACGTGATACGAACATTGACGTGCAAATTCACACGTACACACATAGAAGAATTGTGTGTGATGTTTGATTTAGTGCTTACCATGTAACAAGTGATGCACTTTGCTCCCCTTTCTGAATGTGTCTGGATTTGTAAAAGCCCGGTGCCTGATGGACTTGAGCATAGATCGGGCCCAATGTTCACATCAAAATGAGCTACAAGTTTCTTCTTCCACTTTGCTTCTTTCTGGCAGTAGTCTTTCATCGCTTTTCCAAGTTTTAGTGACTCAGTGAGTCCATTTTATGGTGTCCCGAAATGCATCCAACCACAATAATTCGTTTCTTTTTGGGGCCATGTCGAGATTCTTTGACGCAAGTGGTTTTGGAGTACTATTATTAGTTCCTGGACTGTAGTTCACAGCGTGTATCATATGTATCACTGAGTACCTCTTATCTCCATAATAGAATACCTATGGTGATAGCAGGAAATTGCTTTAAGTAGACTATCTAGCTAGACTCCTAGATTGCCGTTTTCCCTCCTGTTTGGACTGCATTCATTAACTTAGTAAATTGCCCGGACTATACGAAACATGCTTTTCCAAGTTCGGGGGTCCTGAAATGCATCCAACCATAATAATCATTTCTTTGTGGGGGCATGTCCAGATTCTTTGATGCAAGTGGTTTTTGAGTGGTATTTTTAATTCTTGAATTGAAGTTCACAGTTTGTTTCATATGCATCACCGAGTACCTCTTATCTCAATAATAGAATACCTATGGTGATAAGCAGGAAATTGCTTTAAGTAGACTATCTAGCTAGACTCCTAGATCGCCATTTTCCCTCCTTTTTGGACTATATTCATTAACTTAGCCAATTGCCCTGGCATCTTTTTTTAATCAACTAGGAGTTTAGGACTAGAGAAAAGAGCATTCTAGTGGAACGTTGAACATATGTTTGTTTCTTTCCTCCCATTTTTTGGCTTTCTCGTGGCAGCTTCCCCATAACAGTGTGATTGGCAACCAGTCCTGCAAGCATTACCACCTTTAGTGCCAAAATAACTTTGGACTACACGCCACTTTTTGGCAATTCTATTTCTTCATAGATTTGAAGAAAGATTTCCCTTTGCTGTTTGGTTGAGCAGAAAATGAATCCAAAAGAAAGGTTATGTGATCATATAGAAATAAGATTCTTGGTAGGACACGTTTTCTTCCCACGCACGTAAAGATTGACAACTCTCATAGTGCGAGATTGAAGAAAGGGCTTGACGATACCACAAGTTTCAGGGAATGATTCACTCTTTTTTTTTTCCAGGAATTACCAATGGAGAGGCAGCCAAAAGATCATTGGGCTATGTACAACAATAGAAACTCCAAGCCAGCCTTCTTGTGTGGTCCTGCATGCTTTAATCCTTTTCCGGCGATCCTATTGTACATGGTATCCTTGGAGTTCAGATCCTCGGAGCCACATTCATTTGGGGCAACAGCACATCAGAATAATCATCGTTGGATTACAGGCTTTGCACAATCATTTGACCACAGTCGGACAGCAATGGCATCATTTGTCCTATGTATTGTTTGTTTCGGGCGCCAATGCTGACCGATATTGACTCTACAATAGCATCTCGCGATCAAATCATTGATCTAATCAGTCATTGTTGATCCTTCTCTAGCCACTACATGTGGGCAATCACCCTAGTCACCACTCTAAGAAACGAAAAATACTGAATTCATTACAACGAAATCTATGCATGAAGCATGGAATTAGGTTACGCTGTTTAGGAAATTACATCAACTTCATATATCTTTATTTTTCGAATTCTTGTGGAGAGGAAAAGAGAGAAGGAGAATATCCATAACAAGAAATGGGGCATCACAAGAACTGTATCGAAATGAATGATTTCATCGCAATTTGCTGATGCTGATAACTCTCGTTAGGACTGCCAGATTCGTACATGCGACATGTGGAATAGATCTCGTTCAGGAAAGGACACCGTCTTCCCTCGGTGGCTCCTGACCCTCAAAACAGCTGGCATTTCGCCCTGTGAATTTGTGGATGTGAAGAAAGATGATGCGGAAGGAAGACGGTTCACTCATTGTTTTATCGGTTCATGTGACTTTCGATTCGTTTGCGACTCCACCCAAATGTAAAAAGCCAGTCGAGAATGACGATACGTATCCCGGCATTTCCATAAGGGCGCTCCACAGGGAAAAAGACCTATCGGGACGTACGTAAAAAATGATTGCAGTCCGAAACACCATTTCTTCAGCACTCACAGCAGCTGTCCATTGACTCGAGAGCTCGAGCTAACAGGTTAAGGAAAACCGCATCGATGGATCAAGTGTATAGTTCTCCAGCATTAACTAGCTAGGGAAACGGATCTCTAGAGATCGTGTTCGTGTATGTAGACCACATATGTTTCTTCGACACCAGGAAGTAAATCGTGCCAGGCCAATACAGGTTCCCTTTTTCCTGTATAACTTCTTCATCGTGGACCATTGCTTTTACGAATTCTCGTACCATGAATCTTCTTCACATGGGGGGGGGGGGGCGGGGACTTTCTGGTACTTTCGGCCTGGGGAGTCCGGAGGGTCCATCAAAGAGTTGTCAAGGCCCCCTTATCGATGGTGGATCACAGTTGTAAATTTAAAAAAAAAAAAAAGAAGAAAAAGAGAACCAAAGAAAGTCTCCCGAGAAGGAGAGAGAGACTTGCGTCTCCACGTTGTCTTTGAAGGTCCGAAAGAACAATTCAGTCGTGAAAAGACAAGCCTTCTGAAATCACAGAGTGCTGGTTCCTTGTCCCTTGGTAGGCCAAACGCGGGGGTGTTTCTCGTGTTTCGCCCGCGGTTTGGATTTAGCCTCTAATTGCTTGAAGATGAGATTAAGCTCAGCTTCTCTCGTGCTCTTTGTTGTTTTCCCCCGTCGACCTTCGTTGGGACAAGCCCCCGCATTTTTCATGTCGGGTCTCAAACTGTACAAACTTGATCACATGGAGCTGCTCACCAACTCTTTTTAAGCGTCTTTCGCCATCTCCGTACCGATAATTCCGGATTCTTGCATTTTATTTGAAGGTCAATTTAGTAGGTGAGCGAAAGTATAGCAGTAGGTATCTTCATTTTACGGACGACTTGTCAAGATGGAGCTAATGAAAAAGAAAAACCCATCTCTCACTATTACTTCACGAGCAGCGGCGATCGTCCAATGGAATCGGGCGACGTTTCGGCACCGACGCAGCTCAATCAAATAGGATTTTGTTCAGAGAACAACTACCACAAGATGCCAACGTGGGGTGTAAGAACTCCATGTCCTGATGTGCGCTCTCTTCCTTCGTTTGCATGTTCTCGCTCTGATCACATCCCACCCCAACGAACGGTACGCAGTCGTGTATGCAGCATTAATTGCAAAGCTGATATAAACGACAAGCGGCGATTAATGCGATCGGCCAAGATCGAGGTCGATGTCGTGTCTGTGTGTGTGGATGTGTTGCGTATGGGGCAGATGTTGTGTTTCGAGTGGCAAAAGAGAGTCCAGAGGTCACAGTCGAAAGAGGGGACGGGGAAGACGGGAGATTGATGAGGATTGAGAAAAAGGGTTGGTGTCGTTGATGGAACTGATCCATCATTGATGAACAAACCAACAAAAGGAACAAACCAACAAAAGGAACGAAGCTGCATGGAACCTGTGTCTTTCGAACTTATTTGGGAATCATGCCTCTTCCCACGTCCCTTTCCCTTATCCTCCCTCCCTCTCCTCTCTCTCTCTCTCGATTTCATAATCGTGGGAACATGACTTTTGATCGTGAGGGCTTAATGGTTTTTGATTAAATCAATTGAATACTCAAAGGTTTGAAGAAAAAAATGACAATCAAGTTCCGAATTCACCATCATTGAAACTTAGATTTTAGGAATGTAATGCGACAATTGATTATTTATTTTGCATAGGAGCCATGCCGGATTTTCGATGCCTGAATTCCACCGATAGCGATGTTGAGATTTTGATTGGGGCTTTTTCTAAAAAAATCTCAAGTCCTCAATTGACCTATAAACATCTTTTAAGTACTCAATTGACGGTCGGCCAAAATCTTAAATCTCCTTCATGCACACTTATCTCATTTTTAGCAAAAATCAAACATTCGAAAAATGCCATAACCATGCAAGCATGATGGTTTTTCAAATTGTGCTTCACTAAAGTAGTGAGTTACATCACTACGTAATGAGAATTGAATTGTGCTTTCCTCCATTCTTAATCTTCATCAGGCTACCGATTGGTGGGTTGTGGATATTAAGATAAACTAAATTGAAAATTAAAGTTTTAAAGATAAAAGAATGTTTAAAACTATAACAAAAATTAAGAAAGCAAGTGACTTTATATGTTAGTATTCTTATGTCATTTGTTGAATGGGTTTTTTTTTTCCTAAACCTATGTAATATTAAAGTAAATGTCAAATTTAAAATTCTAAAAGAAAAAAAAGGAGTGAGGAAATAGGAAATAAAAGTAACTCCAAACAAAGTAAAGCTAGCACGTCTCTTTCCTATATATGCATCTTTTGCACAAAAAGAATTAAGGCTAAACACAGTTAATTCGACATATGTACATTATAATAACGAAATATTATATCGACTCATTCTATATGTGACGTGGTTATTAAGACTGCATAGAATACAATAGATGCATCAGAATGTGCGATTTTGGCGAAATTGGTGTCAATACTTGCTTACCCTGCTTCTTGATATGTTGTTAAACCAGCATGACAAAAACTGGTTTTAGTAGATAGCTATTTAATATCATTATAAACAGTCGTACATAGGCCTGCCTTTCGTATGTGCAGAACACCTGTGCAGTTTCGTGATTTACGTGGCAGTGCGCAATCGAGCATGTTCCTGATTGACTATGAAGCCTGAGCGGGAAACATCTAGTTGAAAGTTGTTTCTCTGTCATCAACCTTTTGAATAATCTCTTTTCACCATGAGAGAATTCAGTTAAAATGAGTGTCGCCCTTGCAACGAAAAATATCTAAAACATATCTAAAACAGGCGAATAATGAGTGGTAATTAGCTTTGGCTTCTCCCGAATGAATTCAGTGGATGCCACAATGAGCCAAATTTTTCGAAAAAAGGGAGCCGATGTCCTTTGCATGGAGCCAAACATCATGACGACGAGGAGCGGGCCCCGTGATTGAAAATCTGTAATTTCTTCACCAATGCTTGGCGCTACCACTCCATGCATGTGGTGCTGTACTTGCAAAGATTCGAAGCACAAGCGGGGCTTTGGTACTTATTTCGCACCTCCTATCATGGTCAATGTCCGCCAACTTTTTGTCTGTGGTTATACCTCTTTTGATCTCGTTCTTTTCAAGATTTTGAGTTTCCCGTGATAGAACAATGAAATATGATGTTTATGAATGAGCCATGCTGACGAACTGTTCTTTCTTCTGCTTTCTATAGAGTAGTAACTGGTTAAGACCATGAAGATGATGAAATAGGGAAGTTGCTGCATAAATTACCTTTTTTTGGTGAAAAATGTGAAAAGCAGAATCAACTACAATGTAAAGTGTATTCGACATTTATATGATTTGTTGCATATTTCAGAAGTAAGTGTTATTATTTTAATAACATAAGTTTATATTATGTTGGATCACTCATATAAAAGTCTAAACAGGTTTTTATTTTATTTTATTTGTCTAATATTGAGATGGATTTAAATTTAAACTGCATATAGATCAGATAAAAAAAGATGGCTCGAGGAGTCATAGCTCCATATTGATTTAGAAAGACTGTAGAGTGTAAGAGAACGGAGAGCATGATCTTCATATCGTCGGAGAGCATTTTACTATTTCGGGACCACCATGCTCGAGTGATGTTATCGATCACCTGACTCTCTCTCTCTCTCTCTGTACGCATGGTCTTGCCTCGCAGATAGAGTTCGTGCATATGTAATGATGAATATAATATATTCTGGAACTCAATGGTCGCATAGCTAATCGATTGCATTCATGATTATCTTGCTCTAGGCAAATGCATGATAGGTAACCTCCCAAATTGTCATGATGGGAGGATGCAGAATCCAAGTTTTGCAGGTGATGACAAGACGGGAGTGCTTAAATCTGTACCTTTTCCCCAACTCCTTCAAGGGAATCAATTTCTTCACTCGAGTGCCATTTGGACTGTAAAGTTTTGCTCATATCATTTCATCATCACAAACCCTAGGCAGTTTTGCTAAACCGTGTGTTAGCTATCGCACGCTTTTCCAAGGAAACAGAAAAAAGGGGCGTATGCCCAGGAGAGTTGCAACAGTGAAAGCCCCTGAAAATGAAAGTTCAATTTGTCTGATGGATTCGGTATTGCCTATAAATAGTCGTCACACGTTCCATTAATTATAACTTGTCTCGGGAGGCATTACTAGCTCTTTGGGCAGTGACAAGTTTTTTTTTCTTTTCCTTTTTTAACTCAAAGCTAACGAAATTTCCTCTTCATTCAGCACATCATCTATTGGATTTTCCGGTAGACTTTTCATCTCGAGGAAGCTGCTGTTATCAAGTATTGTATGTCTTATGCGGCTGACACAAGTGTCGGAGACACTTGCAGCTGCAGGAGGACATTCCTCAGTAACCTTTTCCCTTTCGCTTTTTATTGTTGGCATAAGTGATTTTCATTACCCATCTGGAGAGATCGCGGCCATGTATTTCATAATGATTACATCACAGGAGAGTCAAAACATTACAGAACCGATTAAAGCCACCATATAATGAATCGGAACTTTTATTGACAGAAGGAAGGGAAGCAGAGACGACAGAAGTCTGTAAACTTTCTGTCCCTATTCCCGTCCAAATGGTGTAAAAGAAGGAGATCCCGTTGATCCTCCTTTTATTCTCTCTTGCTCTCTCTCTCTCTCTCTTTCCAAAAGCATAATAAATTTAACACCTGTCCCTATTTATCTGACTCCGAAGTTTTCACGTGCAAAACCAAGCAGTTGCGTGTAGGCAGCCTGGTAGTTCCACAAAGTCTGTGGTGTTCTTACTGGCAAATGTTTTATGAATATTTTAAAAAAGTAGATCACATGCCACGTCGATATAGATATATTATATCAATCAATGCGTCTCCATCTTATAAATAATTTAACACTCTTAGCATTTATCTTCTTTGCATTCCAAAAAAAAAACACATTTTTCTTTTGTAAACATCAAGCTCCTTCAAAAGGTTTAAGGCATTTTTGTTATGTCGCGCGGTAGTTTTATATAATTAGCTAAAATTATTTGCTCTTAATTTCTACAGTTATTTTTCTATCTTTTCGATTACTTATAGAATAAGAGATGATAGACCGCTTGCGTAACAGGAATGTCGTTTTCTCTGCACATATCTTCTCTTTGAATGAATTCAGCCCCCTGCTTCCGTTCCACTTTTCTATTTAATTCACCAACCTAACAAGACATACTCATTCTCTCTCTCTCTCTCTCTCTCTCTCTCTCTCTCTCTCGCTCGCTCGCTCTCGCCATGTCAACCGAGCAAGAAACGCCACATGCATCACATATCCACAACTTCCCTAACCACGACACAGACGAAGATGATGATGTAGAGGACGAACTCGAAGGCGTAGAAGAGGAGGAGGAGGAGGAGGAGGAGGATGAAGATGATGAGCAAGAAGAGAGATCATCAGGGCGCGACTGCAATATCCTGTACGGCGCGTGCGGGGGCCGCGGCCGGAGGAGGCCGAGCGGGTGGTCGCTAGGGCAAGTTTTGGACCCGAGGTCCAAGTGGGTCCAAGAATGGAGCAGGGTCTTCCTGCTGGTGTGCGCGACGGGCCTCTTCGTCGACCCCCTCTTCTTCTATGCGCTCTCCATAAGCGACACGTGCATGTGCCTCTTCATCGATGGGTGGTTCGCCATCACCGTCACGGTGCTCCGGTGCATGACGGACGCGCTCCACGTGTGGAACATGTGGCTCCAGCTCAAGATGGCCAACCGGCGCTTCTCCTCCCACGCCGCCGCTTTTGGCTCGGGGCGCGAGGGAGGCAGACGCAAGCTCCACGACACGGGCTCGGGCGCGGTGGCTCTCCGGTACTTGAAGGCTCGGAAGGGTTTGCTCTTCGACCTCTTCGTCATCCTCCCTCTTCCCCAGGTAAGTTACACTCTTGAAATAGAAGCTTTTCACAATATCTTATGTTGTCTGTGTAGAGTTTGGTTTTCCACACATAATTTCTTTTACTATAGTCCCCTCGAAAATTCAATTATACACAAAACGCGAAAATCAAACTTTTCAGTGGACATCATTAGCAGCATCTTTTGTGTGGTTCGATGATGATCGCGCTCCAATTAGGCGCTCATCGGGGTAGGAGAGAGACAGGGAAAGTACGTATAGCTTGTTGCCAAGTGTGCGGTGCGCAAGATCGTCGGTTGTTGTCATCACTACCTTACAAACGGACTAAGAGAGGAGTTACGGAATCGAAATGATGCGTCGTTAGCTTAAGGAGGCTGGCTTTGTACGCTAGCAAGGTTGGTTCAGTTCAGGGAAGGTGACTAATGCATGTCCTTCACTTTGTCTTTATCCCCTCTCGATCGTTACATGGTTTCAGCGAAACAGATGATAAAACAAATGCATGTGAGTCATCTGGGTCCTTCCCATTCGCTCCAAGAAGGGCAAGATCAAATTGGGAACGGATTCATGGTCACATATGGCACTTGGGGTGGTGAGAGGTCGAGCAAAAGAATCAAATGGTGTCTCTTTCTGACATGTAAAGGAAGTGTTTCTGTTGCAAGATCTCTGCGAAGATTTATATACTTGGACGGATCCCTCGTGATGGAAAATTCTTACGTCGTCTCAGATTCCTTTCTTTGCCTTTCCCCTCCTCAACTTTCATTAAGGCGTTATAACTTGTTTCGTTGAAATCGAATCACTGTTCATCAATGCTTTCTATCTAAATTTTTTAGATATATAATTTCATTTGCGCAAGAGATTAAAATAATTTTCAAGGCGGGTATTAATTACCTTATATATATATATGTGTGTGTGTGTGTGTGTGTGTGTGTACACACGCACACGCACACGCACACGTACATATATATATGTTTGTATGTATGTATGTCATATTCTTTGAAAATATCTTGTGTATGAAGCAAGGGATTTTGTTATTGTACATGGTCTATGTGGAAATTTTGTTTTTGTTTTCTGAACTGCATTTGTTTGAATTCAAAATAGTTGATTGTGCTTTCAAGCATGGTTTTCAGAATATGCACGTTCATGTTTTAAAATGATTTTTGTCCGCAAGATGTACAAACTAGAAGTCCTAAGTTAAGTGGAGCACAAGATGGCAACGTACCTATTACCTTATGCAATTCCCGCTGTAAATGAACTCTAGCAAACAAGATTAATTTGATTGTTGTGTTGCTCTATTTTTCCTTGATCCCCCTCACTTTATCTAGCAACTTCTTGCCTGTCGTCCTTAAAATATATAAATACTTTTCATGCCCTTTTGATGCACCAACTTTTCGGAGCTGAATTAGATGAGAGATGTACCTCTGTTTTTGGTGCTCTTTTAGAGTAAGTTATGGTGAATAAAGGTGTCAAGTACCATAATTATTGGGATCTAATTAAATATAACTTTGATTCTAATTGACTTTCCCCTCACCAAAAAGTAGGCTGCCAACAATATGCATGTAGAAAATGTCCATTCTCACAAATCTTTTCTTTTAGAGCACTTACCATAAGATATATAATAGGTTTCTATAGTATATTCTAAACAAAACAGTAGAATAACTACTTTAATCTCTCCAGAGAAAGAGAATGATCATAATCTTATATTGTCATTGCAAAGTAGAGAAAAATTCACTTTCATCAATAGATTGATCCCATCCTACCGGAGGGTAATCAAAGATCAATTTACCCCATTTAAGTGGATTATTAATAACCTATCATAGATGCGATAGTATTCATAATCAATCTGATTATCACTAATAACATTAGAAACCCCAATCCCTGATTAAAAAAGGAGCATCATAACTTCAAAACTCCCAATTTATTTTATCGCTCAATCGACCTCCAATCGTTGCGCGCATTTAGTGCTAGTCCACCTTACCACTATTGCCGGTACCGGCACCTTCTCGTTGTCTTTCTTTTGCCTAGCTCATGTTTGAATCTCTCTTGTTGGTGTTGCCTTAGCTTGTGTCCTCACTTTGGCAATAAACTGATTTTAATTTGCTTCGCAATTGATGGAGTGATGATTTTTGAAGAGGAAGATCTGTTGTATCCCAAGAGGATAGCCACTAGAGCTTGTTGCACTTAGTTTCGTACATGGAGGGCAAAATTATTCTTAAGAACAGCGCTTGCATACCTCAAATACATTTTTTTTCTTATTTTATATTTCCACATGTTCTCCAACAATACCTATAATAACACAGGTGCACTAGTGCAATAATACAAGCACGCTAGGATCACTAGACAAAAAGAACCATGTGCATCTTGCAAGAAATTTTCAAATGCAAGGACAATAATTAAATATTTTCAAACTGAAGGACAATGATAAAACTCTTTGGCCAAACACAATGACAATTATAGAACATTCTGGCCAAACATGGCTAAACACAAGGGCAACACTTTTGGCCAAAAGTAATGCCCTTTTATTAAAATACATGGCTTCTAGTGGTCTTAGTGGGTTTGTATTATTGTACTAGTGTGCCTGTACTATTATATGTACTACCCTTGGCTTTGCCTATATAAGGGTAACTTTTGTAAGATTTTGGAAAATAAGATAAGAGTGTTTTGAAAAATCTCTCTTCTATATGCTATTCTCCCATGGCCACCTAAACACATTCCTTCTTTCTCAAAAACTGATATCATTAGAAGTTCATAGTTACATTGTTAGTTCAATATGATAAGCTAGAATTATAAGCATGCTCTTAACTTGTGAATTAACAAATTTCTTTGGCACAAGAGTTTTATGGTACAAAGATTAAACTATACTGTCATCTAACAATTTAACTTTTAGAATAGTTGAAAATAGTCAAACAAATCTCACATAGTATTAGAGTAGAAGATCCCGAGTTCAAATCTTTCCAGGTCTCTATTTGCCTCTCCTATTATATATTTTCACACTTTAGTTTTCGGCCAAAGTAACAACATAGGAGGCCCGACCAGGCCAGTTAAGGCTAGAATTGTATCATCATCGGTAGAAGAGATAGGCCAATTAGTGCACCCCGCGAGGCGGACCAATTGCCCCAACTGAAGGTCCAACTACAAGCTCTAATATCATGTTATAAAGTTTAATCTAAAAGTTAAAGTTATTAGATGAAGATATTGTTCAATATTTAAATATTCTAATAGAGAGAGTGAAGCCACAACAAACTCAGTGATTGATGACAATAGAGCTTGGAGACTAAGAATGGAGAAATTGGTCGATAGAGAAGAGTGATGATATAGACTCGATTAGGGTTTTCGGAGGATGAAGTCAAATTGATTAGGTCTTCTTTTTTTAAGCCTTGAATAGATTTTGGTAACATTTCATCTATTTATAGAGGATAAAGTAAATCATCAATTTAGAGAGAGGGTAAACTCGAGGAGGCAATACCTTAGATAGAGAGAATACTAATCTGGCCTTCAGCGATCTATGCTATTGGAGCTTTAGGGAGCCCTAGTCTAGTAAAAAAACTTGTTTTAATTCTACCTTATCCCGATATTCAAGTGAAATTAAGAAAACGAAATCATGTTTTAATTCTACCCTATCCCAATATTCAAGTGAAATTAAGAAAATGAAATCATGATAATACACACTTCCAATGAAAAAAAGGCTGACAAGAGATTGACTTGGATTTAAGTTGTATCGACTTATATAATAGTAGTAAGAAGAGATTGACCTGCATTGAAATTGCATCGTACGACTAACATTTATTAGAGAGTACCTCTCCACTAATAAACAATGGACATAATCAAATGTCAGGAAAGCAAATTAATGTACTTAATCATTCATATGAGTGAATTCTGAATTCTTATAGGGAACGTCTAACAACCTGGTTTTATACCTTGTGATATGACACATTTAAACATGCTGATACACAAGTGAGAAACAATGCAATCGCAGGTGGTGCTGTGGGTTGCAATTCCATCTCAGCTGGAGAGAGGGGAAACGACTAGAGTGATGACAGTGCTGTTGATAATGTTCCTCTTCCAATACCTCCCCAAGATCTACCACTTCGTTTGCCTCCTCCGCCGCATGCAAAACTTGTCTGGCTACATCTTTGGCACTGTTTGGTGGGGGATTGCTCTCAACATGATCGCCTATTTTGTTGCATCCCATGTAAGTTTACTTTTTTCTATGTCTCTCTCCTTAATCATTTATTGATTAATTAGAAATATATCCTTTCTTCCCCTTGAAAGCTATAACCCTTTTGGCTCCTAATATGACCCGTCATTTTGTTTTGCTACTTTAAGGACGGAATGTAAGGATAGCCAAAAAGAAAAAGGAAGGAATGTTGGGATAAAAGTGTGGAGTCTCTATATGTGCCTGCAAAATCGGAACATGAAGATCTTCTTTTTCTTCCTTTTGCTTAAGCATCTTGAATTCTTCTTTCTCAAAAAAGTTTATGGCCCCCTTTTCAATCATGAACAGCCAAACGTTATCGTTGAAATTGGGGAATTCGATTGACAAAACAGAAGAAAGAGCTTGATTTAACATCTGCGCAACCGACAAATGATCAAGAAAAAGATAATATAAGTAATGTGTCAGTTCAAATTTTCAAAAAGGTGGGGCGAAAACTATAGGAACTTGTCACAATCGTGATCCATGTGAGGGCTAAATAGTGTTCTTTGCTGGTGGGTGAATTTAAAGAGAGATCAGATAATGCTTGAACCTTCTGTTCTTAAGAGAGAGGACATTCGGGTAATATATCCAATATCCAGTCCCATTAAAAGACACCTTTTTCCAGTTATCTGATTGCTGTTGTCTTCTTTGTTTTGATTTTGTCATAGAGATTGTCAATTACCAATGGGTATTGCAAATTTCTTGCTGCCTGAGCTGAGCTGTCCTAGGGATGCTGAGCTAAGGTCTAGTGTTGCCTAGCAAATTATGTGAAAGTATCCGTAAGCATATTTACTATCTGATAAGAAACATTTAAGCCCCTCATCATCTTGTCTTTTAACTAATGGACACTCGAAAACGGATCACAGAAGTAGTCATTCTTCACGTGGTAACTCGGAAATTCATGTCTTGACGTGATTAGGCAGCAGGAGCATGCTGGTACTTACTAGGGATCCAAAGAGCAGCAAAATGCCTGAGGGAGCATTGTAGATCAACGAATGGGTGCTTCCCAGGAGTGCTGGCATGCAAAGAGCCAATCTACTATGGAACAACCGGCATGGTCCGAGACGGAGCCAGGCTTGCCTGGGGTGAGAACCGGCAGGCCCGGTCCATGTGCTTGGACTCTTCCGATAACTATGACTATGGTGCTTATAAGTGGACCGTCCAACTTGTCACCAACGACAGTCGCTTGGAGAAGATCTTGTTCCCCATCTTTTGGGGCTTAATGACTCTGAGGTATACATAACGACTCTCACTTCGATTTTTGTTTATCGAACAAATAAAGGGTAATCACATTGTTGAAAGTCATGTGATGGTTCACGCAACCTTTTATGTCTGGTAGACAAATCTCGCGTGATCAGTAAAGTAGTGCTGATTACATCTTCCGCATTATGAAGTCTTATGAATCTATTTTCTCATCATAGTCGGAAATCAGTGATCTCCACTGAAATGTATAGAGCAATACAGTAGTACCACGGAAACAAGCAAGTAAAATGGTTCGTGATTAACTTAACTGTACCCAGCTCATTGCATGAAATTCATAACTCCAACGCTGCATCACATGGCCTTTATGTCCTAAACTTGCGTTAATTTTTGTCCAATGTGCAGCACTTTCGGGAACTTGGAAAGCACGACAGAATGGCTAGAAGTTGTCTTCAACATAATTGTTCTGACCAGTGGCCTTCTCTTGGTCACCATGTTGATTGGAAACATCAAGGTAACTCCGCATTTACTTATGCTAATTAACTTTCCCCATGACATCAATTTATTTAAAAGAACCAAACGGCACTTTAGAATTAATTTAGAATATATTGTGTCCAAAAGAAAGTTGTATGTCATATCAGACAATTGACTGTTGATATGATAAAAATGAAGTTCAATTTTAAAAGTATTCGTATAACCATCTCATTAAATCTAATACTGGTAGCTTCTCATGAAATGCCATCTTAAATCATCAATCCTCAAAACTATAGGAATGGATCGGATAACAGCATCCGATTCACCAAGTCTTATCCTAATGCAGGAGGTGCTAGGCAATTCAGGCAATCAATCTCAATATTTTCCATCACTTGTTGAGCCCACCATTTGGGTCAATAATACTGTAAATAAGCACGTCAAATGGAAATCATCTTTAAGCTTTTTAGCTCGGGCAATGCGTCGTTCATCACGTCGAGCATAAATGCCAAGATATGGTTATGCAAGCAATCAATCTCTCAACAATTTATGGACCCACCCTAAGATAATTAAGCAACCAGTGAATCACCGAGCCAATGATTACGGTTTTCCCAATCATGCGTCAAAAGCTCACCGTACTATTGGATCCTGTGCCCGTCTTTTCCTGTACTGCTGATGAAAATTGTGAGATTGATTGGTTGAATTGCCCAGCATTGAGCATATCTCACTATTCCTCATTTGAATTGCTAAATGACTATTCATTTTGCAAGTGCATAGTTCATTGCAATCATGAATTGAAATCATTAAGCTGATGAGGAATCGATGAGATGACTTTTCACGAGGAATAGTCCTCGGTAAAAATCTGAATCGATTACTAAAAAGATTACTAAAAAGTCTCGTGCACTCTAAATCTAAGCAATTCAGAAAATATTGATTTTTGTTGAGTAAGTCGAATTTCGAATTTCCAAGAAAATAGATGTAGGATGGAATCTTATGACTAAAAAGTGGAGTAATTAGGTGACGTACACATCAAATCGTCTGGTCCACATCTTCCTTTTTCGCAAATTCCAATTATGCCTCTTTTTCTGTGACCGTGAGGCCTTACGTTTTCGGTGCTACACGAAAGGTGTTTTTGCATGCGACGACGTCGAAGAAGCAGGCGATGCAGCTGAAGATGAGGAACATAGAGTGGTGGATGAGGAAGAGGCGCCTCCCGCAAGGGTTCCGGCAGAGGGTGCGCAGCTACGAGCGGCAGCACTGGGCTGCCATGCGCGGCGTCAACGAGTGCGAGATGATCCGGAACTTGCCGGAGGGTCTCCGGAGGGACATCAAGTACCACCTTTGTCTGGACTTGGTCAGACAGGTAACATCAATTCCATTTTCTTTTTTCTAATAACGCCGAACCGGTGGATACACATGTCATGCGATACATAAGAATCTTCCCGGGCAAGACCCACCATATTTTTCTCTCCTCGTCTACGTTTGGCCCCCCGGTGGATCCACCTTTTGGCGTTCCCAAGGACTCCCACGGGACGCTATGATAAAAGTTTTACTCACATCACATCAACCCACTCCATATTCATCCCGAATCAAGTCCCGATCTTTGGCCGCATTCGGTTCCCTTTTAAAGAAAGAGGGCAGGGCTTTGATGAAAGGGCCCGCAGGAAAAAAAGATGGAACCGTACTTCCATTCAAACCCTCAAAATTGATTGATCACCTCATGAACAGCATAAAGCTACGATCGGAATCATCATGAATAGCGCATTGAGTAGTTCTTCCAGTACAAGATTTTACAACGAACGTAAAAAACAGAGAATGAGGATAGAAGGCTCTCTTGAATTAGCTGACGTGTTCAAGCTTAACGTCTGTCACATCTGCCCTCACCCGATCTCTATTCCAATTCTGGTCGAAAACCCTAAAGTGATGATCTTGCCCTCCAATCTTCAAACAATTAATTTAGGCCCATTTAGTATCTACCTTTTTCTCAGTTTATGGGCTGCTTCGTCGTGCTTTAAGCTAGCCCGCATGAATGCTGATGGAGTTCGGGATTTCCGGCACTAGCGATTGACATCGGTTAGTCTTAATATATCTAGCGGTACTCCCGGCTAACCGTGTCCGCATGAGTAGGAGAACCTTGGACTCCACGAACGCACATGTGAATCGGACAGGCTTGAAGCACGAGGAAGAAAAAGCCCATAAAATTATTGAAGGGTTGGTACTTATTAGGCCCAAATTAATTGTTTAAAGATTGGAGCAAAGATATAAACACACCCAACTCTCCAAAGCTTCAGTCATGAGCCCCTTAAGCCAATTAAAGTTTCTCTCCCCACCACTTAATGTATTGTAAGACTAACTAGTTCATTTTCGTTTCTCATGTAGCATCTCTTGACATATATTTCATGTTGGATGCTTAATTTTCAGGTGCCGCTTTTCCAACACATGGATGATTTAGTCCTTGAGAACATTTGCGATCGCGTGAAATCGCTTATATTCACAAAGGGAGAGACTGTGAGTGCCTAATTGATGAACTTCTTCTTTCCAATGTAGTTTTCATCATTATCTGCATTATCATTGTCTACATCGATTTTTTAATTCGACACAATTTTCTCTTTTGATATTAAAGGAAGAAAAGCTCGCGCGTCGTGGAATTTCTTGAAAAAACTGCCCTATTCCAAGTGCTTCATTGCAATAAATACATCTCGTTTACATTGTTAATTATGTCTTGAAAGTGAATTATTTGTGAAGAACTACCTTTTGCCCCCCTCTATCGACTGTTTGAAAGAAGTCCGAGAGGGAGAATGATGGCATGCAAACCCTAACTCTCTCTCTCTCTCTCTCTGACTCTCATGCATGTTGCAGATAGCAAGAGAAGGTGACCCAGTCCAACGCATGCTTTTCGTAGTGAGAGGCCACCTCCAAAGCAGCCAAGTCCTCCGTGACGGCGTCAAAAGTTGCTGCATGCTCGGCCCGGGCAACTTCAGCGGCGACGAGCTCCTCTCGTGGTGCCTCCGTCGGCCTTTCATTGAGCGCTTGCCGCCATCTTCCTCGACCCTATTCACCCTCGAGACCACCGAGGCGTTTGGGCTCGAGGCCGAGGACGTGAAGTACGTGACACAGCACTTCCGGTACACGTTCGTGAACGAGAGAGTGAAGCGGAGCGCGCGGTACTACTCACCCGGGTGGAGGACATGGGCTGCCGTGGCGATCCAGCTTGCATGGAGAAGGTACAAGCACCGCCTGACACTGACGTCGCTATCGTTCATACGGCCAAGGAGGCCACTATCACGGTGCTCTTCGCTAGGGGAGGATAGGCTCCGGCTCTACACGGCGTTGCTGACATCTCCGAAGCCGAACCAGGATGACTTCGACTTTTGATGAAACGCTTAAAATAAGTAGCAATAATAAAGTTATGCTGGGCTTTTCATTTGGTATTAACTTTACATAGATGTCGAATTGATATATAAGATGGGACATCAAAATCATGAAAACTAAGAAGCGATCGAACGCATCGTCAAGCTGTGACAACACTAGTGTCTAAGGCCGTCATGAACTGGTTAGGCTCAGCCTCCGGTCCGGATGAACCCTTGAAGAGCAAGATTGCGAGGCTGCCGACGCAGAAGTAAATGAAGCAGCCGGAGCAGTGGGTCACGAATGAACCAAAATCCGTCCCCACTATGCATTGCCATCCTCCTCCATATATCCTGTCAAATTCCTGTGTAGCACACAACAAGAAAACCTCAAAACAATTACCTAACTAGCTAAAGCCTAAAACATCAGGAGAATTTCAATTTTCAATGAGGGGGCTGTGTCCAAGAGTCAAAGATTTTCGACGATACATTTTTGATGAAGCGCGCGATGTCCGTGGGTTGAGTGACGTCGAAGGAGTCGAGCGCCTTGGATGCCAAATGGAGAGCTTCCTGTTGCATCGCCTGGAGCATGTCGGTCTCGCCGATGACGGCCTTCCCTTCTAGCATATTTGAAAACGAAAAGGTACTCCGGAAAAGAATCGTTCGCTTCGGGGTCAATTTAGAATTGAGAGACGAGCAAACTGAAGAGGACGATTGAGATTACAGTGGGAGGAAGGAGGAGTGCTGGAGAAGTCGGAATACAAGTAGATGAGAGGAGATGTGGATGATGTTGAAGAGTTGTGGTCGAAGTGGGAGAGGGAACATTATTGGGGTTTAGATCAGATGGGGAATAAAGGGGTGTGGTGGAGAATCCCTTGGTATGTGGTGTGGCTAGCTGATGCGTGTGCTGGAAAATTGTGAGCCTTTGAATCGATCAGCTTGTCGAGACGTGCGAATGAAGCCATTCGAGAGTTCTGTTTGTCGCTTGGGAGAGAGCTAGGGTGGCTTTTGCAATGCCAGGATCCTTTGGCATTAGATCCCTGTTGTCATGGCCACGGCACTGGCATGGCAGGACCTGCCGCGCCCTCTCTAGGTTCACTTTGTCAGTGACTATTAGAATCGTGATCGAATAATCTCTAAATCTTACATGAAATTCTCATATCTTGTCTCTCCTAAAATAAGTACAGCGAGCGAATCTTTTTCTTTATCTCGCTCCAAAGCTAGGTTTTATAATCTTTCACTGTAATATTTGACCCAAAAAAAAAAAAAAAAAAAAACTTTCACTCTAATTATATTCAATCTTCTGCATGTTAATAATGAGGATGTTGCATTCAAATGGGAATGGAAATAAGGGGATGTCTACACTACTTGGTTTTAACCGTATACAATTAGAAGGATTTTGCACATTCATTAATCAGGACATAACGGGAGCTTTATAAGTTTCCAAAAAAATTGAATATATTTTTCAAAGTAGTGATTCTGCTGGATCAAATAAAAAATTATTGATGAACCTAATAAGATCGGCACTTGGCTCATATTCGTAATCGCTCATCTCTTTCTCTCTTGTTGTCGAGTTTTGGCTCAAGTCTCGACATGGCGATACAGAGGAGACCCATATCCGTGAGGCCTTTCCGTTGATGGAGGAGACTGGATCTGGAGGTCTCCTCCGTTGTCGGAGGAAACAAAGCATGGGACTCACGAAGAGGAGTACTAGGAATGTGGTTGGTCTTTGGTGGAGGCGCCGGTTTTTGGGCATTGGTGTAGATGATGAAACATGAGGACGTAGCACGGTCGTGGCATGGTCGTGGCCTGGATGACAATAAGTGGCTGAATTGCGTGGAGAGGGAGATACGTAGTGTATTTTCTTTAACTTGATGTATACCACGTAAAATGTCTGCATGACACCTTTTAAGAGGTCTTCTCCAAATTAGAGTAAATCCGTTGTCTACCCAACTTTCGGCATACATTCGTTTTGCTTCAAAGGGGAAAATGATATTAAAATTGTCGTAACTTTTGTACTACGCTTAATTCAGCGTCAAAATTTTTCAAGAGATCATTTTAGTGCAGTGAAAAAATGATTACATAAGTGTTTCCTTTGAAAACAAATTCTGACAATCCATCCTATATGACCTTTTCTCTAATGAAAATTGAATTTTACGTGGCTTTTTTAAGAAAAGTTAATTTCAACGTGGACAGAGGACAAAATGACCTAGCCCTTCGTAGCAAAAATGATGGCACTTTATTTGAGAAAATGTTGTTATGCTGCTCAATCTCCCAGCAAGCCATTACTGCTGCCATGGCATTGGACATGGACATGTTGCTGTAACTGATCTTTAGAAGAACAAAGCAAGAGCACGTAATGCGTCTGTCGTCTGGAATATCAAGAAAGAAATAGATGAGTAATATCGACCTCCACTGGAAAAGAATTTAGTTGCGGACGGTTTCGTACATAGATTGATCCCATTCTTGAGCAGAGCAAGAAAGTACAGACAAAAAAAAAAAAAAACGCAGAAATGAGAAAAGGAAGATCCTCCGTGGATGCGAGAAAGAGGGAAAGAGACCCTCCAGTTGTAGGGTGAAGAATACAACTAATTAACTCCCCTAAATCTTGCCCAAAAATAATAATAATAATAATAAAAACCTCCCCAATTTCCTTCTCTTCTCCTTCGTCTTTTCGTCCGCGTCTTCATTTAAGTCCGAAGAAACCCAGTTGCAACGATCGATTCGTTCAGGTAATAAGTTGCTTCCTCTCCTTGGTAGCTCTTGTCCGTCCAATTCTTGACCGCAACACGCTTAATTTGGCAATCTTCTTCCCACTCCTGTCAATTTCAACACTTAGGCTCTCTTCGTTTTACGGAAAATAATTTCCAGAAAAACATTTTTCGGATTTTTCAGTGTTTGTTTCACTGAAAATGAATTAGTCAAGGAAAATATTTTCCATTATTGAAAAAATAACCTTTCAAAGTGAGATTTTCCTCCACTTTTCAAAAGTAGAAAACATTTTCCATAACTTCTTTCACCTTACTTCTTTTCACCAACATGTTTTTGTTTTATTTTTATGCTTTCTTTTTTTGAAAAGTTGAGTTTTTTTTTTTTTTCTTTCTTTCCTTTTCATCTTCTTGGCCTTGGCCAGTCGCCGATCACGGTGGCGGCTGGCGACCAGTCGCGAGCCAGCTCGAGCCTTGCCCTAGGCCGGTAAGGCTCCGCCTAGCCTGATCTGGGGAAGCCGAGCTCGCCCGAGCCCAGTGAGCTCAGGCCTGGCTAGATCAGGCGAGGCAGAGCGTCGCCGACCTAGGGCGGAGCTCGAGCCTTGCTAGATCCGGCGAACTGGGCAGGGCTCGGGCCTCGCCGGAGCTCGCTAGAGGTTTGCCGGGCTTTGGCGAGCTCGGGCGAGATCGGCCGAGCCTTGAGCTTGCCGGATCTGACCACTGCGTCTTGGTCGGCCACCGGTAGCCGGGGCATCATTAGGCCTACGACGATAGAGGAAGGCTTGCAGCAGTGGAGGAAGGAGGAGGAAGGAGGAAGGAAAAGACAAAAAGGAAAAAGAAAAAGAAAGAAAAAGAAAAAAAAAATAAAAATTTCGATTTTTTAAAAATACAAATAATTAAAAAAATCATTTTAAAAAATATAAAAAAGAAAACTAATTTTTTAGTCAATTAAAAATATTAAAATTCAATTTTTTTTTTTTTTTTATAATTTTTCCCAAACAATTAAATTAGCTAATGAACGATGGAAAATATATTTCACTCAAAGTTCATATATCACCAGAACACCTAAAAATATAGTCATTTTCCAAGAAAATAATTTCCTAAAAACATTTTCCGAAAACGTAATATTTTTCGCGAAACGAACGGACCTTTAATATTGCCCCAATTTCTCAATTGAAGAACACAGCGAATTAAGGTTCAAAGGGAGAGAAAATAAAAAGAGGGAATATAGCCCCGATATGCAAATCTGGGGCAAATAACATATATAGGTGACCTCCTTTAGGGCAATCCATACCTACTCGAATTGTTGACGAGCAACATTAGTCGGAAGACTACTGAACTATTGCCACGCCAGATTTTTCAACAACCCAAATCGGCTACGACATCGAAGTTGTCATTTTTTATTTATTTAAAAGAACGGCACTCAAATAATCATAAAAAAAAAAAAAAAAATTCGGTCATTGAAATGAGCAGAACACAAAGGTCGTGGCAACTTCATGTATTCTATTCTAGTAGTGATAATATATTTCTTCCTCTCTAAAAGGGAGAGAACCTCGAAAGAAGCATATGCACCCAATGAAGAGACGAGCGCCACTTGCGATTCTCTCTCTGGTATTGGCGTGCGGGTGGATGGAGTCCATGGAATTCTGTGCCTTCGATTGTTTATTTAGGATTCCTGTGCGTATGATCGAGACACAGCTGTATCGGGAGCGGCAGTGAGGACCAGATAAAGATCAAATTAAATTAGAGATGATTGAACGGGGGATGCTAGTTACGGACCGGGGGCCGGTGTATCGAGAAAAGCCTCCCTCCATAGATCTGGAATATGAGCAGAGCAAATCATTCATTTCCGACGCGGAGGAGGCGAGATTCCATTGTCAAACCTTTTGTTTGTGCTTTAGGTGGAAATGCCGGTGGCGACAGCATAACCTGTCACCGACTTCCAACCACAACCGCATCACCCCCCGCCACCTGTCCTCACTTTGAAAAAGAAAAGCTGACCATCCCACGTTCTGAATACATTATACATCATATATATATTTATATAGTAATTATTTACATAGACGGCCATGTAAGATAACCCAATAAGAAATTACCCAAGTTTCCCAGATAATTTAAAAAAAAAAAACCACTTTTTTTTCTGAACTGAGATTTATAGCCTTAATTTTCGTAGATTGGATTCAATAAGTTTTTTTTTTAAAAAAAAAAATCTAAAATACCATTGAAAGCTTGTAAAAATATGAATGCGCTGTGGGAGTGTAATACCAAATATTGACAAATAGCAATAATGCATGTGCATGGATGATTTACATTGTTCGATCACGAATAACAAAGATTTTGATGTAATAAAGAACCTGAACACTACGTTTTGCCCTTTTGCTGTGAAAGTGATTCACACCCACTTTAGGTTTAATGCCAATTTTCGCACGAAATGTATTTATCTCATAAAAAATTATCAAATTTTACTCGAGTCCCAAATGTTGCCTTCCTTAGTTCTGTAGTTGACCGCTGTCACGGTGGTCGCTATTGACGGTGACGGTGGTCCACCACCAACAGGGCAGAAACAAAGGGGGCGAGGGAATTGGAATCTTAGGCACCTATCACAACATTGATACCGACATTAATACGCAGTATGATACGACATGATACGCCGATACGTTATTCCTCTTAAAATAAAGAATCCCGATATGTTGAGATAATTATATATTAAATATATATATATATAAATTTTTATATATACATGATAAATTATTATTTTATGATTATTTTAATCAAATTAATTTAATTCAAATTCACAAATAAATAAATAATAAAAAAGAGTCTATAATAAATTTACATTAAAAACATTAATTCATTGTTTGTTAATATCGTTCATTATTTTAATTCGACAAATTCAAAAAAGGTAGTTTGGATCGAAATCGATACCAAATGTAAAGTGGGTGTTTTTTCCAAGGGGATTAGCCCCTAAACATAAAGAAATCAGATTACAATTTCACTTTCTTTAATTTTCCTTTCCATTTCCAATATCGTCATCATTAAAAATACCACCGAAAATTAGGTGCGTGGCCCTTCGGGTGCCTTTCTCGATGTCGATGGGAACACGCCAAACTCACGTAATTCAAAGATCGTCTTCTTCCGCTTTTGCTCTGCATCTCCATTCTCCCACCCCCGCCACCTCTCCATCTCTCCCTCTCGACCTTCGAACGCCAGCGTAACCGCCACAACCTAACCAACCGCTTCTCCCCCTTCAGGCGGAGGGACGCACGCACGCACGCACGCTCCCACGATGCCACGTGGCCTCTTCGCCTGCTTCGGCAAGCCCCACGTCCACTCGTCCGCGGCGGCTGCTGCTGCGGCGGCGGAGGACCAGGGGGGGCGGTGCTGGTGGAGCTGTTCTCGTCACAGGGGTGCGCCACCTCGCCGGAGGCGGAGCTGCTGCTGTCGCGGCTGGGGAGGGGGGACTTCGAGGTGGAGGCGCCGGTGGTGGTGCTCGCGCACCACGTGGACTACTGGGACTACACGGGGTGGAAGGACCCGTTCGGGTCGAGCCAGTCCACGGTGAGGCAGAAGGCCTACGTGGAGGCGCTGAGGCTCGACACCATGTTCACGCCGCAGGTGGTGGTCCAGGGCCGCTCCCAGTGCGTCGGCACCGACCAGGACGCCTTGCTCTCCGCCATCGCCTCCGCCCCTAGATTCCCTTCGCCGACGCTCCAGGTTCGGTTGTTTTTTTCTTTCTCCCCCGGAAATATGCTTGATATTCACTGTGATGTATTTATATACGTACTGATTTATTGGCATTGAAGATGGAGAAGAGATCGAGTGATGAATTCGCGAAAACTTTAGGGACCAGTGCTAGAACTATTGCTGTTAATTAGTGGGCTGCGGTGTACTAATATAAGTACTTAGGCTGTGGTGGCGGATCGCGCAATCTTTTAGCTTCTGCAAGGGACGGTTTTTTCTAGATTAGAGGGACGATGCCTCGGTTTTCATTCATTCGCGGAGCATTTCTATACGTGGATTGATGATCCAGAAAGCATAGACCTTGGTTTTTTCTATTTTATCACAAAGTATGTTATTCATCATCATGTTTTCAGATCAGAAGAAATGTCACTTGGAGACTTTGTAATGCTTAAAGTTAAAAAGGGTTGCGCCTAAATCAAGAATCAATTCTGTGAACTTTGTCGGATTAGGCTAAGCTGATGTTGCTGTAGTTTTATGCAGCACAGGGATAAAGAGTTCCGAATGTTGATTGAATTTGAAAAAACAGGGCACTAACTTCAATGTTGTAGGAGCTAGTTTATCACATCTAGCATTGATAAAGATTAGGATTTGAATGATCCTGAAGAATATTATGGTCGAAAGAAACACCGACAACCCTGAAAAGTCTGTGGTGTAATACAGTGAGACGTAGACAGATCTTTGTTACCGCAGAGAGTAGTTCAGATCCGTTCTAAGTTGGTTCGCTCACTTGAATTGGGTTTGATCTGGGGAGTCCTAGCCATTCTCAGTCATGGTGCCAACAGCTATACATGAACTTTGCTTAATTGGTTGGTTTCGATTGCCTTTTCATTTATGTTTTTGGTAGATGAGGGGGATTGTCTGCCAAAGTCAGTGAAACTTGATAGACCATTATCTTTTATCAGCCCTCAACTAAATTCGCCAGTGGCACATAGATCTGAGAGGGACCAAATTATGGAACAGATCTGAAGGCAACATCGACATTAAAAAGTAGAGGTAGAGAAAGGGAAAAGAGAAATGAAAGAAATAAAATAAACAGATGGTTCAACAGAAAGGAGATAGGTAGGTGGGAGAGATCCACTCCACCAGCTTCAGAACCGCATTCAATTCCTCTTCCTTTTCCAAGACATGAAGCAAAGTGATATGCAACCTGTCAGTCGATATTCTGATTCATGTTCACTTACACTTGTTTGATGTATCTAAAGTAATAATCAACTGCCAATTTCCATATTTGGAAGTTATCGTGCGCATGACACGACAGAATATATTCTACGACTTAGATAAACATCCACTTTCTCGTAATTGATGTCTTTAGTAAAAAGTGAAATCCATGTAAATGTTTGAAGTTTCAATAGATGTACTGGGTAGTATGAAGAACGTTCTCTGTAGATCTTGAAAGGTAAGTTCTGGTAAAATCATAGCTCTTGCCTAATATTGCGAATCTTCTGTTAATGAGAGTGCTTGATTCAAATAAGCCGTCATTTCTCATCAAAACAAGAAATGAGAAAAGGGTCAACTTAGTCCCGACAACTTCAGGATTCCGGAATGATATCATTACCTATGTTTTGCATCGAATGCTGGATTAGCAATTCCAATCATCTCAAGATGCATACGTGCATATGCACAGGCAAATTTCCAGAGGCCGTCGCCAGATTCTTTTCAAGTGTCGCTGTCCGGAGCATTGAGGATGAAAGTGGAAGGCCAGGCTAACGTGATGGTGGCGCTCTATGAGAATGGATTGCTGACCGACTGCCCGAAGGGAGAGAACAAAGGGCGGGTCCTATCGAACGATTTCGTCGTGAGGAAGCTCGAGAAACTGTGTACCGTCAAGGACATTTCGGCGAAGAAGACGGTTTCGGGAACTGTTAATTTCTCATTGTGGGAAGGTTTCAAGAGCAGCAAATGCGGGATCGCGGTCTTCGTGCAGAGCAGTGCTCACCAGATCTTCGGGTCGCAGAATATCCTACTGCCGGATGATATGTGAAAGCGAGACGAAATCTTCCATTCTTTGTCGCAGCATCAGGGCCTCGAGTTCTGACCAATTATGTACAGCGTGTCTGGTGGCTTAGCACCGTGTTTTTTTTTAGCTCCCCTGTTTTCGGCCGCTGGTTGAACTTTCTTTTGTCACCGATTCATTTAGGATAATAGAGCATATCCGGCTTTCATTATAGAACCCTTTGAATTCTAAAGTCGAGGATCTTGTGATCCTTCACTGTTTGGGACTCATTACATTGTGTGATTGTATTGTTTCTCTCGGAGTTCTGTCATCAGGATTTGAAAATTCTGGTAACATAAAGGCAAGTTTACCGTTGATAGCCTTTACTCTCTCCTGTGATCCTACCGGAGAGTGAAGCTCTGAGGATCTTGTCCGGTGGTTGTGTGGGACCATATGCATGTCTATGTCCTATGCTATTCAATGAATTGTGCAAGCTGGACTTGCAGGATTCTGAACTCCGACAGAACTACCCATCATCCGTTCCAATTATTATCCACTGATTATGATCGTGCAAAAACGCACCCGCGTTGAGTCAATCAGTTCAAAGATATGATAAAGAAGTTGGATGGATTGGGGGAGTGCCTTCGGGAGCATTTGTTGCGGGCCTGATGCTGCTAAGCAGAATGTGAAGGAAGCAATATTTCCCATAATTGCATTTTTTTCTTTGTCTAATTGCAGTCCTCGATCAAGATGAAGAAGGCAGGGGGACTCAATAAGGTCCCCAAGAACTCAAGTACAAGACTTTTCTGAAGGACTCCTCGGATTGCCGCAGCTTCTCTTCGCGGATCGTCCTGTCGACCGCGGAGGAAGCAGGGGAAGAGAGCTTCCTGGCCTGAGAATAAGACCGGAGATTGGTCTTGGCGTGCTGGTGGAGCGACCTGAGGACATGGTTCCACCTGCAGACGCCCTGGTCCTTGAGCGCTTCCACAGCTCCGATGCTGGCCGCAACGATCCAAGCTCTGCTCGTCGAACTCATTATCTCTGCTCCTTTTTGGTGGTGATGAGTGAACGAAGCTTCGGTCTCGAGATTTGGGTGGAGACTGCTGTGGTAGTAGTGGGGTTTTTTGGGGGTTGAATTCCAATGGTGTTGGGGAATGGAGTGGAGGGTGTTTGGTTAATATAGAGAGTTGGAATCCGAGAAGAAGTGGTTAGCTCAAAACGAGAGGCGGGTGTTACCGGGAACTCGGGAGATATTGCCCATGGATTTTAGGTTTGGCGACGCCCCAAAAACCATGGGCTCGCCGCCTTGTTTCGGCTGCTTTCCTGGATCCGCACGCTTCAAAGATGGAGACAAATTGGCCCACCAGAGAGAGAGAGAGAGAGAGAGAGAGAGTAGTTTAGTCAACACTAAACTAATCCCGTGTACTCAATTTCTTGCGACTTTCCCCTCCTGAAAAATAGCAACTATAGCAGGCGCGAAGTATCTTCCTTTGCTATTTTCTAGTACTTTCTTTGGTCAACAAGCCCTTCTAGGGTCTTGTGTGAAAAATTAAAGGACACCGTCCCGTGTGAAAAAATGGTTGGTTTCACTTATAATTTATGTCGTCGCAGACAATTTTGTGAACTTGAAAGGTAATTTACACCTGTAAGATTATCTTTGCATTTATAAATATTACGAATTCAGAGGTAATTTATGGCATTGGAACTCATTTTACAAATATGATTTCGCATTTACAATCTACGGTTGGATTTTGTTAGCATTTACTAAATAAAAGTATAGTTGCTATTATTAAGAATTAGCGCTCACTCAATTTACTAGTTACAAAGTAGCTTATTTCTTCGAATCATTTCTTTCGAGGATTATAGCCAAAAGTAATTTGCTACCTAAAACTTTACCCAATGCGGGAAGTAATTTACTATTTAAATGGAAATATTACAACCTTTAAAATAGAATCGCTTAGTAATTATACCTCCAATAGCTGTAATTCGCCAAAAGTCGTAATTTTGGCTGCACCTATAGTTAGTACTTTTCTTTTTCTTGTAGTAATATAGCTCTAGAGTTCAATATAGAAGAATACTATTGCTTAATAATTAACTAATGACATAGCAACGCTCCTTAAATTTGTCATGAGAGATATGGACTTATAATTAGTAATCGGCCCCAGTAATCATAAACTACCTTTAAGTCCATGTAAATGATGGTTAATGATCTATTTGTAGAAATAGTAAATAACCTAAAGTTTTAGCAAGCAAAAAGCTCCTAATTTTCTCAACTTATTTTGAGAACTAGGAAGTGACCTAAATTTATGGAAACTTTATTTTTCCGTATTATTAGTAAATTAGTTCAAATGGACATAACGGTTCCCTTTCAAGTCCATGAATAAATGGAGCGCATCTGTAAGTAATAATCTTTGGTTGTCGTAATAGTCGCTAATCAATTGTAAAATTTACTATTTTATTTCTCTAAATTTCCTTATTTTTTTCCTAACAATAAAAGATAGAATCACAATAATAATTTATGACTATTCTCCTATGGATGATTTAATCGATGAATCAACTGCAATGTCGAAAATGAATTGATCTGTGTATTTTCCTTATTCAAGCAAGGATAACATTTCCAACACGTGATTTACTCTTAACTCCGACCCAAAAAAGAGAGATGTTACTTTATCTGGTAAAAGTAAATCTTAGGTAAACAAATTGTCATTGAGGTGAGCAACACCAGAATTTGTTCACAACATATGATAATTTCAATCTCTCTGAATCACAACCTCATAATCATCGGCAAACGCTACAGCCGTGGAATCAGAGGCAGGAAGTAGATGACAATCAGGCTTCTGTAATATTCAAGATCCCCAACACTTCTCCAATACGCCGTTACCTAATAATCCACACACCCAAATCGCCATTGCCAACATCTCAGCAATTCAAGAATGCAAATCTCTCTCTCTATTTATACTGCAGATATCACGGTGTCCCTATTTTCCTAAAACCTGGTGGACTCAGGGCCCCAGCAGTTGAGGTGCATGATCTTGCCGTGGGACTCCTCCAAGCGCCTCATGCCCTTGGCCACGGCCGAGGAAGTAGGGGCGGAGAGCTTCTTGGCCTGGGAGTAGGACCTGAGGTTGCTCTTCAGGCGCTGGTGGACCGACCTGATCGGGTAGTTCCACCTCGCGTAGCCCTGGTCCTTCAGCGCCTCCACGGCTGCTATGCTCGCCGCCACGATCCACGCTTTGCCCGCTGAATTCATCTTTCGCTTCGATTCCCTTCAAAGGGTTCCTCTTCTTTGTGGGTTTGGACGTTAAAGAACGATCGGAACAAGAACTAGAGAGGATTTCAGGAGGAGGGTAGGTCTTGGTATTGAGCTCTGTGGAGGATCTGCAATGGTTTCTGGTTTATATAGAAGAGATAGAGAGAGAGATGACTAATATTGGCCTTTAAGAAAACTAGAGGCAGTAGTGACCACTGACCAGGCAGTAATCCAAGGAAAGAGCCGTGGTTTCGCCCTTTTTCGGCTACTGGTTTGGGCCCGAATCAGCTGCTGGCCCCTGGGAACTAAATTAGCTGTCCCCTGGCCGACGCGTCAATCGAAATTAAAATCGTGCTCCGGAAGGGAAGGGCAAAAAGAAAAGGATTCCTCTCTCTCTCTCTCTCTCTATATATATATATATGTATATATATAAACTTTTTTTTTTTTTTTTTGTCGGTCATATGCTAATCCTACTCTAACACTCACTCTCGACTTTTACTCGCTCCTTTGCGCGTGTGAGTCGAAACCCACTCCCCGAAATGAAATCATTCCCACCCCAATCCCCCCGGTAAGGTGGGGATTTGAACCTCCCCTTCCAAGATGGAAGGGTGGCCACTGGGGCGATATATATATAAACTTAACTAAATATAAATATGAACGATTCTTGCGGAGTGTAACTTATCGATTAGAGTGATTGGAGGAAAATGCAAATTCATTTTGTTGATATATTTCCATTTTCATGGTTTATTGTTGAGTGCAAGTTAACTTTGTTATCGTATCATAGTATCTTTCCATTAATGCTATACTTTCACGTCTTTTTTAAAAAGACCTAGAAACTTTAATATATTTAATCATGTTCTCTTGCTATTACAGATTTTCTAATCAAGCCATTTTGACAAATTTAACTGATGTGACTTTCGAGTACGATACACATAAAACGTTATTTGCCCATGTTGCGTCCACCTTCACCGAATTCTGTTTACATTATGCAGTGGTGTTATTTGCCCATGTTGCGTCCACCTTCACCGAATTCTGTTTACATTATGCATTGGTGTTGTAGGACAACCACGCTGGCTGGAATTAGTCGAAATTCGGTATTAAATAGACTTGATCAGAAAACTTGTCAGTTCAAAAAGGTGTTAGTATAGGATTGGAAGTGGAATTTGTCCCAATTTGTATAAAGCTGGCCGGACTTTCTTGTTGTCTCGAGCCTGCCTTTTTAAACTTTCGGGCTTGGAAGGGCTGCGGAGGAGGCGGCAACGGTCACTTCTGAAAGTCGAGACAAAGCACTTTTGAAGCAATTCAATTGCGTTGCAATTAAGTGACGTAGTAAAGGCTCCTAAGTTGTCTCTGACTATATTAGGAAATAGGTTAGGGGGACAATTTGTATACAAACAATCAAATGTACAAAGATCATCAACTCATCGTCCAAGCACTTCTTTGAATAATTTATTGACATTCGCTTCTAAGATCTCCTTTCAAAACTGTTGATTGACTATGTAAGCACATAATAACAGTGATACGTGCTTCGTGTTTAAAGCATGTTCGTTTGTAAATAAAAAGATTGTCACGAGCTTTCCATCATCAGTTGGGCATTGGCAAACATTATTCGGTATCGTTCCATTCCAATTGTCAAAAACTGGAACTCCCGTAACATTCACATGAAAACCGGTTGAGATTTTCGATGTCACGCCTTCTGATCTTTGCAACAGAAAGACAGCGAAGAAGACAAGCCAGCAGAGAATGTCTGGATGTCTGGTTTGATCAGCATTTGCTATTACGGTACCTTCAAGTGCTAGACTTTTAAGAATAGAACTCCTACTAAACAATCAAACGAGAAAAGAAGGTAAAACTTTCAGCTCACTGACTTTTCCTTACCATACTTGCAAAAATATAAAGTCTGTCGGAAATCCGGTGATTCAGCATCGCATTACAGTTTGTGTGCACGTACGTCGCCTTTTACAAGAGTTCATTGGTCAGATGTAAAATCTAATCCAGTGGCAGGTCCTGCCGGAACACTTCCTTCATTGGACAGGATACAGCTAACACAGAGCAGGCTCGAATGCATTGATTCTCGAAGTTATTCTAGAGGCTCGATCGCATCAAATAACTTACCAGCGATAATGTAAACTCTATCGGCATTTATACCTTCTCTTCTTTCCCCACTTTAATGAGCATTTCTTCAATCATATTGCCTCCTCCATTCTGCTAAGTAATGGGCATACTTTTGGACCGGCAAGATGGAGGGGCAAGCATTTTTGCTTGACCCGCGTGAGAAATCTCTACAGTGATGCTTCCATCTTCAAATGGCAACGGTTGTCTCCAGGGTTCCCCATCGATTCTCATGTAGGTGTGATCTGCTGCTCTTGTTTTGAACTCGAAATGGACTCTACTTGTCTACAGGGAGGAATAAGAATTTTGGAGGAAAAAAATGAGGCACATCCACACAAACACAGGTAATATTAGTCCATGCCAAGCAATGTTGAATTATACGCATCCAGCGGGCAATAGCTTCCCCAGGCAGCCAATCAATGTTGAATTAATTTGTGTAATCTGAATGTATATATGAAATTTCTACCTGTGCAAGGCGAGTCCCATGTCCTTTTGGGAGTAGTAATATTAGTCCATGCCAAGCATCTCTAAAACCAACGATCTCAATTAGGCCATCATCAACATATGGAGGTGTCAAGTCTCTCTACAAGTTCGGGCCAATACTTAGTCTTTCTATAAGAATTAGTGAATCCACAACATAGAATATTTTAAAATGAAATTTCTGCATATCATACTGCAAAGTATTAAGGATAGCAACAAACTTAAAACCAACCTCATGTGATTTCTTAGGGTCTGGCGTTCCCCAAGGATCAAGCCCACCAGAAAAGCTGGGCAAGTTGAGGCACACAATGGATCGGATACTGCAATTTACATGGTAATACACTAATATGTAACTAAGTATAGAATAACGCACTAAAAGTCCAGATATAATTTCTAAAATCACTTGACTGAAAAATGAGTACAAGCTCATAAGAGTGCATGTGAAGTGCATTTTGGGCAGGTGCAAATTTCCATGCTACAGTAGGTAGAGAGAAATCACCTGCGAGGTACATAGAGATCCTCCCACTGACCTTGTCTTCTCAATATCCTGACATTTGCCAGCTGTGCTATGTTCCTGTATAAAATTAAATTATACTGAATGGCATTGGCAGTAACTAACAAAGGGAA
Organism: Eucalyptus cloeziana; assembly: GCA_014182715.1. NCBI lineage: Eukaryota > Viridiplantae > Streptophyta > Magnoliopsida > Myrtales > Myrtaceae > Eucalyptus > Eucalyptus cloeziana. The sequence goes on from CM024639.1 coordinate 38,054,709, forward strand.
GGAGAGCAATCAAATAAGTAGATGACTAGGGTCTAAAAGTCAGATGATACAAATTCACAGAAGTGCTGGCTGTTAAGGTATGACCACAATCATAAGAGCAATCTTAACAATTTTAATGTCAACGAACAGAGTAGAAGTTTAGTAGTGAATAAATAGTAGCCACGGTTTCTCCAAAAAGTAAGTGGATGCATGATATAATCACATGGTTTCACCTAGCTAGAATTATGGTTTAGTAAGCACAGGTAAGGCCTAGCAAGAATTATGTTTGGGCAAGCCAATGTAAGGCCAAGTTCCAGAGAAGACAGCCGCAGCTTCAACAGAGACACATGCCTTGACGTTACATCCTCAGATATTGACCACTGATACAGAACGCTGTACTCTAATTCAGCTGCAGACAATCTAGCTACTTTCAATCATTCAAAACAATCTCGAATTGCTGGAAGGAAGTAACGACAAAAAAGTTTTGATAATGCCATCTGGCAGGTGCCTACCTCAAACTTCAATCTTTAATCACTCAAAAGATGATAACAAATGGGAAATGGAAACAGATACAGGATATGAAACTGTAAAGCATCACTACAGAAACTAATCAAAAGACTCACCGTGAAGAAGGGTGAAAACAAGATGTGCAAAACCATCCTTGAGTACATCCAAGCTTCAAATAATTGCTCTGACAAGCCAAAAACAGAAGCAGTTGGCAGTAACTCTCATTATTTGCTCATTGAGATCGAGAAGGAAAAAATAACCTAAACTTGTTTCAAATGGTTTTGGATTGAAAGAATCGAGCTTTAGTGCCTTGTCTGTCAATGATCAACTCCTCGTTCATGCATGGGGGACCTTTATATTTGAAGACAACATCAAAAGTGATTGCAGGTGCAAATAAATCCTTATTCCTCAATGATAACGACTGAAACTGGAAATGGTATCTGAATCAGTGGTTCAACTGATGATGTATCTTAGTGGCCACAAAGCATCTTCAAATGTAATGGTAGACAATAAAAATTCAATTGCAGGAAGTTCTTCTACGTAATATCAGTCGGTACTGGTGGCAACTGGTAGGTGATATTCGACCACCAACGTGGCTAATTAAGTGAAATTGGATAACAAGAGTTGCTTAAACTCTAGATTTACTTTCTAAACTAAATGGTTTCTAGTCCTTGAGAGTGACAAATAAAAAGCATTGCCTTTATCGTTACCTCAATCTTATGTGATCAGTTTTCGCTCAGAGTAACAACATTGGAAAGATTATACTGGAGAAGGAACCCCACAGCCAAATAAAATATAACAACTGGGATCCAATACTAGATCTAGGGTGAGACTGAAACAAATGGATTCGTTACACCATATGGAGTAAAAGGAAGTGCATCGAAACTTCAAAGATAACATTGAAAATGGCTAATAGAGCAGTCAGGTGGAGCAAGCCACGTGGTTTCATGCTAAATACCATATGCGCACATTCTACGGATGTCTCTTGAATGAATGGATTGCTAGAACAACAAAAAGGCTTTACTGAGAAAAATTAAAGACGGTGCATCTTTTTTCAGCTGCTTTCAACAAATATTTGTCTTGAGGATTGCGTTCGAGTCTAATGAAATAAGTACAATCACCTCCAACTGCCTTGAGACAATCAAATCTTGATTTCAGAAAAATCAGTGTACTCAAAACTATTCAAGATAAAAAAAGGTCCTTCAAAAAGAAAGAGTGCAACATACCAGAAGATTTTGCATGCAAGACAAACAGTGTCAGTTTGCAATTTGTGAATAAACTAGTATTAAGTGAGAAGAGTACTTGGTTAACTAACTGGTTCTTAAACTTTTCCGGGTGTAACTTCCTGTCCGAGTGAAATGCATATGATACCTGTGCATCCATTCCTGACAAGAACAATTAATTGCTTAAGAGATGAGTAGCTACATTCATCTTTTACTAATTCCATCAAATAAGCAGTCAATCTCACTCAAGGCCTCAGATGAGTGCTACCATTTTCGTTTCAGCTATTGAAGAACTATAACTTTTTTAGCTAATTCTGTTTCTTACCCATGCTAAAGTAGTTCCAAAATCTTCCACAATATTTGTGGAACCCATCCTGATAATCATCAGTGGAATATTAGCAAGTAAATAGTGGTGAATTCTCCATATGAATCCAGAAGAGCATCATAGATAAATTAGGCAAGCAGAGGGTCAATTACAAAACACTGCTATTTGACTACAGTTGTTAAATGTCTGAATCCAAAAGACAGTAATAACCTACCCGGTTGACCTATGGATTTCATAAAGGCAGAAGCAGTCCTGCTTTAAGCAACTCATTCAGTTCATACTCTTTTGACCAGCAAACTCATCAGATCAAGCTATCAAAAATTTTGTGTTACCTCTGTTACCTTGAGACTTCTACTAGCACCTTGCATAAAATTACACATCAGTGGAATTTTGGCAGCCATAATATGTCTACACACCTATCTCTTCATCTACTTTGCAGTAGGTTGTCTAGCCAGAAATGCTTGTTGATGCAGTCAACGAGAAGTTGCATGGTGAAAAGGAATTCGGCGAGATAAATTCACAGTCCAGGACGGTACATTTTACGGAATATTTCTTTACAAAAGCAAATTCAGTCCCTTTATGCTACTACAAATTTAACAGGAAGAGATTTCTAATATTGTTCACACTCTGCATCATCAATTAGGACATGGCACGGCTTATAGCATAGATAGGAACTTGCCGTATATGAGGGATCTGGCTCAAAGACCTGTTGGAATGCATTCAATGAATTGGTTTGTCCACTTGGTGCAATTGGATCACATGAACCTTCCTTAAGAGCTCTCATTCGCATGACCAAATGCCAACTGAACTTTTAATGAAATTCATTATTAACAGAACGCAGTTCTGAGGATGTGCCAAGTGGCAACCTCTGACTATAAATTTTATGTTCTAACCAAGTAAATTAGTGCTCCGGGAAAGTTCAAAAAGAAAGAAAACAAACCAACTTTCTGTGCACTTCGTTTCTTAGGCTCATGAATCTGTTAATAGGCTCTCCACTAATATGACTCAAAAGTTCAGCACAATGCGGCTCGATTTTTTGCTTTAAGATGTGACAATATTGCCCGATCTAGGTTCAAGACTTTATAGGATGACAGAGCATACAGCATCAAAATATTAAACACAGCTCGAGAAGTGAGAAGCAAGGGTGTCCAAAGTCACTATGAAGCTAAAACAGCAGGACACAAGATTTGATGACACAATATTTTGGCCACTCCAGAAGAATGATACTGATAGTGTGTCTGAGGAGCTTGCCTAAATACATCCACTGCTATTGTTCTCAAGTTAGTCAAATAGAATATATAAACTCAAAACATTTACCCGTCTATTTTCATCTCTATTGCAGTCTTCACTTGATTTAGGAATGACATCACGGATTGCCTATCTATCCTGGGATTTTTCTTTCCCTGTAAATTAGAAAATTAAATGTCATAAATTCTCAGAGTCACAATGCCTACAAGACTGCTAGAAATAGCAGTTCTTTTAGGGTGCAAAGAAATCAGTGGGGAACTTTCTATCCCAATCGGTAGGCATTATGGGCTACCCATGTTAAAGTGAATGAAAAATGATAATTTTTAAGGTCGTATCCAGATAATGCAATTTCAAGATGAGGTCACAAGTAAAAGCAAACAAAGACCTAGAAGCATGGCCATCCATACACTCTTAATACTATGTTTGGGAAGTAGAGAAAGGGTGGGCAAGAAATTCGAGGTGAAATATATAAATTCCCCTATCTCTCCTTCTCACAAAAACAAAATCTCTACCATTTATCACCCTGATTTTCATCCCCTCCCATTTCTTTAGCTTTTTAAACAGAGCTTAAAAGAAAGTTAAGCACCAAATCCAGATGGATGAAAGCAGACAGTTGTTTCTGAGACTTGAAAAGAAAGACATTTCAAGACTAGGAAGTCCATTTTACATGCTCCAATAGTACTGAATATGAAGTCCTACCCAGCCAAAGGAAAATGGAAGGTTATTTCCGGTTCCAAGAGGCACAGTAGCAACTGGAGGTAATTCCGATAATTTGAGATCAGAAACTACCCCAAGAAGCCAGTTAGCTGTGCCGTCCCCCCCTGCAACCTAGACAATTAGCAACAAAAGAAGGAACAACTATCATCTAAGGGCATACATGCAGAAAGGAGAAGGTACACGATGCTCCTGCATAAGCAACATAAAACATCTTTGTGCGTTGTGCTCGAAACTGTACAAGTGACTTACGATTAGTTTCAGTCTTTTCTGGATTTCACTGGCCAAAGGATCACCATCCTGTTTCAGAATTTCTAGATTTTCATAAAGCTCTCGTAGCACCTCTCCAGGAACTATCTCTCCCAAATCAAAAACCTGATAAACCATACGCACCCCACATAACCACAGAGAAATAAGTAAATTCAATTAAACAAGAGAGTAAATGGTCTTGGAATTGACTTTCTTCTGTAAATAGTAATCTAAGCTATCATTACTTGTCTCCTAATAGATTTTGGTACCATTGATTTTTGAATGGATATGTCTCAAACACAGCTTATTGCTAACCGAGTAAAATCAAGTAATGCAGAGAAATTATCTTTCCATGACTATCTTTAGAACTGTTTTTCATGATTCCGATTCATTCATATTCCAAACTAACTTCACGTAACTCATGCAATGCCATGAATCTAGTACACAATTCGATAAGCAAAGCATCGACTTCCCTGTGCTCTGTCTGTTCTTGCAGCGATGAAGTGGAATGGCGACACTAATAAATGTAGCCATAGAGAATGTCTGACGAAGATTACCTGATTCTTATTAAGTAGAGTCCTGTAGGTAACAATAAGATCTCCACCTTGCTGACCACCGCTTTTGGAGTTTATAAACACTATGACCGGACAAGCAGGCACATGGGAAAAATCCCCGACCCTTTCCGAGCCGTGTCCCAGGATGTAATCTGGCACGAAAAAGTCCTTCAAAACATCGTCTGAATCGCAGTCGGCCATGACGAACTTCCAACTGCAGGTAGCCAATAACGAACAATCAGACTCCAAGTTCAAAACAGCACAAAAAAGAGACAACCGACGATAACGACAAGCGAATGGAAAAAGCAATGAACATCGTCCCGATATAGAACTCATCCGAACGGACATGCACCAGCTTGCGCGCGACGGTACCGACAGTCGCAAACCGTCCAGGCATTCTCCGCGTTAGTCCCCGTCCATCGCATATATTAAAAGAAACAAAAAAAAGTTTCGAATTCTACGAGCGGGCGCGAGTGCAACAACATCACGAGAGACGGTCGACGAGCCGGTTCGATGGAGTGCTAGAAAGCGGATGCTTTACCTGGGAGCCAAGGATACTTTGAGTGAGCGGACCGGATGGAGAAGATGCGTTCAGACGTCGCCCGGCTTGGATCAATACCGAGAGGTCGTCGTCGGAACCGCCATCGTCAGCTACATTGAATCCTTCGAGGAGTTCGTGGCTAAAAGCTATGATACAGTCGCGTGACAGAGAGAATTCGAGCGCGGCAAATAGCGACAGGAGATCAAGCCGGGCCACGTAAACGCCACACGCGGCAACTCTCCAAATGTGCATTCTTTCGTTGGGCCCGAAGGAGCTTTTGGAGGAGGCTGAGATCCATCTCTAATGCAAATGAAGTTTTCGGTTCAAGACCCTAACGATCTATGGGCTTATGTAAGAAGCGAGCCTGGCCGATCCATCAGGCTTGAGCACAAGAATTCAGGACTGGTGATACGACTTATAAAAATTTCCCAAGATCGAGGGCAGACTGAGAAGTCAAATTTGTGAGCTTTCGGTTTGGAAACCGAATTTTGAACGACTCGATTAATCACCTGCTTGGTCTCTCCCAATGTATATTAACAAAATCAAACTCGAGACAGATTATGTCTAGAGTAGGAAAAGTGGTTAGTTCCTAAAAATATCTTCAAATATATATTCTCACAGAAACAAATCAATCATTCTAATGGAACGGTGATGATATTTACTATGTTTCATAATGGGATCTGTTTTGTTTTCCAATTGATTTATTAATTACTCTCTCAAAGAAGAGGATTTCAATAAATTGAACTTCTCGTGTATATAAAAGCAAATAATTTTTTTCATGAAAAGAGTGGCTTTTGTTGGAAGATATGTAGAATATTCATCAGATAACGATGGATATATATTTTCCAGATTGTAATTGATTATTTTGTATCAATCTAGGATTAGATCTGATATACTAAGATTAGATCTAATATACTTTCCTTTCTTATTGAACATCCTCTGTATTATTTAAATCTCTTTGTACATTGAAACAATCAATGAAGTGCACCGAATACATTTCTCTCTATCCTCGATATTCTTCTCACTTTCACTTCATTTTTTGACATGGTATCAGAGCGAGGTTTCTTCTCTTCTCACTTCCGCACCTTCTGATTGCCTTTCGGACGTTTCTTGTCTTTGTTGTTGTAGGAACACTAACCTGCAAAACCAAATTAGCACTCTGGTGTAGGAATCAGTATTTAAGCACTTCAAAATCAAGAAAAATTTCTTCTTCTTACCGTTTTCTTGCTTTCTTACCGTCACCATGGTTAAGGAAGATTCATTGACTTATGGAGGAAAAGTCCCAGAAGAGTCAACAATGCAGCAAGAACAGCCGAACTAGGAGCAAAGAACTCAAGCCCAGCTGAACTAGGGACAGCCCATTGTCGGCCAGGCCATATCGGGACAACCGATCCCGATCGTAGCCCAGCATGCTTCAGGGCAATCCATCCAGTGGATGCCTATTCAAATGGCTCCCGGCCCATGGATCTATGGGTCGACATAGACAAATCCATGGTCGATGGGTCAAGGGTTCGGGGAACCAGTTCAGCCCAGTGGAGGCCTACCAACTGCTTTCGGGGCAAGCCCAACCACTGGGATGAATCCAACGAATGTGGGTTATTCGTTCGAACCGGGTATTTCAAGTCCAGGACTAAATCCCTACTCGGTTTCTCAACTCGATTTCCTGCCGTACCCATTTGTTGCCGCTAGCGATTGACCGGAACCCGGTGATTCGCTTTACACGGCGACAGGCGACGGACTAGAGCTACGGCTCATCACCCAACAATTGTTGGGCCCCGACAACTATTCCAGCTGGTCGGTGGAGTTCCGGCGAGCGTTGGTCACGAAGGACAAAGAAGTTTTCATTGATGGCACGTTACCAATTCCGTTGGATGAATGAATGGCGCGACTATGACGGAAATGCAATCAATTAGTCCGAACATGGATTGGCAATTGCATCTCCATCAAAGTCGCCGCCGGACTCCCACCGACAGAAGATTCGAGAAAAATGTGGGATAATATCAAAGAAATATATGGAAAATTAGATAGGGTTAAAATTTTCTCTTTGACCCAACAACTTTCGGATCTAAAATAGGGAAACATGAGCATTGCCGTGGTCTACAACAAATTATCTGCTTTATGGAATGAATTGGAGGCGGTTGAGGAGAAATTAGAAGGCCTAGGTCTAACCTTGCAGCAGTACTGCGCCATTCGAGAGAGGGAAAGGGTCACTAGGTTTCTGCTGATCTTGAACGAGACCTACCAAAATTTTCGATCCCAGATTTTGGCGATGGAACCGATGCTAACTCTTGGCCGGATTTACCAACTCGCTGTACAAGAAGAAAGCCAGCGTCTTGTTGGCTCCGATTTGCATAGATCCGGCGACGGAATGGCACTCGTAGCTCATGCGAGTCATGGAGGAACTGCGAATAGAGAGAGTGAAGGAAGATGGACACCGCAAATCTAGTTTGCAGGGGCAAACCCTAAATCTTTCAAAAAATGAACGGACGACCAGGATCTACTGATCCGATCCGATGGTCAAAAAGGGCCCAATCCGTTCGTCTGATCCGATGGCCCACGAGGAATCTCTCCAGCAGGATTGGACGGCTCACAGCACTTCTTTTCCGCGTATGGATCCAATGGCCCAAATGAGTCCACGACGACTTCGTTTTTTAAATCATCCAACGGACCACATTTTGCCACGTCATTAAAGAACTATGGGCAAAATTTTAAAGGCAAAGGTAAGTTATACTGTGATTATTGCAAACGTCCACATCATACAATAGATAATTGCGGGAAACTACATAGGTTTAATTACTGGAAACTACATGGTAAACCTGGAGAGAAAGGGAAGAGGGATTTTCCAACAGCTTTACAGGTGACAGGGCAACATACTGATAAATCAAATCAGTCAATTACTCATGATCAATATCAAGAAATTATGAAGGCTCTTAAGAAGTTGGATGTTTTTGATAGCACTGGCAGTTTTACAGGTACTTCTTATTGTTTATTGAATTCAATTTCGAAGACCGCTTGATAATTGATTAGGGTGCTAGTGACCACATTATTTGCGATGAAAGTTTTTTTTTTCGAAATAAAAAAAAAAAATTAGACTTCCCTATCTCAGTCCAACTTCCAAATGGGAGTGCTACCCATGTCACAATGATTGGCACAGTCATTCTTAGTCCTCTCATTACACTCCAGAACGTGTTTTATGTACCGGAATTCCATTTCAATCTCATATCAGTTTCTCGAGCTTGTGAAGAAAATTCATGTCGTATTCTATTTACTCTTGATCATTGTTTATTTCAGGCTCTTTCGACTTGGGCTCGGGTAGAATTTGGCAAGGGCTATATTTCTAGACCAATTTTTCCAGTAATTTCGGTTCATCTTGTATTGAATTGAATAAACAATCATTGTGTAACATTACTACCAATGATAAGCTTTTTCTTGGTCATCAAAGACTGAGTCATTTTGCCGCTTTTCCTTACCCTCAGTGTTCAATTTGTCCTCTGGCAAAACAAGCTCGTGTACCTTTTGACAATAGCAAATCTCGTGCAAAAAGTCTTTTTTCCTTGATCCATGCTGATGTTTGGGGACCTTATCACACACCCAATCGTGATGGTTCTCGATTCTTTCTAACACCCGTGGATGATTTTTCTTGTGCCACATGGATATTTTTGATGCAATTAAAGAGTCAAGTTCTTTCTCATCTAAGAACTTCTTCTCCCTCTCCAAAAATCAAATTGGTAAATCAATTCAACGTATTCGTATTGACAATGGAAGGGAATTCTTCAATAGTGAATGTGTATCCTTTCTTTCTTCAAACGGAATTTTGCATGAGAGTTCTTGTACGTACACCCCACAGCAAAATGGTATTGTTGAGCGTAAACATCGTCACCTCTTAGAGGTAGCTCGTGCCCTTAAATTCCAAGCTTCCATTCTTGAAACTTTTTGGGGAGATTATGTGGTCATTGTAGCTTACCTGATCAATCAAATGCCAAGTCGTGTTCTTAACAAGAAGACACCTTTTGAGATGCTATATGGAAAGAAACCAGAACTTCAATATTTGAGAGTTTTTGGTTGTTTGTGCTATGTGACTATGGTGGGGCCATGGGATAAGTTGAGCCCACGGGCTAGACGATGCGTATTTACGGGATATCCGAATCTCACAAAGGGATATCGGGTTTTCGATCCGTCCACTGGGGATTTCTTTGTCAGTAGGGATGTCATTTTCCATGAGCACATATTTCCTTTTGATAAAGATTTATCTGTTGAGTCCAATAGGGGATGGATACTCATCGTTTTTTATTCGAAGAAGATCTATCTCATGGACAATCCTACATCATTACACCTCCTTCATATCTGCCACAAGGTACAGTTTCTTCCTCAACAGTAGCCGTGGACATTTCAAATACACTGAATGAGGAGGAGCATACTTCTTCACTAATAACAGCATCTCCAGCATCAACTGAGGAGTCCCAAATTTCTTCATTACCTTTACAGCCAACATCACAGAATGACCTACCACGGCGATCTGCGCGTGGCACGATTCCACCCACATGGACAAAAGACTATGTTTGTGCTACTTCAAATTCTCAAGGTACTCGTTACCCCATCTCCTCATATGTATCTTTTCATCAGTTATCATCGGATCATATGTGCTGCATTAGTTGTGTGTCTGAGGAAATAGAACCGTCAAATTATAATGAGGCAGTGAATGATCCACGATGGCAAAAAGCCATGGAGATAGAATTGCATGCATTAATGGAGAATCATACATGGGACATTGTTCCTTTATCGTCTCATCGAAAACCGATTGGGTGCAAGTGGGTTTACAAGATTAAATATAAAGCCGATGGCTCTGTAGAAAGATATAAGGCTCAGTTGGTAGCCAAAGGCTTCACTCAACGAAATGGTTTCGACTACCATGAAACTTTTTCTCCCGTAGCGAAAGATGTTACAGTTCGTACTTTTCTGGCAATTGATGCATTTTGTGATTGGTCATTGCACCAAATGGATGTCCATAATGCCTTCATTCATGGTGACTTGGATGAGGAAATTTATATGGACATTCCACCAAGATTACGGAGATAGGGGGAGTCTAGAGTATGTCGTTTCCGTAAATCCTTATATGGTCTCAAGTAGGCTTTTTGACAGTGGTATGCCAAGTTTACGGATGCACTTATGGGAGTAGGATTCAAACAGTTCGGACATGATTATGCCTTATTCACATGGATAAAATGTATGTCATCTATCTACTTGATGATATATGTCGATGACATACTTATTATGGGAGATGATGAATCTGCTGTGACAAATCTCAAGAAATATTTACATTCAACTTTCCATATTAAAGATTTGGGACCATCCAAATACTTCCTTGGAATTGAGATAGCTCGTTCAAAGCAAGGGATCTCACTTAGCCAAAGGAAATTTGTGTTAGAAATTATATCTAAAGCAGGTTTATCAGGATGCAGACCAGCAGTTATTCCTATTGAGCAGAATGTCAAGTTGCCCACTGTTGATTATGATGTGAGTCTACAATCTACAGAGAATGACTTGTTACTCAAAGATCCATCAAGTTACCAGAGACTGGTTGGGAAACTCATCTATCTCACTATGACCAGACCAGATATATGTTATGCGGTCCAGACACTGAGTCAGTTCATGCATAGTCCAAAATAGTCCCACATGAATGTTGCATTGAAGGTTGTGAAATATTTGAAGAAATGCAAAAACTTGGGATTCTTCTTTCTTGTGATTGCAACATGGAAATGACAGCTTACTGTGATGCTGATTATGCGATTTGTCCTATGAGTCGAAGATCTATTATTGGCTTCTGCATCAAACTCAGGGAATCGTTACTTTCATGGAAGACAAAGAAATAGTCCACTGTCTCTCTATCATCAGCTGAAGCTGAGTATCAATCCATGGCCAAGACCGTATGTGAAGTAGTTTGGTTACGAGGCTTACTTCTGGATCTCGGAGTACAAGTCAAGAGACCGACCTTACTATTTTGTGATAATGATTCCGCACTTAAACTTGCGACAAATCCAATAGTACATGAAAGAACAAAACACATAGAGGTCGATTGCCATTTCACTCGAGAGAAGATTCAAGAAGGGATAATCAAAACAAGAGGAATCAGGACTATTGAACAGCCTACGGATATATTCACTAAGCCTTTGTGTCAATGGCAACATGCATATCTCCTAAGCAAGCTAGGTGTTTTAGACATATATAAGCCACCTGCTTGAGGGAGAGTGTTGGAAGATATGCAGAATATTCATCAGATTATGATGGATATATATTTTCCAGATTGTAATTGATTATTTTGTATCAATCTAGGATTAGATCTGATATACTAAGATTAGATCTAATATACTTTCCTTTCTTATTGAACATCCTCTGTATTATTTAAATCTCTTTGTACATTGAAACAATCAATGAAGTGCATAAAATACCTTACTCTCTATCCTCGATTTCTTCTCTCTTTCACTTTGTTTTCTGACGGCTTTTCTTGGAACCAAATAGCGCAAAGAGATTACTGTTGGTTTAAACTCAAGTAAAAGCAAAGAATTCCCTTTTTCTCTTTATGTAGATTTCAGAAATTATAAGAAAACAATTACATGTCAGTTTATATGTCAATGGTTGGTTTTCTAAAAATTTCAAGAGTATATTATTTCTCAAAAATTTAAAGTGAGCGATGCACATTTTTTTTTTTTTGTCGGAGATAAAAGAGTAAGGTGCAAAGTTTAGATCTAATAATATGTGAAAGTCAATTTAAACATGTCAGTGCACTTATTTTCTTTTTTTTCATGAAAAGAGCAGTTGATTAAACGGGTCCAAGTGCACAGGGTGAACCGGGGCCTGGCGTCCAACTAATACCCGGTTCACCCACATTTCAACCCGTTGACACCGGGCAACGGTCAACACGAGCAGAGGCTCTGGCAATAGCACTTTCGTCCCTCTCTTTTGCTCTGCCCACTCTATATCCGTTTGCTCGCCTATGATAAAATCTCCATTTCCAAACCCGTCCATCCTCCTTCGGACGGCGACGGCGGCAGCGGCGACGGCGGCGGCGGCGACAATGGTCGCTAAATTCTTGCTTAAACCTTATCACCGCCTATACTTTCCCATTTCACCGTCCACGTTCCGCCTCACTCCTCACTCTAAGCCCAGCTCAGTCCTCTTCACTATCACCTCACGCGCTGCCGCCACAGACATCACTCAACTCCACGCCGCCGCGGCACCTCTGCCCTACGGACCTTCGCTGCAAAGGGGCACCATACCCTCGCAATCCTTCAAAGACTCTGATCAGGAGGAAGCATGCGAAGATTCGCTCGACGAGGAGAGATTCGCTCGGGTTTTCAGGATTTCCGCGCTGCGCGTGCCCTCCAAGGACTGCTTCGCCCTCGAGAGCCGCCTCCGCGGGCACCTCCTCAACTGGCCTCGCGTCTGCAACGTCGCCCGGGTTCCAGGCGACGAAGTCGAAGACGATGTCGCTGAGCTCATCGGGAGCCGGAACGAGTCCCGGGAATCCGGCGAGGGAGAGGTATGCGAGAAGCTAGGAAGGAGAATTTATGGGAGAGCCGAGGGCGACGGTGAGCGATTGAGTGGTGTTCTGTACAGGGAGAGGCTTGCGGAGACGTTCAATTCACGAGGTTTCGTGAATTTTAGGAACTTGGCGAAGATTTCACGGCCGAAGAAGGGGAAGAAAAGGGAGGTTAATGAGAAGAGGGATGGAAACAGAGAAGGTGGTGTAAAGAGGAATAAATTTGCTGTGGTGGAGGTGATTGAAGATGAAGAAAGAGAAGGGGAGGATTTGAGGGGGTTGCTAGGGGATGAATTCAAGGGGAGAAGGTGGAGGGGTTCGACAAGATTGTTGCTTCTGGATGACAGATATGCCGAAAAATGCTTAGAGGATTTGCCTGAAGCTGTCAAGGTGGGTTCTTTCTGGTGCTTAATAGACTTGAAGTCAATTGAAGTTCTTTAGTTTCTCATTTATTTATATCCATTCACAATGACAACATCATTGCATTGTTATGCCAGGCAGTGTTCAAAGAAGGCGAAAGAGATGGCACCGGCTCAATTGAGCTTGTGTCTTGCATACTGACTTTGTTCTATGATTACTGGTCGATGAATGAGGTGATTACACCAACACCGTTGCAAGTTCCTGTTTTTGCAAGCATAAGGCTATTGCATGTCTTTGTCCTAGCCATCAGTTGGTTGCTTTTCTTTTCTTATGTAAGCATAGGCTTTTATTTTTATTATGTGATTTGGTAACACATGCTGGCAGCTCATCATCATTAAAAACTGGAGGACTTACAGTACAAGTACTTCAAACTGGTTTTGCTCTCATTCTATTTTCATATATGCAGATTTTGGAGGCCTTGCTGCCTAAGGGGATGATTGTTCCTTCGTCTTTTGAAACTGTAGGACATATTGCGCATTTGAATTTGAGAGAAGAACATTTACCATACAAGAAGCTCATAGCAAAGGTGTTTACTGCTCAGTCTTGGATATTAAGGTTACTATAGGTTAATTTTTAGGATATATCGTAACGGTATCATGTTCTCTTTCAGGTGGTTTTGGATAAAAACAAGCCAAAGATTCAAACAGTTGTCAATAAGATTGACATGATTCATAATGATTATAGGACGATGCAGCTTGAGGTTTTGGCTGGAAACCATTCCCTAGTGACTACTGTTGTTGAAAATGGGTTAAGATTCAGTGTTGATCTTGCAACTGTGTATGTTTTCATATCCTTATAAGTCGTTTGTTTAGATTAAGTTTCTGAAGTAGAATGTTTGATAAATTCAATAACAGGTACTTCTCAGTGAGGTTTCAATAAACTTTACCAATTAAAATTTCATGAAACTATTGAAGAGCTCCATCTTGTGTCCCAGCAATATGACCAGTACTTTTGTCTCAGTCAATTTGCTAAACTGCTAGCTTCTTTCAACAGGAATATTCCTGCATTTGGCATGAATGATAGTTCAGATCATGTGTGTGCTCGTGCGTGCCTACGCATGTTATGGTTGAAATTGTTGAAACTGGAGATATATGAAGTTCCTTTTAAGATTGGAGTGGAAGATTCAGAATTTTTCAGTTCTATATTGGCACTGGCACTGGGGGACATTATCTATTTCCTATCTCATGCAGTTACTGGAATTCGAGGCTAGCGACTGAAAGGCAGAGACTTTTAAGTGGCTTCACACGCAAGGATGTTGTCTGTATGTTCATTTTTCGGTTGCATTTGTGATGATCAATCTTTGTATTCCTGTGATGATTGTTCTGATATAACCAGGATTTTGGTGTGTGTTGTCTGGTTACTAACCCATGTATTTAGTTGTCACTTCTACTTTGCAATGCTAAAAGTCATATAAACGAAGGTGTTATAGAAAATCTGAAGCATTAATCACTAATGAGTAGGTGGAAGACTTATCAAACAGCGACAGCACAGTACCATGATTTCCTTGATGTAATTAAGTGATGCCATTTCTCTATTTTGTGGCTGAGTTCCTTGCTCCCATTGTTCTGATTCTGAATTTTATATAAATGACTGAAATGTTAGGGACTTGTTTGTTAAGAACTAAGTTTAAGCAAAATGTGCATTTTTTGCTTTCCTGCAAAATTTAGAATATAATACAAATATAAAAACATTGTGAAAAAAATATGTGAACTTGCGTGTCAACATTTGTATATGATGAAAGTATCAGGTGTTTAGGGTAGAAGGGAAAAAAAAATAAATCAAAATGCGTCTGCTGTAAAAATTAGATCAGCAAAAAGCAAAAAGTAAAAGTCCTTTGAGACAGGATGTATGTTAGCCACCATAATTTATCTTGCCTGAAAAAGGAAAAGTGCATCTATCTGTAGATAATTGGTTGAGAAGGTTGAAAGTTGCCTGCAGCAAGGGACATGTACTAGTGCAGCAGCTTCTCAGTAATGGATTGCAAGTTGTACTTTCTCTATGGATTAGGGCTATGCATGTCTAGATGCTACCATGCCTTAAACTGAAGAAGCGTCTCACATTACAACTATAGTTTGATTGGACAATAATTGAATGCTAGAGTGTAAATCTTTTGTCTGTGTTCCGTGAACTGTCATGTCGTTGCTGGAGCATTTTATTTTGTGTACTTTTTCCTTTGTACTCTCTAGTCCAATAAAATTTGTTTCTTCATTTTACTTTCTGTGTCATACTGCTGGGGAGATCTTCACATTAGTGACTACAGATCTGCTTACTATCTCGCTATTTGCGGTGGTTAATGAATTATTCTTTTTTGTAATTAACAGGTGATGTGTTCTGTGGTGTTGGACCAATAGCCATTTCTGCAGCAAAGATAGTCAAACGAGTCTATGCCAATGACTTGAATCCTCAAGCAGTTGAATATTTAGAAAAGAACATTGTGCTCAACAAACTTGACAGGAAAATTCAGGTATTATTTAAGCCAATGGTAAATCCTAGAGCTGTTGAAAAGTCTGAAAATAGATATACTAAACAGACTCTTGAAAACAGATATACTAAACAGACACTTGAAAACAGATATACTAAACAGACTCTAGCAGAAGACTTCTGTAGGCCTAAGCTCAAATAGAAACCCAGTTTTGATAATCCAGTTTGTCAGTTTACTCTGGTACCTTCAGTAGAGGTGTCAGAATACTTGACTTGTCTGGCTTATCGACATGATATTTCTCAGAAACTTAGAGTTCAAGATTGCATGGGGATAGAGGTGTCAGATTGCATTGGGATCCTTCTTTCTGGATCTTTGACATCTTATGCTGTCGACAATTGTCAGGATGGTTGTACATGTTGTACTCGATGATGTGATTATATGTGAAGCTTACATGAACAAATACCTAACTTGAAAAGACATGTTTGTCTTAGTTCTGAGTGATTTAGGATGTGGTTTCACATGTCCTGTTTTGTTATCTGACCTTAGTGTGTTATTATTGATTTACTATAGCAGTGTCAGTATTACACATAGATAACTAGGTTTATCATGCTGACATTCATAAGGAAAGTTTTATTAAATATTGTTGACACTCTCTGTAGTTGTTAACTCATATCATCACCAATCATAGAAGCGACAACTGGGCTTACACTTTGCACAATACAAACCAATGTGTTCTCAAGGTAAAATTATGACTCTGCTGCAATGACTTTTATGCCTTATAGGTTTTCAATATGGATGGAAGAAGGTTTATCAAGTCTTTGTTTGCAAGTGAGAAAGCTTTGTCCATTACACAGGTTGTTATGAATTTGCCCAATGATGCTGCTGAATATTTAGGTATGTTATTTACTGTCATTAAAGTAATAGGGAAAGGTTTCCGATACTATGCAGGCATGTTTCTGGAGTATGAGTAATTTTTATTAATCCTTATATCTCCAACAGATGCATTTAGGGAATATATGGAGATAAACCCAAGGGAATGATTCACGCCCTACCTGTGATCCATGTGTATGGATTCTCAAAAGCTGGAGATCCTGAGTTTGACTTTCATGAGGTTGGTGCCTCTCAGATATCTGTTTAACAGTTGCTTTGCAAAAGGGCAAGGTGTACACATCTTTACTTGTTGCTTGCTATTGTCCATCTTTTGCTCTCTTTTTTTGATGATTCTTTTCCATTTTGGTTTTTTAATGTGAATGCAGAGGATAAGAATTGCCTTATCGGAGGTGGCAGTTCAAGTAGAAATGCGTAGGGTTCGTCTTGTTGCGCCGGGTAAATGGATGTTGTGTGCGATGTTTACTCTTCCTCGGATTGTAGCGTTTGCAAGAACAACGGCATTCAAAGATCAAATTTAGACTGAGAAGCTGAAAGTTCTCCCTGCATGCACTTCTTTCGAGGGTAAATAATATAAATGTATATAAACACATAAACACACATACTTACAGGTTGAATTGTGAGTCGCACCAATGGAAGGTAAAGCTTTGTCGAGGATAACATGCGAACGAATTATATCAAGGTTTCTGTGTCTTGGCCAGCCGAGATCAGGAAGGAAGCTGAGAAAACTAAGGTTGCTTTTCGATGGCTTTGCCAATGAATTCAGCAGCTTGTCAGCAAGTGATTGAACAATAAAATAGATAGAATAAAAAAAATAAATCAGACACTAGATTTACGCGATTCGATCGTAATGATTTACGGCTATAAGAAGAGCAGTAATGAATTCTACTATAGATAAAGCGATACAATGGAGATTACAACCATATTCGCATCATTCAAATACATTCAGTGTTTCTCAAGTCTAATTACATTCAATAACTTACGTAGTGTTTAGGTCTGTAATTTCTTTCGAAATAATCTCTCAATCTCACGAGTGAATTACTCATAAATCTTAAACTCGAAATATTTAATTGACTTGAATATTATTTTTTCTTGGATGTAATTCACAAATAAGAACAGTGGACCTACTGCGCAGCCCTTCCAGACTTCACCGCAATAATGGTGGAACACCTAGCGCTCACGTGGCGCTTCGAGAAGTCCATCCCCATTGCAGCAGACATATTTTCTAAATATATGAAACGCAAGTTGACCGGATCATGGTTAAATTCAAAGTTCACTACCAAAGAGTCGAAGTCATATATGGAAATATTTACATGAACTCACCCCAGAAGTCCAATTTTGAATTGGTCAAAGATCACACTTAATTTGAAAAGGAAACCATCCGGTTAAACTTTCCGTTTATGTTATGTTTCTTCGCCGACTCCAAATCGCCAAATAAATTACCGTATTCTGGTTTGCTTGATTTTGAACATCCACAAATATATTCAAATTTCTAATTTTCCTTCAATCGACCGGACTTTCTTGTAATTTATCGCGAGCTAGGTTTCATTTATGAGTTCAAACTCGAATTATATTTTAACAATCTCCACTTTGGATCGACATTTGAACAAAATCACAATCGCTTCGCTAAAAATTCAAACTACTATTCTCCCATAGCTCCCGATGAGCTTAACCCCCATAGATATTTTCCAAGTCCAAGCCAAGCTTGAACTTCGCCATAACCGTCGACCTCATTAGAACACCAACTCCACAAGTACTTTTAATTATTTTACAAGGATTTTCCGATATAACCTCCTTTACGACTAATAAAGTAAAGTCATTATTGTATCCATACCTATCGAGAGATTGAACTTGTACCTTGTCAATATCGACAATTACGGCAATTGTTGGCTCTACATACTCTATCTTGCTACAAGCACCATATGTGTTGATTATTTCGTTAGTACCCACTACGTCAAGAGTTTCTAGTAGCAAATCCATTTTAAGTTGAACACCCTTCAAATCCATATAAACATTGCTAATAACACTGTTAGCTAGAAGTACCGGAGATTCGTCAAATATATCTTCTCTGCTAATAATCTAGGAATATGCACTTTCTTACCCTTCTATCAAGCTTACCATCACTAACTCGAACATAACATGAGCAATTGAATATTCTAAGAACTATATAATCAGCAGTGTTACCTGATCACACTTTTTTGGGAGTCCGACATCCAATCGTAGTTGATGCAGATCTATTGTTTAGGTAGCTTGTTGTACTAAACGCATTCATTAGGAATCTCCTAACCATACCAGCACTAAAGAGTATTTTATGAGCTGTCTTTAGTATCATTTTGCTTATTAATTCCGCAACATGTTATGGTACATTGGCACTAGTGAGGTGTTTCACTATGTCATCCTTCATGCAGAACTTGTTTAACAGCTTCGAGAGTTTAGTTTGCACTTGTTTTATCATCTTACTAATCTCCTTTTCGATCAAAGCTCTTAACTCCCTGATCCTGACAACAACATTAAATTTGTGCCTTAGTGCAAACACCCATGTCTTCCTCGAATAGTCATTAACAATCGTTAGTATAAATTGCACTCTTTCTCTAAGGAAACTATAATAACTTGCAAACAACTAAGTGAATTAGTTTTGCAATTTTTGTGGTTTCTTTGACAATCACATTGAACTGCATTTTTTGCCGTTGATCTAAACACAACACCCGCATACATTCAGCTCAATAGCAACATAACCACACAACATATATATAATATTTAAATTCCAAGCTCTCTTGCTAATGTGCCCCCAAAACACATATAATTCAGACTTTCAAATAGATGCATCCGACGTCTCCATGGTGAAATCTGTCACCGTTTCACCTTGAAGTTCATACAGGTCATTGTGTTTGATTTATTTCATTATCACCAAGGCAACTTAAACAACTTTTAGAATTCTGCATTTTGATATATGCTGACATCCAGTTGAATCCAGGGCACTCAAAGAAATCAATTTCTTTTTCAACTCTTGAACGTGCCATTCAAATTACTAACAGCTATAGTTGTAACATTATTTGCAAGATCAACAATAATTTCTTTACCCTTCTTGTTTTTCAATTTAAAGCAATTCGTTCAAAGACGCCCTTTCTTACCACAACTCTAATAAACGACACCACTAGTCTTAGACTGATTACGTTTGTTCATGTTAGACTCGAGTATGTTTGTTCGTGTTTATACTATTCTTACTAACATGTGTACTAGTTCTTCATCTATTTTAAGCTATTAAAGCAAGTTCGCTAGATTTTTTTCTATGGATGTCCTCACTCAGAATTAAATCTTGAACCCAATCAAACCTCAAACTCGTTGACCAAGAAGAATTACTAACACCAATAATAGTATATACCAACTATCGGGCAATAAGGATAACATAATTAAATCACGTGCCTCATCTTTAAAGTCAATTTCAATTGAACTCAATTGACTAAAAATCATATTGAATTTATTGATATGATTTGCAATTGGCACACCTTTGCTCATCTTCAAGGTAAACAGACATCGCATCGAATAAACTTTGTTGATTGTAGAGGGCTTCTCCTATATATCCAACATGGCTTTTATCAAACCTGTAGTGGTTTTCCCCTTCACAATATTAAATGTGGCGTTATGAGTCAACGTTAACCGAATAATACCCATAACTTATCTATCTAACAATTCCTAGTTAGCTTGCTTATCGTCTCTAGCTTCTGCCTATATAAGGCCAAGTGCAATTTCATCTGATAGAGATGATTTTTTAATCCGCATATTCCAGAAACCGAAATCCTTCTCATCAAATCTGTTGATTCTAACTTTTCCGTCTTGTGTTGCCATCGATTCGCTTCAACTCAACTAAGCCTGACTCCGATATCAATTGTTGCGGAAAGCAAGCGATCGAACAATAAAGTAGTTATAATAAATAAAATAAATTAGACACCGATTTACGTGGTTCGATCGTAGTCACCTACATTCATGAAGAAAGTAGCAACGAATTCTACTATACATCAAGCGATACAACAGATATACAACACATACTTGAGTCACTAAAATATTTGTAATGTTTTTCAAGTCCAATTACACACAATAACTCAAGCAATGTTTAGCTTTATAATTTCTTAAAATAATTTCTCAAATCTTGTAAAGGAATTACACACAAATCTTGAACTCACAAGATTTGATTGGCTTGAGCACTAATTCTTTTTGGATGTAATTCACGAACAAGAATGACGAACCCGCTGCCAAACACTTAATATACGGCGCTTCAAGACTTAACGGCAATAACAACGGAACACGAAGCACTCAGGTGGCGCTTCTAGAAGTCCGTCCCCATTGCAGCAAAGATATTTTCTAAATATATGAAACCCAAGTTGATCGACTCATTGTCAAATTCAAAGTCCACTACCAAAGGGTCGAAATCTTCTACGGAAATATTTCTATAAACCCACTCTAGAAGTCCAATTTTGAATCGGTCAAAGATCTCATTTAATTTGAAAAGGAAACTGGCCAATTGGACTTCCCGTTTCTTTTGTCGACTCCAAATCGCCAAAGAAAATAACCGTACTTCGATTTACTTCATTTTGAATGTCCGCAAATATATCCAAATTTCTAATGTTTCTTTAATTGACCAAACTTTCTTCTAATTTATCTCGAGTCAGGTTTTGTTCATAAGTTCAAACTTGGAATATATTTGAACAGTTATTCACTCTGCGGTTGTTAAAGGTTATACCTACTGACCTATTCGGCACGAGATATATCGGAAGCCAAAAAGTTTATGTTGAAATTGTACTTACTGGTGCTTCAAGTGGACGCCACTGCAAATTTTGTGTTGTTTTTTGGTATGAGCTTGCGCTGGGTCAAGTTTTATCTCCGCACCCACAGTGGCATTTATTGCCCCGGCTGTTGAATCTCTTGGCCAACAAAAGACTTTGAGCACATTGCATGTGCGGATGTTGGCCTTACATATCATAACCTGGATAAAGCAGGGCATTTATGGCATGGCCCTGGAGCCCTTGATTTTGAAGAAAACCGATCCTCAAGCTCTCAAATTTAAGTTCCTCTGATCTCTTTTCACCTATGTATGTACTGCGGATCGTATGCGGCGGCACTCCATGGATCTCCGGCGGTACATTGCTTTTGATCGTCAATGTGTCCCCTGCAGATTAAGCTGTCGAAGCTTCATCTTATGATCCTAAGAAAAAAGAAAAAGGAAGAGGATAAAAACCGTGAACGGCAGGATTCGAACCTGCGCGGGCAGAGCCCACATGATTTCTAGTCATGCCCGATAACCACTCCGGCACGTCCACATCATTCGGTTAAATTTACTCTATAGCAATATAAATTTGATATTTCCTGAATCCATTGTTTCCTACGTAGAAGAAAAGCCATGGTGCGGGCGTCTCATTCAAAGACTAAATAGTATTCGTCGGACGTAACTTCGTGGAGTTGTATCCGTTGATTCGTCGCTACAAGACATCGGGTGCCAAGACTTTGAGAGCTGCCAAGTCTCTGCACGTCTCCCTCCTATCATGTATCACTTCCCATGGAATTGTAACCAGAAGAAAAGTCCTCTCTGTTTCTTCGGCAATTCCGTGAACCATTATCAGCCCGAACTTCAACCAGTTCAATGGATTCACCCTGCAACACGAATATGCCTACAATGAAACTGGCCCTCCTGTCCTTGTTGATGTTCTCGTGCCATTGCATTCGATTCTCTGTTGTTGTTGCTGCTACAACGAGCACGATTTCAGTGGGACAGAGTCTCACAGGCTCAGACACTCTAGTATCTTCTGGTGGGATATTTGAGTTGGGTTTCTTTTCCCCAGGAAATTCTTCTGATACGTACCTCGGAATATGGTACAAGAAGATTGAGGAAAGAACCGTTGTCTGGGTGGGTAACAGAGATCTGCCTCTCACCACCTCCGCTCCTACTCTTGCCATAGACGGAGCCAATCTTGTGATCCAGGGTGGCAAAATGACCTACAAGTTGAGCGATGATTCTGTCAGTGGCAATGTCAGCGCAACGCTGTTGGATTCGGGGAATTTTGTATTGAGGGAGGATAGCTCGGAACGAATTCTGTGGCAGAGTTTTGATGATCCTTCGGATACTTTTCTGCCTGGAATGAAGGTTGGTTACAGCAGAAAGACTGGAAAGGTATGGGCGCTGACTTCGTGGAAGAACGCCACAGATCCTAGCCCTGGGGATTACTCCCTGAGAACAGATTCCAAAAGCCCGGATGAGTTTGTTGTCCTGAAAGGTAGTGAGAAATATTGGACTAGTGGGCTTTGGGATAGAGATTCACAAACATTTTCTCTTCTCCCTGAGATGAGAACAAACTATATATTCGATTTCAGCTTCATTAGCAATCAGAACGAGAGATATTTCACATATTCGCTTAAAAGTTCGGCTGGTGACACAAGGTTAGTTATGGACCTGCATGGACAGATACAACAAGTCAGCTGGCTACCGATTTCGAAGGCTTGGAATCTGTTTTGGTCTCAACCACGGGACCTATGTGATGTCTACAAGTTCTGTGGTTCATTCAGCAGATGCAGCAACTATACTTCTCCTTTTTGTGCCTGCTTAGATGGATTTAGGCCCTCGGATCCAGAGAAGTGGCGACAGGATGATACATCTGCAGGTTGTGCGAGGAGAACACCATTGCAGTGTGAGCAAATGGGATATGGAAATGGTGATAAGGACGGATTCCTCAGGATGGACCACGTGAGATTTCCGATGTATTACAATACCTCGGACAGAATATCCACCGAAGCATGTGTATCAGCCTGCTCAGGTGATTGTTCCTGCACTGCATATGCTTATAGTGGCAGTGGCGGGTGTTTTCTGTGGCATGGAGACCTCTTTAATCTAAGGCAACTCTCTGGAGGTGATCCTGATGGCAAAACGATATACATCAAAATTGCTGCTTATGAGCTCCAAAACTCCCGAGGTAGAAGCACTAATCCTGTTGACATATTATGTTATTTTTCTGCAGAAGACTTCTACTTTCTTCAAATGCACGTTTTCAGGGATTAACAAAACACTGAAGATAGCCCTAGCTTCTGCTGTTCCTCTTGTTGCTTTCTTCCTAGCCACCTACATGGGTAGCCAATGGAAAAAGAAAAGGAAGGGCAAGTCTTCTGATCTTTTTTTTCCTTTTCTTTTTTTTTTTTTTTTTTTAATGTTTTGAGGTCTCTCAAGGTGTGAAAATAATAATGTGCCTTTGATGAACAGCTAAAATGGGGCCGACTCGGGACATTTTACTGTTTGATGTCGATATGAGCGTTGCTGCAAGGACAAATGAAACTTCTGAAAAAGGAATTGGAAATGAAAAGAATATGAAGGATGCCTTGTTGCCTTTGTTTAGCTTTTCAAGTGTAACTGCAGCGACGCAAAACTTCTCGAATTCAAACAAGCTAGGAGAAGGAGGTTTTGGACCAGTTTACAAGGTATTAACTTTTATTGTCTTGCAAATTCCATTTCAAAATGGCAATTTTGCATTGGTAAATAATATGCAAGTGAATTCTCTCCAGGGTAAATTACTGAACGGAAAACATGTAGCGGTGAAGAGGCTCTCCAAGAAGTCTGCTCAGGGGATGTTAGAGTTGAGAAATGAAACAATGCTTATAGCCAAGCTACAACACAAGAACCTTGTTAGACTCCTGGGCTGCTGCTTAGAGGAGATGAAAAGATTCTAATCTACGAATATATGCCCAACAAAAGCTTAGATTCCTTCCTCTTCGGTAGACTGTTTTGTTCCCCTCGGGAATATACGCCATGACTCAATTTAACTTCCTATGTTAATTCATTCAAAATCATGTCTTAGTAATATCAAATTGGAACAGATCAAGCAAAACGACGTCTCCTAAATTGGGGAAAGCGTGTGCACATTATTGAAGGAATCGCTCAAGGGCTTATTTATCTTCATCAACACTCCAGATTGCGCATTGTCCACAGAGACCTCAAAGCTAGCAACATTCTATTGGATGGTGAAATGAACCCCAAGATTGCTGATTTCGGCCTAGCAAAGATTTTTGGTGGAAATGAGTCTGAGGCAAACACAAATCGAATTGTGGGAACATAGTAAGTGCAATGTTTGCCTAACGAAGCATTTATCAGACCTTTCATTGACTATACATTTTCAGCAAAGAAAGATGCATTTGGGTTGCTCTATGGAGTCCCTTGTGATAATTAAAGAACCTGACCCCATTGATTGATATCTAGTGGCTATATGTCTCCGGAGTATGCCTTGGAGGGAATCATCTCTGTAAAGTCGGATGTCTTTAGCTTCGGAGTGCTGCTTCTGGAGATAATAAGCGGCAAGAAGAATACTGGCTTTTATCAGACGGATTCAATGGATCTTCTTGGACATGTAAGAAGCTTTGCGCCTGTACAAAAAGAGAATCATCTTTGTACTTATATGTTTATCCTTTTTTGCTCCTCTAGTTTGGCTATTTAATTAGGATCAGGTGCCTTTTTTGTGTCGCCATAAGGTAGATCTCCCTAAGCATCGTCTTGACAACATGAGCACATAGTCGTCTCTTGCTTTTCATGCTTGGCAACTGTGGCAAGAAGACAGAGCTCTCTGCTTGGTGGATTCGGTGTTAGAACATCACAACTCTGACGGTACACTGATGAGACATATTAATGTGGCTCTTTTGTGTGTTCAAGAGATTGCAGCTGATAGGCCAACTATGTCAGAAGTGTTGATGATGCTCACGAATGAGTTGTTAACTCTACCTTCTCCAAAGCAGCCAGCTTTCTCACATATAAGGACTCAGAAAATCCCAGAACCGCCTCTTTGCAGACCTGATCTCAATTCAGTGAATGACGTTACTGTCTCTCTAATGGAAGCTCGATAGCTTTTCAGACATGAGATTGGGCTTGTTTCGTGTGATTCTTTGCTGAAAGGCTGCACTTGTGATTTCCTAGTGCAAAAGAAACCAGATTTGACCTTTATTGCATAATTGAATTATGGTGGAATTTGTCTTTGTCAAGAGACAGGAAGCTCGATATGAGCTCAATTGAGTTATGGTTGTGATGATCACTGTAAAAATAATAGAGCTGGAGCTTTCTATTTTAGTGGTTCTGTTAAGATCTTTTGCATCCTGAAATTCAATTTTGGCGGTTCAGCCCGTACATGTCTTCGTAATGTTGCAATGGAGTGCTCCATAGTACTGTGAGCACATTGTAACCCGACGTATACAGACGCATTTTACTTGAGATGCCACAATTAGCAAGAACCTCAATAAATCAGTCCCGATAGACAGTACCGACTTATAGCAGGAATGCTGTGTTATTTTCATTGAAACTGCAAATAAATCTCTTCCAATCTGCGAATCTCAACTGTCTAAGTGCAAGATCGTTGCAACTATACATGTGATCAAAACAACTAAGAATTTTGACGAATGGAGCCTTTAAAAATTACCGACTCTCTAGAAAAGTAACTTTCAAAGCGTGTTATAAGAAATGTCCTTTTCGTTGGATGAGTATTCCATGTCAGACAGATCTATTCATCGAAGAAGCCAGGCTCTTGAGGCAGAGGCAATGCCATGTCGCTTACTCAACAGCAGAACTACTGTTGGTGTTGGCATATCAGGCCTCTCGTCTGGACTGTGTTGCGCACGTAGCAGAGCCGCACAGATTGATCTTAGCGCTTCGGATTTGTTACCACATTTGACGGATCGATTAGTTCACAAGATTTCGTCTCCTTGGACAGTCTCCATGCCTGGAGGGGACAAAAACCAAAACCAGATAATTGTGACGCTGAAAGAATTGTAGGATTTGTATAACTGAACGTTTGTTCGGATTATGATTGCGTACGTGGCCAAGTAGGTTAAGCTGTCGATAGAGGATGGCTGAATTTCCTGTTTCTCCTCCCACCTACATTCTCTAGCACCAATACACTACAGATAAATACAAGAACATTGTGGAAAAGAAAATGGTCCATTCAAACTGACAGCTCTAGTTACTACTAAAATGTGAGAGAACAAGTGCCTCCCACGATCTGAGAATAGAAGCTCATTGGAAGAAGAGAGGACTAGAACAGGAAGCGGAGCGTGCAGAAGTGACCTCCACATGAAATTTATAACAAAGTAGTAGCACGTCACGCATCAGTTCTGATCCTGAAGTTAGATTCAGAAGATTGTGATGGGAGAACAGTAACAATTCGAATAATATCGAATTAACGCAGCGGAATAAAATAATCTCCCATTTTGTGTAAACCTAATAGGAATCGATATAGTAGAGTAAAGTAAATACCAAGCACGCGAACACAAGACGATTTTTTTACGTGGAAAACCTCCTTGATGTGAGGAGATAAAAAACCACGGGACCGGAGTTCACTCGAAAATCTTCACTATCAACAAAATTGGATGAACAATATTCTTCTCTAACAAATACTAGAGGTACATAGCAGCAAAGACCTCAAGAACATAATTCTTGGAAATACACATGAACTTCACAAGAGATTAATGATAAATCTGACCAAAAATGAAAACCTGATATATGGAGCTTCAAACGAAAATCAAACTGTTCAGATTCGAGAAAATTGTGTCACGAACATGCTGACAAAATTTCAGCTCAATCGGACAACGAATCGACCTCCGATCTTAGCTTGATGTAAATCGAGATATTGCCTCAACCACTAGATTTTCTGCTTTCTCTTTTTCTTTTATTATTATTATTTCCTTTTGTGGCTACCACATTATGAAGATAATGAAAACCCTATTTCTCCATATAACTTATTATATGGGCTCAACCCTTTTGCTTTCAACTCATCGTTTCTTTCTCTACATGAAGTGAACCCAGCTAACAGATTGATAGGGACAAAATGGATTGGCAAGAGAAGAAACATCAAGATTCCAACTGGGTAATTAATGCATAAGCATTAAGCAGCACACTGCACTATGAGTCCGCGATCGAACGACGTGCATCAGCTGCAGCGACTTCTCTAGGGGCAAGATTCGAACTGCGGGCGTAGTCCACATGATTTCTAGTCATGTTCGATGGCCACTCTAGCTCATATGACGGATTTTACTATTTAATGATATAAATTAATTAAAAACTCGATGAAGGCAATAATTTTGTGCTGTGTATACTTGTTGTTGCTGCTCTTCCCATAAACCTAGATCACTATGATTAGATCGGGTAAATCTAATATCCGACTTATTTTATTTATTTTATCTATTTTATTATTCGATTACTTATCTTTTGCAACAATTGATATTAGAGTTAGGCTTGATTGAGTTGAAGCAAATCAATAACGATAGAAAAAACTGAAAAATGAAAGTTCATCATGTACTTTGTTTATGATAAGAATTTATGTATAATTCTTTCACGAGATGGAAATATTATTTAGCGAAGAATTGTGAGGCTAAATATTGCGTGAGTTATTGAGCGTAATTGGGTTTTGAAAAATACTAAGAGTGTTTGATTGAATCGAGTGTGGTTGTAATCTCCACCGCATTGCTTGATTTATAGTAAAATTCTTTGTTCTTCTCCTCTTGGACATAGTTAATTAAGACCGAACCACGTGAATCTCTTGTCTGATTTATTTTATTTGTTCTGTCTATTTTCTTGTTCGATTGCTTGCCTTTCACAATATATGCCATCACACCTTAAACCTTAGTAGGAAATGAGAATGACACGGCCATCATTCCATCCAAAGAACACAACCTCTAACCACTTGAATCCAACCTCCAAAAGTCCTCTTTGATATCACTCTCACTCTATAATTTGCTTACCGAGGGACTTGAAAAGATTAGAAAGAAGATGAGTGAGCAATCACAATTTAGTGAGGAGTAAATATCTTCTTAGCAAATCAATCCTCCTCATTATACATTTAAAACTTAAATCATGACTCATTTATGTCAATCCAAAATATAACAACTTACAACAATAACATGATTTATATGCTACTTCGAACTTGCTATATCAATAATAGAATCTCTTGTTCATCCATAATATTAAAACAAATATCACTAGTTTAGTTCAATAACCAAATTCGTCATATCTCATGTCAATAGTTCATTCTATTTTTTAAACTCGTATCCCATTACATCTTGAGGCCTTAGAGGTAGCTCACGAGACTTACGACATCATGTAGAACTTAGCCCTTGAGTAGTATAAGGCTTTAGAGGTGGCTCTTACGAAATTACATTATTGTGTAGCACTTAATCATTTTCCAATACATATTAATAGTACAAGATTCTAAAGATGGCTCCCACGAAATTATGTTATTGCATAACATTTAGCCCTTTATCAATCCACATCACAATTGGCTTCGCAAACCAAAACATAACTTTTCACAAATCAATTCTCTCCATAAAATCAATTTAGAATCCATATTATAAATCGGTTTCGCATACTGAATTATATCAACTTTCATAAATTATATGCAAGTCAACGCAATTCTTTCTCGAAAAGGTTTAGCAAACCCAAACTATATCCTTTTCCAACTCCATTCACTGGACATAATACACACACACACACACACATTTCTCACACCATTTTGGAATTCATTTCATAATGCAGTAACATTTTGAAAGATCTTTCTCATTGAACGTTTCCCAAATTATCAAAGAACCCATTTTATAAATCAGTTCTCATTGTAATATACACATTTAAACTTTCACAACACCTTCCATAAAACATTTCTCAAACCATTCTTAAATGAATAAAATGTAGTAAATGCCCGATCCATTACTTTTACCTTTTAGTGAAATTGCAATTTGCACATAATACACTTCATACTTTTCAATTAAAAAATGAGATAGTACCACTCATCTGGAAATGCCTACAATAAAAAACAAGGCTTATTCGAATCAACGAATTTGCATATGCGAGAAATAATATCAAAATCGAGTAAAATGCTAAATTAACTATGACTTGGCTAAACTAAACTTAAATGCTAATAAAATAACTCTTACGTGTTAACAAATCGCTTATCCGAATGATTATTCGAATTTAAACGCAACACGGAAAACATGAAACCCTAAAATCTTGCTATCAAAAAACCGTCACTTCAAATCAATGACCGTCAAGTCTCACGACTATACAATGCCACAATCCACCATTCCAAGAAATTCTATAGCTTGATAACTTAAAAATCAGATTTTGAGGCTCGATTTTAACAAAACTTCGAATATATCACCTAATTTCGAGAACTACTTCAATTAGACGAATGAGGGGCATGAGTACTTACCAAGCATTGCGTTAGATGAGGTATTTGCGGTGAGTACTCCTCTTCTTTCTTCCTCTTTCTTCTTCTTTCTTTCTTCCCTCTCTTTTTCTCTATTTTCTCTCCCTTGCTCCTTGCGCGAGCCCTCGGTTAAAAAGGGTGGAGCCGAACGTCCTTCTCCTCTTTTTATCTCTTCTTTGACTTTCAGATCTTCCTTTTATTTTATTTTATTTTATTTTTTTCTTACTTTTCTCTTTTTGACTTGGTCAAAAGCCACGCATATTTAACACACGCATCCATTGACTTGTGGGTAGAAAAGCCATCGCGGGGCGTTTCATTCAAAAGGCTAACTGATATTCGTCGGACGTAACTTCGTGGAGTGTATCCATTGATTTGTCGCTACAAGACATCGGGTGCCAAGACTTTGAGAATTGCCAAGTCTCTGCACGTCTCCCTCCTATCATGTATCACTTCCCATGGAATTGTAACCAGAAGAAAAGTCCTCTCTGTTTCTTCGGCAATTCCGTGAACCATTATCAGCCCGAACTTCAACCAGTTCAATGGATTCACCCTGCAACACGAATATGCCTACAATGAAACTGGCCCTCCTGTCCTTGTTGATGTTCTCGTGCCATTGCATTCGATTCTCTGTTGTTGTTGCTGCTACAACGAGCACGATTTCAGTGGGACAGAGTCTCACAGGCTCAGACACTCTAGTATCTTCTGGTGGGATATTTGAGTTGGGTTTCTTTTCCCCAGGAAATTCTTCTGATACGTACCTCGGAATATGGTACAAGAAGATTGAGGAAAGAACCGTTGTCTGGGTGGGTAACAGAGATCTGCCTCTCACCACCTCCGCTCCTACTCTTGCCATAGACGGAGCCAATCTTGTGATCCAGGGTGGCAAAATGACCTACAAGTTGAGCGATGATTCTGTCAGTGGCAATGTCAGCGCAACGCTGTTGGATTCGGGGAATTTTGTATTGAGGGAGGATAGCTCGGAACGAATTCTGTGGCAGAGTTTTGATGATCCTTCGGATACTTTTCTGCCTGGAATGAAGGTTGGTTACAGCAGAAAGACTAGAAAGGTATGGGCGCTGACTTCGTGGAAGAACGCCACGGACCCTAGTCCCGGGGATTTCTCCCTGAGATTAGATTCCGAAAGCTTGGATGAGCTCGTTATTCTTAAAGGTAGTGAGAAATATTGGACTAGTGGGCTTTGGGATAGAGATTCACAAACATTTTCTCTTCTCCCTGAGATGAGAACAAACTATATATTCGATTTCAGCTTCATTAGCAATCAGAACGAGAGATATTTCACATATTCGCTTAAAAGTTCGGCTGGTGACACAAGGTTAGTTATGGACCTGCATGGACAGATACAACAAGTCAGCTGGCTACCGATTTCGAAGGCTTGGAATCTGTTTTGGTCTCAACCACGGGACCTATGTGATGTCTACAAGTTCTGTGGTTCATTCAGCAGATGCAGCAACTATACTTCTCCTTTTTGTGCCTGCTTAGATGGATTTAGGCCCTCGGATCCAGAGAAGTGGCGACAGGATGATACATCTGCAGGTTGTGCGAGGAGAACACCATTGCAGTGTGAGCAAATGGGATATGGAAATGGTGATAAGGACGGATTCCTCAGGATGGACCACGTGAGATTTCCGATGTATTACAATACCTCGGACAGAATATCCACCGAAGCATGTGTATCAGCCTGCTCAGGTGATTGTTCCTGCACTGCATATGCTTATAGTGGCAGTGGCGGGTGTTTTCTGTGGCATGGAGACCTCTTTAATCTAAGGCAACTCTCTGGAGGTGATCCTGATGGCAAAACGATATACATCAAAATTGCTGCTTATGAGCTCCAAAACTCCCGAGGTAGAAGCACTAATCCTGTTGACATATTATGTTATTTTTCTGCAGAAGACTTCTACTTTCTTCAAATGCACGTTTTCAGGGATTAACAAAACACTGAAGATAGCCCTAGCTTCTGCTGTTCCTCTTGTTGCTTTCTTCCTAGCCACCTACATGGGTAGCCAATGGAAAAAGAAAAGGAAGGGCAAGTCTTCTGATCTTTTTTTCTCCTTTTCTTTTTTTTTTTTTTTTTTTTTTTTTTAATGTTTTGAGGTCTCTCAAGGTGTGAAAATAATAATGTGCCTTTGATGAACAGCTAAAATGGGGCCGACTCGGGACATTTTACTGTTTGATGTCGATATGAGCGTTGCTGCAAGGACAAATGAAACTTCTGAAAAAGGAATTGGAAATGAAAAGAATATGAAGGATGCCTTGTTGCCTTTGTTTAGCTTTTCAAGTGTAACTGCAGCGACGCAAAACTTCTCGAATTCAAACAAGCTAGGAGAAGGAGGTTTTGGACCAGTTTACAAGGTATTAACTTTTATTGTCTTGCAAATTCCATTTCAAAATGGCAATTTTGCATTGGTAAATAATATGCAAGTGAATTCTCTCCAGGGTAAATTACTGAACGGAAAACATGTAGCGGTGAAGAGGCTCTCCAAGAAGTCTGCTCAGGGGATGTTAGAGTTGAGAAATGAAACAATGCTTATAGCCAAGCTACAACACAAGAACCTTGTTAGACTCCTGGGCTGCTGCTTAGAGGGAGATGAAAAGATTCTAATCTACGAATATATGCCCAACAAAAGCTTAGATTCCTTCCTCTTCGGTAGACTGTTTTGTTCCCCTCGGGAATATACGCCATGACTCAATTTAACTTCCTATGTTAATTCATTCAAAATCATGTCTTAGTAATATCAAATTGGAACAGATCAAGCAAAACGACGTCTCCTAAATTGGGAAAGCGTGTGCACATTATTGAAGGAATCGCTCAAGGGCTTATTTATCTTCATCAACACTCCAGATTGCGCATTGTCCACAGAGACCTCAAAGCTAGCAACATTCTATTGGATGGTGAAATGAACCCCAAGATTGCTGATTTCGGCCTAGCAAAGATTTTGGTGGAAATGAGTCTGAGGCAAACACAAATCGAATTGTGGGAACATAGTAAGTGCAATGTTTGCCTAACGAAGCATTTATCAGACCTTTCATTGACTATACATGTTTTGCAAAGAAAGGTGCTTTTGGGATGCTCTATATAGTCTCCTTTGGTAATTAAAGAACCTGACCCCATTCATTGACATCTAGTGGCTATATGTCTCCGGAGTATGCCTTGGAGGGAGTCGTTTCCATAAAGTCGGATGTCTTTAGCTTCGGAGTGCTGCTTCTGGAGATAATAAGTGGCAAAAGGAATACTGGCTTTTATCAGACGGATTCAATGAATCTACTTGGATATGTAAGAAGCTTTGTCTCGTACAAATAGAAAAGAAGCAGATTCTTAATCTTTATCCGTTTTTACTCCTCTAGTTTGGCTTCGATTCAGCTTAGGTGCCTCTTTGTTTCACCACAAGGCAGCTCTTACTAAGCATTGTCTTTGACACCATCAACACATCCCCGTCTCTTGCTTTTCAGGCTTGGCAACTGTGGCAAGAAGACAGAGCTCTCTGCTTGGTGGATTCGGCGTTAGAAAATCACAACTCGGGTGGTACACTGATGAGACATACTAATGTGGCTCTTCTGTGTGTTCAAGAGATTGCAGCTGACAGGCCAACTATGTCAGAAGTACTGATGATGCTGACGAATGAGCTTTTAACTCTACCTTCTCCAAAGCAACCGGCTTTCTCACATATAAGGACTCAGAAAATGCCAGAACTGCCTCTTTGCAAACCTGATCTCGATTCAGTAAATGATGTTACTGTCTCTGTAATGGAAGCTCGATAGCTTTTCAGACACGAGATCTTGTCATTTGTGATTCTTTGCTGATAGGCTGCACTAGTGATTTCTAAGTGCAAAAGAAACCAGATTTGAGCTTTATTGTGTAATTGAGTTATGGTGGAATTTGTCTCCATCAAAAATAGGAAGCTCGATATGAGCTCAACTGAGTTATGGTATGATCACCATTAAAATAATAGAGCTGGAGCTTTATATTTTAGTGGGTTTTTCAAGCTCTTTTGCATCCTGAAATCTCAATTTTGGCCATTCAGCCCCTACATGTCTTCATAATGTTGCAATGGAGTGCTCCATAGTATTGCAAGCATGTCGTAACCTGACGCATTTTACTTGAGACGCCACAACTTGCAAGAACCTCAATAAATCAGCCCTGATAGACAGCACCAACTTATAGCAAGAACGCTATGTTATTTTCATTCAAACTGCAAATAATTCTCTTCCAATCCGTGAATCTCAGCTGTAAGATCATTGCAACTATACATGTGATCAAAACAACTAAGAATTTTGATGAATGGAGCCTTTGAAAATTATCGACTCTCTAGTAAAGTAACTTTCAATGCATGTTGGAAGAAAGGTCCTGCTCGTTTGATGAGTATTCCATGTCTGACATATCTCTTTCATTGAAGAAGCCGAGCTCTTGAGGCGGAGGCAATGCCATGTCGCTTGCTCAGCAGCAAAAGTACTGTTGGTGTTGGCATATTAGGCCTCTCATCTGGACTGTGTTGCGCACGTAGCAGAGCCACATGGATTGATCTTAGCGCTTTGGATTTGTTACTTGAGTCTGAATTTGATGGATGGATCAGTTCACACGATTTTGTCTCCTTGGACAGTCTCCATGCCTGGAGGGGACAAGAACCAAAACCAGATAATTGCGACGCTGAAAGAATTGTGGAATTTGTATGACAGAACGTTTGTTCGGTTTATGATTACATACATGGCCAAGTAGGTTAAGCTTATGATAGAGGATGGCTGAGTTTCCTGTTTCTCCTCCCACTTACAATCTCTACCACCAATACACAACAGATATATACTAGAACATTGGGGAAAAGAATGGCCCATTCAAATTGATACCTCTAATTACTTCTAAAATGTGAGATAACAAGTGCCTCCTGCGATCTGAGAATAAAAACTCACTGGAAGAAGAGAGGAGTGGAACAGGAAGTGAGAGCGTGCAGAAGTGACCAAACAACGTGCACCAGCTGCAGCAACTTCTTTAGGGGCAGGATTCGATCCTGCGCGGGCAGAGTCCACATGATTTCTAGTCATGTCCGAGAAAAACTCCGGCTCGTCCACATCATTTGATGAATTTTACTCTTTAATGATATAGATTAATTAAAAACTTGATGAAGGCTGTAATTTCGTGTCGTGTATGTTGTTGCTGCTCTATTGGCGGACGTAAATCATTACAATCGAATCATGTAAATCCGGTGTTTGATTTATTTTCTTTATTTTGTCTATTTTATCGTTCGATCGCCTTTTCGCAACAATTATTATCAGATTCAAGCTTGGCTAAGTCGAAGCAAATAGATGGCGATAGAAAAAGAATTGAAAGAGGAAAGTTCATAATTACTTTGTTTAAATATATATACGAATATAGATTTTCGCATTGAAATCAGTAAGAAATCAGCAGAATTGGAATATCCGACTCGAAGACTTTGACTTGGTCAACGATGGGTCAGAGAAAGATACAGAATTATTCTTAGGGCAGAGACATATATTTAATCATATGTGCTTGTAGCCGTGTGTTGCTTAGTTGGTCTTGAAATCTTGAAGGGCCGTTTACGAGTGCTTGGCAGTGGTGGATTTCTCCACTGATTTCGTTCATGTAATTACACTAAGAGCTTTTATGTGTTGAAGTTGATTTAAGTTTTTGTGGTAAGAATTTGTATATAATTCATTCATGAGATTGAGAGATTATTTAATGATGAATTATGAGGCTAAATACTGCGTGAGTTATTGGATGTAATTGAGTGTAATCGGGATTTTGGAAATACTAAAAGTGTTTAAGTGAGCTAAGTGTGGCTGTAATCCTCGTTATATTACTTGATCTATGATAAAATTCATTGTTCCTCTCCACGTGAATCTAATTAATTATGACTGAATCACATAAATTTGACGTTGGATTCTATTTCTTTATTTTGTCTATTTTACTGTTCACGGCAAGTTGCGCTTTTGCAACACGCAAGACATATATCCGTTGATTTGTGGGTGAAAAGCCATCGCGGGGGCGTTTCATTCAAAAGGCTGAATAGTATTCGTCGGACGTAACCTCGTGGAGTGCGTTCATTGATTTGTCGCTACAAGACATCGGGTGCGAAGACTCCGAGAGTTGCCAAAAGTCTTTGCACGTCTCCCTCCTACCATGTGGCATTTCCCATAGAATTGTAACAAGAAGGAAGTCCTCTCTGTTTCTTCGGCAATTCCCAGAACCATTATCAGCCTGAACTGCAACCAGTTCAATGGATTCCCCCTGCAACACGAATATGCCGACTATGAAACTGACCCTCCTGACCTTGTGGATGTTCTCGTGCCACTGCATTCGATTCTGTTATTCTTGCTGCTGCAACGAGCACGATTTCAGCGGGACAGGACCTCACGAACTCAGACACTCTTGTGTCTTCTGGTGGGGTATTTGAGTTGGGTTTCTTTTCCCCAGGAAATTCTTCTTACACATATCTCGGAATATGGGACAAGAAAATTGAGGTAAGAACTGTTGTCTGGGTGGGTGACAGAGACCAGCCTCTCACCATCTCCTCTCCTGGTCTTGCCATAGACGGAGCCAATCTTGTGATACTGGTCGGCGGAATAATAACCTACCAGGTAAGTGATAATTCCGTCAGTGGGAGAGTCAGCGCAACGATGTTGGATTCGGGAAATTTGGTATTGAGGAGGAGAGCTCGGAAGCAATTCTGTGGCAGAGTTTTGATTATCTTTCGCATACTCTTCTGCCTGGAATGAAGCTTGGATACAGCAGAAAGACCCGAAAGTTATGGGCGCTGACTTCGTGGAAGAGCGCCATAGACCCTAGCCCTGGAGATTTCTCCCTGAGATAAATTCCGATAGCCCAGATGAGGTTGTTATCGTGAGAGGGACTAAGAAATATTGGACTAGTGGGCCTTGGAATAGAGATTCACAATTTTTTTTTTTTATATTCCTGAGATGAGAGTAAACAACAATTTAAATTTCAGCTTCATTAGCAATCAGAATGATCGTTATTTCATATATTCGCCTTATGGTTCGTCCGGTGATACAAGTGCAAGACTACTTTTGGACCTGAATGGACAGATTAAACAAGTCAGTTGGCTAGAGAAGTCAAAGCAACGGAATCTGTTTTGGTCTCGACCACGGCCCCAATGTGATGTCTACAGGTACTGTGGTTCATTCAGCATATGCGACGAAAGAACTGATGATGTTTGTGAATGCTTGGATGGATTTAGGCCCTCAGATCCGGAGAAGTGGCAACAGTATGATAGATCTGCAGGTTGTGCGAGGAGAACACCGTTGCAGTGTGAGCAAATGGGACATGGAAATGGGGATGAGGACGGATTCCTCAAGGTGGACCATTTGAGATTTCCGGATGATTACAATAGCTTGGACATAATATCCACTGAAGCATGTGAAGCAACCTGCTCCGATAATTGTTCTTGCACTGCATATGCTTGTGATGGCACTAGGGGGTGCTCACTGTGGCACGGAGAACTCTTTGATCTACAAAAGCTCTCTCAAGATGACTCTGTAGGTCAAACAATATACATCAAACTTGCCGCCTATGAGCTCCAAAATAAAACCCTCCAAAACTCCCGAGGTAGAAGCATTATTCTAATCCTATTGATTTATTATGTGACTTTTCCATAGAAGGCTTCAACTTTCTTCAATGAATGTCTTCAGGGATTAACAAAACACTAAAGAAAGCCCTAGCTTCTGCTGTTCCTCTTGTTGCTCTCTTCCATCGGTTGCCAACGGAAAAAGACACAGAAGGGCAAGTCCTCTGATTCTTTTTTCTCCTTTTCATTGGTTTGGCGTCTCCCTAGGTATAAAAAGCATAATGTGGCTTTGTGAACAGGTAAATTGGGACCGACTCAGGACATTTTACTGTTTGATGTGGACCGAAGCATTGCTGCTGGTACGGATGAAACTTCTCGAAAGGAAAAAGAAATGAAAAGAATACGAAGGATGCTTGGTTGCCTCTGTTTAGCTTTTCAAGTGTAACTGCTGCGACAGAAAACTTCTCGAATTTGAACAAGCTAGGAGAAGGAGGTTTTGGACCAGTTTACAAGGTAGTTTCTTTTAATGTCTTGCGAATTGCATTTCGAAATGGCAAGCTCGCATTAGTAAAGGATATGCAAGTGAATTCACTCCAGGATAAATTACTGAACGGAAAACATTTAGCGGTGAAGAGGCTCTCCAAGAGGTCTGCTCAGGGGATGTTAGAGTTGAGAAATGAAACAATGCTTATAGCCAAGCTACAACACAAGAACCTTGTTAGACTCCTGGGCTGCTGCTTAGAGCAAGATGAAAAGATTCTAATCTACGAATATATGCCCAACAAAAGCTTAGATTCCTTCCTCTTCGGTAGGCGGTTTTGCTCCCCTCAGGAATATGTGTCATCACTTAGTTTAACTTTTTATGCTAATTCATTCAAAATAATTTCTTGGTATTATCAAATTGGAATAGATCAAGCAAAAGGACATCTCCTAAATTGGGAAACACGTGCACACATTGTTGAAGGAATTGCTCAAGGGATTATTTATCTTCATCAACACTCTAGATTGCGCATTGTTCACAGAGACCTCAAGGCTAGCAACATTCTGTTGGATAGTGACATGAACCCCAAAATATCCGATTTTGACCTAGCAAAGATATTCGGTGGAAATGAGTCCGAGGCAAACACAAATCGAATTGTAGGAACATAATAAGTGCCATATTTACCTACCTAAGCATTTATAGACCTGTGATTGACTATACATGTTTTTGCAAAGAAAGGTGCTTTTGGGGTGCTCTATGAAATCTCGTGGTAACTAAAGAACCTGACCCCAATTGATTGATATTTAGTGGCTATATGTCTCCGGAGTACGCCTTAGAGGGGGTGGTCTCCACAAAGTTGGACGTGTTTAGCTTTGGAGTGTTGCTTCTGGAGATAATAAGCAGCAAAAAGAATACTGGCTTTTATCAGACTGATTCAATGGATCTCCTTGGATATGTAAGAAGCTTTATCTCGTAGAAAAAGAAAAGAAGCAGATTCTTAATCTTAATCCTTTTTCACTCTTCTAGTTTGGCTTCAATTCGGATTAGGTGCCCCTTTTGTTTCACCACAAGGCAGCTCTTACTAAGCATTGTCTTGACACCACCAACACATCCCCGTCTCTTGCTTTTCAGGCTTGGCAACTGTGGCAAGAAGACAGAGCTCTCTGCTTGGTGGATTCGGCGTTAGAAAATCACAACTCGGATGGTACACTGATGAGACATATTAATGTGGCTCTTCTCTGTGTTCAAGAGATTGCAACTGATATGCCAACTATGTTAGAAGTATTGACGATGCTCACGAATGAGCTTTTAATTCTACCTTCTCCAAAGCAGCCAGCTTTCTTATATATAAGGACTTAGAAAATCCCAGAATCGCCTCTTTATAGACCTGATGTCGATTCAGTAAATGATGTTACTGTCTCTGTAATGGAAGCTCGATAGCTTTTCAAACACGAGATTCATCTTGTTTCTTGTGATTCTTCGCCAAAAGGCTGCACTTGTGATTTGTAAGTTAAAAAAGAAATCAAATTCGACCTTTATTGCATAATTGAATTATGGTGGAATTTGTCTCCGTCAATAAACAGGAAGCTCGATATGAGCTCAATTGAGTTATGGTTGCTGTGACCACTGTGAAAATAATAGAGCTGGAGCTTTCTATTTTAGTGGCTCTTTTTTGCATCCTGAAATCTCAATTTTGGCCATTTAGTGCCCATATGTATTCGTAATGTCGCAATGGAGTGCTAGGTATTATTGCGAGCAATATTGTAACCCAACATACACGAACACATTTTACTTGAGATACCACAACTTGCAAAAACCTCAATATATCAGCCCTCATAGGTAGTACAACTTATAGTAGGAATGCTATGTTATTTTCCTCAAAACTGTGAGTAAATCTCTTCCAATCCACGAATCTCAACTGTCTAAGCTCAAGATCATTGTAATGTGATCAAAACAAATAAGCATTTTGATGATAGGAGCCTTTGAATATTATCGACTCTCCAGTGAAGTAAATTTCAATGCATGTTGGAAGAAAGGTCCTGCTCGTATGATGAGTATTCCATGTCAGACAGATCTCTTCCATTGAAGAAGCCAGGCTCTTCAGGCAGAGGCCATGCCATTTTACTTACTCAAGGGCAGAACTGCTGTTAGCGTTGGCATGATAGGCCTCTAGTCCGGACCGTGTTGCGCACGCGGTAGAGCCACATGGATTGATCTTAGCA
The DNA here is from genome assembly GCA_014182715.1 of Eucalyptus cloeziana. NCBI lineage: Eukaryota > Viridiplantae > Streptophyta > Magnoliopsida > Myrtales > Myrtaceae > Eucalyptus > Eucalyptus cloeziana. The sequence continues at coordinate 38,094,780 of CM024639.1, forward strand.
CTTCGGATTTGTTACCCGAGTTTGAATTTGGTGGATTGACTGGTCCTCAAGATTTCGTCTCCTTGGATAGTCTCCTTGCTTGGAGGGGACCCAAAGCCGAAACCAGATAATTGCGATGTTGAAAGAATGTCGGAATTTGATTAACAAAAAGCTGCTTGGATTACGATTACATACATGGCCGAGTAGGTTAAGTTTGTGATAGGGGTTGGCTGAATTTCCTGTCTCTCCTCTTACTTACAATCTCTCGCATCAATTCACCGTTATTGAATACATTGAATATCATTAAAAATAGGCCATCAATTGCATGCTCTAGAGGCATGTAATCATTGTACCATACATTTCGATTTAAGTCACAAATTTCACATTGTTGCAAGTCAAAAGAAAAGAAATTACGAGTAATTAAGCTTTTCCAAGAAATTTAGATTTCTAAAGTCCTTGAGAAAAAAGTAAGAGTTCTTGGAAAATGTTTTTGGATACACTTTGGGCTCTGGAGATCGGCTCCAAATGAATTGTGTTCAAAAGGAAAATTTAATTTCTTCTTCCCATCTTGCCCTCACTAAGTTTCGCATATTCCCCTTTAACCCTCCATGAGGACAGATCGTGTTTGGTCGTAGAGCAGCGGAGAGACACCGGCGCGCACCACCGGCGGGGTCGCCTGGGGTTGCTGGTCTGCCGTTGAACCCAGATCTGAATTCCAGATGCAGATTTGGTTGCCGGGCTCATGCCACACCGACGGTTGCCGAGGTGGCCGAGGTTGCCTAGGGTCTGGGTTCGCTCATGTGGATCGACGAATGCGGGGCTGGATCGCCTAGGGTCTGGGTTTGCCACGTTCTCTCTTTGCTCTGTCTCCATTTACTTGCTTCGAGAGGATGGCGATGTTAGTTGTTAGCTCGTTTCGCTCTCTGTGTACTAGTTCGATCGGGGCTCATTTCATTGGTTCTAATCAATTAGCGAGTTGCGCGTGCCACAAATTTAGAGTGAGTGGTTTTAATTTATGGTTCTTGAGAGAGAGTATGTATTCATCCACACCCATTTCTCAGAATAGGAGGATGAAGCTAAAAATTCTATGTTGGATTTTCGCTTCTGCAGCTTCATCACTGCAATTTCTTATCTGGGTTTGTTCTGTCTTACGGCACTTTTTTTGTACAGACCCATTGTTTGCGGTAATTTTCAGCTCACTCATTAACATGTGTTATGAGTTAATTGATCAATCAATTTGTGATTTTTTTCTTCTTTTTATTGGATTTATGAAATTTATTTCAAAGGTTATGTAGATATAGATGATAGCAGCTGTGTTTTTGGGAGAGGAAGAGGCAATCTGGTTACTGATCCGTTACTTGAATGAGTTCTTATCGAAGCTCAGGGGTCTTTTTTTTTCCGCACTCTCTGGAGACCCAGGAACCACAATGAAAGGAAAATACAGTGAAATTGATGGTGGCAGTGCTGCGCTTTATTTTGGCCAGGTGTGGGAGCTTGATCGAGCAGTGAGGTTCATCTATGAAATGGAAAATCATGGGGGTGAAGCCATTCTGAAAGGTGCAATATTTACCTAACTAAGCATTTATCAGACCTCTCATTCTAAACGTGTTTTGCAAAGAAATGAGTCCAAGGCAATTACAAATCGGGGTTTGGGAACATAGTAAGTGCGATATTTACCTAAGCATTTATCAGACGGATTATTTCTAGAATATGAAAAATGATTAGTTCCTAAAGATATCTTCAAATATATATTCGCACAGGAACAAATAAATCATTGTAATGGAACAGTGATGTTTCATAATGGGATCCGTTTTGTTTGTCAATTGATTTATAAATTACATTTTCAAAGAAGAGGATTTCAAAAATTGAACTTCTCGTGAATATTAATAAATTTCCAACTAAACCGAATTAGCTCCTGCTTTTTTATTTTGCACTTTTCTTTTATGTTTGCCAATCACCCGCATACATTCCTAACAATTTCATCTGTAAGTGTATAGCTTTGACGTCACAATACTCATTCTATTTAGTCTTGTAATTAGTAAAAGCTATACATAATTTCTATCACTTAAATATCTCTGTAAAAAGTGGCTTTTTTGGGAACAAATAGAGCAAAGAGATTACTGTTGGTTTAGACTCAAGTAAAAGCAAAGAATTCCCTTTTGCTCTCTACGTAGATTTCAGAAATTATAAAGAACAATAATGCGCAAAGAGATTATATGTCAATGGTTGGTTTTCTAAAGATTTCAAGAGTATATTATATTTCAAAAATTTAAAGTGAGCGATGCACATTTTTTTTTTTTTTTTTGTCGGAGATAAAAGAGTGAGGTGCAAAGTTTAGATCTAATAATATGTGAAAGTCAATTTTAACATGTCAGTGCACTTCTTTTTCTTTTTTCATGAATTTTTTTTTTCATGAAAAGAGCAGTTGATTAAACGGGTCACGTGCACGGGTTGAACCGGGTCCTGGCATCCAACCAATACCCGGTTCGCCCACATTTCAACCCGTTCACACCGGGTAACGGTCAACACCAGCAAAGGCTCTGGCAATAGCACTTTCGTCCCTCTCTTTTGCTCTGCCCACTCTCCATCCGTTTGCTCGCCTATGATAAAATTTCCATTTCAAAAACCCGTCCATTCTCCTTCGGACGACGACGGCGGCGGCGGCGGCGGCGGCGGCGACAACGGCGGCAATGGTCGCTAAATTCTTGCTTAAACCTTGCCACCGCCTGTCCTTTCCCATTTCACCGTCCACATTCCGCCTCACTCCTCACTCTAAACTCAGCTCAGTCCTCTTCACCATCACCTCCCGCGCCGCCGCCGCCGCCGCCGCCGCCACAGACATCACTCAACTCCACGCCGCCGGGGCACCTCTGCCCTACGGACCTTCGCTGCAAAAAGGGCACCATACTCTCGCAATCCTTCAAAGACTCTGATCAGGAGGAAGCATGCGAAGATTCGCTCGACGAAGCGAGCTTCGCTCGGGTTTTCAGGATTTCCGCGCTGCGCGTGCCCTCCAAGGACTGCTTCGCCCTCGAGAGCCGCCTCCGCGGGCACCTCCTCAACTGGCCTCGCGTCTGCAACGTCGCCCGGGTTCCAGGCGACGAAGTCGAAGACGATGTCGCTGAGCTCATCGGAAGCCGGAACGAGTCCCGGAATCCGGCGAGGGAGAGGTATGCGAGAAGCTAGGAAGGAGAATTTATGGGAGAGCCGAGGGCGACGGTGAGCGATTGAGTGGTGTTCTGTACAGGAGAGGCTTGCGGAGACGTTCAATTCACGAGGTTTCGTGAATTTTAGGAACTTGGCGAAGATTTCACGGCCGAAGAAGGGGAAGAAAAGGGAGGTTAATGAGAAGAGGGATGGAAACAGAGAAGGCGGTGTAAAGAGGAATAAATTTGCTGTGGTGGAGGTGATTGAAGATGAAGAAAGAGAAGGGGAGGATTTGAGGGGTTGCTAGGGGATGAATTCAAGGGAGAAGGTGGAGGGGTTCGACGAGATTGTTGCTTCTGGATGACAGATACACCGAAAAATGCTTAGAGGATTTGCCTGAAGCTGTCAAGGTGGGTTCTTTCTGGTGCTTAAGAGACTCGAAGTCAATTGAGGTTCTTTAGTTTTTCATTTATTCATATCCATTCACAATGACAACATCATTGCATTGTTATGCCAGGCAGTGTTCAAAGAAGGCGAAAGAGATGGGGCCAGCTCAATTGAGCTTGTGTCTTGCATACTGACTTTGTTCTATGATTACTGGTCGATGAATGAGGTGATTACACCAACACCGTTGCAAGTTCCTGTTTTTGCAAGCAGTAAGGCTATAGCATGTCTTTGTCCTAGACATCAGTTGGTTGCTTTTCTTTTCTTATGTAAGAATAGGCTTTTATCTTACTTATGTGATTTGGTAACACATGCTGGCAGCTTATTATTATTATTAAAAACTGGAGGACTTACAGTACAAGTACTTCAAACTGGTTTCGCTTTCATTCTATTTTCATATATGCAGATTTTGGAGGCCTTGCTACCTAAGGGGATGATTGTTCCTTCGTCTTTTGAAACTGTAGGACATATTGCGCATTTGAATTTGAGAGAAGAACATTTACCATACAAGAAACACATAGCAAAGGTGTTTACTGCTCAGTCTTGGATATTAAGGTTACTATGGGTTAATTTTTAGGATATATCGTAACGGTATCATGTTCTCTTTCAGGTGGTTTTGGATAAAAACAAGCCAAAGATTCAAACAGTTGTCAATAAGATTGACATGATTCATAATGATTATAGGACGATGCAGCTTGAGGTTTTGGCTGGAAACCATTCCCTAGTGACTACTGTTGTTGAAAATGGGTTAAGATTCAGTGTTGATCTTGCAACTGTGTATGTTCTCATATCCTTATGAGTCATTTGTTTAGATTAAGTTTCTGAAGTAGAATGTTTGGTAAATTCAATAACAGGTACTTCTCAGTGAGGTTTCGATAAACTTTACCAATTAAAATTTCATGAAACTATTGAAGAGCTCCATCTTGTGTCCCAGCAATATGACCAGTACTTTTGTCTCAGTCAATTTGCTAAACTGCTAGCTTCTTTCAACAAGAATATTCCTGCATTTGGCATGAATGATAGTTCAGATTGTGTGTGTGTGCGTGTGTGCCTATGCATGTTATAGTTGAAATTGTTGAAACTGGAGATATATGAAGTTCCTTTTAAGATTGGAGTGGAAGATTCAGAATTTTTCAGTTTTATATTGGCACTGGTACTGGGGGACATTATCTATTTCTTATCTCATGCAGTTACTGGAATTCGAGGCTAGCGACTGAAAGGCAGAGACTTTTAAGTGGATTCACTTGCAAAGATGTTGTCTGTATGTTCATTTTTCAGTTGCATTTGTGATGATCAATCTTTGTATTCCTGTGATGATTGTTCTGATATAACCAGGATTTTGGTGTGTGTTATCTGGTTACTAACCCATGTATTTAGTTCTCACTTCTACTTTGCAATGCTAAAAGTCATATAAACGAAGGTGTGACAGAAAATCTGAAGCATTAATCACTAATAAGTGGGTGGAAGACGTATCAATCAGTGAGAGCACAGTACCATGATTTCCTTGATGTAATTAAGTGATGCCATTTCTCTATTTTGTGGCTGAGTTCCTTGCTCCCATTGTTCTGATTCTGACTTTTTGACATATAAATGACTGAAATGTTAGGGACTTGTTTGTTAAGAACTAAGTTTGAGCAAAATGTGCATTTTTTGCTTTCCTGCAAAATTTAGAATATAATACAAATATAAAAACATTGTGAAAAAAATATATGTGAACTCACGTGTCAACATTTGTATATGATGAAAGTATCAGGTGTTTAGGGTGGAAGGGAAAAAAAAAAAATCAAAATGCGTCTGCTGTAAGATTTAGATCAGGAAAAAGCAAAAAGTTAAAGTCCTTTGAGACATGATGTATGTTAGCCACCATAATTAATCTTGCCTGAAAAAGGAAAAGTGCATCTATCTGTAGTTAATTGGTTGAGAAGGTTGAAGGTTGCCTGCAGCAAGGGAGATGTACTAGTGCAGCAGCTTGTCAGTTAATGGATTGCAAGGTGCACTTTCTCTATGGATTAGGGCTATGCATGTTCTAGATGCTACCATGCCTTCAACTAAAGAAGCATCTCACATTACAACTATAGATTGATTAGACAATAATTGAATGCCAGAGTGTAAATCTTTTTGTATGTGTTCTGTGACCTGTCGTGGTGTTGATGGAGCATTTTATTTTGTATACTTTTGCCTTTGTACTCTCTAGTCCAATAAAATTTGTTTCTTCATTTTACTTTCTGTGTCATACTGCTGGGGAGATCTACACATTTGTGACTAGAGATCTGCTTACTATCTCCCTATTTGCGGTGGTTAATGAATTATTCTTTTTTGTAATTAACAGGTGATGTGTTCTGTGGCATTGGACCAATAGCCATTTCTGCAGCAAAGATAGTCAAACGAGTCTATGCGAATGACTTGAATCCTCAAGCAGTTGAATATCTAGAAAGGAACATTGTGCTGAACAAACTTGACAGGAAAATTCAGGTATTATTTAAGCCAATGGTGAATACTAGAGCTGTTGAAAAGACTGAAAACAGATATACTAAACTGACTCTAGCAGAAGACTTCTGTAGGCCTAAGCTCAAATAGGAACCCAGTTTTGATAATCTAGTTTGTCAGTTTACTCTGGTACCTTCAGTAGAGGTGTCAGAATACTGGACTTGTCTGGCTTATCAACATGATATTTCTCAGAAACTTAAGAGTTCAAGATTGCATGGGGATGGAGGTGTCAGATTGCATCGGGATCCTTCTTTCTGGATCTTTGACATCTTATTCTGTCGACAATCGTCAGGATGGTTGTACATGTTGTACTTGATGATGTGATTATACGTGAAGCTTACACGAACAAATACCTAACTTGAAAAGACATGTTTTTCTTAGTTCTGAGTGATTTAGGATGTGGTTTCTCATGTCCTGTTTTGTTATCAGACCTTAGTGTGTTATTCTTGATTTACTTTAGTGGTGTCAGTGTTACACATAGATAACTGGGTTTATCATGCTCACATTCACAAGGAAAGTAATATTAAATATTGTTGACCCTCTCTGTAGTTGTTAACTCATATCATCACCGATCATAGAAGCGACAACTGGGCTTACACTTTGCACAATACAAACCAATGTGTTCTCAAGGTAAAACTTATGACTTTGCTGCAATGACTTTTATGCCTTATAGGTTTTCAATATGGATGGAAGAAGGTTTATCAAGTCTTTGTTTGCAAGTGAGAAAGCTTTGTCCATTACACAGGTTGTTATGAATTTGCCCAATGATGCTGCTGAATATTTAGGTATGTTATTTACTGTCATTAAAGTAATAGGGAAAGGTTTCCGATACTATGCAGGCATGTTTCTGGAGTATGAGTAATTTTTATTAATCCTTATGTCTCCAACAGATGCATTTAGGGGAATATATGGAGATAAACCCAAGGGAATGATTCACGCCCTACCTGTGATCCATGTGTATGGATTCTCAAAAGCTGGAGATCCTGAGTTTGACTTTCATGAGGTTGGTGCCTCTCAGATATCTGTTTAACAGTTGCTTTGCAAAAGGGCAAGGTGTACACATCTTTACTTGTTGCTTGCTATTGTCCATCTTTTGCTCTCTTTTTTTGATGATTCTTTTCCATTTTGGTTTTTTAATGTGAATGCAGAGGATAAGAATTGCCTTATCGGAGGTGGCAGTTCAAGTAGAAATGCGTAGGGTTCGTCTTGTTGCGCCGGGTAAATGGATGTTGTGTGCGATGTTTACTCTTCCTCGGATTGTAGCGTTTGCAAGAACAACGGCATTCAAAGATCAAATTTAGACTGAGAAGCTGAAAGTTCTCCCTGCATGCACTTCTTTCAAGGGTAAATAATATAAATGTATATAAACACATAAACACACATACTTACAGGTTGAATTGTGAGTCGCACCAATGGAAGGTAAAGCTTTGTCGAGGATAACATGCGAACGGTTTCTGTGTCTTGGCCAATTATATCAAGGTTTCTGTGTCTTGGCCAGCCGAGATCAGGAAGGAAGCTGAGAAAACTAAATGGTTGCTTTTCGATGGCTTTGCCAATGAATTCAAATCAGCTTGTCAGCAAGATGATTGAACAATTTTTCTTGAAAATAGACCCACTGCGCAGCGCTCGACATACAGGCGCTTCAAGACTTCACCCGGCGCTTCAAGAAGTCCATCCCCATTGCAGTAGACATATTTTTTAAATATATGAAACGCAAGTTGGCCGAGTCATGGTTAAATTTAAATTTCACTACAAAGAGTAGAAGTCATATATGGAAATATTTACATAAACTCACCCCAGTCCAATTTTGAATTGGTCAAAGATCGCACTTAATTTGAAAAGGAAACCATCTAGTTAAACTTTCCGTTTATGTTATATTTCTTCGCGGACGCCAAATCGCCAAATAAATTATCGTATTCTGGTTTGTTTGATTTTGAACATCCGCAAATATATTCAAATTTTTAATATTCCTTTAATCGATTGGACTTTCTTGCAATTTATTGCAAGCCAGGTTTCATTCATGAGTTCAAAGTCGAATTATATTTCAACAATCTCCACTTTGGATCGACATTTGAACAAAATCACAATCACTTCGCTAAAAATTCAAACTTTGCTACTATTCTCCCATAGCTCCCGATGAGCTTAACTGCGATAGATATTTTCCAAGTCCAAGCCAAGCTTGAACTTCACCATAACCGTCGACCTCATTAGAATACCAAATCCACATGTACTTTTAACTGTTCTACAAGGATATTCTGACATGACCTCCCTTACGACAAATAAAGTAAAGCCATTGTTGTATCTATATCTGTCGAGAGATTGAACACATACCTTGTCAATATCGACAATTATGGCAATTGTTGGCTCTACGTACTTTGTCTTGCTACAAGCAACATATGTGTTGATTACTTCGTTAGTACCCACTACCTCAAGAGTTTCTAGTTGCAACTCTATTTCAAGTTGAATATCGTTCAAATCCGTATAAACACTACTAATAACACTCTTAGCCAAAAGTACTTGAGATTCATCAAATGTATTATCTCTGCTAATAATTTAGGAACATGCACTTTCTTACCCTTCTATCAAACTTACCATCACTAACTTGAACATAACATGCAATCGAATATTCTAAGAACTAAATAATTAGCAATGTTACTTAATCACACTTCTTTGGGAGTTTGACATCCAATCGTAGTTGATGGAGATCTATTCTTTAGGTAGCTTGTTGTACTAAACGCATCCGTTAGGAATCTACTAACCATACCAGCACTAGAGAGTATTTTATGAGCTGTCTCTAGTAATGTTTTGTTCATCAATTCCGCAACATGTTATGGTTCATTGGCACTAGTGTAGTGTTTCACTATGTCATCTTTCATGCAGAACTTGTTTAACAGCTCCAAGAATTTAGTTTGCACTTGTTTGATCATCTTACCAATCTCCTTTTCGATCAAAGCTCTTAACTCCCTAATCCTGACAACAACATTAAATTTGCGCCTTAGTGCAAACACCCATGTCTTCCTTGGGTAGTCATCAACGATCGTTAGCATAAATCTAGCACTTTTTCTCGAAGGAAACTACAACAACTTGTAAATAGCCAAGTGAATTAATTTTGCAATTTCTATGGTTTCTTTGACAATCGCATTGAATTGCATTTTCAGTTCATTAGCAACATAACCACACAACATATTTCTTTTACTTAAAACTTTCAGGCTTCTTTTAGTAATGTGCCTCAAATGCATATATGCCATAATTCAGGCTTTCAAACAGATGCATCCAATGTCTTCATGGCGAAAGCTATCACCGTCTCACTTTGAAGTTTATACAGATCATTGTATTTAATTTCTATCATTATCACCAAGGCACCTCAAACAACTTTCATAATTCCGCATTTTGAAATATGTCGACATCTAGCTGAATCCGAGGCACTAAAAGAAATCAAGTTCTTTTTCAACTCTTGAATGTGCCATTCAAATTCCTAATAGGTATAGTTGCAACATTATTTGCAGAATCAATTATAATTTCCTCACCCTTCTTGTTTTTCAGTTTAAAGCAATTCCTTCAAAGATGCATTTTCTTACCATAACTCTAACAAACGGCACCACTAGTCCTAGATTGACTATGTCTATTCGTGTTTATACTACTCTTGTTAACACGTGGACTAGTTCTTCATCTATTTTCAACTACTAAAGCAGGTTTGCTATATTCTTTTCTATGAATGTCCTCACTTATAATTAGATCTTAAACCAATCAAACCTCAAACTCGTTGACCAAGAGGAATTCCTAATGACAGTAATAGTAATATTCCAATTATCGGGTAATAAGGATAACATAATTAAATCACGTACTTCATCTTCAAAGTCAATTTCAACTGAACTCAATTGATTAAAAATCACATTGAATTCATTGATATAATTTGCAACCGACACACTTTCACTTATCTTCAAGTTAAACAAATATCGCATCAAATAGACCTTGTTGTTGATTGTAGAGGGCTTCTTGTATATATTCGACAGGGCTTTTATCAGCCCGTAGTGGTTTTCCCCTTCACAATATTAAACACGGTGTTATGAGTCAACGTTAACCGAATAACATCCATAACTTGTCTATCTAGCAATTCCTAGTTAGCTTGCTCCATCGTCTCTGGCTTCTCCCTAGACAGGGGTAAGTGTAGTTTCATTCGATAGAGATGCTCCTTAATCTGCATCTTCCAGAAATTAAAATCCTTCTCATCAAATTCGTTGATTCTAACTTTTCCGCCTTGTGTCTCTATTGATTCGCTTCAACTCAACTAAGCCTGACTTCAATATCAATGGTTGCGGAAAACAAGCGATCGAACAATAAAATAGACATAATGAAGAAAATAAATTGGACATCACATTTACGTGGTTCGATCGTAGTCACCTACATTCATGGAGAAAATAGTAATGATTCTACTATACATCAAACGATACAACAGATATTACAACACATACTCGAGTCACTAAAAAATTTGTAATGTTCTTCAAGCCTAATTATACACAATAACTCACGTAGTGTTTAACCTTAGCGAAATAATTCTTAGTCTCATAAAGGAATTACACACAAATCTTGAACTTACAAGATTTGATTGGCTTGAGCACTAATTTTTTTTTTTTTTTTTTGATGTAATTCATGAACAAGAATAACGAACCCGCTGCCAAACAATCAATAGACGGCACTTCAAGACTTCACGGCAATAACAACGGAATACTAGGCACTCAGGCGACGCTTCTAGAACTAGAAGTCCATCCCCATTACAGCAAATATATTTTTTAAATATATGAAACCCAAGTTTATCAACTCATTGTCAAAGTCCACTACCAAAGATTCGAAACCGTATATAGAAATATTTCTATAAACCCACGCCAGAAGTCCAATTTGGAATGTCCGCAAATATATCCAAATTTCTAATGTTTCTTTAATTGACCAGATTTTCTGTCATAGAATTACTTAATTTAGATACTATATGATTAGGTACCAAATGAGCAGGCTCGACAAAACCCTTGTTGTAATTTATGTCGAGTCAGGTTTTGTTCATAAATTCAAACTCGGAATTCACTCTGCGGTTGTTAAAGGTTATACCCATTGATCTATTCGGCACGGGATAATATCGGAAGCCAAAAAAGTTTATGTTGAAATTGTACTTTCTGGTGCTTCAGGTGGACGCCACTGCAAATTTTGTGTTGTTTTATGGTATGAGCTTGCGCTGAGTCAAGGTTTATCTCCGCACCCACAATGGCATATATTGCCCCGGCTGTTGAATCTCTTGGCCAACAAAAGACTTTGAGCTCATTGCATGCGCGGATGTTGGCCTTACATATCATAACCTGGAGCCCTTGATTTTGAAGAAAACCGATCCTCAAGCTCTCAAATTTAAGCTCCTCTGATCTCTTTTCACCTATGTATGTACTGCGGATCATATGCGGTGGCACTCCATGGATCTCCGGCGGTACATTGCTTTTGATCGTCAATGTGTCCCCCGCAGATTAAGCTGTCGAACCTTCGTCTTATGATCCTAGAAAAAAGAAAAAGGAAGAGGATAAAAAAGTCGCGAACGGCAGGATTCGAACCTGCGGCGCGGGCAGAGCACACAGGATTTCTAGTCATGCCCGAAAACCACTGCGGCACGTCCACATCGACCGATACCTTTCACTATGTGATAATATAAATTTAGGCTTGTGCCTGCATCCATTGTCTCCTCGGTAGAAGACAATTATTCGTGGGACGTAACTTCGTGAGTGAATCCGTTGACTTGTCGCTACAGTACTTCGGGTGCCGAGACTTCGAGAGTTGCCAAGTCTCTGCACGTCTCCCTCCTATAATTTATCACTTCCCATGGAATTGTAACCAGAAGAAATATCCTTTTTGTTTCTTCGGCAATTGCCAGAACCATTATCAACCTGAACTGCTAGCAGTTCAATGGATTCACCCAGCAACACGAATGTGCCGACTGTGAAACTGGCCCTCCTGTCCCTGTTGATGTTCTCGTGCCATTGCATTCGATTCTCTGTCGTTTATGCTGCTGAAATGAGCACGATTTCAGTGGGACACAGTCTCACAGGCTCAGACACTCTAGTATCTTCTGGTGGGGTATTTGAGTTGGGTTTCTTTTCCCCAGGAAAATCTTCTTATACGTACCTCGGAATATGGTACAAGAAGATTGAGGAAAGAACCGTTGTCTGGGTGGGTAACAGAGATCTGCCTCTCACCACCTCCGCTCCTGCTCTTGCCATAGACAGAGCCAATCTTGTGATCCTGGATGGCAAAATGACCTACAAGTTGAGCAATCATTCCGTCAGAGGCAATGTCAGCGCAACGCTGTTGGATTCGGGGAATTTTGTATTGAGGAAGGAGAGCTCGGAAGCAATTCTGTGGCAGAGTTTTGATGATCCTTCGGATACTTTTCTGCCTGGAATGAAGCTTGGATACAGCAGAGAGACTAAAAAGGTATGGGCGCTGACGTCGTGGAAGAACGCCACGGACCCTAGCCCCGGGGATTTCTCCCTGAGATTAGATTCCGAAAGCTCAGATGAGTTCGTTATTCTTAAAGGTAGTGAGAAATATTGGACTAGTGGGCCTTGGGATAGAGATGCAAAAGTATTTTCACTTGTTTCTGAGACGAGATTAAACTATATTTTCAATCGCAGCTTCATTAACAATCCCAATGAGGTTTATTTCACATATTCGATTTATAGTTCGTTTAATGTAAGTGTAATATTAGTTATGGACCTGTCTGGGAAGATTGAACATCTCAGCTGGGAAGAGAGTTCGAAGGCTTGGAATCTGTTTTGGTCTCAACCACAGAACCCATGTGATGTCTACGAGTTCTGTGGTTCATTCAGCAGATTGGGAGACTATACTTCTTCTTGTTGTGCCTGCTTAGATGGATTTAGGCCCTCGGATCCAGAGAAGTGGCCACAGGATGATACATCTGCAGGTTGTGCGAGGAGAACACCATTGCAGTGTGAGCAAAAGGGATATGGAAATGGTGATAAGGATGGATTCCTCAGGATGGACCACGTGAGACTTCCGACGTATTACAATACCTCGGACAGAATATCCACCGAAGCATGTGTATCAGCCTGCTCAGGTGATTGTTCTTGCACTGCATATGCTTATAGTGGCAGTGGCGGGTGTTTGCTGTGGCATGGAGACCTCTTTAATCTAAGGCAACTCTCTGGACGTGATCCTGATGGCAAAACGATATACATCAAACTTGCCGCATCTGAGCTCCGAAACTCCAGAGGTAGAGGCATTATTCTAATCCTGTTGACATATTATATTATTTTTCTGCAGAAGACTTCTACTTTCTTCAAATGCATGTTTTCAGGGATTAACAAAACACTGAAGATAGCCCTAGCTTCTGCTGTTCCTCTTGTTGCTTTCTTCCTAGCCACCTACATGGGTTGCCAATTGAAAAAGAAAAGGAAGGGCAAGTCTTCTGATCTTTTTTTCTCCTTTTTTTTTTTTAATTTTTTTAATTTTTAATTTTTATGTTTTGAGGTCTCTCAAGGTCTGAATAATAATGTGCCTTTGATGAACAGCTAAAATGGGGCCGACTCAGGACATTTTACTGTTCGATGTCGATATGAGCGTTGCTGCAAGGACAAATGAAACTTCTGAAAAGGAATTGGAAATGAAAAGAATATGAAGGATGCCTTGTTGCCTTTGTTTAGCTTTTCAAGTGTAACTGCAGCGACGCAAAACTTCTCGAATTCAAACAAGCTAGGAGAAGGAGGTTTTGGACCAGTTTACAAGGTAGTAACTTTTATTGTCTTGCAAATTCCATTTCAAAATGGCAAGTTTGCATTGGTAAATAATATGCAAGTGGATTCTCTCCAGGGTAAATTACTGAACGGAAAACATGTAGCGGTGAAGAGGCTCTCCAAGAAGTCTGCTCAGGGGATGTTAGAGTTGAGAAATGAAACAATGCTTATAGCCAAGCTACAACACAAGAACCTTGTTAGACTCCTGGGCTGCTGCTTAGAGCGAGATGAAAAGATTCTAATCTACGAATATATGCCCAACAAAAGCTTAGATTCCTTCCTCTTTGGTATACTGTTTTGCTCCCCTCAGGAATATACTCCGTGTCTCAATTTAACTTCCTATGTTAATTCATTCAAAATAATGTCTTAGTAATATCAAATTGGAACAGATCAAGCAAAACGACGTCTCCTAAATTGGGAAAAGCGTGCACACATTATTGAAGGAATTGCTCAAGGGCTTATTTATCTTCATCAACACTCTAGATTGCGCATTGTCCACAGAGACCTCAAAGCTAGCAACATTCTATTGGATAGTGAAATGAACCCCAAGATAGCTGATTTCGGCCTAGCAAAGATGTTTGGTGGAAATGAGTCTGAGGCAAACACAAATTGAATTGTGGGAACATAGTAAGTGCATTATTTGCCTAATGAAGCATTTATCAAACCTTTCGTTGACTATACATTTTCTGCGAAGAAAGATTAATTTGGGTTGCTCTATGGAGTCCCTTGTGGTAATTAAAGAACCTGACCCCATTGATTGATATCTAGTGGCTATATGTCTCCGGAGTATGCCTTGGAGGGAGTCATCTCCGTAAAGTCGGATGTGTTTAGCTTCGGAGTGCTGCTTCTGGAGATAATAAGCGGCAAGAAGAATACTGGCTTTTATCAGACGGATTCAATGGATCTTCTTGGACATGTAAGAAGCTTTGCGCCTGTACAAAAAGAGAATCATCTTTGTACTTATATGTTTATCCTTTTTTACCCCTCTAGTTTGGCTATTTAATTAGGATAAGGTGCCTTTTTTGTGTCACCAATATAGTTGTTAAACGGGTGGGTCGGGTCGGGTCGGGTCGGGTTTGGTTCGATCCAAATTGACCCATTAACCCATTTATGATTCATTTGTGTTTAATGTAAATTTTCCAACTCATACCCGACCAATTTAAGTAAACTTAAAAAAGCTTATTTCTTATATATATATGTTTTAAAAAAAATGGTATTACTAAAATAGTTTTATACAACACAAATTTAATGGACAATTTTTATAATTTTTAAAATAATTATTTTAAAAAATAATTTAAAATTAAATTTTTAATTATTTTTGTATTTTTTAAATATAATTTTTCATTTTTCATTTTTTTGTTTTTCTTCTTCTTTGGTCGGCTGGCCGCCGGCCGCGACGACGATCGGCGGCCGGCCATAGGTGAGCCTCGAGCTCAAGCTCACCCCTCGTCGGATCCGGTGAGGCTCGAGCCTCGCCCGACGTCGGGCGTCGGGAGGCCTCCGCCTCGCCGGATCCGGTGAGCTCGAGCTCGCCCGACACCAGCGTGCTCAAGACTTGCCTGGTCGGTCGCCGACCATCGCCGTGCCGCCGACCGGAGGAAGAAGAAAGAAAAAAAAAAAAGAAAGAAAAAAAAAAGAAAGAAAAAGAAAAAAGAAAAAAAAAAAAAAAAGAAAAAAAAAAAAAATTAAAACAAAAAATAATTATAATTTCAATTTTTATAAAAATATATATATATATTTTTGTAAAGTTAAATAGAGAAGAGAGAATCTCTCTCCTCAGTAAATGGGTTCATTTTTAATGGGTTGATAAATGGGTTTTAAATGAGTCTGCTCTTAGACCCATTTAAAATCCATATATCTCAGCCTCTTTATTTTTAAAACCCAATATGGGTACTTTGGGAAATAAGGCTTGACTCATTAACGACCCATTTAACTAGAAATGGGTCCATAAATGGGTCAATGACCCATTTTGACACCTCTAGTCACCATAAGGTAGCTCTCCCTAAGCATTGTCTTGACAACATGAGCACATAGCTGTCTCTTGCTTTCCAGGCTTGGCAATTGTGGCAAGAAGACATAGCTCTCTGCTTGGTGGATTCGGTGTTAGAATGTCACAACTCTGATGGTACACTGATGAGACATATTAACGTGGCTCTTTTGTGTGTTCAAGAGATCGCAGCTGATAGGCCAGCTATGTCAGAAGTGTTGACAATGCTCACGAATGAGCTGTTAACTCTACCTTCTCCAAAGTAGCCAGCTTTCTCATATATAAGGACTCATATTATCCCAGAATCGCCTCTTTATAGTCCTAATCTCAATTCAGTGAATGATGTTACTGTCTCTGTAATGGAAGCTCGATAGCTTTTTAGACATGAGGTTCAGCTTGTTTCTTGTGATTCTTCGCTGAAAGGCTGCACTTGTGACTCGTAAGTACAAAATAAATCAGATTTGACCTTTATTGCATAATTGAATTATGGTGGAATCTGTCTTTGTCAAGAAACAGGAAGCTTGATTGAGTTATGGTTGCTAATTTGCTATGACCATTGTGAAAATAATAAAGCTGGAGCTTTCTATTTTATTGGCTCTTTCAAGCTTTTTGGCATCCTGAAATCTCAATTTTGGCCATTTAGTGCCCACATGTATTCGTAATTTCAAAATGGAGTGCTCTGTAATATTGCGAGCAATGTTGTAACCGACTTATATTGACACATTTTACTTGAGATATTGCAACTTATAAGAACCTCAATATATCAGCTCTGGTAGACAGTATTGACTTATAGCAGGAATGCTATGTTATTTTCATCAAAACTGTGAATAAATCTCTTTCAATCCGCGAATCTCAACTGTCTAGGTGCGAGATCATTATAATGTGATCAAAACAACTAAGCATTTTGATGAATGGAGCCTTTGGATATTATCGATTCTCTAGTAAAGTAACTTTCAATGCATGTTGGAAGAAAGGTCCTGCTTGTATGATGAGTATTCCATGTCAGACATATGTCTTTCATTGAAGAAGCCAGGCTCCTGAGGTGCACATAATAGAGCCACATGGATTGATCTTAGCACTTCGGATTTGTTTCCCAAGTTTGAATTTGGCGGATCAATCGGTTCACAGATTTTGTCTCCCAGGACAGTCTCCATGCCTGGAGGGGACCAAAGCCGAGACCAGATAATTGCGATGCTAAAAGAGTGACATAATTTGATTAATTGCAGATGTGTTGCACCATGCATTTTGAATTAAATAACAGATTTCACATGTTGCAAGTCAAGAGAAAAGAAATGTATAAGCGTTTGGTTAAGCTTTTTCAAGAAATTTAAATATCTAAAGTCCTTGAGAAAAAAAAAAGTGAGAGTTTTTAGAAAATGTTTTTGGATACTCTTTGGGGCCTAGAGATTGGCTCTAGGTTTAATGAATTGCGTTAGAAAAGAAAAATTTAATGGCTTTCTTCTTCCCTTCTCCCCTTTTACCGTTCCTAAGACAGATCGTGGCTCGTAGCAGAGCAGCGGACAGACGCCGGCGCGCGCCACCGGCGGCAGTCGCCTGGGCTTGCCGGTCTGCCGCTGAACCCAGATCTGAATTCCAGATGCAAATCTGGTTGCCGGGCTGATGCCCCACCGGCGGTCGCCGAGGGTGGCCGAGGTTCGCCTAGGGTCTGGGTTTGCCACGTTCTCTCTCTGCTCTGTCTCCATTTACTTGCTTCGCGAGGATGGCGATGTTAGTTGTTAGCTCGTTTCGCTCGTTGTGTACTAGTTCGACCGGGGCTCATTTCATTGGTTCTAATCAATTAGCGAGTTGCGCGTGCCACAAATTTAGAGTGAGTGGTTTTAATTTATGGCTCTTGAGAGAGAGTATGTATTCATCCACACCCATTTCTCAGAACAGGAGGAAGAAGCTAAAAATTCTATGTTGGATTTTCGCTTCTGCAGCTTCATCACTGCAATTTCTTATCTGGGTTTGTTCTGTCTTACGGCACTTTTTCTGTACAGACCCATTGTTTGCGGGTAATTTTCAACTCACTCATTAACATGTGTTATGAGTTAATTGATCAATCAATTTGTGATTTTTTCTTCTTTTAATTGGATTTATGAAATTTATTTCAAAGGTTATGTAGATATAGATGATAGCAGCTGTGTTTTTGGGAGAGGAAGAGGCAATCTGGTTACTGATCCGTTACTTGAATGAGTTCTTATTGAAGTTCAGGGGTCCTTTTTTTCCGCACTCTCTGGAGACCCAGGAACCACAATGAAAGGAAAATAAAGTGAAATTGATGGTGGCAGTGCTGCTCTTTATTTTGGCCAGGTGTGGGAGCTTGATCGAGCAGTGAGGTTCATCTATGAAATGGAAAATCATGGGGTGAAGCCATTCTGAAAGGTGCAATATTTACCTAGCTAAGCATTTATCAGACCTGTCATTCTAAACGTGTTTTGCAAAGAAATGAGTCCAAGGCAATTACAAATCGGGGTTTGGGAACATGGTAAGTGCAATATTTACCAAAGCATTTATCAGACCTGTCATTCTATACATGTTTTGCAAAGAAAGATTCTTTGGGGTGCTCTATAGAGTCTCTTGTTAATTAAAAAACCTAACCCCACTGATTAATATCTAGTGGCTATATGTCTCCAGAGTGTGTCTTGGAGGGAGCCGTCTCTGTAAAGTCGGATGTGTTTAGCTTTGGAGTGCTGCTTCTGGAGATAATAAGCGGCAAAAAAAGAAAAAAAATACCGGCTTTTAATGGACCGATTCAATGAATCTTTTTGGATAAGTAAGAAGAAGCTTCATGCTTGTACATAAATAAAAGAAGCAGCTCTGTACTCTAATCTTTATCCCTTTTCGTTCCTCTGCTTTGGCTATTCAATTAGGTGTGGTGCCTTTTGTGTTTCACTTCTTGACAACATTAACACATCCCCATCTCTTGCTTTTCAGGCTTGGCAACTGAGGTGAGAAGACAGAGCTCTCTGCTTGGTGGATTCGGTGTTAGAACATCACGAAGTGGATAGTACACTGACGAGACATTAATGTGGCTTTTCTCTGTGTTCAAGGGTTTGCAGTTGATACGCCAACTATGTCAGAAGTATTGACGATGCTCACGAATAAGCTTTTAATTCTACCTTCTTCAAAGCAGCCAGCTTTCTCATATATAATGACCAAGAAAATCCCAGAATTGCGGTCCATTCGACCTTCTTAAAAAACAGGAACTTCTGGGTTGTGAAGTAGCCGTCCTGTTGCTCTTGGGCTTGGAAGAAACTACTACAACTCACGACTGAATGCCGGCTCCGTTTCCACTGGAGGATAGGTGATGGCTTAACAGCATCGCTCTGGTTCGATAATTGGCATCCAAGGGGTCCGTTGAATTTATTCTTCACGGATTCCCCCATATATAGCTCAGGCCTCCCTAGGCAGGCTTTGGTTGCTGACCTCTTCTCTGAGGATGGACGGGCTATCAGATCAGATTGAGTCTTGGGGTTCGCCTCTTCCTGCCTTGACTGACATGCAGGATCGGTTTGTTGGATGGAGGAGTCGTCGGGCATGTTTTCGGTGGCATCAGCTTGGGAGACCATAAGGCGGAAGAAGGAGAGAGTCAATTGGCATCGACTCATCTGGAGCAATGCCTCCCTGCCTCGATACCAACTGAACCTGTGGATCATTACCAAGCGGAGGCTGCCTACTCAGGCTTTACTTATGTCTCATGGCAGAATTGATGTTGCGGCCTGCCCCTTTTGCAACGAGGTGCCTGACTCTATCGAGCATCTCTTTTTTGGTTGTCTCATTACTTCGAGTATTGCTTTTTTTTTGGGCTTCCTGGTGCAATCTTCCCTGGACCAATAGAACTTGGGAGGAGACCCTCAGCTGGGCCAGTACCGTCCTATCAGGAAGGGAGTTTTTTTAAATGCCTGGCCTGTTATTTGTTTGGTGCACTCTGCCACATCATTTGGAAGAACAGGAACAATATTCTCTTTAGGGGAGAGCCGCTTTCTGTTCCGGCCATGAAGAATCATCTCATCAAGGTCATGAAGGATAAGGCTATTACCTACAAGAATGTTGAGGACTTCGCTAGAAACAGGCAGATGCAGCGCTCGTGGGAGTTGGATCCTATTATTTTCTCTTCCCTTGATTCTAGACTGCTTGGCTATGTGTCTCGTTGGTTGCTAGGTCGATTTGCCAAGCGTTTGCCGTTTGGCTCCTGGCTCTTCATTTGGTTTGTTGCCTTTTGGTTTTTTTCCTTGGCTCCCTTCCACTCAGAATGAGCATGTTCATTCTGAGTGTAAGTTTTTGGAGCCGTCTGGTTGTACAGTTTGACCTTTCCCCATTATATTTATTACTTTACCAAAAAAAATAAAATCCCAGAACTGCCTCTTTATAGACCTGATCTCGATTCAGTAAAGGATGTTATGGTCTCTTTAATGGAAGTTCGATAGCTTTTCAGACACAAGATTCATCCTGTTTCATGTGATTCTTCGCTGAAAGGCTGCACTTGTGATTTGTGAGTGCAAAACAAACAAGATTTGAGCTTTATTGTGTAATTGAGTTATGATGGAATTTGTCTTCATCAAGAAACAGGAAGCTTGATATGAGCACAATTGAGTTACGGTTGATCATGATCGTTGTAAAAATGATAGAGCTGGAGCATTCTATTGTCATGTGGCACTCAAGCTTTTTTGCGTTCTGAAATCTCAATTTTGGCCATTTACACCCTATGTGTCTTTGTAATGTCGCAATGGAGAGCTGAGTAGCGGTGGAAGCAATGTTCTAACCTCACAGATATAGGCAATTTGACTTGAAATGCCACAACTTGCTAGAACCTCAATAAATCAGCCTTGATAGGCAGTACCAATTTATAGCAAAAACACTATTTCCTGTTCCGAAGGAACGTGGGAAAAACAATTATCACAACCGTTCAAAGGGGCTTATGTGCTCCTTCTCTCTCTAATGAAATGCTTATTTACTTTGAAGCTGCATATAAATCTCTTCCAATATGTGAAAGTCCACTATTTAATCGCAAGATCATTGGAAGCATACCTGTGATCAAAACAACTAAGCATTTTGGCGAATGCAGCTTTTGAATTTTATCGACCCTCTAGTAAAGTAACTGTTATTGCATTCCTTGAAGTAAGGTCCTGCTTGTTTGATGAGTATTCCATGTCAGACACATCCCTTTCATTGAAGAAGCCGGGCTCTTTAGGTGGAGGCAATGCTATGTCGCTACTCAAAAGCAGAACTACTGTTGACATGTTAGGCCTGTCGTCAGGACTTTGTTGCACACATAATAGAGCCACATGGATTGATCTTAGCACTTCGGATTTGACGCACGATTCTGCAATTGATGGATCAATCAGTTCACAAGATTTCATCTCCTTGGACAGCATCCATGCCTGGTGGGGGAAAAAAATTAAGACAATGTGATCGCATGCTGCAAAAATGACAGAATTTGTATAACAGAGGTTGCTCGGATAATGAATGCATACATGGCCAAGTAGGTTAAGCTTGTGATCAGGATGGCTGAATTTCCTGTTTTTACTCCCGCTTACTATCTCCAGCACCAACACACCGAAGCTGAATACATCGGATTTTACCGAGAACAGGCCATCAATTGCATACTCTGGAGGCATGTAACCACTGCACCATACAATTTAAGTTGCTTCACAATTTTATGTATGGTTTAAGTCAAAAGAAAAGAAATTTATGAGGACAAGTGCTTACTATGTTCCGACAACTCGGTTGGTATTTCCTTCACATTCATCTCCTCCAAAACTTCTAGCCATGCCAAAATCTGAGATCTTTGGGTTCATCTCGTGATCTAGTAGGATGTTGCTAGCTTTCAAATCTCTATGGATGATCCTCAATCTGGAATCTTGGTGAAGATATAATAACCCCCGGGCAATGCCATTTATAATCTGAAAGCGCTTCTGCCAATCCAGTAATGTTCTTCGCTTTTGATCTGCACATGTTTTCTCATGCAAGTCAGTCAGGTGTGCCGCCACTGGAAATTGTGCACATATAATATGACGCCCCCCTTCTAGACTGAAATCTAGAAGCTAAATTTGGTGACGGATACGTCAGTGGTTTATCACTAACTAGGCTGTCTGAGCATACATAGGCCTCATTAAGTTGAGTTTCTAAAGGTTTTAAGGAGCCCACCAAATATGAAGGAGTCCAAGCTTTTGTTTGGCATGTACTCATAAATCAGCATCCTTTCCTGCTCTTGAATGCAACACCCTAAAAGCTTTACCAGATTCCGGTGCTGAAGTTTGGATATACATAGTACTTCATTCTTGAACTCTCTGAGTCCTTGTCGAGAACTTTTTGAAAGCCTCTTCACCGCTATTTCTTTTCCATCTTCCAATAGACCCTGCAATATTTTGGTAAAAGTTTGCAGTTTGATCTAACTCGGTAATTCAGTTTTTTTTAGCCAGATAAAAAACATCGACATAGCTAGGTATTCTTTTGGTATTAAACATGTTGGTACCTTGTAGACTGGTCCAAAGCCTCCCTGTCCCAGCTTATTCTCAATTGAGAAATGGCTCGTGGCAGTAATTATTGTATCAAATTCATACAACGGCAGTTCCAAATCTGTGTTCTCATTTTCTTTAGTTCCGTCTTGCTCTGGCTTCTGCATGCCAATCTCTGCAGAGGAGAAACATCAATGCCTATAGCAATCTCTGACTTCCTACTAACAGGTATTGGGACATGAAGAATGCAGTACGGTATTATTCTTGCATTCCTTAAATAACAAGAATTCAGTAGATGCTATGGAAAGATACTTCCGCTTCAAGTCTTTCTTGAGCTAAAAGAGTCTCGATTGAACTATTTCTATTTTTCTTTTTTCCAAAATCCAAGAATAAAAAATGTATAAATAGTTGGTTATTCATGCAGATAGGGCAGAGATACTCTCATACCACTACAGAAGAACTAATTCCCTCTATTTGGTTCCAAGTGGTGCTCATATGGCGAAAGTTTGAGAGAAAATCATTCAAAACACATTCACAGGAGCCAAAACTTACTGGAATCTTAAAAAATTCTTACCTTCTCTGCTTTTCCTCTTCTTCCTCCTTTTCTTTGAAATATTCAAGATCAGGCATAGGCCAATGAGAAGTAATCCTGCACATGATACTGGGATAACTATGGTCTGAACTCGTTTTCTCCCTTTTGAGCCTCTATACGCCGCTGCATAGTGGCCATAAGTCCATATCAATCAGCATCAGACATCATACTCAGAAATGGACTAGCATCTAAATGATTTACAATGTTAATACATGCATTTACAAAGGATAAGTATCATAAGCACTAGAGGCTCGAGTTTTCTAGTATGGTAATTGAATTCTTACCTAATTCAGAGGCAGCGAGCCTTATGTAAATATCTTGCCCATTATCAGCATAATTTCTGATATCTATCAGGTCACCAAACCAGAGTATGCATCCGGTGCTGCTACCATTGATGTCCATATTTGAATATGCAGTGCAAGAGCAGTTTTCCGAGCAAACCTTCTCACACTCTTGGAGATTCATTGTCTTGTTATACCATGAATGCTGTGTGTCTGGCAATTTCACACCAGAGTATTTCAAAAACCCTTCTCCTTGCTGGCAATCCAGCGGCGTCTTCCTCACGCACCCACCCGACCAGTCTGACATTGCCCAATACTGAGGATATTTTGGCACAAACCCTTTCAAGCATCCACAGGCAGGGGAATTATTTATGTCGCAACTTCCATAAGCACCACACAATGCATACCTATCACAATTATCCATCTGAGCTGTCAAATACAGGTTCCACCCTTGAGTGTGGTCGATCCACGTGAAACGTTGGAGGACACCATACGGGTTCAAAACCATCCTCGAGACAACCGAGCTATCCGTGAGATTATAGGTGTAATAGACCTCCTCCTTGGTGAATACAAACTCGAAGTTGTAAATTGGGTTTGGTTTAAGATTTGGCATCCCGCTGAAGCGGAGGCCATTCCACGGTCCAGAACGGAAAGTAATGATAGAATCCCTCCTCAGGAAGAACTGGGGCACTCCACTAGGGTCGATCCCGTTTGTGCAATCACCGGTGGAGGGATCATTCGGGCTCTTCCAGGATGTCAGGATGCGGTTAAGGCCTGTCCTTAAGTCTATGCCGTACTTCATAGCTGGAAGAAAAGTATCACCCGGGTAATCAAAACTCTGCCACAGGTACTTACTTGGATCGGTGTCATTTTCAGGTCTCAGGACAAAGTTCCCTGAATCTAGGAGCTGAGCCACAACTGCACCTGTTGCAGCTAAAGATGAGTTCGAAGACCAAACAGTGCGATTATCTCCACTGAAAATGGCGAGAACCGCGGGATCAACAATCTTAACGACTCCAGAAGAATCATTCAGGGGCAAGTCTCTATTGGCAACCCATACTACCGTTCCGCTAGATATTTTCTTGTACCATATTCCAAAATAGCGTAATCCTGACTTTCCAGGGCTGAAGAATCCTAGCTCAAAGTTCCCGCCGCTCGAGACTATTGTATCGCCATCTCTGATTGATTGGTTTTCTGCAATAGTGTCCAGAGCAGCAGATACAACAAAAATGCAGCACAAAGTGGACAAGAGGATGAATTTGGTAGAGCCTACCATGAACGTCTTCAATCTTCTCATCAATCTCTTCGATGACATCGGAAGTTCATATCATTAAGAGAAGAATCCGAAAAAAAGAACTCTAACAAACCCCCATGGTCTTCCTTCTGAACTATGAATGCCCAAAGGAATTTCAATTTTCTCCTTCCGGAGGTGGCGAGCACGTTTGGACCCCTAAGAATTTTATTGGGCAGAGCACTCAGCCATTTTGTTTGAAGAAATCTGGCCAACTTGGCGAGTGCTCATTCTTCGACAAATTATGACTTTGGTACCGATGCAGTTCTCATTTTCCATTGACTTTTGTTCATTCTCGTGAGTTGACCTAACATAGGAACAGTAGCGGAAAATGACGAAACGGTCTCTACTCGCCTTATTTTGCCATCCCATCAACTTCCCAAACGGAAGTACATATCTGATCTCACACGGTGTCCTATTAATGTTAACTATCTGATCTCACACGGTGTCCTATTAATGTTAACGATCTCGAAGATTCTACTAGAAATTATTCTTTTCTTAAATGCCAAATCTTCAAATCATTGTGAATATAATTGCTCTTGACTATGTCCTATTTCCACCAACCCAATGCCCACTCCCCCTATATTTATAAATAAATAGTGGACAGTCAATTCTGGGGGTTCGCTCATAAAAGAAAACTGACTATTTAAATCAAAGATAGATAGCTGATGGAACATTAATAATTTATGACTCGAGTCATTGACAGTGGGTATATTTGAATACTAGTTCTCATACCTGCACTAGCACATCTTTAAGAAGAAATTTCTACCGTTCAATTGCTTATAGTTCTAGAAAATGGGAAGTTACAAGTCTAGCAGGATTGCTTTTCCTACAGGGCAGCCGGAAATTTACTCCACAGCATATCATAAAGGAAAAATGAAATCAGAAACCCATTTCACATCTACCAGTCAATCTGAGTTGTCCACTAATAAAATGTACGTGGACTTTGGAGAAGAATAATGGAGGATTGGAATGACATCTATTTGTGTCCTAAGTTATGCAACTAATTATTCTGACCGTGTTTATAAATCCTGTGATATCTTTGGTGGGTCCAACCATGCTTTAGAATTATACATTTGACTAATTCTGTTCTCATTTTTTTTCTAGGTCTATTGCTGACAGCTCTTGGGTAACTTTCAGAAGTTTCGGTGGAATTGAGGCTCCGTTCGTTTCACGGAGGACAACTTCTAGGAAAATATTTTTTGGATTTTCAACGCTTGGTTCATTTTTTAATTAATTTAAAATTTTTTTTTTTTTTTTTTTTTTTCTTTTTTTTTTTTTTTTTTTTTTTTTTTTGCTTCTTCCTCGGCGGACTGACGGACCACCCACTGCTGCTGTGGTAAATTTCCCCAGAAAATCAAATTATATACCAAATGGCAAAAAATGTTTTTGTAGTTCATTTTCAGCTTTCAACTGAATTTGAAAAATATTGTCATTTTCATGAAAAATATTTTCGAAAAATTTTATATTTTTCGTGAAATGGACGGAGCCTAAATAGTCGTCAACCAATGTGGAGATTATTGCCAATGGTTATATGGGCAAAAACAAGAAGAAAGGGTTCCAACTTCCAAGCTATTAGAATGATTCTTGTTTAAAACGTCCAGCATGAGTTTTTGATTGCCGGGCATTCCGCTACAGATTAATCCTAGTGCATCAGTAACAGTGAGAAAGTATCATGAACAATTTCCGATCTTATATCAGTCTGTTTTGCACATCAATAGGGACCGTGCTGCCAAAAGTGGTACATTTCTGTCACAGTCCCAACACATTTGTACAGTTACGTTTGAATGTATTGCTACGAAGCGCAGTTCACCGAGGAGACAACAATGTCATGTTGATTTCGTTTGGATGTGTTCTTGAAACAAGTGCCTTCCATTGAAGAAACCTGGCTCTTTTGGAAGAGGCAGTTCAATGTCACTTCCCAGCATCAGAACCGCCGCAGACGTGCTCGGCCTATGCTCGGGGCATTTTTGCACACACAATAGGGGCATATGTATGGACGTTAGTACCTCAGAAGGAAATTCTTGATGTTGGGAGGTGAAAAAAAATTTCTGAGCTTACATTTCCCTGGTCTGGATGATGGAAACCCTCCGTTTCTCTTCCTGCTGACCGTCTCGAGCACCAAAGTGCCTTGGCTAAAGACATAGGATATTGGTAAGAGAACTCCTTTACATCTTCCCATCAAATGTTCGAGTTTCAAAGAACAGCCGAAAATTTGAACTTACGGTGATCTTAACCTGTATATATTAAAAAGCGAAAGGTTCATAAAAAATAACAAATTAGCTGGTTACGTTGCTGATGAACATATAGAATCTATAGCTAAGATGGCCACCATATCATCTCCTTTCATTGAAAAAAGGTTTGCCGGACAATAGAATAGCATAATGCATTCATCGAAGAAGAGGACGACCTATTTCTTGAGGATAGCATGCGCTATTTATTGCCTGGTAGACAGGTGCAGCACGGCCTTCTCCAAGTGTATCTGTCGAGAAGTTAATGGTAGCGATAGCTACTGTAGCCAAGTCGAGTGAAGGTAACTCAGGATCTTCCTTTCGGCACTCGGAGGTGTCTCCTGATTCAAAACCTTCGCTGCTTTGGCCTGCGTCTAGATTACATTCAAGTGCATTGCAAGGACCCGAGAAACTTCTCTATAAAATCCGATCGGTGAGTCCCTGATATTTGCCAGAGCATGTGAATAATGAAAAGCATCGGGGAAAGTTGATGGGATGGTGAACAAGAGTGACATCCGGAGTACCTTCCCGTCAGCTTCATTTATATAACGGACAAATGCTTTCAATGGATTTGATTGAGATCAACATACTTCTTCTCTTCATGAGAAATCTTTAGATGTAGCTCCATTGCTTATGTGGAACAGTAATTAAAATTAAGGAATAAGTGCACTAGAAATCCTGAAACATCACAAAAGTACAATTAAATTCTAAACTTTCAAAAAATATAATTAAGTTCTAAAACTTATCACGAAAGTGTAATTAAGTCCTAAAATGTGTCACAAAAATACAATCAAGTCCTAAAATTTTAAAAAATGCAATCAAGAAAATAATTTGATTGTACCAATTTGACAAATTTTATGACTTGATTGCAATTTTTGAAAGTTTTAAGATTTAATTGTATTCTTTGAAAGTTTTAGCACTAAGTTGCACTTTCATGACAAGTTTTAAAATTTTCAATACACTTATCCTTAAAATTAACCAAAAACCCAATAATGGCTGAGTGAAATGTTAACAAAGTACACAGGGGTGTACATCGGTTCTATGAGAAACATAAGGCTTTGGTGAGAGACTAAATGAGGGCAACAATAGAATAAGTTATTTGGAGATCTCCCAAGATATCCATTTGTAAGTGACAGAAAAGTGCAGCAACTGTAGCTGATCCCCCTAATTTAGCATAATGAGGAGAATAACAAGCGAGAAAGTGGTGTCAATACGCGCATTATATTCCAGGTACTGCAATATCATGCTGTTCAATAATTTATTGTCAGAAGATGAAGAAGCCCGATCAAAGTACCAGCCCAATGTCGCTGGCAGCGCATCGAACAAATTAAAGGTGAGAACATCATGGCCATTCACAACATCTGTGGCAGCAGAACATAAAAACAATCTAGTAACACATCAGAATGAGAGATATACCTTGAAGACGGTTCATTTTCTTCTTCCTGTTCTGTATTATATAGACAAGTAGAACCAGACATATGAAAAACAGCCCCGAAAGAAACCGCCAGGCCTATGACCAGCTTGTAATTCTTCAGGTTTAAGTGCAGTAGGTATTCACGACTCGGTTCAACGAGGGTGGGGAGTAGTAGCAAGGGCCAAAAGGCCTAGACAAAAAGTAGTTCTTGGCAAGCTTCTCAGATGGCAAAGGGGACAGAAATGAATCGAACTATACACTGAACAGGAGGAGAGCAATTATAAGAAATATATATTGTGACATATTTGGATTAACTCACTCGAGATATTGTCGGCTGGGGGGAGTGGTTGCTGGGGTTAGAGGGTTTGGACAAAGAGTGGCTCTTGACAAGTTTCTAGGATGGCGAATGGGACAGGAATTAATCGAACTATGCATTGATTAGGGGGAGAGCTATTAACTCACAGAGGCGCCTTTTGACATGACAACAAACTTTACATTGGAACTCCAAAGTTCAAGCGAGCCCAAGCTATAGTAATACTAGGATTGGTGATCTCTTGGGAAAATGTCTGCTTGTATGTCTAAAGACAAAATCATGAGGCTCGGTATGAGATGGCCTAAAGTAAATAATACATTGAGTGAGTTAATATATGGATATCACAATATGTTATCAGAGCAGGATCCCCTCTAATAGGTGTATGATTTTGGGGCAAACTGGATGAAAGCAGGTGGGCTTTTAAGGACCTAGTCTAATGAGGGGTAGGAGTGATTGCCGGGGCCAAAGGGTCCAGATAAGGAGCAGCTCCTAGTGGATTCTAGGATGTCGAAGGTCGCAGGAAAAATCAAAATCATAAATCGAACAAGAAGATAATGATTCCGAGATATATATGTAAATATTGGAATTAATTCATGGAGGCACCTTTTGACGTAATGATAAGTTTTTCCTTGGAAAAATGCCTATTTGTACGTTAAACGACAAAACCATGAGGTTTGGTATGAGATAGGCCAAAATAGACGATATATTGAGTGAGTTAATCCAAGCATGTTACAATATGGTATTGGAGTTGCAGCCCTCTAGTAGGTGTGTAGTTAGGGGATGAATCAAGCAAAAGCCGGTGGATCTGTAACGATCTAGTCTAATGACGGCAAAGAATGGTCATCGGGGCCCAAGGGCATAGACAAAGTGTGACTCCTAGCAAGTTTTAGGATGGCGAAGGAAATAAGGATAAACTGAACTGTGCATCGAATAGGATGAGAGTGATTATAAGATATATACGTGAAAATTGGAATCAACTCACGGAAGAGCATTTTGATGTAATGACAATGTTTGCTTTAGATCTCCAAAGTTAAGTGAACCTAGGCTAGAACACTATAAGAATAGATGATCTCCTAGGAAAGTGTATGCTTGTATGCCAAATGACAAAATCGTGAGGTTCGGTATGAAACCGGCAAGTTAATCTAGGGATATCACAGTAGGGGCTTAGAGACGCAGCAAAAACATAGAGATCAGGAGGTTAATTCTATAATAATATGAGAGGCCTTTCTATGATTTAGCAAATTCTTGTTTGTAATATCTCCATCTGATTCTGAGGCGGTCATAAGACCTGTCATTGCCAATCATTAAGTGCTATGACTTTTAAAACGTGCATAATTGAGTGACGTGGGCGATTTCCTTTATCGAAAAATTATGTGACATTAATTTAATATAATATCGTTGGCCTGGCTTGCCGGGAGATGATGGCATGATGTCATCAAACTTGTGTAGATGATATTGACCTCTTTCCTTGTTCCAAATTGACGTATATCGTGAACCCTAACTTGAGGTATTGGGGTTACATTGACGTATTGGAGCTCTTTACTTCTGAAATTACGAGTAGAATTTGCAGGTGATTAGCGGTCCTCACTCTTCTGTCGCACTCCAAAATGTTTCATCGGTCAGTTTTCTTGCCCTCCCCAATTACGAGGAGGGATATTCCCTTCAATCCCCGACAAAGTCGGAACTCCGAAACGTCCGCAATTCGGCCGAGTACTTCCGCAATCAAGCAGATTGGAGTCGCTTAACATAATCATGAGACGGACGATTTTCTTGGATTAAACTGTCAAAAAAAAAAAAAAAACACAGAGAGAGGTCAGGTTAGAAATATTTTTATTAAAGTAATTCCATTTTTATTAAAGCAAAGAAGGATAATGAAAAACAGCTCTATTTGTTGCCCAAAAAAATTCCATTTGTCACTGAAATGAATGATTGGACATTTTTTTTTTAAATAATTATTTATATTACTTGAAATAATTGGTTAATAAAAACATTTCATTATCGACAAATTTTTTTATCTAAATATTTTTATAGACAATGAATTTTTTTCTTCATTCGTTCATTTTCGTAAGCGATTATTTAAGAAAATATTTTTCAAATAATTTATTTTCCATAAAATAAAGACACTTGGATTATCGTTTAAGTAGGCCAAGATTACAACAGTGACAGAAAAGAGATGAGTGAAAGATTCGTTTCTTCTTAAAGAATTGGATCTTCAATGTCAAACTCTCCTAAGACAGGGATATCTACCAAACCTCTTGGCGTAAGACTTTTAACAACAGACAAATTTTGGAATCGGGCAGGAAACTTCGTCCCCTCAAGAAACTTCAGAGTTGGCGGCATTTGACTTGGACTTGGTTATAGTCATCTGCAGATCTGTACTTGACGGAGAACTTCGGGTGGATGGAATACGAAGGTCACAAGCCAAAGAAACACCCGACAAACCCACCATGTCAAGTAACCGAAGAGTACGACGCTGGAATAACTAAGAATTGGTCGGACAATCTTCTCGGGTCGTTAACGGACGCCCCCATCAGGCTTCACCCGTGATGCATGTGCTTGGGTGAAGTCTCGCCTTCGTTGGTGACGGAGGCTTAAACTGTGAAATGCTCTCTGTTCAGCACGCGAGTCGTAGGAGTGAGTGACGGTACATTTTTTATGTTCTTGAGTTGCGCTGTCGAAAGCTGCTTCTTTTCCCAAGAGATCCTTTGATGCCAGACAAGGGTGGAAACATGATTGTAAGTCATTTACTATACACTTTGTACATTCATCAGTCCTTTGAGGAAGATGTTTTAGACCCTGCATAGCTAAACCTGTCATTGAAATTAATGACATCTCAATTGAAGACTCGGAATCGACCGCTATAATATTTTGCCACAAAAGCATCATTTGCCATCTTGGAGAATAGTATGAAGCAACTAGGATACTTCATCCCTGATTAGAAACAGCCATTCAGAGTTTCTTACATAGTGCTATCCTCGAAGCATCAATAAAATAAAAAAATGAGAGGTACCATGACTTACAAATTCTGATCTTAATATCTACTGCACCTTAAAAGAGGAGCATGTGGACAAAGGGATGCATATCTTTCACAGACCCAACACTTTGCCTCACTATTTTTGTGAGTTACATCACAACCGAAGCGTCTTTTATCGAGGAGACAACAATGTCATGGTGACTTCATTTGGAGAATGCACCAGATGGCCATAAGTGTGCTCTGGAAGCGGCTTCCTTTCATTGTAAAAACCTGGCTCTTTTGGAAGAGGCAATTCATTGTCACTTCCCAGCATCAGAATCAGCGCAGACATGCTCGGCCTATCCTCAGGACATCGCTGCACGCACAATAGAGCAACATGTATAGACCTTAAGACTTCAGCAGTATTATATGACTCAACCAACTCATCAAGCAGTTCCATGGACCTGTCTTCTGTAAAGAGTCTCCAAGCCTGAACCAAAAACTCCAAACCATTAGGGGCAGTTCTTGATGTTAAAATTAAAGGTGTTAAAAATCAGAACTTACATGTCCCACAAGATTGTGACAGTGGTCTGGATGACAAAACCCTCTGTTTCTCTTCCCGCTAACAGTCTCAAGCACCAAAACGCCATAGCTAAAGACATCCGATTTTATTGAGAAAACTCCATCAATGGCATACTCTGGAGACATGTAACCACTGAAGAAATTGATAGGTTAAGGACTATTAGTTCAAAAGCAACTTTAGAACAGAGGTCATAACTTCAGATAAAAGTCCTTACTAAGTTCCGACCACTCTGATAGTGTTTGCCTCTGTCTCATTCCCTACGAAGCATTTAGCCGAGCCAAAATCAGAGATCTTAGGGTTCATCACATTATCTAACAATATATTGCCAGCTTTTAGATCTCTGTGGATGATCCTGAGTCTGGAATCTTGATGAAGGTAAAGAAGCCCCCTGGCAATTCCACTAATGATGCCAAAGCGAGTTGACCACTCAAGTAGCTTTCTCTGGTTTTGATCTGCCAAATTTTCATTCGCGTCAGTAAAGCATATTCCAATTCAAATATAGAACCAAGGCATTATGTCTGTGTTTCATTGAACTAATGGTACTGCTACTGTTCTGTTTCCTCTCCATTCCCAAGTAAACAACATACAGGTGCTAAATCCAATCGCTAGACCTCTTGACAAACGACCCAGAAGCCGGTGCTACTTCAATAGTATTATAAAGCTTACAAGCTCTAGTATGCTTTATGGAATTGTGGAAGTAAGACAAACCAAAGAGACAGGAATCCAAGCTGTTGTTGGGCATGAACTCATAGATCAACAAAACTTCTTCCTGAATGCAGCATCCCAGAAGCTTCACAAGGTTTCGATGCTGAAGCTTCGAAATAAAGAGGACTTCATTCTTGAACTCGTGTAGCCCTTGCCTTGAGTGCCTTGAAAGTTTCTTCACTGCGATTTCTTGGCCATCCTCCAACACCCCCTGCAAATTGTTGTCATACATCAACTTTCCAGTTATTTTGCTTGCTATGTTTTTGGTGGCTTAAATTCTCACAGTAATTTCCTTTTTGAAATTGAGTTATTCAGCTTCCCATCTTCATCTTCAAATCATGTGTGAATTTTTAAGAAGAGCTGATAGTTTAAAAGCTTGTGAATAATATCAATCAATATATGAGTAAAATCAGGGAAAGATTGCTGAAATTACTAACAAGCTGATTTAAGTTGCCGATGAAAGTTGTGAAAATAATAACTAAAAGGGCCATCACAGTCCTATCCTTTCAAGAACTAAAAGAAGGTCTACAGGACGAGCATCTTCTAATGTAAGTACTACACCATGCTGAAGAAAACAGGGGCAGTTTATCAAATAGAAGAGTGTACTTCACAAGGATAGTGTGCATTGTTTTATCACCTTGTAGACAGGTCCAAAACCGCCCTCCCCCAACTTATTTTCTTCTGAGAAGTTATTGGTAGCAATAGCTACTGTACCCAAGTCAAACACTGGTAACTCAAGATCTTCCTTTTGGCATTCAGAGTTGTCTCCTGATTCAAAAATGCCATCTTCACCTGCAGCAATAAGAAAGATGTGGTCAAAGGACACACAGGATATAAAACGGTGCTATGACAGAAATAAGACATCATGTGCAAACAAAAAGAGTGCAGTAATGGAAAAGATACTTGGATATCTAGCAAAATCCATAGTTGCATGTAAGAAAAAGGCTAGTTCAAAAGCTAATTGGAGTGCCCAGAAAATCATTATGAAGGGGTCTGCTTTAAATTCCCTCTTTGTTCTGAAGATTTCTTTTTTTTTGGTCATGAAAGTCATTTTCTTCCTATCTAAGGTAGGCTTGGCTAATCCTAGCAATTTACTTAATAGCATAATGAGTAAAATCAGTTAGGTATTTGAGTTCACAAAATGAGAAAAACACCATAAATAAGAAGTTTTCACTCCAATATCATCGTATCAAAGAACCAGCAGATTAGGAAGTCCTATTCATCAACTAGTCTAGCATACACTGGGAGTGCACGGAACAAACTACAAGTGAGATCGCTGGCTACACAAAGTATAATATGGTTTACCTTTAAGATGCTTCATTTTCTTCCTCTTGTTCTGTAGAATACAGAAAGTTAGAACCAGACATAGGGAAACAACCCCGAAAGAAACTGCCAAGCTTATGAACAGCTTTTGCTTCGTTTGCTTTGACTGTAGTAGATCTAAGACAAGCAGCACAGCATACAGATCAAGAGTTAGAACCAGGTATTACGGGTACAACACTTCTTTAAGTGATTAGTCAAAGTCATGGGACCATTTTTCTCTTTGGATTTCA
This sequence comes from Eucalyptus cloeziana, assembly GCA_014182715.1. Taxonomy (NCBI): domain Eukaryota; kingdom Viridiplantae; phylum Streptophyta; class Magnoliopsida; order Myrtales; family Myrtaceae; genus Eucalyptus; species Eucalyptus cloeziana. The sequence continues at coordinate 38,128,985 of CM024639.1, forward strand.
GCAAATTCTTGTCTGTACTCTATGAATACCTGATTCTGAGGCTGCCATCCTGATGTAGAGGTCTTGCCCATTTTGGTTTAGCTCTCTAATGTCAATTAACTCCCCAAACCACAGCAAGCAACCACTCCCTCCTCCTCTGATATCCAAGTTTGAATAAGCCATACAGGAACAATTTTTCTTGCAAACTTCTTTGCATTCTTGAAGATCCATAGTCTTATTAAACCAGGAATTACCTGTATCTGGCAATTTCACCCCAGGATACTTCACAAATATGTCCTTTCCACAATCCAGAGGAGTTTTCCGGACACACCCATTTGACCAATCCAAAATATCCCATTCTTGAGAGTACCTGGGAATGAATCCTGTCAAGCACCTGCATACTGGGGACTCATCAATCTTACAGCTGCCATAGGCACCACATAATGCATAGGTGTCACAGTTGTCTATTGGAACAGTGAGGTAAAGTTTCCAACCCTGCGTACGATCAATCCAAGTGAAGCGTTGTACGATGCCATTTGAACTTAATACCAGCCGGGAAATGAACGAACTGTCAAGGAGCTCAAAATGGTAGTAAATCTCATCGTCAGCCAACACAAATTCGTAGCTGTAATATGGGTTAGGATCTAGATTAGGCATTCCACTATATCGAACACCATTCCATGGTCCTGACCGGAACTCAACAACTGAACCTTGCCTCAGTAGGCTTTGCGGGAAGCCATTTGGGTCAATTTTATATGTAAAGTTACCTGGAGAAGGATCATCAATGCTCTTCCATGACGTCAAATAGCGTTCAAAGCCCGTTGTTCTATTCCTTCCCATCTTCATGCCCGCTAGAAGCGTGTCTGTTGGATAATCGAAACTCTGCCACAATAAAAAACCAGAACCAGTTCCATCTACATCTTTCACAACAAGATTTCCTGAATCCAAGAGATGTGCGACTGGATTTCGTGCATCTGTGGATGAGTTAGATGACCAAATTTCACTTCCATTTGCGTTCAGGAGGACAAGACTTCCCGAGCCGGTAACCTTCAAAGTGCCCAATGAATCCGCAAGTGGGGTGACTCTATTTGCGACCCATACTACTGTCATTGTGGCTACCTTTTTGTACCATATCCCAAGATACCGCCTTGACGGGACGCCAGTGCTGAAGAATCCTAGTTCGAATGTCCCACCACCCGAAACTAGGCTCTCACCATCTTGGATGGATTGATTCACAGTGATGGTATCTAGTGCCTCGGAAACTTGAGCAACGTAAGGCGAAGAGGCATAGAAAAGAAAAATCATGGAAAAAGACAGTACGGTTCTCATTCTGTTTGAAGCTCGCCAAGATTATCACAATGGCTGATTGAACAACCACTTAGGCAAGTCACAATTAGTATTGTGACTAATAGGGTGGCATCCATTGAAGTTCAAGGTCAACGCTTGCAAGTCATTCAGAGATACCTACCAAATTTCTTGGCGCAAGTATTTTTTTTTTAAGTTTTAACGAGAGCAATATTATGCAAAAATGGAGATAGCTTGGAATCTTCCACGAAAGAGGTTAGCTTATATTCTTTTAATCAACTTGAACCAGTTACAAGTTTTTGTATCAATGATTCCAAGCTCTAAGCCCTGCGGCCAAAGATGAGTGGCTCGTTCCGTTCACAGAATGGGATGACTGGAATTTTCTGTAGTCGACCCTGGTGATCAGAAGACTAAGTATAAATCGGTAATTTTGTAATTCTGCGCTGCCCTGTGATTAGAAAAGGATGAATCTGTGGCTCGTATTACTAGCTACAGCTGATATCACCTGTTAGATCACCGAAAAACTTGCTACACCTATGTAAGGATTGCTGTTGACTATTGCTTCAGATCATAGAAAAGTTTATAGTCATGCGTGAATTTTACCAACTATAGATAGGCTGAATTTCTTAAAAAACCCCTCAAACTTCGTGATTTTTTCAACTTCAAAACTATATAAACACTAGACTCTCTTGTTGTTGTTGTTCTTCTTTTTAATAACAAATGTAGCATCCCTTAGTTAACGACTGAAGTGGATGACATTCTAAGATGACGGTTGTTGGGGCAACATATAATATTGGTAATCAAGAATAGCAGTCGATATTTTAAATCAAGAGAAGACAAGTTGTGATTTATTAAAGGAAAAAAGAGAGAATGGGTGGAGGAAGAGACAGAACCAACCACCCTCTGTACCATCGTCAACCTTCGTCTTCTACAACCAACGACCATCTTCATCACTGTTGATCCCTAACAACGAACTACAACAACCAATCACCACCACAGCACAACCATCGAGTTGAGATCAATGAATCAGAGAGAGAGAGAGAGAGAGAGAGAGAGAGAGAGAGAGAGAGAGAGAGCAAATATAAGCATCCTTCGCTTCATCCCCGGCTTTACATGGACAGGTATAATTTGCAAGCTCTATGGTTTTCGTGAAAGATAGGTCTCTGAAAGATTGGCAACTTATTAACTGGTCGATTAAATACGTTGTTTCGACCAAAACCAAAAAAAAAAGAAAAAAAGTACTTTCTCTAAGCTCATTGACGTTTCCCCATGAACAAAAGTCAAAAGATCCATTTTGATCCATTTTGGCGTTTCTCGTGGCCAAGGTTGCTACAAATGGTTATGGTCTGGAGTTTTTTTCTCCTTTATATGTCAACAACAAACTGGTAGTTGAGTTGTCTGATGATATAATTGAGGTTGCTGATCTCAAGCTGCGAGAGTGCCTTGTAGTTTACTTTATTGGCAGGAGATTACCGTTCAAAGCAATTGAATTGGCCTTAAAAAAGGCATGGGGACCGAATCTGGTGGAGGTAATGTCTAATGGATAAGGCTTCTTTTTTTTCCATGTGCCTGATGGAGATTTTCGTAGAAAGCTCCTAGAAGGGGGGCCTATCACGATTGCTAGAGTACCCTTAGTTTTGTAGCAATGGCAACCTGCATTGGAGCTAAAGAAAGATAGTCATTTGATTGTGCCTATGTGGATTAGGCTGAGGAAGCTTCCTCTTGCTTTTTGGTCTTTGCAAGGGATCAGCAAGGTGGTTAGCGTAGTTGGCAAGCCGCTATTTGTGGATTTGCGCACTGAACATATGAAGATGCTGGCTTTTGCCAGGGTCTGTGTTGAAATTACAGTGAAACAGCCCAGTTGTGATGCTATAGAAGTTGTTCACAATGGTGAATCATGCTTAGTGGAAGTTGAGTATGAATGGAGACCTATTGCATGTTCAGGGTGTGGCATCTTTGGCCACAAATGTACCCCTACCCCTATTTGTCCTTTTGCTACAGGGGCTACTCAGCAGGCTCCGGTCGTTGCTTCCCATGTTCGCCAAGGTATGCCTTTGGCCCCAGCTCCTCTTGTTTTGAAAGCCCCTACAGAAGTTGAAGGCCAGCGAAGGCAGGTTCAGCAAGAGCAGACTGATTCCACCCCTCTTGCTGCGTCATGTCTACCTACTGATGTTTCTGGCTTGGGACCCCGGCAGGCTGAGACGGGGTGGAAACTTGTTATAGAGAAGAAGAAGAAGAAGAAGGCCCCTTAGCATAAGGAAATCGCCTTGGCGCCTCTGGTTAGATCGAGGGATGAGGATAACATAAACAAGTAGAAGGCAGTTGTAGTACACAGGAGTTTACCTTCTACCTCAACTCGTAATGCCCAGAGAGGATTATGAATTATTACAAGGACGGATGCACATGCCCCCTCAGCCAAAGAGGAGCCGATCATTCTTGGTGAAGATTCAATAGAGTCGGTGAGCTCTAGGAAGATGTCAGTTGGACCGGCAAACCGGATTGCCAGCTCAAATAAACCGCCCCCCCCCCCGCCCCCGCCCCGCGCCCGTCTTCGAAAGCTCCTCCTAGTGCTACGGGTGTGAAGTCCATCCAAGACAAGTTGTTGGACCTAGTTCTTGATCCGACACCTCTCTCCTTTCGGCCTGCTCCGCCTTCCAGCCGGAGCAAGCTGCCGATAAGGAGGTAATCCTGTCTCTCCCTCTTTGTATATATGTTTATAGGTTGTTGGAATTTGAAGAGTCTTGTTAATCCCACAAGACAGACTGAGGTTTGAAACTTAGCTATCTCAAACCAGTTGTGTTTGATTGGTGTAGTGGAAACGAAAGTTCCACAAAATGACTTCATTTCCACTTCTGGGATTTTGTTGAGAGATTGGTCTTGGATCTCAAACTATGACTTCTCCCCAAGGGGTAGGATTTGGGTTGAATGGGACCCGGCTAGGGTTAGCTTTGAAGCTCTCGCTATTTCATCTCAAGCGGTGCATGGGAACCTTAAATGGTTGGACACTGGAGTGACTTGCTGCGTGTCAGTGGTTTATGGCGAGCACACGTTCATGCTTAGGAGAGCTTTGTGGGAGGATCTTGTTCTTAGAAGCATTGCTTTGCAAAACTCGGCTTGGCTTGTGATGGGAGACTTTAATGCAATTAAAGACCCATCTAACCGTGTCGGCGGATCCGATGCTTGGATATCGTGTTTCAACGAATTTGGACAGTGCAGGATTCAGATACACTTGGACAACTTCAGTGGGCTCTGCCAGAAAGGCAAGAAAAATCGATAGAGTTATGGTGAATTGTAAATGGAGCCATGAATTTTCATACTCCAAAGCTTCCTTCCGGGCACCGGGTATATCTGATCACACTTCTATGGTGGTCAAGGTGCTTAACCCGATTCCTCAGAGGAAGCCTTTCAAATTTTATGACTTTTGGATGAAGCATCTGGAGTTCAATGCTATTGTTTCACAAGCTTGGGAGGCCCCTGTGGAAGGAGTTCCTATATTTAGACTTGTTTGTAAGCTGAAATATCTCAAACGTCTTAAGACTCTGAATAAAGTTTCTCTGACATATCAGTCAGAACGTCGAAGGCTAGGGTGGCCTTAGAGATCACGCAGGCGGACTTGCTACAGGAGCTTGCTTCTGCTCATCTCGTTGAGCTAGAAAAGGATTAGCGACGTGTCTTTGCTAGGCTAAGGTCCATGGAGGAGTCTTTCTTCAAGTAGAAGTTGAGAGTCAAGTGGCTCAAAGAGGGAGACCGCAATACTAAGTTCTTCCATCAGTATGTCAAAAAGAGACAGTTAAGGAATAGAGTCATCTCAATCCAGGATTCGGAGGGGAACCTTATCTCTGATCCGCAGCAGGTCCAGCAATGTTTTCTTCAATACTTCCAAGACCTCTTGGCGCCGCAAGCTCAGCTGGATAGAACTTCGGTGGAGGAGATCCGTGAAATCATCCAGCATCCTCTCTCAGTTGATCAGGTTAGTTTCCTAGCTCGTTTGTTTACGGAGTTGGAGATCCGGGATACTTTATTCTCTCTAGCTCGAGGCAAGGCATCGGGACTGGATGGCTTTATGATTGAATTTTTTAAATAAAATTGGGAGACGGTAGGGCACCTGGTTACTGTAGCAGTGTTGGACTTCTTCTCCACCGGGAGGCTCCTAAGGGAGATCAATAACACCATTTTGGTGTTGGTGTCGAAAGTGCTGAATGCGTCTTTCGTTGAGGATTATAGGCCCATTGCTTGTTGCAACATTATCTACAAGTGTATTATCAAAGTATTGGCCAACCGGGTAGCAGCAGTCTTAAAGGACGTTATTAGCCTTTCTCATAATGCGTTTGTGAAGGGCATGATGATTAGAGATAACATATTGCTAGTCCAAGAGCTCTTTTCCAGCTTCCATCTTCAACCATATCAGCCTAAGTGTGCAATGAAGGTAGACTTTAGAAAAGCTTATGACACGGTCGATTGGGGTTTCCTTAAGAGAGCCCTCTGGGCTTTTGGTTTTCCCAAGTTTATAACTCGGCTGATTATGACATGTGTTCGTACTCCTAAGTTCTCAATTGCTTTGAATGGGGAGCTTCATGGATTCTTCGCGAGTGGTCGTGGACTTTGCAAGGTAATTCTATCTCTCCCTATTTATTTACTTTAGTGATGGAAGTCCTTTCAGGGATCTTATATAGATGCTCTTTGAAGCCGGAGTTTAAGTTCTTTTGGAGATGTAAGCCCACGAGCCTTTCACATATGTTTTTTGCGGATGACGTCTTCTTATTCTCGGAGGTGGATTTGCCCACTATAGCTATTATTAAAGAAGGCCTTCAAACCTTCTCTACTTGGAGTGGTTTGGTCCCAAATCCAAATAAGAGTGAAATTTTTCTTGCTGGAGGCACGTCGTCCTTAAGAAACCAGATTATCTCTGTGTTGGGATTTCACGAAGGGAACTTGCCGGCTCGCTATTTGGGGGTTCCTATCATTACATCGAGACTCACTAAAGCTAACTGTTGCACTCTCGTCAACCGTATTGCGGCGAAAGTTCAGTCTTGGACTCATCGCTTCCTTTCTCTGGCTAGGCGACTGCAACTCATCAGGTTAGTTCTTCAAGCTATCCAAGCCTATTGGGTGAGTGTCTTTGTTTTACCTATAGCTGTTCTAGATCAGATCGATAAAATCCTCAGACAATTCCTTTGGAAAGGCCTTGAGCTAGGCAGAGGGGGTGCCAAGGTTGCCTGGGAGGATGTATGCCTTCCAAAGAAGGAAGGAGGGCTTGGTATCAGGAGGCTTAAAGATTGCAACAAGACTGCCATGTTGAAACATACATGGTTCTTATTCTCAGATAAAGAAGCTCTTTGGTGCGAGTGGATTCATTCCAAATTTTTAAAGGACAAAAACTTTTGGGTTGCTAGGAAGCCAACTTGTTGTTCATGGGCATGGAAGAAGCTTCTAAGTTTTAGGAGCGACTTTCGAAACGCCTTCTTTTGGAGGATTGGGGATGGCCGCTCTGTCTCTCTTTGGTTCGATAATTGGCACCTTAGGGGACCGCTGAATTTAATCTTTGACTCGCTTATATACAGCTCAGGATTATCTAGACAGGCCTCAGTTGTAGATCTTTTCTCTAATGCTGGCCAGGCTCCCAAAACAGTCCTTCAATTGTGGGATTATCCTCTTCCAACCCTTACTCATGTAGCGGATTGCTGTTGCTAGTGGGAGAACTCGTCGGGCCGGTTCACAATAGCAAATGCTTGGGAAACCATCGGGAGCAAGGGGAACATAGTTTTTTGGCATGATCTCATCTGGGATAATGTAATCACGCCAAGGTATTAGCTTAACCTTTAGCATATGGCCAAGTGCAGATTGCCCACACAATCTCTGTTGTTGGCTCATGATAGAATAGAGAGTGGATCCTGCGCATTCTGCAATGGGTTGCCTGATTCCATAAATCATTTGTTTTTTGATTTCTCTGTCATGGCCGGTGTTGCTTTCTTTTGGGCGGCGAGATGCAATTTGCCTTGGCGAAACAAATCTTGGGGAGAAAATCTCCGGTGGGCCACCTTATTCTTAAAGGGTAAGGACTTCTCTAAATGCATTGCTCGCTTTTCCCTTGGGGCTCTCTATCACATTATTTGGAAAAATAGGTATAGCATCCTATTCAGAGAACAACCCCTTACCATCCCGACTATGAAGAATCATCTTATTAAGGTGGTTAGGGATAGAGCTAGCACCTTTAGAAACGTTGAGGATAGTTTCAGAAACAGAATGTTGCAAAGGAGTTGGGGCATCGATCTTATTATCTTCTCGGGAGACCCATAATCAACCCTGGTTTCAATCGACGCTTCAAGGAAATGCTAGTGCCCTAGTGCTCTAGTGCTCTGGAGCCGATGTCTCTCCTCCTTCGCTGAGGTGTTTGTTTCTTTGCCAGTTGTTCATGCCGTGCCTTTCTAGTTTTCTGTTTGCCTTCTTTTAGGCGTTGCTTTGTGGGGTTTTTTTTTTTTTTTTAATATCATGGCATACTTCCACTCATTATGTTTATTCATCTTGAGTGTAAGTTTTGGTGCCGTGATTTTTTGTATTTTTGTCCTTTTTTCTTTATATTATTACCTTTTATCAAAAAAAGAAAAAAAAAAGAAAAAAGAATGAGAACGTGTAGTAAAAAAGTAATGCATTTCTTCACTGTCCCAACATTTTTTCCCAATTATCTCCGGAGCTAGATCATGCAAGCTGTCGTCCAATGAGCGGATTGTCATTGTGATTTTGTTTGGAGAAGGTGATAATTGGCTTGAAGAAGCGCGTTCTTGAAGCAGCTCCCTCTCAACGAAAAAACTTGCTCTTTTGTAAAGAGCTACTAGTTGTAAGCATGGCTTAATATTTAAATACTCTAATATTGAATTCTTGACCAAATTATAAAGCAATTCCATAAACCTACCCTCTTTAAATAGTCTCCAAGCCTGACCAAATTGATGCCTAAGCATAAGAGGCCATTCCTGGTGTTGGAAGGCAAAAAGACTTAGTACTTACATGTCCAAGAAGATTATGAGGGTGGTCAGGATGCTGAAACCTCTGTTTCTCTACCCGCTAATCGATTAAGCACCAGAACACTAGAGCTGAAGACATCAAATTTCAATGAGAAAATTCCATTGACGACACACTCCAGAACATGTAACGACTGCAGAAACCAAAGCATTGAGAAAACATCGGTGATCGAGCAATTGGAGCACAAAGATCATAATTTTCTGCATTTAGATTGCTATGTTCCAATTACTCTGTTGGTGCTTGCCTCTGTCTCATTTCCTGGGAAGCTCTTAGCCAAGCCAAAATCAGATATCTCGGGGTTCATCTCATAATCTAGCAATACATTGCTAGCTTTACATCTCTGTGAATAAATCCCGGGTCTGGAATCCTGATGAAGGTAAAGAAGTCCTGTAGCATTTCCATTGATGATGTGACAGCGGCTTCTCTACTCTAGTAGCTTGCTGTATGTTTCATCCGTCAAAATTCATTTGCCTAAGTCTGCACATCCAGCAACGTACGGGGAGAAGTGAATAAGGCATCAAGTTTATCATTTTGCCAACTGATGCTTCTCTGGGAAGTTTCCTTTTATACTGGAAGTGGAATACACGAGGTTTATAATAATGGGCCCAAAGCCCAACCCATATATCCCTTAAAATCTCGCCAGGAATCTCCACCGCCTGATTTTTATTTTTATTTTTTTAAAAAGGGACGGACCAACCAAGAAGAAAGGAAAGAGGAAGGTGGTTTCGTCCATGAAGAGGAAAAAGGAATCGCGGAGAGCAGAAAGAAATTTTTGCACGCGCCTATTTCAGACTTGCTGACAAGCCCAGTCGATTTCGAATTCCAACGCTTGGTAAATATTCCAGCTCATTATTCATCTAATTAGAGTAATTTTCAAAATTAGATCATAAATTTGGAGTTATGCGCGTTTTAAGCTACGAAGTCCAATTTTAAAGTTACTAAGCTATAGATTTATGTGGAAATGATAGTAGAGCCTTGTGGAGCCTTAGGGTTTGACAAAAGTTGATTTTGAAGTACGGTTTAATTGGAATGAATTTCTGAAGTTTAGCATGGGAGTTACACATAATTGATAATACAGTTAATCGACAAAGATGAACGTTATTACAAACAAGATCCTTCGTTAGCATGTATAAATTGATTAATTAGTGATTAAGTGTAGCATAGACGAGTCGTTCTTAGAATAGTATTTTACTTAGATTTTGATATCGTTTGCAATTTATTTGTAGGAATATGAGCACGTCAGTTCAAGTAACCTTTAGAATTTGATTTTCAGCTTTCCCATATGAGTGGTGTTATAAAAAAGAATATGAATTAGACACATTATAAGTTAAGAAATGACATATTTGGCTGCATAAAATTGGATTGAGCATCTACTATTTTTTTGTATTTATGAATGGTTTGTGAATCTAGTTTATGAAGTGCATTCTTAAATGATTTGTGATATGTTTGTGCGAAAGATATTTTGACTGATAAATTGAGTTGTAAAAGAATATATATTTTGGTTTATGAAAGGTATACCTCTATGAAAAGTTATGTGATTTAGTTAGTGAACCTGAGTATTAAGATGGATTCTTGTTTTAATTGTGGATTATTGAGGGATTACATTGGTGGAATATACCCATGTTTATGTGAATAGAACCCATTGAGGGGTTGAGTATACATACCATTATCGGGACATCCTTCTAGGCTAAACCACCTATTGATATAGGTGGAGATCTAACTAAGGGGGTTAACCGAGTCACCTTTATCACAGATGGTGGAGTGGACCATATTTGTTTAGTAGAGATTAAATGGAATGGAGCATTGATAATTGATTTGTTATTGTCGATTTACTAGTATTGATTAAATATGAAAAGTCTTGTCGAAAAGGTTTGACACATTGCAATAATTTATATATATGGTATACTAGGTATGGTATTGATGAGTTATGATGTTGTTTTTGTAAAGATGCATAATAAATGTTTGATCTGCTTATAAAAGATGTATTACTTATTGGATATTGGTTGTTATAATAGTGGCAGATTGAAAAGTTTAAAAAAGTTGAAAGCATAAGAAAGAAGAAAGACTCGATAAACAAAACATGGAAAAGTGGACGCTCAATTTATAAAAAGGAAGGGAAAAGAGAGAGGGTTTTGTGCGTACAATCCATGAGGAACTCGCCAAGCTAGATTTACTCTGATTTGCAATGCCTAGTAAGTGCTTGCACCCTTCATTCATCTAATCGGAGTAATCTTTGGGGTTAAGGCTCAAATTTGAAGTTATGTGAAATTTGAACAATGAAGTCCGATTTTTGAGTCATTATGCTATGAGATTTCATGGAAATGTGGATTAAGTGTGTTGTAGAGCCGTGGTGTTTGATTGGAATGAGAATTTTAAGGTTTCACGTGAAAGCTCTGAATTGTGGATTGATTTGATACATGCTACAGTAGAGAGTTTTGTTAGCGCATAAGAGTCGTTTTATTATGGATTAAGCTTATTCCGGCAATTCGTAGTTGAAGTAATCTTTTACTCAATTTTAATATAATTTCTCACTTACTTGATAGGATTGTGAGTTTGAAGATTTGAGCAATCTTTATTGTTTGGCCATAGGCATTCCTAGGTGAGTTGTGCCACCTTTTCTTTGAGTTTATAAACTCATATTTTGAAAGTGATATGAATTAAATATATAATTAGTTATGAAATGGTATTTTGGTTGCATAAAAGTCTCGATCGAACATTTACTACATTTTAGTATTTGTAAATGATTTGAGAATGATTTTGGGAAATGTATTGTGAAATAAGAGATATATGTAATGCTTTGCGAACTAGTTTATGGAATGAATTTGAAAATTATTTGAGAAATCCTTTACGGAAAATATTTCCGGTGAATACACTGTTTTGTGAAAAGGTTATTTGTTTGGCTTTTGAAATGTATTATGGTTTGTGAGATTGATTCTATATTAGATTTCTAATATTGGAGGATGATTGTTTAATACTTAGTATGATTGTGAAGCCATGTAGAGGTTTCTAGATATGCATATCGGTTTAGAATATCTTTCTAGGTCAAGCCACCAAACTGATAATGAGTGAAGACCTTGCTAAGGGGAATCTTGATTGCCTTATCACCAGGCGTTGTATTGTGATCATAATTTGAAATTCAACAATAAATTAGTCAATGAAATGAACCATTGATGTGGATTTTAAATTATAGAGATTAATCAATGGACTTGATTATTGATATTTAAATCGTGATGGTGATTAAACAAGTATTCTTGAGTTGTACAAAATTTTATTTAAATGTCACAACTATGTGTATTATATACTGGGATTGAAGTATGAATTTCTGGTATTACTTTGTATACATGCATTATGGTTTTTTGATTTGCTACTCACTAGATTGTGGTTGTTCATTTTACTCATCTTTCATATTTCTCAATTTATTGGTTAACAGCAAGTAGAACGAGAGTGCTATTGACAGGGACTCTTATAGTAGAATTTTGGGTATGGGCTTAGCTACAATAACATCATTCGCCATCTTGGAGAATAGTATGAAGCAACTAGGATACTTCATCCCTGATTAGCAACACCCATTCAGAGTTTCTGGTATAGTGCCATCCTTGAGCCATTAAAAAAGAAAAAGTACCATGAAGTACAAATTCTAATCTTTAATATCTTCTGCATTTTAAAGGAGGAGCGCGTGGACAAAAGGGATGCATATCTTTCACAGTCCCAACACTTTGCCCGATATTTTTATGAGTTACATCACAACCGACGCGTCTTTTATCGAGGAGACAACAATGTCATAGTGATTTCATTTGAAGAACGTACCGGATGGCCAAAAGTGTGTTCAGGAGGCAGCTTCCTTTCATTGTAAAAACCTGGCTCCTTTGGAAGAGGCAATTCATTGTCACTTCCCAGCATCAGAATCACTGCAGACATGCTCGGCCTATCCTCAGGACACTGCTGCACGCACAATAGAGCGACATGTATGGACCTTAAGACTTCAGCAGTATTATACAACTCAACCAACTCATCAAGCAGTTCCATGGACCTGTCTTCTGTAAAGAGTCTCCAAGCCTGAACCAAAGACTCCAAACCATTAGGGGCAGTTCTTGATGTTAAAAGGTGTTAAAAATTAGAACTTACATGTCCCACAAGATTATGACAGTGGTCTGGATGACGAAACCCTCTGTTTCTCTTCCTGCTAACTGTCTCAAGCACCAAAACACCATAGCTAAAGACATCCAATTTCATTGAGAAAACTCCATCGATGGCATACTCTGGAGACATGTAGCCGCTGAAGAAATTGTTGGGTTAAGAAATATCGGTTTAAAAGAATCTTCAGTACAGAGGTCATAGTTTTAGATAAAAGTCCTTACTAAGTTCCGACCACTCTGATAGTGTTTGCCTCTGTCTCATCCTCTACAAAGCATTTAGCAGAGCCAAAATCAGAGATCTTAGGGTTCATTGCATTATCTAACAATATATTGCCAGCTTTTAGATCTCTGTGGATGATCCTGAGTCTGGAATCTTGATGAAGGTAGAGAAGCCCCCTAGCAATTCCATTAATGATGCCAAAGCGAGTTGACCAGCCAAGTAGCTTTCTCTGGTTTTGATCTGCCAAATTTTCTTTCACGTTAGTAAAGCATGTTCCTATTCAAATAGAGAACCAAGGCATTATGTCTGCGTTTCATTAAACTAATGGTACTGTTACTGTTCTGTTTCCTCTCTATTCCTAAGTAAACAACATACAGGTGCTAGATCCAATCGTTAGACCTCTTGACAAACGACCCAGGAGCCGGTGCTACTTCAATAGTATTAAAAAGCTTACAGCTCTAGTATGCTTTATGGAATTGTGGAAGTAAGACAAACCAAAGAGGCAGGAACCCAAGCTGTTATTGGGCATGAACTCGTAGATCAACAAAACTTCTTCTTGAATGCAGCATCCCAGAAGCTTCACAAGGTTTCGGTGCTGAAGCTTCGCAATGTATAGGACTTCATTCTTGAACTCGTGTAGCCCTTGCCTTGAGTCCCTTGAAAGTTTCTTCACTGCGATTTCTTGGCCATCCTCCAACACCCCCTGCAAATAGTTGTGATACATCAATTTTCTAATTATTTTGCTCGCCATCTTTTTGGTGGCTTGAATGCTCATGGTAATTTTAGCCTTTTCAAAATTGAGGCATTCAGCCTCTCATCTTCATCTTCAAATCATATGTGTGAATTTTTAAAAATAGCTGATACTTTAAAAGCCTGTGAATGATATCGATCAATCCATGAGTAAAATCAGGAAAAGATTCATGAAATTACAAACAAGCTGCTTTAAGTTGCCGATACACGTTGTGAAAATAATAACTAAAACGCCCTTCACTGTCTTATCCTTTCAAGATTTCAAGAACTAAAATAAAGTCTACAGGACAAGTATCTTCTAACGCAAGTATTTAACCATGCTGAAGAAAAACAGGGGCATCTCATCAAATAGAATAGTGTACTTCTCGGGGATAGTATGCATTATTTTATAACCTTGTACACAGGTCCAAAACCACCCTCCCCCAACTTATTTTCTTCTGAGAAGTTATTGGTAGCAATAGCTACTGTTCCCAAGTCAAACACTGGTAACTCAAGATCTTCCTTTTGACATTCAGAGTTGTCTCCTGATTCAGAACCATCATCTTTACCTGCAGCAAGAACAAAGATGGGGTCAAAGAACATGCAGGGATAAAACCATGCTATGACAGAAATAAGACTTATTGTGAACACAAAAAGAGTGCAGTGATAGAAAAGATACTTGGATATCTTGCAAAATCCATACTTGCATGTGAGAAAAAGGCTAGTTCAATATCATTGTATCAAAGAGCCAGCAGATTAGGAAGTCATATTCATCAACTAGTTTAGCATACACTAGGAGTGTATGGAACAAACTGCAAGTGAGATCGGTGGTAGCACAGGATAATATGGTTTACCTTCAAGATGCTTCTTTTTCTTCCTCTTGTTCTTTAGAATACAGAATGTTAGAACCAGACATAGGGAAAAAACCCTGAAAGAAACTCCCAAGCCCATGAACAGCTTTTGCTTTGAATGTAGTAGATCTAAGACAAGCAGCACAGCATACAGATCAAGAGTTAGAACCAGGTATTACAGTTACAACTCTTCTTTAAGTGATTCCTCACAGTTGTGGGGCCACTTTTCTCTTTGGGTTTTAGCAAATTCTTGTCTATACTCTATTAATACCTGATTCTGAGGCTGCCATCCTGATGTAGAGGTCATGCCCGTTTATGTTTAGCTCTCTAATGTCAATTAACTCTCCAAACCACAGCAAGCAACCACTCCCTCCTCCTCTGATGTCCAAGTTCGAATAAGCCATACAGGAACAATTTGTCTTGCAAACTTCTTCACATTCTTGAAGATTCATACTCTTATTAAACCAAGAAATACTTGTATCTGGCAATTTCACCCCAGAATACTTCACAAATATGTCCTTTCCACAATCCAGAGGAGCTGTACGGACGCACCCATTTGACCAATCCAAGATATCCCATTCTCGAGAGTACCTGGGTGTGAATCCTGTCAAGCACCTGCATACTGGGGACTCATCAATCGTACAGCTACCATAGGCACCACACAATGCATAGGTGTCACAGTTGTCTTTTGGTATAGTAAGGTAAAGCGTCCAACCCTGCATTCGATCAATCCAAGTGACACGTTGTACGATGCCATTTGAATTTATTACCAACCTGGAAATGAACGAACTGTCAAGGAGCTCATAGTGGTAGTAAATCTCATCGTCATCCAACACAAATTCGTAGCTGTAATATGGGTTAGGATCTAGATTAGGCATTCCACTATATTGAACACCATTCCATGGTCCCAGCCGGAACTTGACAACAGAAACTTGCTTCACCATGCTTTGTGGGAAACCATTTGGGTCAATTTTATGTGTAAAGTTACCCGGAGAAGGATCATCAATGCTCTTCCATGACGTTAAATATCGTTCGAAGCCCGTTTTTCGATTCCTTCCCATCTTCATGCCTGCTAGAAGCGTGTCTGTTGGATAATCGAAACTTTGCCACAATAAAATACTAGAACCAGTTCCATCTACATCCTTCACAACAAGATTCCCTGAATCCAAGAGCTGTGCGACTGGATTTCGTGCATCTGTGGATGAGTTAGATGACCAAATTTCACTTCCATTTGCGTTCAGGAGGACAAGACTTCCCAAGCCGGTAACCTTCAAAGTGCCCAATGAATCCGCAAGCGGGGTCACTCTATTTGCAACCCATACTACTGTCTTTATGGTTACCTTTTTGTACCATATCCCAAGATATCGCCTTGATGGGACACCGGTGCTGAAGAATCCTAGTTCAAACGTCCCACCAGCTGAAACTAGGCTCTCGCCATCCTGGATGGACTGATTCACAGTGATGGTATCTAGCGCCTCAGAAATTTGAGCGACGTATGGTGAAGAGGCATAAAAAAGCAAAATCATGAAAAAAGACAGCATGGTTCTCATTCTGTTTGAAGCCCGCCAAGATCATCACAATGGCTAACTGAACGACCACTTAGGCAAGTCACAATAAGTATTGTGACTAAAAGGGTGGCATCCATTAAATATTAAGGTCAACGCTCGCAAGTCGTTCAGAGATATCTACCAAATTTCTGGTCGCAAGTTTTTCTTTAATAAGAGCAAGATTATGCAAAAGCTTCTCTTAATCAACTTGGACTAGTTGCAATTGTTTTGTATCAAGAAAGATTCCAAGTTCTAGGCCGCTTGACCAAAGATGAATGGCTCATTTGGTTCATAGAATTGGAATGACCAGAATTTTTCGTAGCCGACCCACTTAACAGTATCATTGCCATGTTTTTATCTGGTGATAAGATGACTAAGTAAAAATCAGTGATATGCTAATTCTGCGCTGCCCTGCGACTAGAAATTGATGAGTCTGTGGCTCGTATTACTAGCTATAGCTAATATCACTTGTTAGATCACTGAAAAACTTGCTACACCAGTGTAAGGACTGCTGTTGACTGATATACTTGAAATTGCTTCAGATTATAGAAAAGTTACTAATCATGCAAGAATTTTACTAACTACAGATAGGCTGATTATCTTTAAAACTGTCGAACTTCATGATTTTTTTATTTTTTATTTTTAACTTTAAAACTAAATAAAAACTAGAATTTACTCTCTCCCTTCTCTTTTTTTCCAAATGTATCATCCCTTAGTTAATGACTGACGTTAATGACATTCTAAAATGACAGTTGTTGGGGCAACAATTAATCATTGGTAATTAAAAATGGCAATCAATACATTAAATTATGAGAAGTCAATTTCTAATTTATCAGAGGAAAAGAGAGAGAATTGGGGAAGAGAGAGAGAGAGAGAGAGAGAGAGCTAACCACCTTCTGTACCATCGTTCAACTTCATCACCGTTGACCACTATCAACGAGCTACACCAGCCAATCACCACCACAGCACAACCATCGAGTTGAGATCAATGAGGGAGAGAGAGAGAGTAAACATTAAGCATCCTTCCCTTCATCCCCGGCTTTACCTGCACTGGTGCAATTTGCAAGCTCTATTCTATTTCTCTCATGGGTGAATGTATGTCCCTCGGTGGCCACTCTCAATCATATGGTTTTCATGAATGGATAGGTCCCTGAAAGATAGGCAACTTTATCCAACTGGTCAATTAAATACTCTCTTTCGGACCAAAACCAAAAAATTAAATACTTTCTCTAAGTTCATTGGCGTGTTTCTCCATGGTAAAAAGTCAAAACACTCATTTTGAGGAGGGTCTGATCTCTGAAGCACCATGTTGGAATACAGAGTTCTACGTAAAGTTGGTTTTTTCGAGGATTAGAAGGAGAAGGTGTGGTCGAAAAGTAAGGCATTTCTTTCACTGTGCCAGAATTTTTTGGCAGTTATCTTCGGAGCTAGATCACGCAAGCTGTCGTCCATCAAGCATAGAACAGTTGTCACGGTGATCTCGTTTGGAGGTGATAACTAGCTAGAAGAATTTTGTTCTTGAAGCAGCTCCCTCTCATTGAAACAACTTGGCTCTTTTGGAAAAAGCCGTTAGATAGATGAAAGCGTGATATAACATTTAAATATATCAACGTTGAATTTTTGACAAAATGATCAAGCAATTCCATGAACGTCTGTAAATAATCTCCAAGCTGTACAAATTGACGCCAAAACATAAGGGGGGATTCTTGATGTTGGAAGGCGAAAAGTCTTGGAACTTACATGTCCAAGAATATTATGAGTGTGGGCACGATGCCGAAGCCTCCGTTTCTTTCCCTGCTAACCATATCGAGCACCACAACACCAGAGCTGAAGACATCGAATTTCATTCAGAAAATTCGGTCGATGGCATACTCCGTACATGTAACCACTGCAGAAACCAAAGCATTCAGAGACCATCAGCGATCAAGCGATTGGAGCACAAACATCGTAACTTTCTGCATTTTTCTTGCTATGTTCCAATTACTCTGTTAGTGCTTGCCTCTGTCTCATTCCCTGGAAAGCCCTTAGCCGAGCCAAAATCAGATATCTCGGGATTCATCTCATAATCTAGCGTTACATTGCTAGCTTTACATCTCTGTGAATAATCCCGAGTCTGGATCTTGATGAAGGTAAAGAAGTCCCCTAGCAATTCCATTGATGAAGTGAAAGCGGCTTCACTACTCTAGCAGCTTCCTGTGCGTTTCATCCGTCAACAAGTCATTTGCATTAGTAAATTCTGCACATCTAGCAACGTAAGGGGAGAAGTAAATAAGGCGTTGAGTCTATCATTTTGCTAACTGATGCTGCTCTAGTAAGTTTCCCTTTGCACTGGTATACAGGAGGTTGACATGCCAGGTCTAATCACTAGACCACTCGTCAAAAGCCTCCAGTAATCGGTAAAATCATCAAAGAAAGAGTATCTTTGGGCTTATACAAAACTTCCAGCACGCTTCCCAGGAATGGAGGAAGAAAGCAACCCAAAGAGAAACGAGGCCAGGCTTCTGCTGGGCAGGAATTCATAGATTAACAGAGTTTCTTCCTGAATGCTGCAGCTTAGAAGCTTCACAAGGTTGCAATGCTGAAGCGTGGAAACAGAAAGAAATTCATTTTTGAATTTGTGCAGGCCCTGCCTCAAGTTCCTTGAGAGCTTCTTCGCTGCAATTTCTTTACGATCCTTCAACACACCCTGCAGAAGTTCAACTTTGCGTCTTAATGAAAAATTAAATTTTCACCCTAATTTCACCCACAGTAGCTTTGGCTTTTTGGAATCAAGCTTTCAGGTTCTTACCTACATCTCGATCTCCTGTTAGAATTTTTTGGAACAGTTGAACAAGGAACGGATTCATTAAGTGATGAAGCAATGTGACAAACCAGGTGGTCAAATTGCCAATGAACGTATAGAAATTACATCTAAAATGGCCATCATAATTGCTAGAAATCATTGACAGATATCAGGAGATATTCGTGGTTAATCCTAATTGATTGTATGTGATATTGTAATATCTTATTACTTTACCCTAGATAGTTATTCTGTAAACCCTATAAATAGGCTCTTGTGCTCTCTGTTTTTTCTTTTCGTGGTCATATCTTGTGCTCTTTGTTTAGTGATGACACAATATTATTTTTCTCTTCATTCACAAATCTTAATTTAGTATCAGAGCTATCACTATTATATGAGAAAGAGCCTAGTCAAGTCTATTCCATGCCAGCCGTTCCCAACTCTGTGCCAAAGCAGTAGCTTCAATTGCAGCTCAAGACTCCTTTACTGAAGACTCCTTTACTGCTCGTCTTGAAAAAGCGACACCACCATTAGGCTCGTTGCCCTTAGACTAGCCAGATTCTAAAGTATTCCTCAAAAACCGGCCACCAAAGGTATCAACACACGCCACCGGCCACCATGTCTTGAATCCATCAAGTCTGACGCTTTTGAGAGCTAATTTCGACCCATTTCACAACTTGTTTCGCCAAATAAAGATCACCATCAGTCTTGCTGTACTTTGAAGAGTTGGACCTAGGCGACCACATCTCAAAATTAAGCCTCACCTGAGTTGGCACTTAAGGTCCAATATTAAAAAAAAGTGACACTTAAGTGTATCTTTCAAAGTTTTGGCACTTATATTTCCATCCGTGCCAAGTTTTGACACTTGAGGCATCCGACACTTCTCTTGCATCAGTAAGAGTTATCCAGAGTTGATATTAATTGTTCCCAAACTCCGAAACAACTTAATTTCATGCTGGTGAGTTTCCCAGGTCTTTTATCCTGCATTCGCAGCTAATAGAAGTTTGGTTTCCATGTGCATATATTCTGTTTTTCATCGACAGTCGTAATAGAACCAAACTTGGCAGTGCACGCCCCCAGCCCAAACTACTGGTGAGTTTGGCAGGTCTTCGAGGTCGCCAGTTTTAGGGCCAAGGTGTCTGAGCTCCCAATTCCAAGTTTAAAATCAGGCATAGTTCAAGATTCTAGCCATGCAAACGACCAACTCGGCCGTACATGCCCCCAGCCCAAACTCCTTCCTATCTTTCCAAGAAACGGGTGATTATTCCCTTATTTCTATTTAGTGTGAACTAGGACCCTGTTTTAGCTCAAAATCATCGTTACGCAAATTTTGGTATGAAATCGACATAGACCAGGTTTATGTGCCGAGTCCATGCCATCATTCTTGAAGGAAAGTGATTTTGATGGTGATAGGGAACTCAATCAGATAGAAATTTGTTCTCTGAAGTGGAGATTCCCCGGTGAATGGCGGCTGTTACTATAGCAGTCCTATTAAGTGCTGAACTTATAGAAGATATAGAGTTGACGAGATTTTTCTTTTTGGGCCAACGATGCAGAGTTTTTGGGGGGAGATGCCCTTGAACGGGAACTCTTGGCCTTTCTAATACAAATTTGTAAAAGAGGATGTCGGAATCTGTAGATCTAAAGACATTCCATGCACATTCAACCTGCAGCCAAATGGGAGATGCGGTATTTTCGGAAGTATAGCATTGAAGAACTTTTACTTCCATTTTCCACACGGAAGTGTATGGTTCACAGAAAGAGAAAGAAAGCAAGTCATGGCCATTACTCTCTTATCGAGCATATAACACTGTCATGGTCATTTCGTTTGGTTGACTTTGTGAAGTGTTTTCTTGGAGTAGATTCCTTTCATTGAAAAACCCTGGCTCTTTTGGAAGAGGCAATTCGATGTCGCTTCCTAGCATCATAACAACAGTGGACATACTCGGCCTATCATCAGGGCATCGCTGCACGCACAATAGGCCAATATGAATAGAGCGCAATGCTTCAGAAGCATTGCATGAGTTCTCAACCAACTTGTCAAGCAACTGCACGGACCTGCCTTCTGTGAATAGTCTCCAAGCCTGACCACATTGAAACCAACCATTAGGAACAATTCTTTGGCTGGAAGGTGAACAATATTATGAACTTACATGTCCAAGAAGATTATGATCGTGGTCTGGATGATGAAACCCTCTGTTTCTCTTCCCGCTTACAATCTCCAGCACCAATACACCATAGCTAAAGACATCAGATTTTGTTGAGAAAACTCCATCAAGAGCATACTCCGGAGACATGTAACCACTGCAGAAATTGATGTATTGAAACCATCAGTTTGAAAGCAAATTGAGCACAGAGGTCATCACTTTCTGCATTAAAAGTACTTACTATGTTCCAACCACTCTGTTAGTATTTGCCTGTGTCTCATTCCCTGTGAAGCTTTTAGCCAGGCCAAAATCAGAGAGCTTAGGATTCATCTCATAATCTAACAATACATTGCTAGCTTTCACATCTCTGTGAATGATCCTGAGTCTAGAATCTTGATGAAGGTAAAGAAGCCCCCTAGCAATTCCATTGATGATGTTGAAACGAGCTGACCAGTCAAGTTGCTTGCTCTGCGTAGGATCTGTCAAAAATACATTCACATTAGTAATAACTTACAAGGAGCAAGGCATCAATTTATTCATTTTCTAATATGCTACTTTAGTGACAGTATTTTGGAGCTTTCACAAAATTCATGCTTCTAAGGAACTGAGAAATTAAACAAACCAAAGAGAAATGAGTCCAAGCTCCTGTTGGGCATGAATTCGTAGATCAAAATATTTTCTTCCTCAATGCAACATCCTAGAAGCTTCACTAGGTTCCGGTGCTGCAGCTTGGAAACATATAGAACTTCATTTTTAAACTCATGCAGCCCTTGTCTTGAGTTCCTTGACAGCATCTTCACCGCAATTTCTTGACCACCCCTCAACACACCCTGCATATGGTCAACTTGTTTAGGGAAAATAATTCCTTGCCTAATCTTTTTTCTCGCTAGAATTCCACTCACAGTAACTAAATTTTTGGATCTAGTTGTTCAGCCTCTCATCAACATATTCAGGAATACATTCACGAGCAAATTATGCAAATGCAACAGCAAAGGCAGTACTTTACAATCCTCACGTAGCAACAATGTCCTCGAGAATAGCATGCATAATTTTCGTACCTTGTAGACAGGTCCAAAACCACCTTCTCCAAGTTTATTGTTGGTTGAAAAGTAATTGGTAGCAAGAGCTACTGTAGACAAGTCAAATAGTGGCAACTCAAGATCTTTCTTCTGGTTTTCACAGTTGTCTCCTGATTCAAAAACTGTCCATTTTAGCTGGAGCACAAATTATATGAAATTGATTTGCAAATATCTCAGGGTGGCTTCTGCATTAATTCACATTTCCTTCAACTATGATGCTACAAAGGCATGCTCATTGCTAAATATGAAAGCATTGAATTGCGAACATATTAGGATAATATGATCGCGATTGCTAGTGGTTTGTCATTGTTTCGCACATCTGACACTGACACACAAATGCCTTGAACAATTTGGTTGAGACTGACTTTGTCAGTTCATCATGGAATCTTTTAGTGACCTCTCACTGCTGATGAGAAATAGTGGGATAAAATAAATAGAAAATCTTATAACTGTTGGGCTTGGCGAGGATGAATGCTGAATGTGACATGAATGCAGAATCCCCTCCAATAATAGTCTAATTGAATAGAAACTTCACTTCTACAAGAGGGTTGCTAATGTAATGAACATGAGACAAGAAATTCTTGTGCTCAATAATAGAATTGGCATTGGGTACCTACTTGTAAGTGACGAAATGGCTAATGTAAAAACTGGGTATGATGAGAAGCAGAATACAAAATCTGACAGTACTGTATCATAAAGTACGGTTTACCTTCAGGAATCTCCATTTTCTTCTTCTTGCATTGTCGAACACAGATGGTGAGGACCAGAATGAGGAAAACAGACCCGAAAGAAACTGCCAAGCCCATGACCAGCTTAAGCTTCTTTTGGGGTGACGGTAGTAAAGCTAAGAGAAGAAGCAGGAGCACACAGGATCAGGAGTAAGAACTAGGTATCACTGATATTACAATTCTGTAAGCTCTTCCTCAAAGATGTGTGTCCATTTTCCGCTTCAGTATCTAGCAAATTCATGTCTACAATACCTGATTCTGACGCAGCCATCCGGATGTAGAGGTCCTGTCCATAGTTGTTGTACTCTCTAATGTCAATCAGCTCGCTGAACCACAGCAAGCAACCACTTCCTCCATTTCGGATGTCTAAGTTCGAATAAGCCATACATGAACAATTTTTCATGCAAACTACCTTGCATTCTTGAAGATTCATGCTCTCATTAAACCAGGAAGACCGAGTATCCGGCAATTTTACCCAAGAATACTTCACGAATATGTCCTTTTCACAATCCAAAGGACTTCTCCTCACACACCCATTCGACCAATCCAAAATATCCCATTCTTGAGAAAATCGGGGGACGAAGCCTTTCAAGCACCTACACACCGGGGAAGTATCGACCCTACAGCTACCATAGGCACCACACGATGCATAGTTGTCGCATTGGTCTATTGGCGCGGTGAGGTAAAGCGTCCAACCCTGTGTTCGGTCAATCCAAGTGAATCGCTGTACCATGCCATTGGGCATCAATATCTTCCTGGTAATGACCGAACTGTTGAGGAGCTCGTAACGGTAGTACATCTCTTCGTCATTTAAGACAAATTCATACCTGTAGTATGGGTTTGGATTTAAATTAGGTGTGCCACTCCATCGAAGACCATTCCATGGTCCTGACCTGAACTTGATGTCAGAACCCTGCTTCAATAGGAGTTGTGGGTAGCCATTCGGATCAATTTGATACGTGAAGTTGCCCGGAGAAGGATCATCAATGCTCTTCCATGGTGTTAAATAACGATTAAAGCCTGATGTTCTATTCCATCCTATCTTCATACCGGCTAGAAATGTATCCGTAGGATAGTCAAAACTCTGCCACAGGACATTATTGGGATCACTGCCATCTGCATCTCTCACAACCAGATTTCCTGAATCCGAGAGCTGCGCAACTGGATTACGCACGGGTATTGTCGAGTTCGACGACCAGATATCACTTCCATTCCCGTCGAGAAGGACGAGACTTCCGCGGCTAGTAATCCTCAAAGTACCTGATGCTTCTGCAAGGGGTGCGACTCTATTTGCAACCCACACTATTGTCATTGTGGTTATTTTCTTGTACCATATTCCCAGATACCGCTTTGGGGGATCGCCCCCACTGAAGAACCCCAGCTCAAATGTCCCACCAGCAGAGAGTAGGTTCTCGCCATCTCGAATCGACTGATTTGTAGTTATGGTATCTAGTGCATTGGAAAGAAGGGCATTACAAGAGAAGAAGAGAACAGGACACATGCAAAGCGCCACAAAAGCTTTCATGAAGCAGTCAAGTTCTCAAAATCAGCGAATCTGCAGAGTGAGCTAAGAAGACAGGAGAAAGGAAGAAAAGAGATCAATGAAGAATGAAGACCCCTGCAGTCTCAAGGCTGCTCTGGAGTCATAGGCTTTTTCGATGAACTGATATAAAGCCATCAGAAAAAGCCACTAGGTTCAAAGTCAGACCGACAAGACTGCTAATTGTGACATCGGCATAAAAAATCCTTGTATCCTTGTGAGCCCCCAAAATTGAATACGCCATCGACTTAGACTAATTCCAACTTCCCATTGATTGCCTATCCTAACTTTTTGACAATCTCATCATTTTTATCGTGCTACATAAATCTTTAGATATGGCAAGAAAGATGGAGAATGAATTCATGACGAAAATGCATTAAAATTATGAAAGAAGAACAAAGGTAAATACAACACATCCGACTTGAACCTGATCGATTAATGAAAATTAACGAAAATGAGTGGGGAAGGAAAAGATTAAAGTTTAACAATTTGGGTTTATTTTGTTTTCGCTTTCGTGCTACAGATGTAAGAACTTTTATTTGCTAGTTGTAGGATGATTTTTCTCCCCTTATGAAGTTGCTTTGCCTTATTTAAAACGTAATATTGCCATGCCGACTAGCCGACTAGTCAAAAAGCAGAAAAAAAAAAATTGAAAACGTGGAGAGAAGAGAGGAAAAGATGAGGAAAAGTTCAAACTTGACAAGCCGAATTAAATACATTTTGCAGTGTTTGGTAAGGATCCAAGTCCTTAGTTCATATAATCGGAGTACTCTTGAAAGTTATGCCATATATTCGAGGGAAAATTTCAAATAAAGGCTTGAAATGCCCTCAATTTCTTAAACAAGGGTTCGAAGTGAATCTTGTTTTTAGTAAGAGCCCAGAGTGTTGTTATTTTTTCAAATAAGAGCCTAAAGTGACCATGTTAGTATCAACTAAAGAACTGACCTCACCCACTGCTCAATGGCGTTTTCATGCTTTATATTTCTTATTTTCTTCCTCTCTTTTTTTTTTTTTTCACTTTTTTCCTCTTTCTCTCTTAACTTCAAGGAAAAAAGAAAACACAAATTGAAAAAATAAACTGAAGTAGAGGGCTGAGGCTAGCCTTCCCGCCTATGGCGGCCGCTCCATTGCTGGTGGGGCGTTAGCCATGGCCAACGGGGTTACTAGCGCCTCGCCAACCTCCAGCCCTCACTAGAGACTTGGCATTCTTGATTAGATCATGCTTCTTCCGCTAGATTAAGATCTTTAATATCAATGGCCTTTAAGTTTTATTGATAATAACCATTTTCGTTGCCTACCATGTCAGTTGAGAAAACATAATAGCTTGCCGTTTAATCTTAGTGAATCTATCTCTCATGCTCCTTTTAACTTCACAGTTCCGCAAAAAAAACTTCCATTTTTATATATATATTAACAGCTCGACAACTTTTCAATTGAATTTCAAAGTTGAAAATTGATAAAACTTCAGATTTATGACCTAACTTTGAAAATTAATCCATTAAATAAATAATAAGTTTGAATACTTACCCGGCTCTACAATTTGAAGTTGATTCGGCTTGTCAGGCTATCTGGATCGTGAAAATTCTCTCTTTTCCTCTTTTCTTTTCCATCTCCACAAACGCACCTCTTTTTCTCCGCCGAATTCCACTTTTAGAAGAGGAAATGAAATGTTGGGCTTGGGCTTTTAGAAATGGGCTGAGCTGGGCCCATTATTACAGCAAAGTGGGGGAGAGATAAATTAGAGAATAGAAGCAGTGTGGACTAATGTGGTTTTCTTTGTTTCTTTCTTTTTTCCGTGTTTTTTCCATGCTAAGTAATTTTAAATGCCGGTTAATGAGGGCAGAGTGATCGTCAGGGCAAGGCCCGGATGCAACACCCTACACAAGGGAAAAAAGGGAGACCCGGCTGTCCATCAAGGGGAGGACGAAGCCTCAAACTCTGGTTTCAAGGTCTCAGAATATGTAATCTACACAAAAGTATGTCTCCAAACAGCTATTCCCAAACAACCAACCATACCCAAAATAGGTACATCTTGGCCAATGACTAATACCGAAAGAATATGGTTTAAAATCCCATGTTAAAGCTCTCCTCCTAAGTGTCTTCGATCCTGAGGTAATGACATCTCTCTAGTTATTTAAACTTCCCTTTCGGTGTTCAGCTTCATACAACCTTTTCTTTTCCATTAGAATAAGACGAAGTATTAATGCAGAATGCTAAGACAATGAGACATTTCAATGTTTGTAGCTTAAGTGTTCTACAGTGTGCAACAATTTGAGGGGAAGAATTGTTCTGGTTTGCAGTGTACCCTATTGGTGACGCCACTCTCTCACATTCCAGCACTTGGCTCTGCCATCTTCACAACGTGTACATGTCGCCATAGAACATATTCTTCTTCAAATCAGAGAGGTCAGAGGTCATGGTGAAAGCATCTTCTACCGAGCGGATAGTGCTGTCGAGGTAACTTCATTAGGAGAGCATGGTTCGGGCTGGCTTACACGAGCATTGGCGTGAGGCCCTTTTGTTTCGCTGAAAAATCCAGGCTCTTCTGGGGCGGACAGTGCCATATCGCTTCCCAGCATCAAAATCACCATGTACATGGTTGGCCTGTCCTCGGGGCATTTCTGGACACATAAAAGGCCAACGTGTATGGTCCTCATGATTTCTGATACGTTATACGAGTCACTGACCACCGGATCAACAAATTCAATCCGTCCTCCTTCTTGAAATAGTTTCCATGCCTGACCACTTGAAAACCAATCTATTAAAGGGTAGTTCTTGATATTCGGTGAACCAAAAAAAAAGAAAAGAATTTCAAACTTACATGTCCAAGAAGAGGGTGATCTGGGTGAGAGAACCCTCTGTTTCTTGTCCCACTAATTATCTCCAGCATCGAAAGGCCGTAGCAAAACACATCGGACTTTGCCGAGAAAACTCCATTTATTGCATACTCAGGGGACATGTAACCACTGCACGAATAAATCCACCAAGTGCAATGAGCTTGATATCCATTTGATCACAGACATTGCAGTGATTAAAGTGCTTACTATGTTCCAGCCACTCGCTTCGTACATGCTTGTGTCTCATTTCCTCCAAAACTCTAAGCAAGCCCGAAATCAGATATCTTAGGATTCAACTCACAATCTAGCAAGACATTGCTAGCTTTTAGATCTTGGTGAATTATTCTCAATCTGGAATCTTGGTGAAGGTAAAAAAGACCCTGAGCTATTCCACTGATGATGTGAAATCGCTTACTCAAATCAAGCAGCTTCCTCTGCTCCTGATCTGCAGAAGTTCAATTCATGTACTTCAAGGCCTGCACAGTTCATTACTGCAATTTGAAGAAGACAGATGAACTGATTCACACTAACGAATGTTACTCTTATAGACTTCATCAATCTTTATCCTATTGGTAAATGAGCAACGATTCCAAGTTTAATTTGTGTGAGATCTCATGTCATAAAAATGGAGACATTAGTACAATCATCTGTGATGACTGTTTGCAAAGTCTTAGAAGATAGAACTTCATTATAGCATGCTTAAGAGATGTCGAGCATCATGAATCATGACAGAAATCGAACCAAAAATGAATGTATCCAAGCTTTTGTTGGGTATGTATTCGTATATCAGCAACATTTCTTTGTGAACGCAGCATCCCAGAAGCTTCACGAGGTCTCTATGCTGAAGCCTGGCAAGGTGTATGGCTTCGCTTTTGAACTCATCTAGTCCTTGGCCTGAACTCCTTGACAGTTTCTTCACTGCAATTTCTTGACTGTTCTTCAACATACCCTGAAAATAGTCATAAATTGAAGGACCACTTATTTTGTTCACAGGTATTTTTTGGAATTTAATGTTCAATTTATCTCTCCTTTTTTTTTCTCATTCTCAAATTTTGTAGAAATTTTCCACAGTTAAGCCTAAAAGTTCGCAAAAAGTGATTATGTTCGTATTAAATTGACAGAATTGGAAACTTCTTTTTCATCATATTCTCCCAATGTAGTTAAATTAGGCGAATTATTTTCCCAATGTAATTACATTATGCTATGTCCCAGGTTGTAAGGTAGCAAATCCATCCAACATTTGCCAAGAAAGCCAAGACTATTCAAAATGAATTCTTTTCTGGGATTGATCAGAACTGATATATTGCTGAGTGTTTGAGGTGCAAGTGCAACTGCTTTTGTGCAATATGTTGAGACAGTGCGTCCATGCTATTTACCATAAGAGGGTAGATAGGTGCATATTCAATCCATGGATGTCATAATGTATTTTATACAGAATGGCTTGCACTGCTTATTACCCTGTAGACGGGTCCAAAACCGCCTTCTCCAAGCTTGTTGTCTGTTGCTAAGTAGTTTGTAGCATTAGCTATCGTGGCAAATTCAATAACCGTGGCTCTGGATCTTCTCTCGAGCCTTCCACATTTTCAGATACTCCCAGTGATGTACATATCCCACCTACATCAAGGAAAATAGAACGTTTCACTCAGTAACATCACACAAGAAAAATAACAAACTAATCAACAATTCAGTGGATTTGGACAGACCCACAAAAGAAAGCTATCTATGCATTACTTCCCCCTTGTGTTCCAAAGAATTTATTCCAAGTTTTCGAAAAGCCATTTAACCATTTCAAGAAAATTGACACCCTTCTGGTTAGAGACTGCGATCATTAAGATTGTATTATTTTCAAATCAGATAGAATGAAAAATATCTGACATGAAATGAAATCTTCAGCAAGTTGCACATTTTCAGATTCTTCAGCCATTGCACAACATAGAGCCTACACAATTATTTTTGGTTGAAACGATTCCATAATTCCAGGCATTTCTCTTTCAAGCAACTAGGCATTTGGCCCAGTGACAAGGGTGGGTCGAGGGGTGGAGTCGAGGTCAGGGTCAGATTCAGAACCTACTGAATGGAAGTTTATACAGGAAAAAAGGGTAGAGGTTTTTTTTCATATAGCATTATTTACAGAAGAAAAATCAAAGTATGGGGTTTGGGACATTGCATAAAATACATACGGTTTCAAATTCTTTGGCCATGGTGAACCTTTGTCTCTAAATTCTACGTGCCGAAATAAATGCATATGGAGAAAATTTGAAATCAGTAATATTCTAGTGAAAGACTTCGTAGATATCATTGTCCTGCATCATAGCCATTCGAAAGAGCCGTTGGAGCACAAAAAACATTGAATCAGAAATGTTAAAGCGTACAGTGAGGGTGTTAAATGAAAGAAGTCTCTCATCAAGGATATGGTGCAATGCAGGTAGTTAATAATCCTAATTAGCCCATGACTCATTGGTTTGAGCTTTTAAGTAGAGGTGGATTCAATTGAATATGTTGACAGACTTGGATTTGAGCTCTTTGTTGTCTCTTAAGTGAGGGAATCAGGCTCTGCTAAGCTCCAAACAAGAAATGGGATTTATTGAATATTAAAGGTAGAATTATCCGGTGTCTATGTTTTGTTCCTGAGGCTTTCCTGTCTGTGTTTACCGACCGGGAAATTTTCTCGTTGGTAGCAAAATAATACCTGGATCCAGATCAAACATCCTAACATAGAGGTCTTGCGCACCTTCATCGTATTCTCTAATATCAGTCAAGTCCCCAAACCACAGCAAACATCCCTTTCCCCCACCTTCAGGATCTAGATTAGAGTATGCCGTACAAGAACAGTTCCTTTTGCAAACTTCTCCACATTCTTGAAGATCCATGCTCCTGTCAAGCCAGGAGCTCCGTGTGTCTGGCAACTTCAAACCAGAATACTTTCTGAATACGTCTCTTTTACAGTCCAAAGCGTTTATCATAACACAACCAATCCGGTTCAAGGAACTCCAATTTTGTGGGACTTTTGGTAAAAATCCATTCAAGCATTTTCACACTAGGGACATATTGATGTTGCAGCTAGCATAGGCTCCACAATGTGTGTAAAGGTCACAATCATCTGGTGGTCCAACAAGATATAGAACCCAATTCTGTGTTTGGTCGACCCATGTGAAGTGCTGCACAACACCATCTGGATTCAAGTACAGACGGGATATCATAGACCTATCGAGGAGTTCATTGTGGCAGTACATCTCCTGCTCAGTCAGAACAAGTCCATACTTGTAATTCAGATTAGGGTTCATATTAAGCATTCCACCATGTCAGACACCAATCCACGGTCCTAACCTATGAAAGTGCTAGTATGAACACCTAGAGGGGGGTGAATAGGTGTGAAGACAATTTTTGCAAAAGGCAGTAAGAATATTTTGGTTTTTGAAACTAAGTCTGATGATAAGTAGACTTTAAAAGATTTTAGACTTTAACTACAAAATTGAAGTACGAATAAAGTAAAAGAGTTTAAGGACGAGAAAAGGAACATGAAATTTATAGTGATTCGGCTTAGATCAAGCCCACGTCTACTCTCCCACGCTGACAGCCTTCTGGCTGGTTTCCACTAAGAATCAAAACAGAATTTATAATCTTATGATCTTAACTTCACAGTGAAGAGTCTGTACCGCTCTCACAAAGTCTCTCTTTGAGTCTCTCTTTTGAGTACAAGTTTGAGCACAGTGTAAAGAATAACAAATAAATGGTAAGCTTCAGACTTTGGAATTCTTCTTTCACACACTCTTTCAAATGACTTGGAGAGGTCTCCTTAAATACTCCTTCGTGCTTTATCGATCATTAGCACTTTCCAAAGGAATTCTTCCAATCAACCTGTTGGATAGAATCAATCAAGGAGATCTTCAAGCCATTTGAATATTGTGATGAAAGCCCGTCAATCCTGTTCGCCCATACAATTAGGATCTTGGTTTCCATAAGTAGATCATTTCCAAATTAACTTGTCATCCGAAAAGATTTGATGTATCTAAATTGATTCCAATAAAGATAATCAATCTCGTAGGTGATATTTCCATCCAAAAGACCATATATATCCTGTGTGAACCAAACCCTTGAAGAAAGAAAGATAATCACGTGTTTGGATAAGTCTTCATTCTTCACTTGCGTTCAGTCTATAATTTATCAGAGTGGGCAAACTTTTGTTGTAAGATAGACTTTGACACAAAAGTCTAGCAATCTTTAGAATAGAACTTGGATAAGTTTTGTCAGCTTCAAAACAACATAGGAGTTTTCTGTAACAATCTCCCCCTTTTTTATGGTAACAAAACTTTCTTACAAATTTAAAGAACTATATCCTGCAAAACAATGCTTTAGCAGTACATGATAACTTATAAAAACAAATTAAGGATCTAAATAATTTCGATTCTGCAATCACAATAAACTTATTAATCTTGAAGATTCAATCAACCATATCCATAATCACAATCACAACCATTAAGGATTACTGCAGAATATAAACAAACAAGTTCAGTCCAAACAAGTTCAACGTTCAAATTTGCAAACAAACTGCAAACAAATAAGTTCAAATCTACAAACAAATAGTTCAAAGTTTAAATCTGCAAACATTCTCCCCCTTTTTGTCAACAGCAAAAAGAAAGAGAATTTCAAAAAGATAGAATTGAAAAGATGAAATCAATTAGGTTTGTCTGGGAGCTCGAACTAGTCTGAAATCCTCCAACGACTGCACTTCCTCCTCCACTTTGGCTACAGCCTGGGATGTCTGTTGATTCAAAATCTGAACTTTATTGTCAAGAGACTGTACCTTGCCATCAAGAGAGTCTATTGAGGACTTTAAGGTGATGTAGATCTTCTAAATCTCATACTCCATTGCGTATTGTTGAGCCTTGACCTCCAAAAGAAGATCAACCAACCTTGTGTAGTTGGGATCAGTTTTAGTTTGAACACTCGCTTCAGCGAAATGAATTTGTGGAGTGTCACGAGATGGAGGAACATCGACTTGAATACGAGTAGCTTATTGATTGTCCTGATTGGGAGTCTCTTCTTCAATCTCAGTCTTAGGAAAGTGAGATGCAAAGACTTCTTCTGGATCTGCAGGGGACCTGCTAATGCCATCACTAGCAATAGGAAGTTTCTCAAGATCTCCCCCTGACTTGTTGCCTTCAGGTTGAGATGAGACTTCTTCTTCTGCAGCTTTTCTTTCTCAACACTGGATCCCTTCCCTTGTTGATTTTCTTCGTCTTTGGAAGTAGCATCTCCTCTTTCTTCCTCAAAAACTCCTTTCTCAATATCACCTGAAAGTGGTACGGCACTACTTGCTACATCTGAGTCTTCATGGTCCTTCTCCGTTGATCTTTCAGGCTCAACTTCTTCTTCGTACTCATCTTCTTCTCCTTCTTCTGCCTTTTCTTCTTCTTCTTGTTCTTCCTCTTCTGTTTCTGCTTCCGCTTCCGCTTCTGGTTCTACTTCTTCTTCCTCTATTTCTTCAGAATCAACTTCTTGAAGATTCCTCAAGACAAGAGCAGAGATGGTCAGGTCATCCTCCTCTTCTTCATCCATCAGGAGGACATGCCTCTTCTGCTTCTTCGAAGTTGCTTGGGCAACACTCTTCCATTTTCCTTTCTTTGCAGAAGTCAATTCTACCTTGGTTCTACTTGTTGATTCCTGCTTCAAATGCTCAATCACCTTGGTTAGATCCTTCATCCTCATCTTTGAAATCATCTTCAGTCCTATCACCATAGGACTAATGGTTCTTGTACAGAGTGGAGAGGGGAATTGGATCTTGAAATGGCGAAACAACTTGGTGATCAAAGCCGAGTAAGGTAATTTCCCTTTTTCCTTCATAACTGTCCTATACATGTGCAGGAAAATAGTGTGGGGCAAAGAAAAAGCAATGCCATTGCAGATGGCCCACATGATCTTTGCTTCGAATTTGGACACATCAGTCTTTGATGCTGCCTTGGGTCTTAAGCAGTTAATGACTATTTTGTGCAACAAAACACTGGTTGCTGACAATTGAGAGTAAGTGATACTCTTGGTTGGCATCCTGTCCTTCACCAAGAAACGCGTTGCTTGATCGATTGAGATTTGGATCGGTTGAAAGCCACTTCTTTCTATTCCCAGAATGTTAGCGAGGGTGTTAACATCCACAACAAAAGCTTTTTCCCAGACAGTAGGAACCGAATATGAGTCAGGTCAAGAAAAGACAAATTGAAATAAAAGTAAGCAGTTAACTCTGGATAAGCCTCATCAGTCTCAGCACAAAACGTCTCAAGTTGAAGAGCAGCCAACTTTGCCCTTAAATCAACCCTGATCGAGTCTAGGAAATCGAAATCCACTGTTCGAGGGTTTATCACCCCTCTGTTCAACATCTAGGTATAAATCTTTTTGTGTTCCTTAGAATGAAACAATCTCGTTCTTTCTCTAGGAACATAAGCAACCACAACCATTTTGGGTTGAAAATTCGAATAAATCCGCTCATCATCATCCTTGTTTTCAGGATGCTCAGAACTGAAACTAGGGTCAGAAGGAAAATAAAGAAAAGCTTTGTCTACCGAACCTTTTGGCTCTATACCCAAGCGTTCCATCGTTCTTAAAAACACAGTCTCGTTGCTATGCCCATGTCCTCTTAGAAAATCAGTGATAAAAGACATTGGTGTACCACCCATTTTCAGATAACCATAATGTTTATAAAGAACCTGTGGGGTTAAAGTCTTGAGAGGAACAACATCTTGCTCGACTTCATCTTCTAAAGGTTGGTGCAGATGGTTCTATGGAGATTTCTACGAAGAGTTGTGTGGAGAGTCTTCTTCTTGAGTGAGATCGAAATGCGTTGGTCCTTTTGGCATGCTTCGAGGACCTTGATTGGCAATCCGAGAGGACTTTTGCTAGTGTGACTGGGATGCAGACTTGGAGGATTTTGAAGACATGTTTGAGTGAAAAAGATGGAAACTTGTAGAGAAAGTTTGAGAGAAAAAGTCAAAAGAGAAAAGAATCGCGGTTAGGGTTTTGAGAGGCAGTACTCGAAATGAATTGTTTTGGAAGATATAAAGCATTCAAAAAATAGGAAGTTGAAATGACACAAAAGAAAATGCCTTTTCAGAATAAATTGAAAATGGTAACTGCCAAAAATTCAAAATGCGAATTTTAGCAAGAAAAAGATAACTTCTAAAAATAAAAAGGCAAACAATGATTCGAATAAAAACGTACCTGTTCAGAAATTTCATACTACAATTAAAATACTTAGATTGGAGAGATTTCCTCAAGTTGCAGTTCTGAGTCTAAACAACATCAGACTTTAATTGATAGGAGAAATAATATTCAGTTTGTTGCGAATAGACTCAAATAAGCTTTTCTCCAAAGGCTTCGTGAAGATGTCTGCCAATTGATTCTTTGACTCGATGAATTGAATTAGAATCTTGCCATTTTGGACATGATCTCTTATAAAATAATGTTGAATCTCTATATGCTTTGCCCTTAAATGAAGAATTGGGTTTCTAGTGAGATTAATGGCACTTGTGTTGTCGAATCTGATCTCGATGTAGGATTCTTCTATTCCAAAGTTTCTTAGTTGTTGTCTTATCCATAGAATTTGAGAACAACAACTCCCAAGAGTAACATACTCTGCTTTTGTTATTGATAATGTTATAGTATTTTGCTTCCTTGAGAACCAAGATACCAGCATATTTCCCAACAGTTGACAAGTATCATATGTGCTCTTTCTATCGACTCTACAACCGGTTAAATCTGCGTTTGAATATCCAAGTAGTGTAAAGTCTCATTCTTTTGGATACCATAGACCCAACTTTGGACAAGTCGCAACATATTTAATGATGAGTTTTACAGCACTTAGATGAAATTCCCTTGGATCAGATTGAAATCTTGCATAGATGCACACACTGAATAGAATATCAGGTTTAGAGGCAATAAGGTAAAGAAGTGAACCGATCATGCTTTTGTATAGCTTATGATCTACTTTCTTCCCTTCTTCATCCTTGTCTAGTTTTAAAGAACTTGACATAGGTGTCTCTGTCTTTTTTTAATTCTCCAATCCAAATTTTTTGATGAGATCTTTGGCTTATTTCTCCTAGTGAATAAAAATACATTTCTTTGATTGTCTGACTTGCAATCCCAGAAAGAAGGTTAACTCACCCATCATGCTCATTTTGAATTCATCATGCATGAATCTTGAAAATTTCTTGCAGAGACTTTCGTTAGAAGAACCAAAGATAATATCATCTATATAAATTTGTATTAGCAGAAAGTCTTTCCTTTCTCTCTTTATAAACAAAGTAGTATCCACTTTTCCTTTTTTCAAAACCGTTTTGAGTTAGAAACTTACTCAACATTTCATACCAGGCTCGAGGTACTTGCTTGAGTCCATACAAGACCTTTTTCAGTCTGTAAACTGAGTCTGGCTTTCTTGGGTCTTCAAATCCTAGTGGTTGTTCCACATAGACTTCTTCTTGTACGAAACCATTTAGGAATGCACTTTTGACATTCATCTGGAATGACATGAAATTTTTAAAACAAGCAAAAGCAAGTGATAATCTAATTACTTCTAACCTCGCTACTGGTGCATATGACTCGTCATAGTCTATTTCTTCTTCCTGCGTATATCCTTTCGCCAAGAGTCTTGCTTTG
The DNA here is from genome assembly GCA_014182715.1 of Eucalyptus cloeziana. NCBI lineage: Eukaryota > Viridiplantae > Streptophyta > Magnoliopsida > Myrtales > Myrtaceae > Eucalyptus > Eucalyptus cloeziana. Next base: position 38,164,522 of record CM024639.1, read on the forward strand.
TTTCTAATGACTTTTCCTTTCTCATTCATCTTGTTCCTGAAAACCCATTTCGTTCCAATCACAAATTTACCTTTGGGTTTTGGAATTAGCTCCCATACATCGTTGATACTGAATTGTCTGAGTTCTTACATAGCTTTTATCCAGCTTTCATCAGACAAGGCTTCATCTACTCCTTTTGGTTCTATCTCAGAAACAAATGCTAGAGCACTGGACTCTTCTCTTCCTTTGGATCTGGTGCGAATTCCTTCATGAATGTTGCCAATGATGAGTTCTTTGGGATAACTTGACTTGTGCTTTTAGTTGCTATTTGGTTTGAAAGTCTGTTGATCCTCTACTTCGGTTGATTCTTCTCGATTTGCTTGTTATTGTTCTTCAGAAGTTCGAACCTCTTCAGGGGAAGTAAACTTTGTTAAGTCTAGAAAGGGTTCAGACTCTTCAAGTTGAGTCTGATCTGGTTGATTCTGCACATAATCCTAAAACTTGACATTCATAGGTTCTTTCACAGATTGAGTCTTCTTGTTGAAAATTCTATAAGCTTTGATTGATGTTGAATAGCCAATGAAGATTCCTTCATTTGATTTTTCCTCAAACTTTCCAAAATGTTCATTTGCATTTTTCAGAATAAAACATTTATAGCCGAATACATGAAAGTAAGAAACCATAGGCTTCTTTCCTTTATATACTTCATAAGGAGTTTTCTCTAGGATAGGCCTCAAGAATACTTTGTTGGTAATATAATAAGTAGTAGAAACTGCTTCTGCCCAAAATTAAGAGGATATTTTGCTCTCTATCAAGAGAGTTCTGGTCATCTCCTATAAGGATCTGTTTTTCCTTTCCACAACCTCATTTTGTTCTGGAGTGTATGGAGAAGAGAAAACATGCTGAAAACTAGATTCATCGCAGAATTTTGCAAAGTCTTGATTTTTAAACTCACCTCCATGGTCAGTTCGTATGCTTGAAATATCATAACCCTTTTCATTCTGAACTTTCTTGGCAAACTTTGAGAAATAAGAGAATGTTTTAAACTTACTTGCTAGAAAGTATACCCAAGTGAAATGAGAGTAATCATCCATGATTACTAGGCAATATTTCTTTCCACCAATACTCTGAGTTCTGGTTGGTCCAAAAAGTTCCATGTGGAGTAGTTGCAAAACTCGACTAGTAGAAACTTGATTTACAGGTTTAAAAGAACTTCTAACTTGTTTTCCCAAGGCGAAGGAAGTGCATAATTCAGACTTCTGATAAGCCAGATTAGGAAGTTCTCGAACTAGCTTCTTAGAAGAAACTTTAGCAATTTGCTTCATATTAACATGACCAAGCTTCCGAGGCCAGAGAATTGCTTTATCTTGGATAGAAATGAGGCACTGAGAACTTTTTGGGTTTACATCCAGAAGGTATATATTGTCATGTCTTCGCCCAATAAAAAGATTGAGAGAAGTCTTGACTTGTTCCAAAACAAATGCAATTTTGGAAGTTTATTCTGAAACTAGTATCGCAAATTTGACTTATACTTAGTAGATTATAGTTCAAATCTTCTACCAAGGAAACATTATTGATAGTCAGGCTTTCAATCTTTACAGTTCCACATCCTACAATTTTTCATTTATTGTTTCCTCCAAAAGAAACTTTTCCTCCATTCAATCTAACAAGCTTTATAAAGCAGCTTGAGTCTCCTGTTATATGCCTCGAACAGTCACTATCCAAATACCATTTGATCTTTCTTTTAATAGTGACCTGTGATCAAAAGAAAAACTCAAACTTTCTTTGGTATCCAGATTTTCTTGGGTCCAGGAGTGTTAGTATTAAAGACGATCTTTACCCTGTCCTTATTAACTAGTCTCCAAACCTTGGGACATTCTTTTTTGAAATGTTCTGAGCTATTACAACTCGAACATCTGAGTGCACTTTGGCCAACAGGTTTTACAAAAACTTTTTGAAAGTGATTTTTGTAAAATGTGTTAATTTATTACTCGAGTTTGAGTAATTGCAAAACGCGATTTGCTGGACTAAAAGAAGAAATATAAAATAAAATAAAGGAGGAAAGTTCTTTGTCGAGAAGCCTGAGGATTCCGAATTGAAGGAAATCAATTCGTGGGTTTTGGCATGAAGGAGTTCTCTGCATGCGTGAGAAAATAAAAGGAAGACCATGGGGCCCAGATGGGCACACCTATAAAATATTATAGGAGTTTTCTTCTTTTGAATTTGCTGAAGCCCTGCACGTGAAGAATCAAAAGGATAGTGGGGCCCAAGGTCAAACTTTTGACCTTGGGCACACACATATAAAAGGGACGCCGACAGTAGGGTTTTCTTTTGCTTCTTGGCCGCTGCACATACATGCGAGAGAGAAAACTCTACGTAGAAGCCGCACGTCCGCCGAACCAAGATTCTGCGAGAAGCTTTGATACGCGATTTCGTACGTACACGAACCAGGTGTAAGTAGAGCGTTTCGTTCGAGCTTGAATGCGCGGTAATTTTGTGCCATGAATCTATACCAAGTGAGTTGTTTATTTATAAACACTTTGGGTTTGGGATAAATTGGGGTTTGGGAAACACCGAGAGAGTGTTTGAGTGACTTGAGTGTGTAATCTCCTTGTATCGCTTGATCTATAGTGAAATTCGCTCTTTGCTCTCCCCGTGGACGTAGGTCTTTACGACGAACCACGTAAATCCGGTGTCCGATTTATTTTATTTTTCTGTCTATATTATTGTTCGATCGCTCGCCCTTAATCGCAACAAAATGTTCTTGCAGGTCTTTGTTTAATTCTCTCATTTACTTTGGGAAAATTTTAATTAATGGAATAGTTTCTGAAGTCAAACCCAAACCAGATTTATTAAAGTAGAGTTTTTGAGCTGTAAGAATTTTCTCCAGTTTTTTGGATCTTTTTGAAAATCTTTCTGTAATACTAGAAATGTCCATTTTCAAAATAGCATTTTCCTTCGAAAGAGAATCTGAATTTTCTTTTAAAATATCAAAACTTGTATTCAGACTTTCAAACTTTTCTTTCCAAGAAACTTCCTGTTGCCTAAGATTAGAATTCTCCATTTTTAGTTCAGAAATTCTTTTAAGAGAGGATTTAAGATTAAGGCAGAGTTCATCTATATACTTAAAAACCTTAATAGGAATTTTTGAGTTACTAACCTCAATTTCTTTGTCTGAGTCTGAATCAGAGTCTGTTTCTGATTCTGAGTCTGATTCTGAATGAGCCATCAGACATGAATTGGCATATTCTTCTTCACTTTCCTCACACTTGGTGTCACTCCAAGTTTCAGCTTTGAGAGCCTTTTTGTACTTCTCAATTTTTCCTTTCTTCTTCTTCAACAGAGGACAGTTAGGTCTGATATGCCCATTTTTCTTGCATTCGAAGCATATTACATCTTTGCTGGTTTCATTGACTTCTGTTGGTCTCTTCTGAAAGTTTTGCGTGCTTTGCTTCTTCCAGTTGAATCTTCTTCCCTTTCTATTCAGTTTTCTAAACTTCTTAATCATAAGCACTAGCTCCTCATCATCCATATCATCATCTAAGTCTGTATCATCAGAATCAATGTTAGACTTTAAAGCAATTGACTCCTTACCTTTAGGATTTTCTTCATCATTTATTTGTTCCACTTCGTATGACTAAAGTGTATTTATCATTTCGTCAACTGATAGAGGCGCGATTCTTTGGGTTTCTCTAATTGAAGTCTTCACATGATTCCAATCTTTTGAAAGCCCACGTAGCAGCTTGTTGACTTTCATTGGTCCTGAGATTGGTTAACCTTGAAAAGTCAGGCCATTCACAATCTCTGTAGAGCGATCAGTAATAGATTCTCTAGGCTTCATTCTGAAGGCTTCATACTTTCTGAGCATAATGTTTATTTTGGTTTCCTTCACACTACCAGTCCCTTCGTAGGTAACATGTAATCTGTCCCAAACTTCTTTTACTATTTCACAAGAAGAAATTTGGTTATACTCAGTGGGAGATAAGACACAGTATAAAGAGTAGATTGCTTTTGCGTCAAAAGCTTGTCTCTCGGTAAATTCAGCTCGTGTTGTTTCATCGGCATCAATAACTTCTTTCCCTCAGTTTGAAGCTGATGTTGCTTTAAGGTTGATCCCTTTTTTCTACAACATCCCACTCCAGAGGATCTCTGGATTTGAGAAATGCCTTCATCTTGTTCTTTCCTACATTGTACTCATTTCCATCGAAGTAAAGAGGTCTCTTGTTGCTCTGACCTTCAACTAAACCTAGAGCCAAAATACTAGCCATAGAGGATCTTTAGCTTATAAGTAAAACACTTCAAAAATTAAGCACAGAGGCTTTGATACCAATTGAAAGTGCTAGTATGAACACCTAGAGGGCGTGAATAGGTGCGAAGACAATATTTGCAAAATACAATAAGAACATTTTGGTTTTTGAAACTGAGTCTGATGATCAGCAGACTTTAAAAGAGTTTAGACTTTAGCTATAAAATTGAAGTACGAATAAAGTAAATGAGTTTAGGGATGAGAAAAAGAACACATCATTTATAGTGGTTCAGCTTAGATCAAATCTACATCTACTCTCCCACGCTGAGTGAAGAGTTTGTACTACTCTTACAAAGTCTCTCTTTGAGTTTCTCTCTCTTTTGAGTATAAGTTTGAGCATAGTGTAAGGAATAACAAGTAAATGGTAAGCTTTAGACTTTGGAATTCTTCTTTCATGCACTCTTTCGAATGACTTGGAGAGGTCTCCTTAAATACTCCTTCATGCTTTCTCGACCGTTAGCACTTTCCAAAGGAATTCTTCCAATCAACTCGTTGGACATAATCAATCAAGGAGATCTTCGAGCCATTTGAAGATTGTAATGAAAGCCCGTCAATCCTGTTCGCCCATACAATCAGGATCTTAGTTTTCATAAGTAGATCATTTCCAAATTAACTTGTCATCCGAAAAGATTTGATGTATCTAAATTGATTCCAATAAAGATAATCAATCTCGTAGGTGATATTTTCATCCATAAGACTATATATATCCTGTACGAACCGAACCCTTAAAGAAAGAAATATGATCACGCGTTTGGATAAGTCTTCATTCTTCACTTGCGTTCAGTCTGGAATTTATTAGAGCGGGCAGACTTCTGTTGTAAGATAGACTTTGATACAAAAATATGGCAATCTTCAGAATAGAACTTGAATAAGTTTTGTCAGCTTCAAAACAACATAGAAGTTTTCTCTAACAACCTAGACTTGACTGCAGAGCCCTGCCTAAGAAGTATCTAGGGAAACCCATTCGGGTCAAGTTGGTATGAGAAATTACCTGGAGAAGGATCATCTACAGTCTTCCAAGACATTAGATAACAATCAAAGCCTCTAAATGCGTTCCTTCCTAACTTCATCCCCGCCATAAAATTATTTGTTGGGTAGTCAAAACTCTACCATAGGAAAATTATCAGAACCAATATTGCCTAAATCTCTCACCATGAGATTCCTCAAGTCCATAAGCTGAGCAACTGGATAACGTGAGGGCGTCGATGAGTTGGAAGACCAGATTTCACTCCCAAGAAGGATGAGACTTCCTTATCTAGTGATCTTTAGAGTACTAGATGAATCAGTGAGTGGAATGACTCTATTGGCAACCCATACTACTTTGATGGGATTTATTTTCTTGTACCTAGTTCGAATGTCCCCCCAGCTGAAACTATGCTCTTGCCATGTTGCATCGATTGATGCATAGTTAAAATGTCAAGTTCACCGGAAATCCTTGTGACAGAGGATGAAGTAAAGTATGAAAGAGGACACCAGGACACATGGAGTGCCAAAACTTGACACGAATGGACACTTAAGTGCCAAAAGTTACGAAAGTGACGCTTAAGTACCAAAATCGAAACAAAATGGATCATTTAAGTACCACTGGTGAAAAAATCCAGCCAAATTGCATACGTGGCATTTTCCAGCGACATCTTTTATTGAGGAGGCAAACATTAAAAAAAAAAAAAAAGCACATGTGGACGACAAAAACGACATCGTCCATCCACGCTGGCTTAGTCGACCTAAACGACGTCATTTTTCCTTAGTGCTAAACGACATCGGTTAGGTTATTTTGGCTTAAGCAGACATGGCTGTCGCCATTCCTCCTCGTTCACTCGCGTTCACACTAGATCTAAGGCCCTTTTCTCCATCACCATTCATGCCTAGAGGTGGTCATTGGTCGCCGTCGTTGGTTGTTGTCGCCACTCGCCATCGTCTCTCCTCCAAGTTTAGCCCCTTCTCCCCCTCTCCTGTGATGAAATTAGGGCTCGAATTTTGAAATTAGGGCTTCGATGGAAAATTTGGGGCTCGGCAGGGAAATGAGGATGTCAGCTCGGATGGTACTTTGATGTGCGATTTAGGGGTCAGAAGTGGTACTAGAACCCTAATAGGGGTTCGAATTGGAAATTTAGGACTTGACCTCGAAGATGTGCTGTTATTGTGATGTGTGACATAGAACGGTGCTACTGTGATGTGTGTTTAGAGCTTGGATGTGGTATTGTGATGTGCAATGGCGATTTTTAGGGGTTAGATGTGCAATGTGATGTGCGACTGCGATCTTGACCACTTGGAGTGGTTGTTGTGGGGACGTTTGGTTACTTTTTTTAAAATCGAAGTGTTGAAATGGGTGTCGTGAGGACCTGTGCTTGTCGTGGGGACCTCTGTTTTTTGGTTAATATTTAAAGGGAAGGGAAGATAAATAATCAAAGTGATGACCTCTTTTTTGGCTGTTATGTAGGAGCATATTGTCAGTGTGGGGACCGCTTTTTGTCATGGATGGTATATTTCTAGTAAATGGCCTAACATGTACATCTCCTCCCCCTTCCCTTTTCTTTAATAAAGTCCATCAGAATGGGGAGACTTCCATGTGCAATTGTCTATTGTTCTTTGTAGATATGGTCCCAAAAGGTAATTATTTTTTTTCTTAGTGCAAAAATGGCTTATGACAAGAATTATGTCGCTATCATAGTTTGCTACGGTTGGGATTTTGTGATTGGGGAGGATGAGTGGGAGTATGAGAGTGGAAATGAGGGCACCATCTTTGTTGATATAAATAAAGCATCTTATATAAGATTTGTTAGGAATATAATGACTTATTTGCCTTGTAAAGTTCATAAGTTGTTGTATTGTGTTCCTGGGAAAGACTTAAGAGATGGTTTGAGAAGCTTAGAAGATGATAATGGTCTTAGGATGTTCTATACCATTATTTTCATGGCGAAGATGTAAAAGTATACATTGAGTATGATAGTGATAGTGAGGACAAATATGATGATGGAGAGAGTGCCTGAGTAAGATAAGAAGGAGATGGTATTTAAGGTAGTACTGAGGTTAGGGATGAAGGAGACAGGTAGAGCTGTTAAACGGGTGGGTCGGGTTTGGGTTGGTCATTAATGGTCTGACCCAAATTGACCCATTAACCCATTTATGACCCATCTATGTTTAATGTAAATTTTCCAACCCATATCCAACCCGACCCATATCCAACCCATACCCGACCCAACCCATATTAATCCAAATTTAGAAAAACTTATTCCTATGTTTTTTTTTTTAAAGATTACATTATTAAAATACTTCCAAGCTTATTTCTTTTATATATATATATATATATATTTAAATGGTATTACTAAAATAGTTTTATATAACGTAAATTTAATGGATAATTTTTATAATTTTTAAAATAATTATTTAAAAAAATTAAATTTTAGTTATTTTAAAATTTTTAAAAATTTAATTTTTAATTATTTTTATTTTTATTTTTAAATATAATTTTTCTTTTGTCTTTTTTGTTCTTCTTCTTCTTTGCCGATCGGCCACGGGCGAGCCTCGACCTCGCCCGCTTGCGATCTTTGGCGAGCTCGAGGATCGCCAGATCTGACAAGCTCGAGCTCACTTGACGCCGGCAAGCTCAAGGCTCGCCAGATCGGCGAGGCTCAAGCCTCGCCGGACGTAGGCGAGACCTCCACCTCGCCAGATCCGGCGAGCTTGAGCTCGCCCCTCGCTAAATCTGGTGAGGCCTCTGGCGAGCTTGAGGCTCGCCTGGCCGGTCGTTGGCCACCACCGTGCCAGCCACTGAAGGAAGAAGAAAGAAAAAAAAGGAAAGAAAAAATAAAAAAGAAAAGAAAAGAAAAATAAAAAAATAACCCGTCTCCACAAATGGGTTCATTTTTAATGGGTCTTAAATGGGTTTGAGAGCAGACCCATTTAAGACCCATTTATCTCAGTCTCTTTATTTTTAAAACCCATTATGGGTGCTTTGGAAAATAAGACTTGACCCATTGACGACCCATTTAACTATAAATGGGTTCATAAATGGGCCAATGACCCATTTTGACACCTCTAGAGACAGGATAAACATGATGGAGAGGAGAGGGGCGCAGATGCAGTTCACCAAAGTGATGATGGTGTAGGTGATGTCACAATTATTGGATTAGATTAGGAAGTAGTTGAATCCAGTGATGATGACAATGAAGAGTTGCTTGCTAAAAATTTCATAAGTGATGACGATGACAAGGAGCTTGTACAGTAAAAAAAAAAAGCAAAGGGATTTTTGATAAATAAGTTTGCAATTTTACAAGTAACTAATGAAGTTCCAAACAGGGCTGAAGGCCTTGCAAATGTTGGTGTTGTTGGCGAGGAGATTGATTATGAAGAAAGCGTTGAGAATACTACTTCCCGGGATGAGCTTGAAGAAGATCAAGGAGCTATGCATAGAAGGAAAATTAAGTTTCCTTCTTATGATCCATGATTTCAATCTCAACAAAGAACGCCATCATTCTTGAAGGGAAGTGATATTGATGGTGATAGGGAACTCAATCAGACAGAAACTTGCTCTCTAAAGTGAAGATTAAGTGCTGAACTTATGGAAGATATAGAGTTGAAGAGATTTTCTTTTCTGGGCCAACGATGCAGAGTTTTTGGGGGAAGATGCCCTTGAACGGGAACTCTTGGCTTTCGAATACAAATTTGTAAAAGAGGATGTTGGAATCGGTAGAAAAGACATTCCACGTACATTCAGCCTGTAGCCAGATGAGAGATGCGGTATTTTCGAAAGTATAGCCAAGGGACATTGAAGAACTTCTACTTCGATTTTCTGTTAGACTAAATATAAACTTAAAACCTGGCGATCCCGATTTATCAATAACAGATAAATTCATACAGAATTCGGGATTGAATTGCGGAAACATAAAGATCAACAGACCTTCGGCCATTGATGAAATTTGCAAAAGTAGAAGACCCAAAACCTTCAAGGATCCACGTAGCGCGATTGATCTGCAATATGGGGAACACTAGATCTGTACGTCCTGTTCTACTAGTCAATACCCCTCAAACCTGATGGTGTGGTTTTCTATAGTGATTAGGGTTTGAACTAGACGACCTGATGTTTTTATTCCGTTTATTACATTACCGATATCTTCCATCAAGACCATTATGGTAAGTATTAACGGGCAAATATCACGTAATACACGTGGGTAATAAATCGGGCAATAAATCGAAATACAATTGGGAATACAATATTGGGATTATATTCAGAATAATAAAATATATTACATATTATAACATTCTCCCACTTGATCCCAATATTCCATCAAATGAGTTATTAACCCAAACCCACATAAACTTCATACTGAAATAAAACACATGAATCACGGTGATGAGTCCTCTTAGAGCGAGTATTATCTTCCGTACATCACAATGTATTTCATCAGTCCATATGTGATCAAATAACTTAATGAATAAACCTTATGTTTACTCTAGGTCAAACGTAATTGTTTTTCTCATAATAATTGAATGTATACAACTGTATTGAGAAAAACATTATAAATGAATAAAAGTCTCACAAATTCTTCTATATAAAGAAAAATTTACATGATTGGACCAATGCCCATTCTAGATACATGATCCTTATAACTCATTGGTGGCATGCCTTTAGTTAAAGAATCAGCTATTATCAATCCAGTGCATATGTGTTCTATGATCACTTTATTCTCTTTAACACATTCTCTGATGGCTAAATACTTGATGTCGATGTGCTTGCTTCGACTACCACTTTTGTGGTTCTTAGCCATAAAAACTGCAGCTAAATTGTCACAAAATATTCTTAATGGCCTAGCAATGAAATCTATAACTCTAAGCCCTGATATGAAACTTTTCAACCACACACCATATGAGGTAGCCTCAAAACAGGAAATGAACTCTGCTTCCATAGTGGAAGTGGCAACCAAGGTTTGTTTTGCACTCCTCCAGGATACAGCTCCGCTAGCAAACATAAAAACATATCCCGATGTTGATTTATGGGAATCAATGCAGCCAGCAAAGTCTGAGTCCGAGTAACCAACTACTTCCAAGTTGTCCGTCCGTCTATACATAAGCATGTGTTCCTTTGTTCTTTGAAGGTACCTCATCACCTTCTTTGTAGCTCTCCAGTGGTCTATATCTGGATTACTCTGGTATCTTCCCAACATTCCCACAGCAAAAGCTATGTCAGGTCGAGTGCAAACCTGAGCATACATCAAGCTTTCGACAGCAGAAGCATATGGGATGTTTTTCATTTGTTCCCTTTCAAAATCGTTCTTCGAGCATTGGTTTAAATTAAACATATCACCCTTCACAATGGGTGCTATACTTGGTGAACAATCTTTCATCCGAAACCTTTCTAAGACCTTATTGATATAGGTTTCTTGATGTCGCGACCTCTCCGAAGCGGGTTGGACCACCTAAGGGTTCGGCTAATGGATTGCTAAGCCTAGACTTAGCTCGAGCTCTCCCAAGCCCATACCAATTCGCGATTTAGGGTTTAAGTTCTTAATATGCCAATGATTTTTATCATGGAGTCGCCACTAATCTATTTTTGGTGGGTCGATTAGAAACCCAAGTAAAGTAATGGGAGAATTACTTTACTTCTACGAACCAGAGAGTAAATGAGTTCGGGGATTTGATTACATTAGATTTATCTAATGCCCTTTCGGTACCTTTTCTCCATTATTTCAAAAAAAATATTTTGCAGGCAATTTGAATTGATTTTAGCCTAAAACACTAAAGTGATCATTCGGGTGCACAAACTTTAAAGATAACATTGAAAAGGAACAAAAAAAAGAAAAAAAAAGAGCATTGCAGAATTAAACTCAAGCAATTATTTTTTGGGGTTTTCTCTTGTTTTAAAATGAAAACTTACCTAGATAACATGCATATGATTTTTTTTTCATGCAACAAAATATCGAGATGAAATTTAGCTCAAGAAGACTACCTAGTTGAGATGATTCTTGGCGGCAAAGAACTCATGAACGGCGGCGATTACCCGGCTCACGATGTGGGCGAGCTCGCGGAGATGGAGCTTGCGGCTAGTGATCTCGCTGAAGTTGGCAGGGGACGCAAGTTGAAGTCAATGGTCAAGGGTGATTTTTGTTTGGCCTCAACCAAAGACAACCCCACCGTGTGTTTGTTCCACGTGCCTCTCTTCCCTTCACTACTCAACAATGTGAATTATATTATCCACACGTGAGAGCTCAACCTGCATGGAAAACATTTAAATGAAAAACTTGGCTGGTCGTGCGGCGAGGGTGTCAATAGCAGCTGGCTTCGTCGTTGACACGGATCGGTGATCGTGGGTCAGCGTTGGTGCTCGAGCAACAGCAGCATTGTCAGACTACTCGCAGCATTGAAGGGCTGAGGCGCGTGGCCGTCAGAATTTGAGCGCCGTTGGCTCAGTCGTGACGTTGAGATGGGAACAAGTGCGTCGGTCGATGAAGGAACGACGGCCATGGATGATGGGTTATGGCCACGAGGGGGCTACCGGTGCAGCAGGCCAGCAAAGGGTGATTTGTCAGGGCTTGAGCAATCAGAACAGCAACTACGAAGTCAGTGGCGTCGGAAGCGAAGTAGCGGCTCGTCAAGGTGGTGCAAAGTAACGGTGTTGGCTTGGTTGAGCGGCAGGAACGATGGCGAAGCTTGGAACGGCAGATACAACAACTTGTTGGAAGAATGGAAGCGATGGGGATGAGCAATAGCGCAATGTTGCCAAGGTGTTGAGGGTGAAGGGTCAAGACTTAGAGAGCAGAGGGTTATTCCATTGTGGATGACTGGAAGATGACCCCCACCCACTTTCTTTATCTCTTTTTTTTTTTTTGGGTATTCTTTTTCTCTTAACTTTTCTCTCCTCTCTCGCTTTTCTTCTTCTCCTCTTTTTACTGAAAGAGAAGCCTCTCACGTGTATATCTCTCTATGTGTTCTACAAATGGTTTTTTTTCGTTTCTGTTCAACTCCTCACTCTGACTTCACCCTTTTTTTCTCTCTGACAGGCTCTCTACCTCTTTTCTTTAGACCGATGGAGAAGCCCCTCACAATGAAATTTTTTCACTCTTTTTTTGCTTCTCCCCCTTTCGTGCGGCTTCTTGTGGTCTTATTTATAGGCGTTCCATCGACTCTTGAAGATAACCGACTTTAGTGTGAAAAAATCCAGCCACAACTTTTCCAAAATCCAAGCTGAACTTTGCTTTTTTTTTCTTCTCTAGACCTTTCTTTCGGCCAACACTCTGTTGTCGAGCAAGGAAAATATTATAAAACTGTTAGCCCATCTTCTTGCAGGCGCTTGTAGAATTTTCACGTCCCCCATTTCGTGCGTGCATGTGCATGCATTAATGAGGGGGAGAAAATGGGCGTTCATGGATTCTTCTTTCTTCTTCATGCTTGTGGTCTCTTATGCGGCTACTTGTCCCTCCTTTCTATAGGATTGCAGCAACTTTTGACTTTTCTTGCTTGTTACTTGCTTCTTTCTTCAGCAAATTTCTCGTTACTTCACCAAGACTGACAACCCACACTTAATAGAGCATATTTTGTAATATATTATGAGCTCCTTTTGCTTCTTCGAGGCTTCCTCTTGAGTCTTCACGTCCGCCGAATTTGTGCAGGCATGTGCATGTATTGATGAGGGTGAGACAATGGACGTGCAAGAACTTCTTCTTTCCTCGTTTTTTGACTTTCTCTCTTATGTGTGTTCAGACCAACGAAGAGAGACCATCCTTTTGTGCATGTTATCAACCGCGAACCGCTGCATCTTGTTGCCTTTTGGTATCGATGCAAATGCGACTACATGAAATGCAATTTTACTATTTTTTCTTAAGGATTAAAGATTAATCCCTAAATTTTTATGCAATTAATTATTAAATGATTAATCAAAATTTAGGTGTCAACAGCTGCCCCTCTTTGAAGGTGAGCTCGCAGAGGTTGCATTCAAAGACAGTATGATACCTAAATTTTAACCATGCACATACAATAGATGATATTTTTGGCAGGACCATGGATCCCTCTTTTCTTTTCCCCCCCTTTTTTTTGTTATTTTCTTTTTTTTTGAATGCGATGTCATAAAAATGGTAATGCAAATGTGAGATATTGAAGAGGAGAGCATACCTGTAATTGCTTACCAGTCAGAGCATTGTGAAGTACAGGAGAATTTTCATTTGCTCGGCAAGTGTCCAGGTTCCCTGAAGAGTCAACATGAATTTATCCAACAGACGCTCAATGTTAGGTGAGATGCCCTGTTGAATTTAGATGACTCAAAATACCTAGATTCACACTAAGGTATAACGAGTAAGATAGACGAGATTTGAGACATCCAGATCCAGACTGAGATGTCAAGAAATTGGGGACTTAACTAATAGACACTCAATGTTAGGTGAGATGAATATTGGATTAAGAGGATTCGAAATACCTAGATCCAGACTAAGGTATAACGAAAAAGATCAGAAAGCATTCATATCCATAATGAAATGCTTAACAAAAAAGTTTTGAGACATCCAGATCCAGACTGAGATGTCAAGACTTTGGGGACTTAACCAATAGACACTCAATGTTAGGTGAGATGAATATTGAATTAAGAGGATTGGGAACTTAACCAATAGACACTCAATGTTAGGTGAGATGAATATTGGATTAAGAGGATTTGAGATACCTAGATCCAGACTAAGGTACAACGAAAAAGATCGGAAAGCATTCATATCCAGAATGAAATGCTTAATGAAGAGTTTTGAGACATATATCAAGAATTTGGGAATACCTAGGACAAACCTGAGATATTCGTGAAGGTCACTTACCTCTTGGTAGAAAGAAGTTTTGGAACATCAAGGATGTACTTCAAATATTCATGGAGGTTTCTCACCTCGAGGCTTCTAAAAGCAACATAAATGTTAGGAGCTCTTGGGTCTTCAAGGAAACATTACCTGTCAGACATGATTAGAGCAAAAATACATGCATTTGCCAAAGAAGTAAGCAATTCAGCACACTCCAAAGTCCACTGAAGCTTCTATCCATTCAATCAAGATTTATGCATGATGGTTTTACCATATTTGCATCACCAAATTTCCATTGGGGAGAATCATCGTTTAAGACAACTTTCACTCATGACATGGATTTTCAAGAATACCAAATGAGAGACTTTCAGTTAGAAAGGACTTTCACTCACTCTCATTAAGAAGGCTATTTTGTCCCGTCCATTAATGTGGGATCACAGGAATCACTCCATCTTGTTGGATGAAATCTCTTAAAGTATTTTGAAGTTGACAAAACATTTTTATCAGTCTAGTCTGAAGACTTACAGACTCTATTGACAAAGTCTGAAGATCAAAGTCTGAAGCTAGCAAGACTCAAGACTTATATTTCAAAGTCTACTCACATGGACAGTTTCCAGGACGACGTTTATTCTGATCTTATCTGATCTTTATTCTAACGACTAGTGGATATCTTTCTACTGGATTCAGCACTAAACGATCTTACTTTCATATGGAATATGTTTAGATTCTCTAAAGATTTCACAACTTATATTTGGAAGGATCTACTTATGGAAACCGAGATCCTGATTGTATGGACGAGCAGGATTGATGGGCTATCAACACTTACCTTAAAGAGCTCGAGATCTCTCTAATTGATTCTGTCCAACGGGTTGATTGGAAGAACTTCTTTGGAAGGTGCCAACGGTATTGAAGGCATAAAGAAGTATATAAGAGATATGCTCTAGTTGTTGAATGGTGCGGATAGAAGAATTCCAAAGTCTGAATCTCCTTTTTCTATTTTGCGATATCATTCTTCGAGCGATATTTGTAATCAAAAGAGAGATCATATTGTAGTGAGACCTTGAGGAAGTGTAGTAGAGTTTTCTACACTGTGGACTCAAGAGCGTGAGACTGTAATCACTCTTATTGATTCTTAGTGAAATCCAGCCAGAAGGGCTGTCCGTGCGGGAGAGTGGACGTAGGCTTGATCTAAGCCGAACCACTATAAATCTGGAGTCTTGATTCCCTATCCCTAATCATTTATATCGTTAACTGTTTTCATTTGCTGCAATTGTTGGTTTTAAGTTACTTATATTTCATTCGGTTTAATTTATTAAAATCGCTTTAAACACCTATTCACCCCCCTCTAGGTGCTAATTCTAGTCCTAACACATCTTACTTTCATCATGTCAACAAATGTTCGAGTATTCTCGCAAGCAGTACGACCTTGTCAATCTGGGAGGTCTTTATTAGGACTATAATGTAGGCTCGGTCAATGGCTCAACAAAGAGTGACTCTTCGAGTCAAGGCTAATGAAAGAACAATACTTCGCAATCATCTCCGGGTTTACAAGTCAAGGAACCTACGAAATGAAAACAGAAACGGTCTTGCTCGCACTTCTTCGAGCGATGCTTTTAAGCATATGAATTCCTACATTAATTTCGGTGCCCTAATATGAAGAGACTTTGTAAGGGACGTAACGTAAGTTAAGTTCATGGGTTGAGAAGTGAATGGATCATTAGGCTCAAAATGTGTATAGGGGGATGAGAATTGGTGATCATCTTGGCATTGTCTCCGATCTTCTTCTTCACCATTGGGATTTTCCTCATAGGTACTATAATAACTTGGCATTTGAGTTCTTTGAGTACCACTCCATTGGGAATACACCCTTTTACAATTGATAATCATTTATCTTGACTTTTTCTTTCATTTTTTATGGGCATTAGCCTTGCTTTTACTAGGCACACTGCTTTTTCATGCCCTTTTTTTAAATAACCACGTAATGCTTTAACATTTGGGTTCTTGAGGAGTTTTCATTTTTTTGTCAGCACTCGAGATTCTGCTGCTTGAACATTTGCCTTTTGCCTTGCCCCAGTGTGGGGGACGATCACCAATTGGGTTTAAATGAAACGAATTTACAAGCTCAAGGGGGTACGCAATGGATAAAGTGTGTAGGATAGAGAAAGAACTGCTCTTCATCATCCAAAGGCACTTAAATCACCGTATGAATTCAATGTAATAGCAATACCTGAAGATTGATGCAAGTGAGAGTAAGAATATTCCCATCAATTTCCTCACCTCATGATGTCGTCTTACCTCCAGCCTGCCCAAATGTGGAGTGGTTCTTGACAGGGGTAATTTAAAATTATCCACGCGTGTGGGCTCAAAAGGGTTTAAACAATGGATGATCATGTAGTGTTTGGGATAGAGAATGAACCGTCTCTCATCATTTTGATCATCGTACCTTTCGCGAGAGAACTCTTTACCTCACAGACATGGAACTTCCTACACTCGTCTCACCAGTGTATGAGCAAGGGATTGTGTATAGGATAAAACTTGCCTTTCATCATTCTGACATGTCTCATTTAGCATGTTCAATCCATTCCACATCATTCATTGACTTGATCTACGGTGATAATCTTAAGTGGAATTGGTAATTTAAGCAGGTAAAACTATAATGCAAAAATTTCCTTTGAAAGGTCACAATCACTTCATGAACTCATCAGCTTTGAACATAAAGAGTTTGCAGCTCAAAAAAGAAAGAAAAGGATTGAAAAAAGAAAAAAAAAATTGTTTTTGTTTTTTTTTTTTTTTTTTAATATAGAAACCTTGTTGCCGTTTCCAGGGATCGAACCCTGGTCGTTCTCGGACCCCTTCATTCCTCATACCACCAGGCCGAGGTGTTGGTAGTGTCCTTAGGGCATTTCTTTTTTCATTTAATTGAACTGACTTTGGGTCAACACGTTTGTTATACCGAATCAGATGAATTTGATATGTGTATGGAACAGGGCCTACTTTTCATCTCATTCAATCCGTTCCCACACAATTCAATGAAGAAATGAGTACCTTCGATTCATAACAAATTCTATCAAGGGTAATATTTCTTCACAGCATCAGAGTTAACGGGATTAGAAAACTCACGACCATCCAGTTCTATAAGGATTAAGGCACCTCCAGGGAGTACCCTTTTCACCATATATGGGCCACTATAATTTGGAGTAAATTTGCCTCTAGGATCAAGAAAAATCGGCAACACTTTTCTTAGAACTAGATCATTTACTTCGAAGTGTCTTGGCCGTACCTTCCGGTTGAAAGACTTGGCTACTCTTTGTTGATACAATTGACCATGGCAAATAACTTTTAACCTTTTCTCATCAATCAGGTTCAACTGCTCGAACCTTTGTCGTGTCCATTCTGCCTCGGACAATTCCACTTGGGATAGGACTCTCAAAGAGAGGATTTCTACTTCCACAGGCAAGACTGCCTCCATGCCATAAACTAAGGAGAAAGGGGTCGCCCCGGTAGATGTTCGGATCGATGTCCTATATGCCATTAGAGCAAAGGGTAACTTGTCATGCCAATCCCGATAATTCTCGGCTGTCTTAGCTAGGATCTTTTTGATGTTCTTATTAGCTGCCTCAACCGCCATTCATTTGTGGGCGGTATGGTGATGAATTCAAATGCTTGATTTTGAACTTACTAAACAACTCATCAACAAACTTGTTATTCAGATTTGTCCCATTGTCAATGACAATTGCTTCGAGGACACCATAACGGACGATTATGTCACACTTAATAAACTTCACAACATTTCGGGCCATGACATTAGCATATGATGCGGCTTCAATCCACTTTGAAAAATAATCTATTGCCACCAATATGAATCGGTGCCCATTTGAAGCTTTAGCATTTATCAGGCCAATCACATCGATCCCCCACATTGAGAAAGGCCATGGCTCAGATAGTTGGTGTAACTCCGTTGGAGGAACATTTTATTTTATCTCCATGAATTTGGCAACGTTGGCAACTTCTAACATATTGTATGCAGTCACTTTCCAACGCAAGCCAATAGTAACTCAATCTCATAATCTTCTTGGCTAACATGTGCCCATTCATGTGTGGGCCACAAACTTCTTCATGCACTTCTTGCATGATTTGGGTAGCTTCTGCTTCATCTACGCATCTCAATAAAACCGAATCATAAGATCTCTTGTATAAATTCTTACCACTGACGAAGAACTTTGAGGCCATCTTCATTATGTATTTTCTATCGGCTGGAGTGCTCCCTTCAAGAAATTCTTGCTTTTGAATATAGTTCATGATGTCGTAATACCATGGCTTCTCATCAAGCTTTTCATTCACGACCATACAATAAGAAGGTTTAGCTAGAACCTCAATTTTCAAAGGCTTAACTTCTAAACCATTAGTAACCTGCAACATAGATGACAACGTTGCCAGGGCATCGGCGAACTGATTATGAGATCTAGCCAAGTAGTCAAATGAGATTTCATCGAGCTCCTTCACCAACTCTTCGAGGTACTTGTGATATGGCAGTAATTTGGCATCCCTGGTCTTCCATTCACCTACAGTCTAGAGTATGATCAGTGCAGAATCTCCATATACTTTGAATTTGGCCACTCCCATTCCAATTGCGGCCTGAAGTCGGAGAATACAAGCTTCATATTCAGCTATATTGTTAGTGCATGGGAATATCAATTTCGCGGCTACTGGGTGATGTTGTCCATCTGGGGATATTAGTACTGCCCCAGTACCAGAACCGGACAAGTTCACAGCTTCATCGAAGAACATGGACTATGCATCTTCATTTATGGCCAAAATACGATCATCTAGGGGATAATCATCATCATTCAAGGTTCTAGGATTCTCGGCCAATATATCAGCAATTACTCGGCCTTTAACTGATTTTTGTGGTATGAATTGCATGTCAAATTTCGAAATCAAGACCTGCCATTTAGCTAACTTACCCACCAGAGCTGGTTGATTAAATAAATACTTGATGGGATCGTTCTCAGTCACGAGAAATGTCTGGTAATGCAATGTGTACTATCGCAATCTATGCAATACCCATACTAATGCAGCACAAGTTTTTTTAGCATCAGAATATTTTAGCTCTGAGACAGTGAACTTTTTACTTAGGTAGTAAATAGCTCGTTCCCTCTGATCCACGGGACTTTTCTGAGCTAACATCGCACCCAATGACTCACTATGGATTGTGAGGTACAAAATCAAAGGATGCCCTGATATTGGTGGGACAAGAATAGGTGGACTCATCAAATATTACTTCAGCTTATCGAACGCCTCTCGACATTCATCATTCCACTCAACTTGTACGTTTTTCTTCAAGAGTTTGAAGAATGGCTTAGCAATCTCATAGAGTTGGGAGATGAATCGTGCAATGTAATTCAGTCTCCCTAGGAGACTCTGAACCTCCTTCACTGTCGATGGAGGTTGTAGCTCACATATTGCCTTGGCTTTAGATGGGTCAATCTCGATCCTTTTACTACTCACAATGAACCTAAGTAATTTACCTGACGCTGCCCCAAACACACACTTCGCAGGATTTAAATAGAGCTTGAATTCACGGAGCCGACCAAATAACTTCCTGAGGGTTTTGACATGACTTCTCCTGGGTCGGGTTTTTGCAATCATATCATTGACATATACCTCAATTTCTTCATGCATCATGTCATGGAACAACGTAACCATGGCTCGTTGGTAAGTTGCCCCTGCATTTTTGAGTCCGAAAGGCATGACCTTATAATGAAAGGTTCCGCACGAGGTAATAAATGCCGTCTTCTCTTTGTCTTCAACCTTCATTCTTATCTGGTTGTACCTACAAAAGCCATCCATGAAAGAGAATAATTCAAATCCGGCAGTACTATCCACGAGAACATCGATATGTGGCAATGGGAAATCGTCTTTTGGGCTGGCCTTGTTCAAATCCCGATAATCAACACACACTTGGACTCGACCGTTTTTCTTCATGACTGGTACTATGTTGGCCACCCATTCAGGGTACTGTGAGACTTCGATGAATCCCACTTTGAGGAGTTTCATTACTTCCTCTTCTACCTTCTTTGAGAGCTCCGGTTTAGTCCTCTGAAGCTTCTGCTTCTTAGGGCACACGTCTGGATTAGTGGGCAAACAATGTTCCACAATTGACGGATCTAAACCTGGCATATCAGCATACGTCCAAGCAAAGATATCCTGATATTCTTTTAGCAATTGAGTCAGGTGCTTGGCCTCATCTTTGGGAAGATTTGCCCCGATTTTTATCTCTTTGGGATCCTCGGTATCACTCAAATTGATAGTGACGGTTTGCTCGGGGGTGAGAACTTTGGGTTTTTCATGCTGCTCCCAACTATGCTGTACTTCAATGGAGTCACCATTCGGCTCCTTAGGGTCTTCACTGTCATCGCTCATGGTATTGGATTGAACCAATTTTACCCCCTTGCCTACCATAAGGTTGCTCCTGAAACAATAAAATGGATAATTCAAAAAGACAAACATGACTAAACGACATGGATGACTTATCTATATATATATATATTTTTTAATTTTCCTTCCTTCCTTAGGATTTTTCCTTTTCCGAAATTTTCTTTTAAAAATTTTGGCAAAACATTTTGGAAAACCTTTTGACACGAGGAAGCATGATGAAGCCCATGCCTCAGAATTCTCCTTGGATTTTTCTTTTTTCATTGGTTGGACATCATCATCGGGCTGGTTTGGTATACTCCATCATGCCCTCAAAATAAAGCTTGTAATTGTAATCGATATTCATCAATCAAATTACATTTATTGGAATGGAAAGTACGACAATCAAAGTGAAATGAAACCCTAACAATCAAACCCTAGCAAACATCAACTCTTGACAAGTGATATGCAAAATGCAATAATCAAAGCGAAAGCAAATCCTAGAAAACATTAAAAGCGATAAGATTCCCTTGCAGGGGAGTACAGAAAAGTAAATGTGTTACTCTTGTGAGCTAGCACCCATTTCCTCCGATGGTTCTTCGTTAATGGCGCCTATAAGGAGATCATCGAATAGGTTCGTGATCCCTTCCATCTCATTATTTGGATCCTTTGTCTTTGAAGTTGTCGGGTCATCCATGTCACTCCATCCCTCAGACACAATACCTCGGGGATCGATCACTCCTCCTTCATCATGCATGATTCTAGCAGGGCCAGGGAATGTCTCACGGATATCGAGGAATAATGAGTTTTTCCTCTCTTGTTTACGTCCACCTCCTCCATGGTACCCTTATCCGGTGGAACGAGACCTTTGAGGGGCTTCAATAGGATTCCAAATACCTTGCTCTTTTTTACCGAGTCCATGGCCAGGAGTAAAGCCATTTCCAACCATCACTCTTGCTACCATAACTGCTGCATTCGACACATCATGGATGGGTGCTAACGATCCTCGAGATGCATGAATAATGGATACAAGCTCAAGTGATTGGTAACTCGACTCCTCCCTAGGTTCCGGCTCAACATAGGGGATGGCCGTCTCATGATAAATTCGATGATCCTCCTCGCCATGAACAGTGACTAGCTTTCCTTTGACAACAAATTTCACGCTTTGGTGGAGACTTGATGGCACAGCTCCAGCAGTATGAATCCAGGGGCGACCTAATAGGAAATTGAATGCTGTAGGAATGTCCATCACCTGGAAAAGGACATTGAACATCACCGGCCCTATTTGCAAATCAAGGTGGGTCTCCCCTATCACCTCCTTTCTTGTACCATCAAAAGCTCGGATAGAGGTCTTTGCAGCATTTATTTTTGAAGGGTCTATTTTAAGGCGGTGAAGAGTTGCCAATGGACAGATATTCAAGGCAGACCCATTATCAATGAGTACTCGAGCCACATGGGAAGCCTTGCACTTGACAGATATGTATAACGCTTTAGTATGTCCCCTCCCCTCAAGAGGGAATTCTTAATCAGAAAAGGTTATTAAATCTTTGAGAAGAATTGACCCTACAAATTCCTCCAACCTGTTTACCTCGATCGTCTCCGGTACACGAACTTCGCTCAAAACCTTCATTAGAGACATTTGATGCATAGAAGACGTTTGCAAGAGTTCAAGTAAAGAGATTTGAGCAGGCAATTTTCGCAACTAGTCAACCACGTTATACTCACTCGCTTTGATTATAGCCAGAAACTCTTTAGCCTCTTCATTAGTAATAGGCTTTGCAGGTTGGGTATTAGCTTGAGCATAGGTCCGACCAGACCTTGTAATCAGGTCAACATCTAGCTTGTATGACCAGGGGACGGCTTTGTTATCCTTGTACTGATACAACTGGGGCATCTCAATTATTATCTCCTCATCAGTTGAAGGCACTTCCACTATTAGTCCTTCGTGGTCGGAGGCGTCCTCAAGTGGGGGCATGTCTTCGATCAACAGATCAAGTTCACTCTTTTCAG
The DNA here is from genome assembly GCA_014182715.1 of Eucalyptus cloeziana. Taxonomy (NCBI): domain Eukaryota; kingdom Viridiplantae; phylum Streptophyta; class Magnoliopsida; order Myrtales; family Myrtaceae; genus Eucalyptus; species Eucalyptus cloeziana. Next base: position 38,186,995 of record CM024639.1, read on the forward strand.
CACTTAGCTCAGCAAATTCTTTCTCCCAATCAATGATGACTTGAGAGATAGTTGACACTATTCTAGTTTGATCAGCATACCCGATCATGCCAGCCTTAACCATTTCTTGAACCCTTTCCCTCATGGTAGGCAAGGGAGGATTCTCATTTGTTGGATAGTAACCAACTCTAACTAATCTGCTATAGATATCTTTGACACACCTTCAAGTTTGTCTTTTTGCTAGCATTAAACTCAAAGATTGCATTCACGTTTCCCTCATGTTCAGGCAACGGATTCTTCTTGACATTCGATTGTGTTGTATGGAAAGAAAATGCCTTAGTATCCAATAAATTTTGGATCTTGTGCTTTAAAGTCATACATTCATCGGTCGAATGGCCCACCTCTCCCATATGATACTCACATTTTTTGGAGGGATCATAATTGGAGAATTTTTCAGCATTGGGCCGCTTTGGTTCGTGGGAGATGAATCCCTTCTTTTGGAGTATCGGTAGGACCTGAGATAAAGGACCAGGAAGAGGAGAGAACTACCTTTTAGTGAATTGCCGCGGTACATGCACTCGGCCTCCATCTTGCTGATTCCCGGGAACACGAACAATCGAAGGCTTACTAGGGGCTGGTTGCGCATATGCAACATTAACTTCTGTGGTCGGTTCTTTGTCTTTCTTTGCAATAAATCTTTTGCCTGCAGGGATTGGTTCATTAAACCATCCATCTCTCAGCCCTGTCTCGATTTGTTCACCCACTGGGATGAGTTGATTGAAGTTCTCAACATATGTGCTGGCCATTCGATTACGAAACTCGAATGGGAGGGTTTTGACAAACAACTTCATAAATTCTTTGTCAGCGGGTTCGGCAGTGATTTGGGCGGCTAGATTTCGCCACCTTATGGCATATTCTTTAAATGACTCATTCCTCTTTTCTCCATTCGTTCGAGATCCTCTCGTGAAGGTGCAATATCCATATTGAACTTGTATTGCTTGAGAAATGCATCGGCCACCTCATTCCAAGTGTTGAGGAGGTTTATGTTTTTCATAATATACCAGTTCAGTGTAGGCCCGACCAAACTCAATTGGAATGATTGGATCATAAGGGGCTCATTTTTGACATTCTGAGCCATCCTTACATGGTACATTTGTAGGTGAGCTTTCGGGCAGGAGGTACCATCATACTTCTCGAACTCCGGCATTTTAAACTTGTTTGGCATCTTAACCTTCTCATAAACGGACAAGTCAATTGGGAGTGAGTTTTGCGATCCTTGTAATTGTTTCACTTTCTCTTCAAGTTTCGCAAGGTGTTCACCTTGCTCCGTCTTAGGAGTTCCGTTAGACTTGGCTTTCTCGACAGTGATTGGAGGTATGTCATCCTCCAATTCAGGCATGTCATCATCAACCATCTGGACCTTCCTTGCCTGCTTTGGGATTACTAACTCAGGCAGAGCAGGTGCAGGAATGGGATTCACCCAGAGGGATTCGATTTGGGTAGTCATAAGTTGCATAGATGTAAGCAATTGCTTGAGCTGATCTTCCACACTGGTAATACGATCACGTATCTCGGTTTGGTCAGTCATTTTAGCTCTTGATCGTGTAATAATAGGTGAAAGTGGCAGATCCGTTATCACCTACGAAGGAGAAAAAATAAAAATAAATAATAGAGGTAATGTAAGAACCAAGTATAGGAAAGCGGTCCATGACAATAGTCTATTCGCCTTGTTTTACTCATTAACATTTGAATTAAGAACTGAAACTAAATTCCATAAAAACTTAAATCAACACCTCCTAAACATTGGACTAAGAATTAAAAGTAAATCCCCTAAACTAAAAATTGAAATCAAACTTCCTAAACATTGGAACCAAGGAAACAAAAATTCTCAAAACATCTCATTTTATATGCTTTCGAGAGCCTAGTGCCTTGCGAAGCTTTTTATTCTCAGCTTCAGCCATTTCCACTTTCCGTTTAAGATGCTCAATCCATGCTTGCTGAGTGGGCTTCTCAGTCACATCAGGGACCACTGGACGCAAGGCGGTAGGAATCCGGAGTTGTTGGATGTAGAATGTTGACGCATGGTGAATCTCCTCCTCGCCTTTTAGTCTCTTGGGCACCAAAATCTTCTCTGGATGGCATTCATTCCATGCAGTAATGATCGTCTGGATCTCGTTGAAGTAGTCATAGTCCGTACGAATAAAACGATCATTGAACAATTCCGTCTTGAGAGGCAGAGGAACTTCTTATAGAGCTCTGTATTGACGGGCCACCCTATATGGGTAATAAGAAGTAGTACCAGAGAGAACCAGCAGCGGGATTGGCTCATCATACTAATGAGAGAAACGAGCTTCCTCAACATGGAACCATTTAGCGTGCCATAGGAATGTTTCAAGATTATGATTTTTCAGAAAATTGATCCAACATGAGTATTGTTTATTCGGGGAAAAACGCTCCAAAACCTCAAATTTTTGTATGGGATGCCTAAAATCATCAATCTTAAATTGTTTCATAAGATGCCCAAACCCTTTTATGTGGGAGAAAAACCATATTTGCAAAAGTTCAGGGAGGGCACGCATGGTCCTTTCTTTGTTTTGTTTGAAACGGTTTAATGACAAAAATGTTTCTGCTAGAATCATATTGATATAATTTAACCCATCACAAACTTGGCTAACTACCCATGAAATCGAAGGATTGATGGCATTTTTTCGATAAGGAAAAACAATTACTCCAAAAAATGCTAAAATAAAAATCTTAGCCTTTGAAATCATTGGCTGATTTGCAAAACATTATGCCAAAAATGAAAATGGGCATGCATAACAATTGGCTTTGACAACCTTCCTTACCATTTCGGCTTTGATTGTTAAAAACTGTGATAATTCAGAAATAGAATCTATATCGATAGGCGGCCTAACAAGTTCCTTTTCAAGAGGCATTCCAATGGCAACACTATATTCCTCCAATGTTGGGGTTAGTTCGTACTCACCAATTATGAAGGTGGAAGTCTGCGGACACCAAAAGTGTGGTAGCGCCCGCATAACACTAGAGTGGATGTTGATCTCTAGCAATGGGAGAAGTTGGGCGATTCTTGCTTTCACATATCTTTGGCCCTCTTGATCTAATTGGTCCAACCACGTTTTGAGCTCTTTTTTGGGAGTGGAAATGAACTGGACATCGGTTTTCCCCATCGCATATAAAACGAGACTGGCGATGAAACCTAGTGTCATGGATCGACAAAATTGCAGTAAAGTAAGTAAATTGCAAAGTCAGAGTTCATACAGCTTATTTTCACCTGGAATGGATGATAATCACATAGACACACACATGAAACGTGATGCTCGATTTCTATCTAGATGGCTTAACAAAGTGGAGTTAAGAGGATGATCTGACCATTGAAGTCTCGCATTTAACGTGTCAGGTCTACCTAACTCCGGCTCAGTCGAATGGAATGTCCTATAGTCACGTACTCTCGCGGATATGGACAAACACAATCGACACCATGAAAAACTTTCGGAGAAGAGAAGATCAACCTCTACATAGCGGTCTCGCTTTCGAGGGAGTGTCCTTCTCAACACCATCCTAAAAATCCTATCGCAGCCCAGGTTCGGCAGCAGGTTGTGTGTGCAATAGTGTAGTGCTAAAAGTAATAAATCATGCACAACAGTTTAAATGCAAACAACACTTCTAATCAGGAATAAATAATTAATCCCAACACCTCCTTGCAAGACAATGATTAGTGAAGACTACACCCCTTATACCTCCTATCTGCAAGAACATTTAACAATTGATATTAGGGACGTACCTGGTATCCTCGCTACCAAACAAAAAAAAAAATTTGAAAAAAAAAAAGAGAAAAATGACCTAAGTCCACTAAAAGTTTTAAATTAAGTCCCCAGTGGAGTCGCCAAGCTGTCGCGACCTCTCCGAAGCGGGTTAGACCACCTAAGGGTTCGGCTAATGGATTGCTAAGCCTAGACTTAGCTCGAGCTCTCCCAAGCCCATACCAATTCGAGACTTAGGGTTTAAGTTCTTAATATGCCAATAATTTTTATCATGGAGTCGCCACTAATCTATTTTTGGTGGGTCGATTAGAAACCCAAGTAAAGTAATGGGAGAATTACTTCACTTCTACGAACCAGAGATTAAATGAGTTCGGGGACTTGATTACATTAGATTTATCTAATGCCCTTTCGGTACATTTTCTCCATTATTTCAAAAAAATATTTTGCAGGCAATTTGAATTGATTTTAGCCTAAAACACTAAAGTGATCATTCGGGTGCACAAACATTAAAGATAACATTTAAAAGGAACAAAAAAAAAAAAAAAAAAAGAGCATTGCGGAATTAAACTCAAGCAATTATTTTTTGGGGTTTTCTCTTGTTTTAAAATGAAAACTTACCTAGATAACATGCATATGATTTTTTTTTCAATTTTTTATTTTGAAATTCGAAATAATTACTGAAAATTGACTACAAAACCTAACAAGTTATCCTACTCAAGCTAGGAAATAATTTAGATTAAATCCCATTTTAATTCGGAAACTCATCTTAATTAAGTAGCCATAACATGCAATTTAATATTAAAAAATTTAACAAGATAAATTCTAAACATGCGGTCCTGGCATATTTAAGAAACTATCCTAATTTGTCACACAATATAATTTTTTTTTATATTTTCGAAAACATGCATTTATCAATTGTAAGCATTATATTTAACCACTCAAGATATTGATCAAGAATTCAAATAAAGGGTTAAAATGATTGAAAGATAATCCATCATCTCACGGATTAAATTAACAATTATTCTAACCCGAAATATCACAATACACAGGAAAATCAGAATAATTAAAAAAAATTATCCGAAGTCTTACGGATCAAATCAGTAATTATAATGATTTTAAACATCACAAATGCCATCGGATAATGTCTACCATCTCAATATTAGAATTTTGTTATCCAATTCATGCAACAAAATATCGAGATGAAATTTAGCTCAAGAAGACTACCTAGTTGAGATGATTCTCGGCGGCAAAGAACTCACGAATGGTGGCGATTACCCGGCTCACGGTGTGGGCTAGCTCGTGGAGATGGAGCTTGCGGCTAGTGATCTCACTAAAGTTGGCAGGGGACGCAAGTTGAAGTCAATGGTCAAGGGTGATTTTTGTTTGGCCTCAACCAAAGACAACCCCACCGAGTGTTTGTTCCACGTGCCTCTCTTCCCTTCACTACTCAACTATGTGAATTATATTATCCACACATGAGAGCTCAACCTGCATGGAAAACATTTAAATGAAAAACTTGGTTGGTCATGTGGCGAGGGTGTCAATAGCAGCTGGCTTCGTCGTTGACGCGGATCGGTGATTGTGGGTCAGCGTTGGTGCTCGAGCAGCAGCAGCATTGTCAGACTACTCGCAGCATTGAAGGGCTAAGGCGTGTGGCCATCAGAATTTGAGCGCCGTTGGGTCGGTCGTGAAGTTGAGATGGGAACAAGTGCGTCGGTCAATGAAGGAACGGTGGCCATGGATGATGTATTAATGAGGGTGAGACAATGGACGTGCAAGAACTTCTTCTTTCCTCATTTTTTGACTTTCTCTCTTATGTGTGTTCATACCAACGAAGAGAGACCATCCTTTTGTGCATGTTATCAACCGCGAACCGTTGCGTCTCGTTGCCTTTTGGTATCGATGCAAATGCGACTACATGAAATGCAATTTTACTATTTTTTTTCTTAAGGATTAAAGATTAATCCCTAAATTTTTATGCAATTAATTATTAAATGATTAATCAAAATTTAGGTGTCAACACTTGAGATAGTCCTAATATACCTCGAGGTCTATCTCTATGGATCTTAATGCCAATGACATAAGACGCTTCACCCATATCCTTCATATCAAAACTCTTAGAGAGAAATTGTTTCACTTCATATAACAACCCCTTGTCATTGGTTGCAAGTAAATGGCATCTACATATAGGACAAGGAAACAAATTTTGCTCCCACTAACCTTCTGGTATATACATTGATCCATGATATACTCTATAAAACCAAATGAAGAGATGACCTCATGGAATCTTAAGTACCATTGGCGGGATGCTTGTTTCAAGCCATTTAGAGACCTTTTAAGCTTGCATACCAAATGCTCACCAGCACTAGAGAAGAATCCTTCTGGTTGTTTCATGTAAACCACTTCTTCTAATTTTCCATTGAGGAATGCCGTTTTCACATCCATTTGATGTAATTCCATATCAAAATGAGCAATCAATGCTAAAATAGTATGAAGAGAATCTTTCTTGGATACAGGAGAAAATGTCTCAGTGTAATTGATTCCCTCCTTTTGAGTAAATCCCTTGGCAACGAGTCTAGCTTTGTATCTCTCAATATTGCCTAATGAATCCTTCTTAGTTTTGAAGATCCATTTACAACCAATGGCCTTCGCACCATTAGGCAACTCAACTAAATCCCAGACTTCGTTTGATGCCATAGAATTCATCTCTTCCTTCATAGCATTGTACCATAAATTGGATTTATCACAACTCATGGCTTGTGAAAACGTCTCAAGATCACTTTCAGCTCCAACATTATAGTAAGATTCTTGTAGATACACAATATAGTCATTAGGAATTGCTGATTTCTTATTCTAGTAGACCTTCTTAATGTTGCATCAACATCCTCCTGAGGAGTTTGTTGTTCAACTGGAAGCTCAACAGTATCTAGTAATTGTTGAACAGTTGGATCTACCGGATCAATATCGACAGGTTGTGGATCTTCAATGATTGGTTGCTCAACGACCAGTTGAACTGAAGGGGCGTTGTAAGCAACAACCAATCTAGTATCTGAGGTGGAAGGTTGAGTATCTGAATGATCTTCTTCAGGAACAAAGTCCCTGAATTGATCGCTCCCACTAATCAGATCATTCTCAAGAAATTCAGCATTTCTTGATTCCACAAACCTAGTGGTGTGAGATGGACAATAAAATCTATATCCTTTGGACCTTTTGGCATATCCAACGAAATACCCACTTATAGTCCTTGGATCTAACTTCTTTTCTTGTGGATTGTAGACTCTTACTTCAGATGGGCATCCCCAAACACGTACATGTCGCAAACTCGGTTTCCAACCTTTGAATAACTCAAAAGGTGTCCTTGGAACAACCTTGGTTGGAACTCGGTTTAATATGTACACAGCCGTTTTAAGAGCCTCAGTCCACAAAAACTTAGGAAGTTTGGAGTTGCTGAGCATACTCCGCACCATGTCCAATAATGTTCGGTTTCTTCTTTCTGCGACACCATTTTGGTTCGGTGAACCCGAGCATAGTGTATTGCGCAATAATCCCATGCTCTTCAAGAAACTTCGCAAATGGACCAGGTGCTTGTCCATCTTCAGTGTATCCACCATAGTATTCTCCACCTCTATCTGACCTCACAATCTTAATTTGCTTGTCGCATTGTTTCTCTACTTCGGTTTTAAATACCTTAAAGGCATCTAATGCTTCGTGCTTATTACGAAGCAAGTAGAGATACATGAATCACGAATAATCGTTTATGAAAGAAATGAAGTATCTCTGACCATTTGAGTCCATATCTGGACTACAAATATCTGTATGTATGATTTCTAATATTTATGTACTCCTCTTAGCACCTTTCTTTGACTTGTTGGTCTGTTTTCTCTTTATATAGTCCGCACAAGTGTCATAATCAGTAAAATCTAGAATATTAAGTACTCCATCATTTACTAGTCTCTTAATTCTATCCATGGAGATATGTCCCAACCTCCGGTGCCACAACATAGAGGAATCCTCATTCACAACACATCGTTTTATACCAGCATTGTCATGGACATGCATCGCATTATTAATGGCATTGTCTTGTAAATTAATTTGAAAGAGATCGTTAGACAAAATACCACTCCCAACAATTTTAGATTTATACAATAAATTAAATGTTGAATCTGAAAATTCAAAGGAGTATCCCAAAGGTACAAGTCTTGAAACTGAAATTAAATTCCTAGAAAAACTAGGAATATAAAAGGTCCTTTCTAAAATTAAAACAGAACCACTATTGAGAACTAATTTGCATGTCCCAATAGCTTCCACACGCGAGCGCATCTTGTTTCCCGAATAGATGCCTTGTTCACTTCTCACTGGTTTTCGCTGGTTTTGAAAACCTTACAAGGAATTCGAAATGTGGATTGTAGAACCGGAATCAATCCACCAAGTGTTGTGACTCACATCAACCATATTAGTTTCATAACAAACACATGCAAGTTGGTTACCTTTCTTGTTGAGCTAGGCCTTAAATTTGGCGCAATCCTTCTTCATGTGCCCCTTCTTTTTACAGAAGAAGCACTTGGATTCCTTCTTAATGCCAGCTTGGGGAGGTAGAGGCATCTTACCTTTTCCCTTTTGCTTGCCTTGACCTTTATACTTATGCTATGTTGCCATATGAGCACTTTCTCCTTTATCCATAAGCAGCCTCTCTTCCTCTTGAACACACATGGTCATGAGTTTATTGATTGACCATTTAGTATTATGTGTGTTGTAAGAGATCTTGAAAGGGGCATACTCTTGTGGGAGAGTATTTAGGATATAGTATACAAGAAAGGATTCTGATATCCCAACCTCAAGATTCTTCAGCTGAGCTGCAATGTCCCTCATCTTCATGATGTGCTCACGCACACCTCCTACACTGGTAAGCTTCAATGATGAGAACCTCATAATTAGGGTCATGGCATGTGCATTCTCTGAAGACTCAAATTGTGCATCAATAGCCTCCAGCAATTCCTTGACATTGTTATACTGAATGACTGAACCACGAATGCTAGCAGAGAGTTTTGTCTTTATGTACATCACACTGAGACGGTTGGACCGCTCCCATTGAGCATAACAAGTATGTTCAACATGAGTACTATTCTCAGTAGGTTTAGGTGGTTCATCTGACCTTAGAGCATAATCAAGATCCATGCACCCCAATTGAAGAAGAACTAATTTTCTCCATTCTTTAAAGTTATTTCCATTAAGCTCGGGAACAATTATACCAGAACTAATCGTAGATGGTAAGACTGCATGATAATCAAAGAAAACTTATGTATTAATATATTTGAGGTTAATAAACTTAAATCATATTTTACCAATGTAAAACATGTTATAAAATATGAATCACATAACATCAAAAACTGCCTGTGGGCAAAGTTTCTAATTTAAATTGATTCATAATTACTTCATGATGAAACTATCAAATTATATTCCCTTCCTTAATCCTTGTGGGTAAATTAAGAAAGATAAAATAATATTTCATCCTAATTAATCACATTAATATATTGAAAATTCCTGTGGGATAAAATTCATGATATTAATGTGAATAATTACAATTATTGTCTTTGACTATATGTGATCCAAAGGCTCTTAATGTATATAATTTAATATAATCAAAGATGCTATGGCTAATCCTTAATTAATTAAATATATACGAATCACTAGACATTTAATTTTATGAAAAAATATTCATAAAATTGCACCTTAGGGTAGAACAGTAAATTCACATGCAAAAGGGGTAAAATTGGAATTTTGCACGCAAGGCCAGAATTGGAATTTTACTTATAAGGGGTAAAACAAGAATTTTACACCCAAAAAGGGCAAAATCGTAAATTTCCACGCCCCAAGGGGCAAAATCGGAATTTTTCAGGCAAGGGTAGAAACGCAATTTTCTGAAATGCGGAGGGGCAGAATCGAGAAACCATAGGCGCGTGTGGGTTGCACGCACGCTTTTCTCCGTTGCACGCGCTCGCCACGCCCAAGACCTTCTTTTCGGCTTTCTTCTTCCGCTGTTCTTCCACCGCGACCAATTTCGTTCCACCGCCTGGGTCTCCTCCCACAGCCCATGCCCGACCAAATTGATTTATGGGTTTTGAAGAGAACGTTGGGACGAACGAATAATTTCAAAATCTGGCAAAAACGACCAACATATTGACCAGAATTAAGCCTAAAAGAATCTGCCCTAAAAAATCCTAACCACCAAAATTTCACCGCTCAATTAACCTCCAACAATCAGTAATATGCCGAAAAATTTAAAGGTTTTTCTTCCTAATGGCGGTGTGAACATGCAGATTCATTATCGCGTGGTGGGTCGCCCGAATTTGACTAGAATTTTAAAATTCCGTACCAAGCAATAAAAATCCGAATTTACCCAAAACATAATTCAATGAAAATAAATAAATTCCAAAAGGTTTCACCAAGGCAAAGATTGATTATGCTCTGATACCAACTGTTAGACTAAATATAAACTTAAAACCTGACGATCCCAATTTATCAATAACAGATAAATTCATACAGAATTCGGGATCGAATTGCGGAAACGTAAAGATCAACATACCTCCGGCCATTGATGAAATTTACAAAAGTAGAAGACCCAAAACCTTCAAGGATCCACGTAGCGCGATTGATCTGCAATATGGGAAACACCAGATCTGTACGTCCTGTTCTACTAGTCAATACCCCTCAAACTTGATGGTGTGATTTTATGTAGTGATTAGGGTTTGAACTAGACGATCTGACGTTTTTATTCCGTTTATTACATTACCGATATCTTCCATCAAGACCATTATGGTAATATATTAACGGGCAAATATCACGTAATACACGTGGGTAATAAATTGGGCAATAAATCGGAATACAATTGGGAATACAATATTGGGATCATATTCAGAATAATAAAATATATTACATATTATAACATTTTTCACATGGAGTGTAGGGTTCACAGAAAGAGAGACAATGCAAGTCATGGCCATGACTCGTTATCGAGCAGACAACACTGTCATGGTCATTTCATTTAATTGACTTTGTGAAGTGCTTTCTTGGAGTAGATTCCTTTCATGGAAAAACCCTGGCTCTTTTGGAAGAGGCAATTCGATGTCGCTTCCCAGCATCATAACCACAGTGGACATACTTGGCCTATCATCAGGGCATCGCTGCACGCACAATAGGCCAATATGAATAGAGCGCAATGCTTCAGAAGTACTGCATGAGTTCTCGACCAACTTGTCAAGCAACTGCACGGACCTGCCTTCTGTGAATAGTCTCCAAGTCTGACCACATTGAAACCAACCATTAGGAGCAATTCTTGCAGCTTGAAGGTGAACAGTATAATGAACTTACATGTCCTAGAAGATTATGACGGTGGTCTGGATGATGAAACCCTCTGTTTCTCTTCCCGCTTACGATCTCGAGCACCAATACACCATAGCTAAAGACATCAGATTTTGTTGAGAAAACTCCATCTAGAGCATACTCTGGAGACATGTAACCACTGCAGAAATTGATATATTGAAACCATCAGTTTGAAAGCGAATTGAGCATAGAGGTCATCACTTTCTGCATTAGAAGTACTTACTATGTTCCAACCACTCTGTTAGTATTTTCCTGTGTCTCATTCCCTGTGAAGATTTTAGCCAAGCCAAAATCAGAGATCTTAGGGTTCATCTCATAATCTAACAATACATTGCTAGCTTTCACATCTCTGTGAATGATCCTGAGTCTGGAATCTCGATGAAGGTAAAGAAGCCCCCTAGCAATCCCATTAATGATGTTGAAACGAGTTGACCAGTCCAGTCGCTTCCTCTGCATTGGATCTGTCAAAAATTCATTTCACATTAGTAAACTCTGCACGGTTTGTAACTTACGAGGACTAAGGCATCAATTTATTCATTTGCTAATATGCTACTTTATTGACAGTATTTTGGAGCTTTCACAAAATTCGTGCTTCTAAGGAATTGAGAAAGTAAGCAAACCAAAGAGAAATGAGTCCAAGCTCCCGTTGGGCATGAATTCATAGATCAAAAGATTTTCTTCCTCAATGCAACATCCTAAAAGCTTCACTAGGTTCCGGTGTTGCAGCTTGGAAACATATAGAACTTCATTTTTAAACTCATGCAGCCCTTGTCTTGAGTTCCTTGACAGCATCTTCACCGCAATTTCTTGACCATCCCTCAGCACACCCTGCATATGGTCAACTTGTTTAGTGAAAATAATTCCCGGCCTACTCTTTTTCTCGCTAGAATTCCACTCACAGTAACCAATCATTTTGGGATCAAGTTATTCAGCCTCTCATCAACATATTCAGGAATCTTAAACAAATTATGCAAATGCAACAGCGAAGGCAGTACTTTACAATCCTCAAATAGCAACAATGTCCTTGAGAATAGCATGCACAATTTTAGTACCTTGTAGACAGGTCCAAAACCACCTTCTCCAAGCTTATTATCAGTCGAAAATTTATTGGTCGCAAGAGCTACTGTAGACAAGTCAAATAGTGGCAACTCAAGATCCTCCTTCGGGTTTTCACAGTTGTCTCCTGCCTCAAAACTGTCCCATTTAGCTGGAGCACAAATTTTATGAAATTGATTTGCAAATTTCTATGGGTGGCTTCTGCATTAATTCAGATTTCCTTCAATCATGATGCTACAAAGGCATGCTAATAGCTAAATATGAAAGCATTGAATTGCGAACATATTAGGATAACATGATCGCGATAGCTAGTGGTTTGTCATTGTTTCGCACATCTGACACACAGATGCCTTGAACAATTTGGTTGAGACTGACTTTGTCAGCTCATCATGGAATCTTTTAGTGACCTCTCATCGGTGATGTGGAATAGTAAGATAAAATAAATAGAAAATCTTATGACTGTTGAGCTTGGTGAGGATGAATGCTGAATGTGACATGAATGCAGAATCCCCTCTAATGATAGTCTAATTGAAAAGAAAAAAAAATCACTTATACAAGAGGGTGACTAATGTAATGAACGTGAGACAAGAAATTCTTGTGCTCAATAATAGAATAAGTACTGGGAGGTCTTGTAAAATACGTACTTGTAAGTGACGAAATGACTAATGTTTAAACTGGAAATGATGAGAACCAGAATACAAAATCTGACAACAATGTATCATAAAGTACGATTTACCTTCAGGAAGCTTCAATTTCTTCTTCTTGCATTGTAGAACACAGATGGTGAGAACCAGAATGAGGAAAACGGACCCGAAAGAAACTGCCAAGCCCATGACCAGCTTAAGCTTCTTTTGGTGTGACGATAGTAAAGCTAAGAGAAGAAGCAGGAGCACAGAGGATCAGGAGTAAGAACCAGGAATCAGTGATATCGCACTTCTCTAAGCTCTCCCTCAAAGATGTGTGTGCATTTTTCTCCAGTATCCAGCAAATTCATGTCTATAATAAATGAATACCTGATTCTGACGCAGCCATCCGGATGTAGAGGTCCTGCCCGTTGTTGCTGTACTCACTAATGTCAATCAGCTTGCCGAACCACAGCAAGCAGCCACTTCCTCCATTTTGGATGTCTAAGTTCGAATAAGCCATACAGGAACAGTTTTTCATGCAAACTACTTTGCATTCTTGAAGATTCATGCTCTCGTTAAACCTGGAAGACCGAGTATCCGGCAATTTTAACGAAGAATACTTCACAAATATGTCCTTTTCACAATCCAAAGGATTTCTCCTCACACACCCATTTAACCAATCCAAACTATCCCATTCTTGAGGAACTCGGGGCACAAAGCCTTTCAAGCACCTACACACTGGGGAACTATCGACCCTACAGCTACCATAGGCACCACACGATGGATAGTAGTCACATTGGTCTATTGGTTCGGCGAGATAAAGCGTCCAACCCTGCATTCGGTCAATCCAAGCGAATCGCTGTAGGAGGCCATTGGTCATCAATTTCAACCTGGAAATGACTGGACTGTTGAGCTCGTAGTGATAGTACATCTCATCCTCATTTAACACAAATTCATATTTGTAGTATGGGTTTGGATTTAAATTAGGCATGCCACTCCATCGAAGACCATTCCATGGTCCTGACCTGAACTCGATGTCAGAACCCTGCTTCAGTAGGAGTTGTGGGTAGCCATTCGGATCGAGTTCAAGCGTGAAGTTACCTGGAGAAGGATCATCAATGCTCTTCCATGATGTTAAATAACGATTGAAGCCTGATGTTCTATTCCATCCTAACTTCATACCGGCTAGAAGTGTATCTGTAGGATGGTCAAAACTCTGCCAAAGGAAATTATTGGGATCACTGCCTTCTGCATCTCTCACAACCAGATTTCCTGAATCCAAGAGCTGCGCAACTGGATTATGCACCAGTATCGTCGAGTTCGATGACCAGATATGACTTCCATTCCCATTGAGAAGGACGAGACTTCCGCGGCTAGTAACCGTCAAAGTGCCTGATGAATCTGCAAGGGGTGCGACTCTATTTGCAACCCACACTATTGTCGTTGTGGCTATTTTCTTGTACCATATTCCCAGATAGCGCTTTGGGGGATCGCCCACACTGAAGAACCCCAGCTCAAATGTCCCATCAGCAGAGAGTAGGTTCTCGCCGTCTCGAATCGACTGATTTGTTGCTATGATATCTAGTGCATTGGAAAGAAGGGCATTACAAGACAAGAGAACAAGAAACATGGAAAGTGCCACAGAAGCTTTCATACTGCCAGAAGCAGTCAAGTTCTCAAAATCAGCGAATCTGCTGAGTGAGTTAAGAAGGAAGAAAGGGAGAAGAGAGATCACATGAAGAATGAAGAACCCTGCAATCTCAAGGTTGATCTGGAGCCACATGCTTTTTCCATGGACTGATAAGAAGCCATCGGAAAAGGTCACAAAGTTCCAAGTCAGTGCCCCAATGAGAACGCCAATTGTGACATCCACATCAAAAATCCCCAAAATCGGACAAGCTATTGACTTAGACTAATTCCAACTTCCCATCGATTGCCAGTCCTCACTCACTGAAAATCTCATAATCTTTTTTGTGCAACATAAATCTTTAAATCTTTAAATCTTTAAATAAATTCACGACAAACTGCATTCGAATTATGAAAGAAGAACAAAGATAAATACGACACGTCCAACTAGAACATGATCAATTAATAAAAATTTGCAAAAAAGAGTAGAGAAAGAAAATATTAAAGTTAAATGATTTGTTTTTTTTTTTTTTCACTTTTGTGCTACAGATTTAAGAATGAGATTGTGCTCCTATCATTACGCAATTGCCTGAACTTTTAGGGTGTGTTTAGTAATCATTCTGTTCCCGGGAATAATTTTTGTTCAAAAATAATTTTTTTTTGGTTCTTCTCGCAGGAACAATTTCTGAGTTTTTGAAAGCGCTTGGTAACTATCCAAAAATTTTATTCCCGAGATAGAAATGCGTTCGATAGAAAACGATGTTGACCAGTCACGATCGATAGTGCCAAGACCATGACCAGCTTATGCTTCTTTCACGTTTGTAGTAGATCTAAGAGAAGGAAGAACATACAAATCAACAACTATAATTAGTTATTGGAAGGGCCTAAAACCTTTTACTACCTGATTTTGAGGCAGCCATCCTGATGTATAAGTCTTGCCCGTTTTGATTGTACTCTCTTACGTCCATAAGCTCTCCTAACCGCAGCAAGCACCTGCCCTTTTGATATCCAAGTTTGAAAAGTCGTACAAGAACAGTTTTTCTTGCAAATTACTTTGCATTCTTGAAGATCTATTGTCTTGTTAAACCAGGAGCCGCGTGTATCTGGCAATCTCACCCCCAGAATACATCACAAATATGATTACAATTCTGTCAGAAAATAAAAGGGGCACCGCCTCTCTCTCTCTCTGGATTTCTCCAGATTACTCTCTCTCTATTGCTCTAGATTTTTCTCTCCCTCTCTCTCCAGATTTTTCTCGGTCATTTTGTTCATGGACTCCACCGACTTTGGCTCCTATAAATAGGGGCTGTTGTCTCTTGAGTGTGAGGGTTGTTGTGTGCGTGAGTGAAGTGTGTACGTGAGTGTGAGTGGAGTGGGTGGAGTAAGTGATGTGAGTTGTAGAGTGGTAGACTGATAGGGGTCTTGTGTAGAAAAGTGTGTGTAGTTGTAAGGCGTGTGAGATGTGTGTGAGAGTGGTGTGTATGTAGAGCATTTGTAATATTGTTCATAAGAAGAGTAATTATTTTACTTGTACATCCACTTGCTTCCCAACAAGTGGTATCAGAGCCAGGTTATTGGAAGCCGTGCAAAGATAGTGGTCGGGGACCATTGTAAGTGAGTAGGCGGTCAAGTTCGTCAAGCCAAGGAGCGGAGTACGTTGGAGTTCTGCGAATGCACAATCTAGGATTGTGAAGTCGGTTGGTCTGGGACCAGGCTTACTTGGTATAGTGCGGGGCATTATACTCAAGTCACGATGGCGGATTTCTCAAGTTCGGTAAGTGACGTCGAGAAGCTCAACAACTCAAATTATAATGATTGGAGTACCCGCATGCAATATTACTTGCTAGGTCAAGATCTGTGGGATATCATTGGCAGGAGCAACACCACACCACCCACGAATGATAGCGAATTAAGAAAATGGAACATAAAATCAGGTGAGGCTCTTTATGTTATTGCCATAACTGTTGAAGATGAATTATTGCTACACATAAAAAGTGTGAAGATCCCGAAGGAGGCCTGAGATAACTTGGCAACGTTGTTTGCAAGAACAAACGATGCCAAGTTACAATGCCTAGAGAATGAGCTCCTCTCAGTCTCGCAACAAAGTATGACGATAAGTCAATACTTTTCTAAAATTAAAACTATTTGCGAAGAAATTTCAAAATTAGATCTTGAGAATGCCATCTCTGAGACAAGAATGAGAAGAATAATAATTCATGGTTAAGGCCAGAATATAATGGTATTGTTACGGCCACCCGTGGATGGGCAAGTGAGCCAACTATAACTGAGTTGGAAAATATATTGGCCAACCAAGAGGCCTTAGATAAACAAATTTCTAAGGTCTCAATTAAGGAGGATGAAAGTGCTCTCTTCAGTAATAAAAGAGGGTTCAAGGGCCAGAATAGAAATAGAGCAGGTACAAGAGATGGCAAACCATGGAAAAGTCATAGAGAATGGCCAAAGCGAATAGAAGGAACTGGACCTTGGCTAGGGGGAGTTCGTCAAGACCACAACAAGGACGACAATGAAGATAAGAAGAATAGAAGGCGTAATGGACGGTGTTACACCTGTGGCAAAGTAGGACACTTTGCCAGAGATTGTCGGTTCAAAAGAGTTGAAGGAAACGTCGCAGCAGCCAAGGAAATTGATAGCGAAGAAGAATGGGATTTCCAAGCATCCTTTGCAATGGAGGAACAAGAAGAGATCACAGCCTCCTCCATCACAGAGTTAGAAGATGCGATGGCCCTCATCACGGTAAGTGATAAATTGATTGATTATGATGAACATTGGATAGTTGACTCGAGGTGCTCAAATCACATGACCGGAGATCAAGGCAAGCTATCAAACATGTGCGAGTACAAAGGAGGATGAGTAGTTGTCACCGCAGACAACTCAAGGTTACCAATTACCCATGTCGGCCAAACGATGATAACACCCTGATTCAATTCGCATCAAGTCGAACTGAAGAATGTGTACCATGTGCCGGGAATGAAGAAGAATCTATTGTCTGTGGCACAACTTATAGACTCAGACAATTATGTTGTGTTCGGTCCTAGAGACGTTAGGGTGTACCGCAATTTGAAACCAACTGGTACACCAATCATGGAGGGGCATCGATCAGAGTCTGTCTACATGATGTCAGCTCAGACGACATACGTGGACAAAACTCGAAGGAGTGAAACGCCTGATTTGTGGCATGCACGGCTTGGGCACATGAGCTACCATAAATTAAAGGTGATGATGAAGAAAGGTATGCTAAAAGGTCTCCCCCACTTGGAAGTCCAAGAAGATGTCATACGTGCCGGATGCCAGTACGGGAAGGCACATCAGCTTCCATACGAGGAGTCTGCATTTAGAGCTAAGATGCCTCTCGAGCTTATCCACTCAGATGTATTGGACCAGTGAAGCAACCATCAGTTAGAGGATCAAAGTACATGATAACATTCATCGATGATTTCTCCAGGTACGTCTGGGTCAACTTCATGAAAGAAAAATCTGAGGCATTAAACAAGTTTAAGG
Organism: Eucalyptus cloeziana; assembly: GCA_014182715.1. Lineage (NCBI taxonomy): Eukaryota > Viridiplantae > Streptophyta > Magnoliopsida > Myrtales > Myrtaceae > Eucalyptus > Eucalyptus cloeziana. The sequence continues at coordinate 38,204,963 of CM024639.1, forward strand.
AGTTTAAAGCAAAAGTAGAATATGAAGTAGGCAAGAAAATACTATGCCTTCACGCGGATAATGGGGGAGAATATACATCAAATGACTTTACAAAATTTCGTCAAGAATGGAAGATACGTCGACAATTTACCTACCCAAATATGCCACAACAAAATGGAGTTGCCGAAAGAAAGAATCGGCATTTGGCGGAGACATGCAGGAGTATGTTGCATGCGAAGAATGTTCCACCCAAGTTTTGGGTTGAGTGTATGAAGATGGCAGCGCACGTGATCAACAGACTACCACAAGCAAGGCTTGGCTTTATGTCACCTTATGAGAAGTTATGGAATCGCAAGCCCATGGTAAGTCACTTTAGAATATTTGGGTGTGTATGTTATGCATTCGTGCCAGACCATCTTCGCAACAAGTTCGATAAAAAGGCAGTTTGCTGCATATTTGTGGGCTATGATGATCAAAGAAAAGGATGGAAGTGTTGTGACTCTACAATAGGGAAGTGTTACACTTCTAGAAATGTGGTGTTCGACGAACTATCATCTTGGTGGACATCACAACCTAATTCAAAACAAGTTGAAGAAGAGATTCGTGAAGGAATGGAAGAAAATGACGAGATTGATAAGGGCCAGCCAATTGAAGATGGAAATGATTAGGTAACTGGAAGAAAAGAAGTCAGAGCACAGTCACCGGAAAAAGCTAAGAGCCCATGGCGAACTGGTGTACATCTGAGAACTACAGAAGAGCTTCGACCAAGTCAGTTGGAAGAACTTGAAGAACAGGAACCTCAAGTGAGGAGATCAACAAGACAAAGAAGACCAAATCCCAAATATGCAAATACGGCGCTGACCGAAGATGTCGAAGTAGTTGAGCCGTCCACATATGAGGAAGCCTCGCAAGGTGTGGAATGGAGGAAAGCTATGGAGGAAGAGATACAAGCATTAAGAAAGAACGAGACATGGGACCTAGTGCCGAGACCTAAAGAGGTACGTCCTATATCTTGCAAATGGGTCTATAAACTTAAAACTCGACTAGACGGGTCGATAGAAAGATATAAAGCACGACTAGTTGCTCGAGGATTCTCTCAAAAATATGGCCTAGATTATGATGAGACCTTTAGTCCAGTAGCAAAGATCACTACAGTTCGAGTATTACTAGCACTTGCAGCAAGCAAGTCATGGAAATTATGGCAAATGGATGTGAAGAATGCCTTCTTACGTGGAGAACTAGATCGAGATATATACATGGAGCAGCCAGATGGTTTCAAAAGTAAGATTCATCCAAATTATGTGTGTAAGTTAAAGAAAGCCCTCTATGGCTTAAAACAAGCCTCAAGAGCATGGTACGGGAAGATTGCTGAATTCTTGGTACAAAGTGGTTACTCTGTAGCCCCAGTAAACTCGAGCTTGTTTGTGAAAACAGAAGATGGCAAGCTTGCAATAGTGTTAATCTACGTGGATGATCTAATCATTACTGGAGATAATGAAGAAGAGATATGCCAAATTAGAACCAACCTCTCAGTACGGTTTCAGATGAAAGAGCTTGGAGAATTAAAACATTTTCTAGGACTCGAGATTGAAAAGACCAATTAAGGATTATTCCTATGTCAACAGAACTATGCACGAGACCTCTTAGACAAGTTCGGGATGCTTGATTGCAAACCTATATCTACTCCAATTGATGGAAATGTAAAGCTATGTGCAATTGAAGGACGAGAATTGGAAGACTTAACTATGTACAAGCAATTGGTGGGTAGCCTCATTTACCTAACCATAACACGGCCTGATATTGCCTTTGCAGTGGGAGTAGCAAGCCAATTCATGGCGAAGCCGTGAAAGCCCCACTTAGATGCAGTCAAGCGCATACGAAGGTATGTTAAGGGTACATTTGATTTTGGGCTTCTGTATAAGAAAGAAGCATCTTGTGAAGTTATAGGCCATTGCGATGCTGACTTTGCTGGAGATCGTGACACACAACGATCAACTACTAGATATATGTTTAGCCTCGGATCAGCAGTAGTGTCATGGTGCAGTAAAAGACAGGCAACTGTGTCACTATCTACGACAGAAGCTGAGTATAGAGCAGCAGCAATGGCAGCACAAGAGAGTTCATGGCTGGTACAACTAATGGAGGATCTTCATCAACCAATAAATCAATCTACATGGATATATTGTGATAATTTGTCAGCCATAAGCTTAGCGGAGAATCCGGTTTTCCATGCGAGAACCAAGCATATAGAAGTGCACTATCATTTCCTGCGGGAAAAAGTATTACAAGGCGAAATAAAGATGGAGTATGCCAAAACAGATGATCAAGTTGCAGACATCTTCACCAAAGGTCTTGGAGCTGCAAAATTCGAAGAGTTTCGAAGGCAACTTGGTATGATCACAATGTCCAGACTAAGAGAGAGTAGTCAGTGAGGAGGAGTGTCAGAAAATAAAAGGGGCACCGCCTCTCTCTCTGTGGATTTCTCTAGATTACTCTCTCTCTCTCTCTCTCTCTCTCTCTCTCTCTCTCTTGCTCTAGATTTTTCTCTCCCTCTCTCCAGACTTTTCTCTCCCTCTCTCTCCAGATTTTTCTCGGCCATTTTGTTCATGGACTCCACCGACTTTGGCTCCTATAAATAGGGGATGTTGTCTCTTGAAGTGAAAGTGTGAGGGGTGTTGTGTGCGTGAGTGAAGTGTGTACGTGAGTGTGAGTGGAGTGGGTGGAGTAGGTGGTGTGAGTTGTAGAGTGGTAGACAGATAGGGGTCTTGTGTAGAAAAGTGTGTGTAGTGGTGAGGCGTGTGAGATGTGTGTGAGAGTGGTGTGTATGTAGAGAATTTGTAATATTGTTCATAAAAAGAGTAATTATTTTACTTGTACATCCACTTGCTTCCCAACAAATTCAGGGGACTTCTCACACACCCATTTGACCAATCCACAATTTCCCATTCTTGAGAAAACTTCGGTGTGAAGCCTTTCAAGCAGCTACACACGGGACGCATCAACCATATCGGTACCATAGGCACCACAAAATGCATAGGTGACACGGTTTTCTATTGGAAAAGTGAGATGATCCGTCCAACCCTTTGCTCAGTCAATCCAAGTTTTGCGTCCTAGAATGCCATTTGACTTTAATACCAAAACGAAAACGATCGAACTGTTAAGGGGCTCAGCACGTCTCCTTCTCATTGTGCACAAAGCCGTACAAGATGGGTTAGGATTAAAATTAGGTGATCCACTATCTAGTCCTGACCTGAACGTGATAACAGAGGCCTGCCTTGACAGGAGCTGTAGGACTCCATTTGGGTCAAGTTGGAATGTGGAATCACCAGGAGCAGAATCGTCAATGCTTTTCCACGATGATAAATGGTGTCGAACCCTGACGTGTTATTCTTCCTTTCTTCATACCGGCTAGATGTAATATTGACGGGGTCAAAAGGCTGGGAAGAAAATAGAGGAAATTTTGAGTAATCAACGAAGAAGTAAAAGTGCTCAGGTTAGTCATAAAGGACGGGAGAGCACCGCATGAAAGAAAAGGAGAGAAAGAAAGAAAGGGAAAAAAGAGAGGAGGGAAATAGGGCTTTTGTGCATATATACATACCACGGGGGCTTCACCAAACCGGATTTATTTCATTTTGCAAAGCCCGGTAAGTGTTCGTACCCTTCTTTCATTTAATTGGAGAAGTTCTCAAAACCAAGCCCTAATTTCGGATTCTTGGGAATTCCGAGCTAATGGGTTCAATTTAGGAGTTTTTAAGTTGACAAATATAGGGGATTGATAGATTAGGGTTTTATGGAATTGTGGGCTCGAGGGGAGTTGATTTAAAGTAATGGTTTAGGTGGAGCAAAATTTTAGAGTTTTGCACGTGAGTTCGGCATTTGCAGATAGCTTTAAATAATTGTTTTGGATGAGCGATTTGTTGACGTATAAGAGTCATATTGCTAGCGATTAGGCATAGTTTAATCGAGTTGTAGTATTACTAGGTTTGGACGTCAATTCTCATTTAATTGATAAAATTATGAGATCATCGACACATATAACTACGTTGTTTAGTTTTGGCCATCCTCAAGTGAGTAGTGATATCTCTTGTTCGAATTTCTATACTCATATTTCAAAAGCAATATGGATTATATATAGTATGAGATATGAAATGACATTTATAAATATCAATTTGTAAATTTGGTTTATGAAAATTTTTGAAATAATTTGAGAAATGCCTTTGTGAAATGTATTATGTTTGATGAACATGGTTGAAAAAGATTATCCGTCTTGATTTGTAAAAACCGATTTGTGATATAGATTCTACAATGACTTTGTAGATTTTGGAGGATACTTTTGTGGGTTTTTGATGATGCTCGGTGTTTCTTTCAAGGGATTTGTAAGTATGCATGCTAATTTTAGGACATCCTTATGGGCGGGCCATCAATAATATAGGTGGAGACCTAACCAAAGATAATCTTAGTTGCCTTTAACACGAGGCATTATGTATGATCATAATTCAATATTTAAACACAGGATTGATCAATGAATGAGATTGATAAGTTGACTGGACCATTGATGGTTATTTTGATTTTATCGATATGAATATAGTTATACTTAAGTTATATATAATTAATTTTGTTATATTTTGGATTTGTTATAAATGAGTTATGTTTTTGTCTCTTAAACATGCATAGTAGATGCTCGACCTGTTTAAAAGAAATGTATTACTCACTAGTAGGGGTGAGTATTGTTCAAGTAGGCAATTCCTACCTCGTAATTAGGATCTGCCCACTAAGAATCAGTTCTGAAAAATTGAAACCAAGACTCAGCCATTGGTTCTATGGATTCACTTGGGAACCGTCTTATATTCGGGTTGAATTGCAAGCCATTAATTTTGATTAAGAATAGAAAACTATAAGGCAAAACAAATAAACAATACTCGTTAGCTAAAAACTTAATTTCTTCAAAGGTTATGATGTGGTCCTCTTAAGAGCTCCTGACACCATAAATAAGTGGAGAATTAGACTTCACATTAAAAGTCCTAACTTCCACTTTAAAAGTCCTAACCTCCACATAAGTTAAAACATTAATTGCTTAATTCATCTTTTTTCAACATTAACCTAATTATATCATGGGAATGGCTAAAGAATAACCTAATTATACTCTTAAAATGAGCCGTTGGCTCTTATAGACATCTCTAATTGATTCTTTCCTTCCTCTAAGTTTATTTATCTTGTTTTAGTTGATAAAATAAGTAAATGGATTATTAGAATGAAAAAAAAAAAAAAAGTAGGGGGTTAATCCTATTATACACGGAAGAGATAAAATTAGTCAATCATGTCCAAAAATTACAAATATACATATATGTACATATATATATATATATATATATATATATATTTGGTCGACAAAATTACAAAATAATTAAGTAATTGAGATAGAATTTCTTTTTTTAGAATAAATCAGTTTGATTTGGATGGTTGGGCAAACGGTTCCACACTTAGAATTAGAAACCGGATTGATACTCACCAGTTTCACTAAATTGGAACCAGGACCTAGACTGGCCCCTGTGGGAGTTGCCGATCCATATTCTATAAATTGTGTACAGTATTCATTTTAGTATCATATATTTTCGCTAGGTCATTTGAGTGCCAAATTTTTTGAAAACTGATTTTTTGGTGCCAATTCTGATACGTTTAATCGGAAATCTGACGTAACATTTTTTTATTAATATTTTAAGCTGACATGGCTCGCCAGAAGTCTCAATCAGAATAAAAAGCCTAAAGCGATGTCGTTTAATCAGTTTCATTTACCTATATAACCCAAAATGACGTCGTTTAACTTGTTTCACGATTGTCCTTCTGTTGCTTTTCTTTCTCACTCGTTCACGTCGTTTGTTCTTTGCAAATCGGGTGAGATCGAACTTTGAGTTCCAGAATCTGGGCTCGCACATTACTGGTCCCTTGCGATTGGAACTCGTCACTGCGTCCCACGAATGGATCTAATGGCTAGAATCCGGACTTTCGCTTTGGTGGATTTTCTTCTTCTTTCCCTTGAGATTCCATCATATCTTTGTGCGTGTGAGGCAAAACTGAGGTGTCGTCTTCAACTGTTGTGATCTCAGTGAAGAAGATGGCGGTGCTTGGCGTGGTGGGCGGCGGCTTAATGGGTCGCAGTGGAGAGGATAATGAAGGAGGAGAAGTGTTGCTCTTTAATTTTGCCCTGTTTTTCCTTGTTTCATGGGAATTACCATCAATAAGTTAAACCGTTGGATTCAAAGTTAAATCGTGAGCAAATTGTGACAAAATGAGATGGATTCATGAAAAATAGAGATGATTTAAGACTTTGCATACTATGTTTAGGCTGAGAAATACATTGAAATCAAGTCCAAGGTTTATATTTTAAAACGCCTAGCATATGTTCGACTATTTGCCTGAATGAGCTGATAAAGTTGTTTTCATGAAATCGATGTACAGAGTTAGGGTCGATTTGAGATTTCATCCTCGATAACTAAAACTATGTCTGAATCTGTGATTCCCTATGGATTTATGGCATGTCCTTCGATTGCCAGCCCTGACCGCGGATGAGCATCTACGTTGGAGTCCCAGCCCATTTTCCGGCGATGTCCACAATTTAAGGCTGTTATAGTTAGATCCCTATTAGCCGCAAAAATGGTGAGCGGGGGTGATGTTTTGGCGATGGTCAGGTGATTGGTAGCCGGGTTGGTCACAACAAGAAACAATGAGGCGCAAAAGAGAAAAGAAAAGAACAAAATAGAAAAAAGAAAAAAAAAATGACGCGGAGGGAGAGGAAGAGAAATGTACGCATGGAAATGCCACGCGGATCAGTTTTTTCGAAAAAAAATGCCAATTCATATTAAAATTTAAATTAAGAAAGCCATGCGTTAATTTTGACAGGAATTTCTCGTTGTTAGAATCTAAGTGATCTTTTTTTATTCGATTTGACATTTAAGTGATTCGGCGAAAACTTTTAGCACTAAAATGAGTGTCATACACAACTTATGGCACTTCTAGTGTCCTTCTCCTAGACATTTTTGATAGTGGGATTTTTTATGAGTTGTCTATGTTTGAGTTTGCTACGTGTAGTTGTGAGTTAGAGATGTACATATTATTTTGTTGGTTTTTATTTGAGATCGCGTCTTTTGGATGAAATGATGGCTGCATTATTACCTTCTTGTTGATTTCAGGGTGTGATGCTAGAAGTGTATTTGTAAGATAATCAAAACTTTACCGCAGAACACTTGCATCCACATCTCTCACCACGAGATTTCTCGAATCCAAGAGCTGTGTAACCGGATTACGGGCATGTACGGACGAGTTGAGGACCAAATTTTGCTTCTGTTTCCGTCTAGATAAAACTTTAAGGTAACCGATGAATCTGTGAGGAGCGGCTCCATTGGCAACCCATACAACTGTCCTTGTCGGTTCTTTTGTACAGCATAACGCGATATTGCTTCAGGGGATCACCAGGGCTGATGAATCCTAATTCAAACGTCTCACCGGCGTAAACTAAGCCATCGCCATCTTGTCTGGACTGATTTGTAGTCATGGTACCTCGTTTACATTGAATATAGGAGCGGTATACAACAAAGAGGAAAGAAGATGACACATGAAAAATATCGCTGATGCTCTCATATTTGTTCCCTGAATAGCTGATGGAGACCAAAAGGACGAGAGAATGCGGAAGAGCGAAGGACTCTTTAAAGTGTTTTTTAAAGTACTGGATATCCCAACGTCATTATCGACTGTTTCAAGTCGTTGGAAAAATCCACTATTTCCCAGTCATCACGCCAAGGAAGTTGCGCATCGTAAGATTTACTTCACAATCCGTATCTTTCAAGTCATTGACAATTGTTCACGTTTCTTGACTTAAAATTCTTCCAACTCAAACTCATTGAACACCTTATGTTTAGGAAACATTTGACAAACTGAGAAGCCTAACTGAAGCAACCATGACTAAAAGACTAGGTGACCTATATATTTAATCAAGCAGTTTCCAGTAATTTAAAGAAGGGGTATTTTCAAGATTCTCACGATATTGGGTTAAGTTTTTTATGTGAATGCTGGTGATGCACCAGGAAAATTACCAAAAAAAAAAAATCATAAGTATATTACAATTATAGTAATTCAATCCTAAACAATTTTTTTGGCTAAAATATTTGCGTAAATCCCGTCCCTCCGATCAGTTTTGGCTGGCCAGCTCTAACATGGAGATTGGTCGTCTTACGTGGATGGCCCTGTCTTTGGTCAGTCATAAAGCTGGTGATAACTGGAGGAAGAAGGAATGGAAGGGGGAAAAAAAGAAAAAGAGGAAAAAATTCAAAAATTCAAAAATTTTAAAATATTATTAAAATTTATGTACATTAGTGCTGTTGGCGCCATGTAGGACAGCCGGTCTCCATTTTAGTGTCGGCTGCCAAAATTTGGCCCGATTAACTAAATTAATACAATTGCAAAAAGTTTAGTACACATTTGGCAAAAAAAAAAAGGAATTATATAAAATGGAATTGGCACAAGCACAATGAATTTAGGACTTTTGTTGTAATTTTCCTCATATTAAACTATGGTGAAGTTGGCTCATCTCAGAGTAGCTCCTCAATCATAATCTTGCATCAGTGAGAAGTATCTTGAGTTGATGTTAACTCTTCCCAAACCTCAAAACAACTTATTTTCATACTGGCAAGTTTCGCAGGTCTTGAAGACTGTTCATTGTATTACCAACTAATGAAAAATTTGGTTTCCATGCGCATATATTCTGTTTTTCATCGACAGTCATTAATAGAACCAAACTGGTCGGTTTTTGAGTTGGCCAGTTTTAGAGCCAAGGTGTCTAAGCTCCCAATTCCAAGTTTAAAATCAGGCTTAGTTCAAGATTCTAGCATGCAAACAACCAACTTGGCCGTGCACACCCCCAGCCCAAACTACTTCCGGGTGATTATTCCCCTATTTCTGTTTAGTGTGAATTAGGACCCCATTTAGTTCAAAAATCGTTGTTCCGCAAATTTTGATATGAAAATGACATAGACCAGGTTCATGTGCCGACTCCATGCCATCATTCTTAAAGGAAAGTGATTTCGATGGTGATAGGGAACTCAATCAGATGAAAATTTGTCCTCTGACGTGGAGATTTAATTACTGAGCCTATGGAAGAGTTGCGAGATTTTTCTTTTTGGGCCAACGATGTAGAGTTTTCGGGGGAAGATGTCCTTGAACGGGAACACTCGGCCTTTCGAATGCAAATTTGTGAAACGGGATGTCGGAATCTGTAACTTAAGACATTCCATGTACATTCAACCTGCAGCCAAATAAGGGATGCAGCATTTTCGGAAGCATAGCTAGGGGAGGACATTGAAGAACTTTTTACATCGATTTTCCACCTGGAGTGTAAGGTTCAGGGAGAACGAATGAAAGTCATGGCCGTGACTCTCTTATCGAGCAGATAACAGTGTCATGGTGATTCGTTTGGTTGACTTTGTGAAGTGTTTTCTTGGAGTAGATTCCTTTCGTTGAAAAACCCCGGTTCTTTTGGAAGAGGCAATTCGATGTCGTTTCCCAGCATCATAACCACTGCGGACATACTCGGCCTATCTTTGGGGCATCGCTGCACGCACAGTAGGCCAATATGAAAAGAGCGTAATGCTTCAGAAGTACTGCACGAATTCTGGACCAACTTATCGAGCAACTGCATGGACCTGCCTTCTGTGAACAATCTCCAGGCCTGACCACATTGAAACCAACCGTTAGGGGAAATTCTTGTGGCTGGCTGGAAGGTGGGCAGTATTAAGTGCTTACATGTCCAAGGAGATTATGATGGTGGTCTGGATGACGAAACCCTCTGTTTCTCTTCCCACTCACGATCTCGAGCACCAATACACCAAAGCTAAAGACATCGGATTTTGTTGAGAAAACTCCATCGAGAACATATTCTGGAGACATGTAACCACTACAGAAATTGATTTATTGAAACCATCAGTTTAAAAGCAAATTGAGCACAGAGGCCATCACTGCATTAAAAGTACTTACTATGTTCCAACCACTCTGTTAGTATTTGCCTGTGTCTCATTCCCTGCGAAGCTTTTAGCCAAGCCAAAATCAGAGATCTTAGGGTTCATTTCACAATCTAACAATACATTGCTTGCTTTTACATCTCTGTGAATAATCCTGAGTCTGGAATCTTGATGAAGGTAAAGAAGTCCCCTTGCAATTCCATTGATGATGTTGAAACGAGCTGACCAGTCCAGTTGCTTCCTCTGCTTTGGATCTGTCAAAAGTTCATTTCACATTAGTAAACTCTGCACGGTTTGTAACTTACAAGGAGTAAGCCATCAATTTAGTCATTTGCTAAATTGCTACTTCAGTGACTGTATTTTGGGGCTTTCACAAAATTCATGATTTTAAGGAATTGAGAAAGTAACCAAACCAAAGAGAAATAAGTCCAAGCTCCTATTGGGCACGAATTCATAGATCAAAAGATTTTCTTCCTCAATGCAACATCCTAGAAGCTTCACTAGGTTCCGGTGTTGCAGCTTGGAAACATATAGAACTTCATTTTTAAACTCATGCAGCCCTTGTCTTGAGTTCCTTGACAGCATCTTCACGGCAATTTCTTGACCACCCCTCAACACACCCTGCATATGGTCAACTTGCTTAGTGAAAAATAATTCCTTGCCTACTCTTTTTCTCACTAGAATTCCACTCACAGTAACTAAACATTTTGGGATCAAGTTATTCAGCCTCTCATCAATATATTCAGGAATTTTTTCTTAAACAAATTATGCAAATGCAACAGCGAGGCAGTACTTTACAATCCTCAAATAGCAACAATGTCCTTCTCAAGAATAGCATGCACAATTTTAGTACCTTGTAGACAGGTCCAAAACCACCTTCTCCAATCTTATTGTCGGTCGAAAAGTAATTGGTAGCGACAGCTACTGTAGACAAGTCAAATAGTGGCAACTCAAGATCTTCCTTCTTGTTTTCACAGTTGTCTCCTGATTCAAAACTGTTACTTTTTTCTGGAGCACAAATTATATAAAATTGATTAGCAAATATCTCTGAGTGGCTTCTGCATTAATTCAGATTTCCTTCAATCATGATGCTACGAAGGCATGCTAATTGCTAAATATGAAAGCATTGAATTGCGAACATATTAGGATGATATGATCGCGATTGCTAGTGGTTTGTCATTGTTTCGCACATCTGACACTGACACACAAATGCCTCGAACAATTTGGTTGAGACTGACTGACTTTGTCAGTTCATCATGGAATCTTTTAGTGACCTCTCATTGGAGATGTGGAATAGTAAGATAAAATAAATAGAAAAACTTATAACTGTTGGGCCTGGTAAGGATGAATGCTGAATGGGACATGAATGCAGAATCCCCTCTAATAATAGTCTAATTAAAAAAAAAAAAAAAAAAAAAAAAATTGACTTCTGGAAGGGCTTGACTAATGTAATGAACACGACAAGAATTCTTGTGCTCGATAATATATTAAGTACTGGGAGGTCTTGTAAAATATCTACTTGTAAGTGACGAAATGACTAATGTAAAAACTGGGAATGATGAGAACCAGAATACAAAATCTGACAGCACTGTATCATAAAGTACGGTCTACCTTCAGGAAGCTTCATTTTCTTCTTCTTGCATTGTAGAACACCGATGGTGAGAACCAGAATGAGGAAAACAGACCCGAAAGAAACTGCCAAGCCCATGACCAGCTTATGCTTCTTTTGGTGTGACGGTAGTGAAGCTAAGAGAAGCAGGAGCACACAGGATCAGGAGTAAGAACTAGGTATAACTGATATTACAATTCTGTAAGCTCTCCCTCAAAGATGTGTGTCCATTTTCCACTTCAGTATCTAGCAAATTCATGTCTACAATACCTGATTCTGACACAGCCATCCGGATGTAGAGGTCCTGCCCGTAGTTGCTGTACCCTCTAATGTCAATCAGCTCGCCGAACCACAGCAAACAACCACTTCCTCCATTTCGGATGTCTAAGTTCGAATAAGCCATACAGGAACAATTTTTCATGCAAACTACTTCGCATTCCTGAAGATTCATGCTCTCATTAAACCACGAAGACCGAGTATCTGGCAATTTTAACCAAGAATACTTCACAAATATGTCCTTTTCACAATCCAAAGGATTTCTCCTCACACACCCATCTGACCAATCCAACATATCCAATTCTTGAGAAAATCGGGGCACAAAGCCTTTCAAGCACCTACACACTGGGGAAGTATCGACCCTACAGCTAGCATAGGCACCACAGGATGCATAGTTGTCACATTGGTCTATTGGCGAGGTGATGTAAAGCATCCAACCCTGCGTTCGGTCAATCCAACCAAATCGCTGTATGATGCCATTGGTCGTCAATGTCAGCCTGGAAGTGACCGATCTGTTGAGGAGCTCGTAGCGGTAGTACATCTCTTCCTCATTTAACACAAATTCATATCTGTAGTATGGGTTTGTATTTAAATAAGGGGTGCCACTCCATCGAAGACCATTCCATGGTCCTGTCCTGAACTTGATGTCAGAACCCTGCTTCAATAGGAGTTGTGGGTAGCCATTCGGATCAAGTTGAAACGTGAAGGTGCCTGGAGAAGGATCATCAATGCTCTTCCATGATTTTAAATAACGATTGAAGCCTGATGTTCTATTCCATCCGATCTTCATACCAGCCAGAAGTGTATCTGTAGGATAGTCAAAACTCTGCCACAGGAAATTATTGGGATCACTGCCTTCTGCATCTCTCACAACCAGATTTCCTGAATCCAAGAGCTGCGCAACTGGATTACGCACCAGTATTGACAAGTTTGATGACCAAATATCACTTCCATTTCCATCAAGAAGGATGAGACTTCCATGGCTAGTAACCCTCAAAGTGCCTGATGTGTCCGCAAGGGGTGCGACTCTATTTGCAACCCACACTATTGTCATTGTGGTTATTTTCTTGTACCATATTCCCAGATATCGCTTTGGCGGATCCCCCCTACTGAAGAACCCCAGCTCAAATGTCCCACCAGCAGAGATTAGGCTCTCGCTGTCTTGAATCGACCGATTTGTTGTTATGGTATCTAGTGCATTGGAAACAAGGGCATTACAAGAGAAGAGAACAAGACACATGGAAAGTGCCACAAAAGCTTTCATACTGCTTGATGCAGTCAAGTTCTCAAAATCAGTGAATCTGCTGAGTGAACGAAGAAGACGGAAGAAAGGGAGAAGAGAGATCACTGAACACTGAAGACCCCTGCAATTTCAAGGCTGACCTGGAGCCATAGGCTTTTTCCATGAACTGACAAGAAGCCATCGGAAAAAGCCACTAAGTTCCAAGTCAGTGCACCAATAAGACTGCTAATTGTGACATCTACGTAAAAAATCCCAAAATTTAACACGCTATTGATTTAGATTAATTCCAATTCCTATTCATTGCCAATCCTGACTCATTGAAAATCTCGTAATCTTTTTTGTGCACCACAAATCTTTAAATCTTTAAATAAATTCACGACAAAATGCATTCGAATTATGAAAGAAGAACAAAGATAAATACGATATGTCCAACCAGAACATGATCAATTAATAAAAATTTACAAAAAAGAGCAGAGAAAAAAATATTAAAGTTCAACAATTTGGTTTTTTTTTTTTTTCACTTTTGTGAGAATGAGATTGAGCTCCTATCATTACGCAATTGCTTGAACTTTTTGGGCGCCTTTGGTAAGCATTCTATTCCTAAGAACAATTTTTGCTCAAAAATGATTTTTTTTATTTTGTTCCCGAGAACAATTTTTGAGTTTTTTAAGGCATTTGATAACAATCCAAAATTTCTGCTCCCGGGGTAAAGATGCGTTTGGTAGGATTCTTAAATTTTTTTGTTTCTTTTAATTTTTAATACTTTTATTATATTTTTCTTCTTTTCTATTTTTCTTCTTTTTTTTTTTTTTTTTTCTTTCTTTTCTTTTTTTTTTTTTTTTTCTTTTTTTTTCTTTTTCTTCCTCCTTCTTTGTAGCCGGTCGCTAGCTAATGCCAGCAACGGCGGCGGCAGTGGTTGATAATGGCCGGTGACCAGCTAGGAGGAAGAAGAAGAGAGGAAGAAAGAAAAAGAAGAAAAATTAGACTTGATTCACGGCAGCAATGGCCGACAATGGCCGGCAAAGGCCGATGATAGGCTAGGAGGAAGAAGAAGAGAGAAGGAGAAAAGAAAAAAAGAAGAAAAATTAGACTTGATTCTATGAATTATTCCCAAGAATAAGAAGCAATTTTGTCTACTTCTTAATTTTGTTCCAAATCTATTTCTGAGAATAAAAAGATAGACTTTTGTTTTCTAGAACAAAAAATTTACCATATAAATTTCTGTTCTTTTTTTGTTCTGGGGTATAAAAGAATAGAACCCGACACTATTTGAAGTGAAAATAAATAGGCCCTTATTGACTAGTTGGAGGACTATTTTTAACCCCCTTACAAAGTTAACTTGCCTTATTTAAAGTGTAATATTGCAGTGTTGACTAGTCAACTAGTCAAAAAGCAAAAACAAAATGAAAACGTAGAGAGAAGAAAGGAAAAGAAGAGGAAAGTTCAAACTCAATGAGCTGAATGAAGTACATTTTGCAATGTTTAGTAAGAATTCAAGTCCTTAGTTCATATAATCAGAGTAATTTTCAAAGTTGTCCTATATATTCGAAGGAAAATTCCCAATAAAGGTTGAAATGCCGTTAATTTTTCAAATAAGGGTTTGGAGTAAACCTTGTCTCAAATAAGCATTCGAAATGTCCTCATTTTCTCAAATAAGAACTTAAAGTGGCCATGTCAATCATAACAAAGGACCTAGCCTCATTGGCTAGTCAATGGCATTTCCGTCCTTTATATTTTCTTATTTTCTTCCCTTTTTTTTTTTTCCTTTTTCTCTTTTTTGTCCAAAAAAGACAAACTAAAAAACCAAAAGAAGACTAAAACTATATAAAAAAGACAAATTAAAAAATAAGCCCAAGGAAAAGGCTAAGGCTAGCGCTCTCGCCTATGACCGCCACCTCATTGCTAGTGGGGCATTGGCCATGGTCGACGAGGTCGCCAACACCTCACCAACCCCAAGCCCCCACCAGAATCGGGAGAAGGCTACAACATTCTCCCAGATCTAGGCTAGGGCCACGGCCCTTGTCAATCAGCCCTTGCCACTAGTTAGCCCTTGCCGAGATGCTAGTGACCTACCAGCCATGGCCAATGCCCACCGGTGATAGAGCGGCAACCATAAGTGGGGGAGCCTACCTATATTTTTCTTTTTAGTTTTTAGCTTTTTTGAGTTCTTTTAAAGGAAAAATGAAAGAAAATAAGAAAAAGTAAAAGATGAAAATGCCTTTAACCAGCTAGTAAGGTTAAATCCTTCTTTGAAACTGATATAGTCTCTTCATGTCCTTATTTGAAACAAAATCAACTTCATGCCCTTATTTGAGAAAATGAAAACACTTCATGCCCTATTTGAGACTACTGGTGAGGTTAGGTTATTCTTTAAAACTAAGGTCTCCATTCAAGTCCTATTTGAAATAATGTCTACTCCATACCCTCATTTGAGAAAATGAAGACACTTTAAGCATTTATTTGGAATTTTCCCCATATTCGTCAAACCCCACGACTCCATAACGCCATAATCCACCATCTCCATATAATTCCAAAGCTTATCAACACCAAATCTCGGTTTTAGAGTATCCTTCTAAGGTCAAGCCTTTGGCTAATAATAAATGGAGACTTTGCCAATGGGAGAATTTTGATCACCTCATCACCAAGCGTTATATCATGACCATGGTAAGATATTGAGTAATAAATTAGTCAATGGATTGAATCATTGGCGTGTGATTTGATAGAGATTGATCAATGGACTTGACTTTAGATATTCAAATTGTGATGGTGGATTAAAAAAGTATTTCTAAATTGTATAAAATTTTGTTAAAATGAAGCAACTCATATTTTATTTAATATGTATATTATATCTTGGGTTTGGATTATGAGTTTCTAACATTGCTCTTCCTATGTGCATAATGAATACTCAATCTACTTAGAAGAGATATACTACTCACTGAATTGGGTTACATATGTTATTCATGTTCAATGTTTTTTAGATTCCTCAGTTAGTGACAAATAGAGCAATAACGTTCGCTTTATTGTCAAGACATTTTGATAAAGGATTTTTGGGTGTAAGCTAAGTTAGTTGTATATTTCTACGTTGTATATGATTGAGATGAGTTTATTGAGTTTAGTTATTAGTTGGAGATGTACATATTCTTTATAATGTATTATATAAATTTCAATATTGTAACTAACCTGCTAGTATATCATATATTTTGAAATATATATCTTGATAGTAGGTTATTGGTTATATTTGAGGTTGCATCCTTCAGATAAAAGGACAGTCATGTCATCTCCTATTTTTTTTAAATTTGGAGAGTGACATAGGGTGCGTTTGGGAACCACTTCTCAAAGCCCTTTGGGAGTCCAAAGCCCCTTGGGCAAATGCAAATGTGTTTGGCATTTGTTTTTGGGTTTGCATTCCCCAAATGCCAGCTTTACAAGGCTGAAAGCCCAAGGCAGGTTGGGGTTGCCTTGGACTTTCAGCTTACCGAAAATGCTGAGCTTGAGGAACTAAAAAAAAATTTCTTCCCAAAATACCCTCATTGATTTTTCATTTGTCCGATTTCGCCCTTACTATTCATCCTCTTCTTCCCCGAGCTTCTTCTTCTTCCGCGTGAGTTTCTTCTTCTTCTGCGACCGGTCGCCGGCGAAGGGTAGGCAATTGTTGGCAACTGTCACCCAGACTACCATTGTTGGGGGTGGCGCGACTAATGCCGAGGAGTGGGTCATGGCGAGGTCTGGGTCGCCGGACCCAGATATGGGGCGGCAGGGTCGCGGGAGGACCTTGCTGCCCCTATCTGGGTTGCGCGACCTCGCCGCCCCCGGATCTGGGTCGCGCGACCTGGCACGCCCTCCCGCGGTCGCGCGGCGTGGTGCGACCTCCAAGGGCGGCCTCACGCCACCCCCGATCCCGGGGCGGCGAGGTCCTCCCGCGACCTTGACGCCTCGGATCTAGGTCACTAGAGGTCGAGGCGGCGTCGCACGACCTCGTCGCCTCCGGATCTAGGGTCGTCGGGCCTCGCCGCCCCAAATCCGGGTCGCTGGAGGTCGCCGGCGGCGCTACCCTTGCTAGTCAATTTTTTTTAATTTTTCTTTTGATAATTTTTTTTTAACCACAAAGTTGCTTTGTAAATATAATTCCCCAAACACCATTTTGCTCAAAGTGCTTCACAAAGGGTTTTCAAAGTACAATTTACCAAACACAGTTGCATTTTGGAAAACACCCTTAACTCAAAGGTATTTGCATTTTCCTAAAGACTCTCCCCAAAAGACTTCCCAAAAGCACCCATAAAGAGTTCGACAAAATTTTTTAATTTCAACAAATGGGTGTTCCAAAAAATGACACATCATTTGCAACTTATTATACGGGAATGGCTCGGATTAAGCAGTAGTGTGTTTGGTTCAACATTCCCAATGGACTTTCAGCCTCCAAAGCCCCTTGGGAAATGTTGAACCATTTGGCAATAATTTTAAAGTAGCTTTTAAGTGAAAACTAGCATTGGGAATGTCGAAAGCCCAATACTAGTAAGGATTAGCATTGAGCTTTTAGCATTTAGCCAAATGCTGAACTCATTTTTTTTTTCTAGTAAGAATGTGTGTGTGTGTGTGTGTGTGTTTGTGTGTGTGTGTGTGTGTTTACAAAGGACCAACCATTCGCCAGTCCATGCAACCTCCGATAGCCCTTGCCACTGGAGGTCCACGACCTCAAGCGACCTAGGCGGCCACAACCCAAGCGACCAATGCTTGGGTCTCACGGCCTCAGGTAGCCCTCGCCTGGGTCCTGCAAGGGTCACGCAACCGCGGCTGTCGGTCATCATCGCACGCTTGATAAAATTGGACTATATAAAGACACATATAATGTTAAAACTTTTAAAGAAAACATTTAAGTATCATATTTTTTAAAATTAAATCACTTAAGTTACATTTTTTTTCTTAATTGAAAATTCATATGTGACATTGATTCCTAGCAAATCACATTGGTGATTTAATATTAAATTAATGTCATAATGGATTTTCGAGTAAGGAAAATCATCAATGTAATTTTAGGAATTTGTTTTTTAGAAGTTATGCCACCAATTTTGGAGCAAGCACGATAATTTCTAAATTTCGCAATTTTATGATTCAGTTAGAATTTAAACAAGCATACAGGCCGAAAGAAAAGGATTTGAACCATGTAAGGATGGATCTTGCGCACATCCATCAAGAAGTCAAGATGTTTTGGGGTTTCCATGTGTGTTGACTTTCGGAGCAATACGTGATCAATGGTTCATTGGAAGTCATGGTCTTGATGACACTTTTACTCGGTGGTATTTGGCTCTAATAATTTCTAACCCATCGTAGGGGAAAGGTCATGGACCAATTTTTCAGCCTTTTCTTCTTTTGACTAATAAGCCTTCAACCTTTTTTTCTTGAAAATGACAAGCCTTCAACTTATAAAGAGAAAGATTCTTGTAATTCCAATCACACGGCGTGTAAAGCGGGTTGCGCATCCGAAACGATAGTGACCTTAGTGGCATCAATTCTCAAAACACAAATTGCACTCCCCATTCCATCATGTACTCATAACCAAGAACACCTAATGCTTATGTAAGCAAAAATCATGGAGCTTATGTAAGCATCCGAAATGGCGTGTAAAGTGGGTTGCGCATCCGAAACGTTAGTGACCCTAGTGGCATCAATTCTCAAAACACAAATTGCACTCTCCCTTCCATCATGTACTCATAACCAAGAACACCTAACGCTTATGTAAGCAAAAATCATGGAGCTTAATTATTATTTTTTATATCAAACACTCGCTACCTTGGTCTTTTTTTTTAAAAAAAAAAAATTATATATTTTAGCATTATTGTCAAAATTTATATTTAAAAAGTTGCATATATTATTTTTTTCAATTTTAAACAAATAAAAATTTAAAAACTAATATTACTCACCCAAAGGGTTTTTCAAACGTGTTTTATACTAAACGGCATTTCTCTCAAAGTTGCTTCTCAAAGCACAGTTTACCAAACGGCCTTTGCATTTACCCAAAGTTCTTTAGGCTAAACTGCTTTGCATTTTTCTAATGGACTTTCAAAATACTAAATCAAATGCACCCACCCAACTTATGCAAAGCCCATCGCATTAACGGCGGAGATCCATGCGGCCTCCAAGGGATCGGATTCAGGATCAGATACGCCTCAATAAAAGGTTTACAGGACAAACGGAGAAAAGCACGCAGCTTCCCCTGGCATGAGAAGAGACATGCGTCACTCCACTTTGGGAAGTTGACTAAACTCCTGCTGGACCCGCCCATGTCACTTTCTCACTCCTTTATAAGACGGCAATCGGGCCTCATTGCTAATTAAATTCCAACCAGAACTTTGTTATCACGAAGACGTCGGTCGGTGTTGATTCAGGAAGGAGAAGTAGAATGGAGATGAGATTCATGGGCCTGCTCCTGCTGTTACCGCTCGTCCTTGGTCCTCTTAAGACACCCCACTCACCATCATCACTCTTCCTGGTTTTCATCTTCTGTGTTTCTTGCTTTTCCTAAGTAAATCCCTATTCAAGAAGAAATGCCCACATGGCGTATGAAGGAAAATATAGCAAGATCATCATATTATTGGTTGGGCCCATCTCTTCTAAGCAACTTCATTCCCATCAACCTGTTAATTTATTTGGGACATGTCGTGAGATCGATGAGAATTCTTTTGTTAGGATGAAGGAGCTGCAAGAGTTTTCCTTGTGTGGGCTACATTAATTGAGACTATAATTTATTGTTTTACAAGATTGGTCTAATAAGGTAAGGTATAAAGTTTTCTTAATAGTCAAATATGGGTCTGCCTTGCGTGGGCCGAGTTAAGCTCGGCCCGTGATGAGAGGGGCCATCCAAAATTCTATAAATAACACTAAGGTCCCTCCTCTAGCCCTCATTCTTCCACAAACTTTCTCTCACCTCACATAAGGCAAGATGTGAGTGGCGGTCTCATAGAGCCAGGAACCGAGGATCATAAAGGAGAAGAACCTAAGCGTCGGCTCGTCGTTTCAGTGTCGGATTGTCGTCATTCCACTTAAAGAATAATGGATTCCAAATCAGGTACGCAAATCTTTGTATTCTCCTCCTACATGTTCAGGTTTTTAGCTATGTTGATCATGGGATGCCGCTATGACAGCCAACATTTGGTATCAGAGCCTTGTAGCCTAGAACTCGAACTGTTGTATTTGGCCCGTTTTCGGAAATTTTGCCCATTGAAACTTGATTTTGAAAACATATTCAGATTCGTCTCGTCGAACCGAGCATTTTGGTGGGTGGCACACCTTTGGTGAAGGCCAAATGCGCCGGCGATAAGCATTTCGGATTTCACCTACCCTTGGACCGTTTTGCATGTTTTTGTGAATTTTGATCCAATGAAAGTAGATTTTGAGGACATATATGGATTCTACATGTTGAGACAAGCATTTTGGTGGGTTGTACATGTCGAGAAGAGGTTGGAAACTGCCACATGCATCAAGACGGAGTTGGGAGGCGGCATCACGCACCACCACGCGAGCCCGTGCTCATGCGCCGAGCGCATGATCGCCTATGGCGATTAGTGATGTCAGCAATGACATCACTCACCGACTTGGGCCATCGCCTTGCCATGCTAATGTCATGGATGACGTCAATCAGCGATGATGATGTCACCAATGACATCACTCACCGGCGAGTCAACCCAACCCAATGGTCTGTTGACCGGGTTGACCGACTATTGATCGGTCGGACCCGATTGGACCGTTGACTAGTTGGACCCAGTGGGACTGGTTTTAGGCTGGTTCAAGGTGGCAAGCGCGTGGACCTCATGCACCACGCATTCCAACGACATGTGAGGGTGGGTGTGATGTCAGATTGGCGCGTGGTTTGGACCGTTGTGCTCGTATGGATGTTCTTTACACTGTGATATATTTATTTTACATGTTTGATACTTTTATTGATATGAAAATGCATGTGGAACCCTAAGGTACATGATTTTTGGGGCAATTTTGAATATTTTCATGTATTTCTCTATGATTTTAGAAATACGTTGCGAGCTCACATGTATATCATCACATAAAGATTGTGTAGAGCATTGATTCATTAATAACATGTATAAGGGTTAGCATGGGTTAATGAATAGAGCAATATAATTGGCATTACATGTGATTTTAGTGACAAATTGTCCCTGCCATCTGGTCTAAAATCACATGTATAAGGTAAATGTGAATTATAAAGTTTATATCTCTGGTATGAGAGAGTTTTAATGATTCGATTGGGTTGTGACCGCCAAAGTGGCACACTTGATTGGATTTGAAAAATATTAGTCTCACATTGTGATGGGATGTCTCCTACTCTAATGCATAGTCATACTCTCAAAGGAGGTTATTATGTATTAGTTCATAGAGGGATGCATGCACAGTATATGATTGAGGAGTGACTGACCCTAGTGGTCATACAACCAAAGGTGGTGAATTCACAAAATGTTAGAATATATTCTCATGACCGCTGTCATGTGGAGGGTGTACAATTGCATGTCATGTATTCTGCCCAAAGGTGTTTATCTAATGATGCGTGTAACTCTCAAAATGTGTACTTATAAGGTTTTCAAGTTACATGGTACTCACATGATGCTAATTGCATATGTTACTTGTTATTAAGTCATATTCTCTGTAATGGCAATTCCATTGTGATTGAGGTTCCTACTAGGTCAAATTTTAAATAGTGAAAAAAGGATTTTCTATTTGGGATGGAGCTGGTGGATGATCATATTACTCTTACTAAGTTTAAGTTGGCGATCTCACTATTAGTTATATGGAACTAGAAAGTATCTTTTGCTGCTTGGGAAAAGGACAATTGAATTTGTCTGTTAACATGAGGAATTCCATTTGGGAACACTTGAAAGTGGTTTATCAACTAACTGCACTGCTAAAAAGATGATGAAAACCTTGGTAGTTTGAAATTGTGTCTTGTCTATTGCCGAGGTTGAGATAAATGCAATGATCCTTCAACATAAGGTGTAATGATTCTGATGAGGTTAAGGATTACATCCTAAGGATGGTAGATTTGAAGTCCAAAATCATACTCATAAAGGAATTCATGAAATCACTGGTCATTCTGACAATTTGATATGAAAATAGCACACTTTAAGAGAAATGGTGTCATTCATTACTCTTGTGGAAAAGAAATGGCACATAAGGGACACTGTAATGAATATAAAGCTTGGTTGTGCAAGCGTGAGTCTGGAGTTGATGATTCATTCACATTCATTTATGAATTCAATTCCTATCAAAAGCCTCATCCGGTTCTTAATGGCTAGATAGCGGTGCAACAAATTATGTTGTTTACCATAAAGGGATTCATAAATCTAAGGAAGTCAAATCAGAATGAATCATAACTCATCATGGGAAACAACATTTAATGTTAATTTAATGGGAGGTATTGTTTTGACTATGAATTATGGATTCTGGCTTGCATTTAATCTTGAGAAACACTTTATGTACCTTCATTTAGATGGAACTTACTTTTCGTATCATGTCTGGAAGTGTGTGGCTACTCTTTTGAAGTATAGAACAATGTTGTTTCTATGTTTTCCAAGTCAAATAAAGTTGGGTGCTGCAATATATGAAATAGATTGTACCAATTGTGTTAATCTCTCAACGTTATATACGTCATTTTTATAGCTGAAAAAATTGTTTTCAATAGATTTTTACTTAAGGAATAGTCTTATGCATTATAGCATGAACTTCTCGATCATATGTCTAGAGAAAAAGTAGAAAGATTGATAAGGTTGATATTTTGTCTACTCTTAAAAGTTACCTAAAGACTTGTGGACATTGCTGTAGAAACAAGATGATTAAGATAAGCAAAAAAACTGCAGTCTGAAGTTCTAAACTGTTAGAGGTCATTTACACTAAAATTAGTGGACCATATACGATAACATTATATAGAATTTTTCATTTCAACACAGTCATTGACGTATATTTCTCTAAAGAAATGTCAGAATCTTTGGATAGATTCAAGTTCTCTCGGACTAAAATCAAGAAACAATTGGAACAAGTCTTATAGATTGTCTTATATGACCGTAGTGGTGAGTATTTCAACAAATATGGCAATGCTAGATAGCTTAAAGGACCATTTGTCAAATACTTGGAAAGATTCTAAGATGATAACTTAGTTTACTATGCCCGTAAATCTTGAACAAATTGGTGTGGCCGAAAGACGTAATTGCACCATAATGGACATGATAGTAAGTATGATTACTAGGACTAATTCATCATATTTTCTTTAAGGCGAAACAACCCAATATGCATTAAATCGAATTTCTACCAAAGATGTTACGTTGACTCGTTTTGAGTCATGGGCTGGATGTAAACCTAACTTGAACAGTCTTAACATTTGAAGTGTCTTGTAGAAAACGTTATATGATCCAATATTAAGTAAGTTGAACTACATAACCCCTTGGTGTTATTTTGTACCTTACCCAGGTCATTCGAAGGGATATCGATTTTATGATCTCAATGGAGGTACAAGAATTGTGAAATTACAGGCAGCGGAATTTCTGGAATTCGACGTAACTGCAGAGGATGGCTGCTCTTGGATTATTAAAAATAATAGTACATTGGGGACCATTGAGTCTTTGCCTTTGCCTATACAGATAATTATAGTCTTTTACACCACAAACTAAGCCTGTTGAGGTTCAGGGTACTGGTATTGATAGAATTCTTGATAAAGTTTGTCAAGCCTCTCAGATACAAGACGAAATGGTTGTAGTAACTCCACTTAAGAGATTTATTAGGAAAGATGTTCAGTTATACAACCAGACTATATAGTCTATTTGGTGAGAGTATGACTACAATATCTACTACGTGGTCGATCTAGTGACTTATGTATAAATGTTGTTTCTTGTCTTTGGTCAGATCTGGGGTTAAATGCGATGAAAGACGATATGTAATTTATAAAATGTGATAGTGTTTGGGAGCCCGTTAAATTGGTTGAGGGTCACAAGCTCATCCACTATAAATGGGTGTACAAGACTAAATGAAATTACAAAGAAAATATTGAGAAATTTAAACTCTAACTAGTAGAGAAAGGTTTCACTCAGAGAAAAGTTTAGTCTTTTCTAAAGACTATTTCATAGTGAATATGGTATTAGTAGCTCATTTTGACATGGAGTTGCGCTAAATGAATGTCAAAACTCCATTTCTCAATAGATACCTTGATAAAGAAGTCTATATGATATAACCCAAAGGTTTTGCAGCAAATGATTCGAGTAAGTTTATGTGTAAACTAAAAGCCTTATTTATGGTCTTAAGCAAGTTTGTAGACAATGGTGCTTGGAGTTTCATAGTATTGTCAATTCATTTAGTTTTGTTGAGAATAAAGTAGATCAATATATATACTGTAAGGTCAATGGGAAAAAATTTAGTTTTCACACATTCTATATAAATGATATATTGTTTACAAGTAACAATATTGGAATACTGCATAAGACAAAGCAGATGTTGTCAAGAAATTTTGGCTTGAAAGACCTTGGTCAAGTATCTTTTTGCCTTGACATTGAGATTTATAGGGTTCATTCTCTACATATGTCAGGTTTATCTCTTATTGCATATGTTGATTGCATTTTGAAAAGATTCAACAAGTCAGGAGTTGCTCCTATCGTTAAGGCTGATAGATTGAATCTTTAGCATTGTCCTTGTTCAAATCTTAGGAAAACCCAAATGAATGATATACCTTATGTTAGTGCACTTAGAAGTATCATGTATGCTCAAGTCTGCATCAGGCTAGATATTACTTTTGCTGCAAGACTTTGAGGCAGATATCAGTTAAGTTTAGGACATGATAATTGGATTGCTCCCAATAAGGTTTTGAGATATTGAAAAGGACAAGAAAACTACATGTTGAAAAACATGTTCAGGATCTGGAGCTAATAGGGTATTCAAATGCAGATTTTACTAGCTATAAGGATGACAAGAATTGATAATAGAATATATCTTTATATTAGCAGAAAGTGCAGTATTATGATAAAGTGATAAACATAAATCTATATCATCCTCTACCATATAAACGGAGTTTGTAGCATGTTTTTTAGTTGTCACTCAGGATATTTAACTTCAAAACTTCATTAACGCGTTAACCATATTTGATTTTATTAATAGACCCACATAGTTGTATCGAGACAATAACTTTTCATTGTTGTTTATCAACAACAATAAAAGTCTCAAGGGGTCTAGATATATGGTGGTCAAGTTTTTTACCATAAAGAAACAATACATAATGGTGACAAAACAGTAAAGCATATTTCCACAGATGATGAGGTTATAGACCCACTAATTAAAGGCTTTCACCTTTGAATAACATGTCCTGAACATGGGTTGAGAAGTGTCACGCCCCGAACCCCAGGTACACGCACATCCCTCGACGATCGATTAAAATTGTGACGTCCCATGACACGTCGCCGACCCTTTCTTTTTATTTTTCAATTAAGCACATGCGGAAGTGAATTAAATAAACATCCAGCCAACAATCAAACACATGGATAGTAAAAACATGCTAATGCTATTTCCCAAACCACACTTTATAAACATACCAGGTTAACCTAAGGGTTCATAATTTACAAGTCTATATCCAAAAAGAAAGCCTTAGGCCACCTACGCTCCGGACCCTTCAACCTCGTGCTCTAGATTCTCCATGACACCATCTGGGATGTCGATGTCCATGGGGTGAGCTACCTCCCCATCCCCGGTTCCGATGGGAGGTCCGTCAAAACCCTGTAGGGGCCCACCCGAGCCTCGTTACGCTCTTTAATGAACCACACCTTGAAGCAATGAGGCACCAAGTGAGCAAGGCCCTCATTGACCCAAATCGTGGTCACCACTACTAACTCATGGATCTAGGTGGTCCCAAGAATAGGGAAAAAGGAGGGCTCATAGTCCATCTCCCACGGAACCCCAAAATGAACGGGACGTATCTCCATCCTAGGGACTTGAAAAAGGTTAGTCACGACGGGGTGAGATAAATCTCAGAGAGTCAAAACCCTAAACCCCGATTAGGACGCAAATTCACCTAAAGGCAACCTAAATAGGCATCACAAACAAACTTACCTCGCCTCGGCACATCCCTACATATTAATGCAGCACATATACCATATGAATACAACAAGCATATTTAATAACCGGAACACGTCATTTCATCTTGCAAACAATCACATGGGTCCCAATTATAAGGTAAAACTATTATGACACGTCTCATACCATGCCACACAATTTTGCCCCATAATCAGGCGCAGTTATCACAACCACTCAGGTGTATTCCGGTTATTACGACCCATCAACCACGGCCAACTCAACAGTCGACGGTCATCCGGCATAACTGAGCGTCGTCCCACTCCGTCGAGCATGGCAACGTCTAGCACTACACGCCCAGACGGCATTCCATAAAGGAGCATCGGCCCAGCCTCCACCGCGATTGACATCCATTGACGTGGGGCATCCGAACTTAATCAGGCATCACCGCCCCAACTCTCGTCGAGTGATGGGTTCCGATAGTGATCACACGTACACATACTTGGCCAAGAACACTGTGCTTCCACTCAAATACCTCAATTTCAGATAATGGACTTGATCAATTTTCTTTTTTTTTTTTTTTTTTTTGGTAACTCGAAACCCCGAAAGCCGACAGCCGGCGGGAAGAACCTGGGGCTGACGCAAGCTGGCCACCACACTCACGCCAGCGATTAAGTCACCAAGTAACGCTGCTGGGATTTGAACTTGGCACCTTTCACGGGAGGCACAAAGCTCAAGCCAACTGCGCCACTGCAGTGGGTGGTTCTTGATCAATTTTCTTCATATTAAAAATCCTGGTAAAAATAATCATGTGTTTGCACGTATTTAAATCGAACCATTAAACACAATACACTCTCAATTTAAAATTCCACGATTTTATATAGAATATAAAAATCTAGCATCAAAAACCGACACCCGATATTTTTCTAATTAAATACCCATAAAATTAGGTTTTGCAATAATAATTGACAACTACCATCAAGCACTCAATTGCACATATAAGCCACCCAATTCACATATAAATTCATCCACAAGAATGAGCATAAAATTTCACGAATCGGCTATCCCGTCGCTAATAACGCTAATTACAATTAATTAAATTAAATTACAATTAATTAAATTAATCCAACTTAATTAATCTAACCACAGTTAATTAAACTAACCATGGTTAACTAACATAACCACGGTTAGCTAATCTAACCCAAGTAAACTAACTTAACTAGGGTAGGTTAACCTAACTAACTAACTAATCTAACCAAACTAATTACACTAACCAAACTAATCTAACTAACCAAACTAACTACCTAACCATTCTAGTTACACTAACTAGGATTAACCACTAATTCTAATTAACCATAATCTAACCCCCTAAGCACAATTAACAATCTAATCCGGGATTAGGGAGTTAACTCATCGGATTAGGATGGCGGCGGGCTCACAACGACGGCAATGCAATGGCCGTGAGAACCCGAGACTACCGTGTCTCCAACAGAGCTCAACCAACAAAGGAAATGGCCTAACAAGCTCACGGCTAAGGGGCACGGTTTTATGGAGGGTTGGACAGTCTCAGTTGCTGGCTAAGGAGGAGTTGAGTGGACGGCAGCTAACGGCTGCTGGATACAAGGGTGTTGGACGGTGGTGAGGCGGTCGCTGGACGAGCGAGTGGCCATGCGTGGAGCTGCGGCTGCTGCCGGCCGATGGCTGGCGAACTGACAAGGGCTAGTTGGGTTGGTGACGCAGCGACAGGCGTGAGGAGCTAGGATGGGCGGCTAGTGCTAAGGCGGTGCGGCTAATGGTGGTGATGACAGTGATGAAGACGATGGATGATGATGCAGCAGCAATGGGATGGAGAAGCACCAAACTAGGGGAAGAAGAAGAGAGGCAGAGGGGGTTCGGTCGGCTGAGGCTCACTCAAGCATGGGGAAAGGGAGGGAAGGAGAAAGAGAGAGAAAGAATGTCAATTGGTTAACCAATGAGAGAGCTTGAGAAATATCAAGCCACTCATTGCATTTAGCCTCAAAGTCTTCAGCCCTTCAAAGTCAAGAGGCCACCCAATGGGAAATTAGCTTCAAAATCCTCCAATTAAACCATTTTGAAGGTAGAAACAAAGCCCTTCTTCAGCCATCCGAATTTCCTTTAATTTATTTTTGTCCAAAATTGATTTTTCCGCAAAATTCCAGGCTCAACAAAAATTCTCCGAAAGATGAGACGACGTCCTAAAATTAAATGATGACATGCTCGAACGTCCGATTCTCAAAAACGAATTCAATTTCGTGGTTAAAATCGACCAAACGCGATTTTAGTACAACCTAACCTATCAAGTAGTTTTTAGAGATTTTAGCACGTTTGACCCATGGTCAATAATTTTCGATCCACGTTTGTGCATCTTCGACTCGTAGATAACTCTCGGTTGTTGTAAAAATCGCAAGATTTTAATTACATGTCCCGAGTACAATGCTAATAGAAAATCGGGTTATCGTCGTTCAACGCAAATATCACAGCCGTGTGGAATCACCCGCAATTCGACTACGTACTTCCATCGAATCGACTTATATCCAATCGCTAATCGATTATAACGGTGTCATATTGACCCTCGCCAATTATTATGGTGAGCAATCGATTTCTGATCGAATTCTCTAATCTATCGCGTTTATATCCCTTAACAACTTCACCTAATAGATTAGTTAACTCGTGAGGGGTCAGCTTAGAGTAAAATGACCATAAGCTCGTCGACGAAACAACCATTTCATATTATCGAGACGAGGATCAAATTTTAGGATGTCACAAGAAGCATCATTGGATGATGCTGTTTAGTGGGAGTTGTTTTAATTTTGCTCTAATAAAGCTTATAGATATTACACATTCAATAAAGTGTTCATGAATATGCGATCACCATATTGAGTTGATGATATGTAATGGAAATCTCAAGGTATTGTGTAAGCCTTAAGTGGAGGCTGGGGGGATTTGGTTATCAGCCTTGAACATATATCTTGATTACACATAAAGAAAAGTTAACCATAAGGATATTCTTTAGTGGCACATCTAGTTTTCTGTAACACTTAAGGTAAGAGAATAATGACCGACAAGGGAGATAACACATAAGGTATTACTCATTATGATGTGTTATCCGTTTGCCACACAACTATATTGAATCCATATCAATAAAGTTGAAACACTCGTGACCATAGAAAGCTTTGTGTGAGTACATACAGTTATCGCCATAATTCGGTATTAGAGACTTATGTAATAGTATTGATTATTAAGAATTGCCACTAGACCAACATAAAGGTGCGCACATATAGTACAGTATCAATTAACATAGCCCAAGTGAGAGAATGTAAGAGTTTTCCTTATGTGGGCTACATTAATTGAAATTGTAATTTACCGTTTTACGGAGTTGGTCTAATAAATTAAAGCATAAAGTTTCCTTAATGGTCAAATATGGGCCTGACTTGTGTGGGCCGAGTTAAGCCCAACTCGTGATGAGATAGCTCGTCCAAAACTCTATAAATAGCACTAAGGTCCCTCCTTTAGCCCTCATTCTTCCACGAACTTTCTCTCACCTCACATAAGGCAAGCTGTAAGTGGCGGTCTCATCGAGCCACGAACCGAGGGTCATAAAGGAGATGAACTTGAGTGTCGGATCGTCGTCATTTTGCATAAATAACAATGGATTCTAAATTAGGTATGCAAATCTTAGTATTCTCCTCCTACATGTTCGGGTCTCTAGCTATGTTGATCCTAGGACGCCGCTACGATGGTCAACAGGAGCAACACTATTCGCTAGTGTAACATCTTTGACACCTATTTAAAAGCGGCGCTTGTGTGATATTTTCTTACAAGACACATTATCTCATGAAAGTTTTATAAGAAGTGACGCTTATGTCTTGTGTTTTCTATCTAACAAAAGTCTTCATGAGTACTTTTTTGTTTTTTCTTTTTGTGAAATTAATACATACAAATTTGATAACATACCTAAAGAAAGAAGTATTAAAGGGGCTGCCATAAGCTACAATCATAAGACGAGACTACTCTTGTGTGTGTATATTCTAAAATGTATATGGAAAGTCAAAGTTATTATGATCCACATGAGATCCATCAAATCTGATAGTCCGTAAGAGATCGGAGTAAAGCAATCCACCAATGCCATGTCAGTTTTACAAAAGAAAGTTCACTAATTTTTTTAACCCAAGACAGTAAAATTGAGCTGTCGAACCTTCTCGTGTGAGCTCAATCCAAGATGGCCGTTGACGGCGCTGGACCTAGGGAACCAGCGGTGGCCCCGTCCCGCTCAACATCGGGTCTAACTTGTATACTCTTGCATGCATATGTTGGGTCTAACAAGGATATTTGTGCAGAGGATGTTGTGAGTGCATATGACGGACCGAAGTGCGAGTCAAAGAGCCTAAAATTCAAAGGAATGTGCATAAGCAGCCGCCACTTTAGCCTGGTCTGCAGGGACGAGGGCTTCGAAGGCGGCAAGTGCAAAGGCCTCCGGCGACGCTGCTTTTGCTTGAAGTCTGGTGGAGAGGAACCACCACCTGGAGAGCGACCACCTGGTGGGACAGCCCGGGTTCATTAGGAATCGATAACTGCAGTAGCTAATTATCATGTAATAAGTCTGTAAAATCATATGCTAAACATGTTCGGAGAGAAAATGCGCTATCACAAACGATATCTCAATATATTGACATGTTAGACGATGGTATCGGTAGAATCCATGACTTGTTAGAGTTTTTGCTTGGGTCCCCTTCAAAGAATGAAGATAATGCCGATGCAATTATGGACATTAATTTCCAGATTTAGTGCATAGATAACAAGCGCCTGATATAATATATGGTAAGTCTAATTGCTAAAGAAAATAAAAGGTCGATTACTAGTAAGAGCCGACACTCAAGGCCGAGATGATTTCGTTGTTTTCAGTTCTACTTAAAAACACGAGTTTCATCGTTCCATAATTCGTGAGTGGAGATGTATCTGCAATATTTCGAAAGCACCTAAAACCTCTTGAGAATCAAAAAGGGCAAGAATGCCTACCCACTTTCTGATATTGTACGACGATGCTTGTGATTCTGTCTCCTTTTGAAATGACTCCTAAGACATAGGAGTAGTAATATTTTATGCACCGCAAATCTTTAAATCCGGCAAGAAAGATGACAATGTATTTAGGCCGAAATGCATTCAAATTATAAAAAAGACGAATAACGATAAATATGACACGCCCTGTGAAAACATTATCAATTAAGGAAAGTTTACACTGAAGATAGTCCAAAGTTCACGCTTGAATTTTTTTTTTCCTTTGTTAGCATATTGCTAGAGATGCAAGAACCAGATTGAGCTCATGAGCAGTGTTCTTAAAGTCCAAAACTTTTGTTTACTAGTTGGGCCATTAATTTTTACCCGCTGGATTAGTTGAGGATAAGAAAATGCAATTTGCTGCATTATCGAAAGAGTTCGTAAATTCTCCATTTTAAATGAATAAGAATGGGTGTTCCAAGAAAGATGACGATATTATTTGCTAGTTATTACAAGAGAATTGCTCAATCGAACCCACGTTTATGGAGCATATACCAATCACAATAGTCAAACGATGTGAAGTCCATTACTTTAATTGTGACGTCCAGAATTTTCTACATTAGTTGATAATACTTAGGATGTAAAGATCCATAAATAATTTACATGGATGATAATTTTAACAATTTATTTAACTGGATAAAATTGGACTTAATTGCATAATTAGTTTAAAAGTGGGCTGTTTTGGTAATTTTATGAAGTCCATGACATGTCCATAGCATAAGTAAAGTATTCATATGTTTTAGATAACAAATGAATGGCCTTCGATATTTAATTCTTTGCTACGGTTTACACAAGAAATGCCCAAAGATTGGTGTGTTATTATTTGCACAATAATTACATGGTAATTGTTATGTAGTGATGTTGCTTGTGATGAGATGAATAAAAGTTTGTGGCTTTGTAAATGATGATAAATGGATATTTGGTTTCCATTGTCCATGCGAGAAATGCCAAGAGACTGTGATGATAAAATTGTATATTGAAATTGTATCTTATAACGATTTGCATGTTGGAGAGGCCATGTGAGGGATATCTTTGCCACGACCTATTCGCTAGGGAGTGATTCCCTTGTATGAGCATGTATATAAGGCTCTAGGAAAAAATAGATGTTCTACCATCTACGATAAGTCTTTACAAGATTGAGAGGTCATGAAATCCCGTGATTATACACAAGATAATATGGCATGTATGGTCTAATATGACTTGAGTAACCCATTATGAGAATAAGTATAAAATAATTATCATCATGCAATTGTATAATGGTATATTTATCCTCACTGATCTAGAGCACATTCATGATGGATGGGTTAAGACATTTATGATTCTACCCCCATAGATTGGTAATGACGATATCTCGTTAGTTGAGATGAGTCCTACTTACCAATGACGATATCTCGTTAGTTGAGATGAGTCCTACTTAGAGACAAGAGAGTTAGGTACTCGCTTTGTATATTGGAGAGCTACTTGTGCATCGTGAAATAATATGTCATCTACTTGCACTTCAATGAATAATTCTATGCCACATTGATGTGAAATAATATGTCATCTACTTGCACTTCAATGAATAATTCTATGCCACATTGACCTGTAATTTTCATTTGCAAATCATGATAGAAAAGCAGGTGCACTTACCATATCCATTTTGTATATAAAAATATTATGCACTCGTCTTGAGTTCATGTTGTTTTGTTTAATATCGAATCAAGTGGCAAGATGATCTCCTACTTTAAGCCTCGCTGAATTTAGTCTTCAACCAAAATATATTTTAGATTGGTCCAATTCAGAATTCAGGGACATTCAAATGAGCAACCTCTTCAAGGATTAGATTAGAGTGCACAACAAAAGTAGGAGTATGTCTTCTATAATGGGAAGTTTTGATTCTGTATAGTAAAAGAAAAGGAATTGTGCACAATCATTGTGAGGTCAAACTATTTGTTGCTTTTGATGTTCAAATGGTGTGGAAATTTCAGGTCACGGCATTAATTATGGAGATCCACCTAGTGGATCGCGGGGATTGGATTTTCACGAAAATACGCCTCAAAATAGGGTTTATCGTACAAATGGATTAAGCATGCGGTTTCACTAGGCATCGAGGAAAGAGGTGTGTCACTACACTTGGAAAATTGGAGAATTACCAAAAAGTTCTAAATCTATTGCAATTGTGCCAATTTAGTCTTTAACTTTTTTTTTAGCCAATTTAGTCCTAAACCTTTTATAATTGTGCTAATTTAGTCCATCTAGCCAAATTGGCCAGCCGGCACTAACATGGACGTTAGCCGTCCGGCAAAAGCTGACATGGCAATTTTTAATAAAAAAATTTCGAATTTTTAAATATTTTTTAATTTTTAATTCTTTTTTTCTTTTCTTTTTCACTTTCTCTTTCCTCTCGGCCAACCGGCGCCGGCTAGAGGCGAGGGCCGGCGAGGCCAACCTCACCGGCCAATGGCGCCATCGTTGGGCGAGGCCCCGCCAGATCTGGCGAGCCTCGACCCCGCCTAGCCTCGGCGAGGCCACCATCGCCAAATCTAGCAAGGAGCCTCGCCAGCCACCGGCGAGGTCGACCCTCACCTTGGCTAGGCTGGTGAGGTTGAGCGAAGGACGGCGAGGAGCCTCGCCGGCGGTGGCGAGCTCGACCCTCGCCATGGCTAGGCGAGGCCAAGCCTCGCCAAATCTGGTGGGGCCTCGCCCAGCCAAGCGAGGGTCAACCTCACCCGATGGCCGCGAGGCTCCTCGCCAAATTTGGGGCTGGCGAGGCTCCTCGCCGAATCTGGCGACGACGGCCTCTCGAGGCTAGGAGGGGATGAGCCTCGCCGGATTTGGCGAGGCCTCACCATTGGCCGGCGAGGTCGGCCTGGCCGACCCTTGCCTCTGGCCGGCCAAAGGAAAGAGAAAGTGAAAAAAAAAATTAAAAATTTCAAAAAATATTTAAAAATTGCCATGTCAGCTTTCACCAGACAGCCAACGTCCACATCAGCACCGGCCGGCCAATTTTGGGAGGATAGACTAAACTGGCACAATTGTAAAAAGTTTAGGACTAAATTGGCTATAAAAAAAAAGTTTATGACTGAATTGGCACAATTATAATAGGTTTAGGACTTTTTTGGTAATTCTCCCCTTGGAAAATTGACTAATCACGACAATTACTCTTGTAATTAATTTCTGCTAAACAAACTTCTCGCTATCTCACTCCTTTATAAGCTGGCAATCGGACCTCATTTGCTAATCCAGCCAGAGATTGTCATCATCAGGAGCATCGGTCGGTGTCGATTCTGGAAGGAGAAGTAGATATGGAGAAGAGATGCATGGGGCTGGTCCTGCTGTTGCTCCTCCTCCTTGCTCGTCGCAAGACCCTACCCACCATCCTCACTCTCCTGGTATTCATCTTGTGTTAATTTTTTTCCTTTTACTAAATAATCTCTACACCAGGAGAACCCCCAAAAAAAAAAAAGATGTGGAATAGGATAGTAACATACAACTTGCGACTCTCCAACGTTCGATTTGTGCATGTGCCACTATAAATGAGTAAGCCCGTGGTTCATGTTACATGTATCTAAATGCATCTAAACCGTTAGGAGCACAACCCACATTGGATCCGGTAGTCCATCCAGGTACATTTTATAATAGACTTAACTTGCTGGCCAACTACAAAGAAATCAGCAAGTTATAACATACAACTTGTAACTATGTAATGATCAATTTGGACTTGTGTCATATAAAAAGGTAAGATCACGATATAAACTAAACTGATTATGCTTTTTGTGACTCGAAGGATCCAACGGGCTACTCATTATATTGATGACCAAATTAATCACTTTCCATCTATCAAGTCAACTTAAAACGCTTTTTTTTTCTTTTTTAAATGGGTGAATTTAGATCAATAACTTCCTTCTTTTGATCGGTTATCCAAAAAGACCTAACGGATTGGCGAGTGGTAAAATGACCGAGTCTTATACCTCAAGATGTATAGGGCCTCAAGTTTCCTACGTAGGTCACAAGGCCGATTCAAAACGCCACACAATAATTAAAAAAGAGGAGATGGAGAAAATCAGTCCATCAAAGACATGTCAATTCTACAAAATAAAATGTAATAATCTTTTTTAATCTATAAGCGGGGATGAGTAGGGTTTTTCTATTTAACCCAACAAAATTTATATCTATAAACGTTATTTAATCTTTTTGAAAAAGAACTTGTCTTCCTTAAATTCTAGGGCTGCTGTCGCCCCTTGATCGGGTTTTAACTCGAATACTCTTCTTTGCATATATATGTTGGTGCAGAAGAGGTGGTGTGGCAAGTTGAAGGAAGGATGTGCGAGTCGCAGAGCCACAAATTCCATGGACTTTGCATGAGCGACCGCACCTGTGTGGTGGTCTGCAAGGAAGAGGGCTTCGACGACGGTAAGTGCAGAGGCTTCCGGCACCGCTGCTTCTGCAGCAAGCCTTGCTGATGCATCCCCGGAAGGCAGCCTGGCCGGACTGATTAGGAGCCAATAACAGTAATAGCTAATTGTCGTGTAATAAGTCTACATAAAATCATAAGTCGAGAACATTCAATCAGAATTTGTGCTCTCACGATATTATCTCAAACATTATGGAAATGTTGTTGCGACTCTTAGTATTATCTCACACCGGTTTGACTTTTGGGCTTGGATCCCCTTCTTTGAATGAAGGGGATCCAAGCTAAACATATGTTTAGGACTTTTTGACTGATGCAACTAGGACATTAATTTATAGATTTAGCACATAAATAACAAACATCTCAAGTAGTATATGGTCAGTTTAAAAGCTATAGAAAATAAAAGAGTAAATTATCCAAAAGGTCATAAATATATTGTTTTGCCAATTAAATCCTAAACATTTTTATTTTTTGCCAAGTGAGTCCATCCAACCAATTTTATCCTAAAATTGCCGATGCATATCCCAACCATCCTACCTGACACGATCAACACTGACTTGAATTTTTTTTATTTTTTTCTTTGTCTTCTCTTTTCTTTGTTTCTTTTATGTTACTATAGTCAGGGACGGTCACCGAGTCCTCACCAAGTCTAGGCAAGGGCCACGACCAATGAATACTTCATGGTCCTTGCCCAAATCATCATCACAACTGTGGGCAAGGCTGGCTCACTTGCAGCCGCAATGGCCCCATCGAAGGCCAACAAGGGCCTGGCGACCCTTGTTCGTGAATGGTGAGGGTCACTAAGTCCTCATTAGCTAGACTTGTTAAAAAAAAAAAAAAATTAGGGAAGCAAAGGAAAAAATTGAAAAATTCGAAAAATTATTAAATTTTTTTCACATTAATGCTAATTGTACCACTAGAAAGGCTAGCATATGTTTTAGCGATTTCAAGTTAAAATTGACTTAATTGATAAAAATATATATATAATAAAATTGACAAAATTGTAATATATTTAAGAATTTTCAGATAACTTTCCCAAAATTAATGGGAGGTCACTGACTTATCCCAAAAAAAGAGAAGTGTTAAAAAGGGAGAAGCCTTTGTTGGCGAACGTTTTGAGTCAATATAGCCTTCGTTGTCAAGTATAAATGAAAATTTCTCATAAATGGTCAATCGCACCCCCGAGTCCACATCCAATACTGGGCCACCGCATTGACAGGTGAAATTTGTTCCAGCCACGAGGTACTGAAACCAGGACAAAATAATGCTCCAAAATAGGACAAACTCCCAATTAGGTCGCCGATAAAAAATGCCTCCTCGCCCTATGGGGAAAATTACAGTTTCTTTCTCTCTTTTTTCTTTTGATTATCCTCTGAAATAAACATGAATCCCATACTTCATGTCCAAATCCTCGTCACCACGATTACCTTTTATTAGGATTACTGTCCATAAATACTATAATAATCTCTTATGATTTTCGTTATGATACGCAAGAATATCTTTATCAGTACTCAGGGCAATAAATTATCCTAACAATTTAGCCACTCTCTGTCATCATAAGTCCAATCTCTTATTAAATATGGGAACGATCCTCGAAACAACCAGTTAATTTCTATCCGATGTTGAAAGGAAGGTTCAGCTGGGGAAAAATATAATATGTTTGAATAGAATATGCAGAATAGGAAAGTAAAAAGAATCATAAATATGCGGAAAAGGAAAGTAAATAGAATCATTATCTTCTTCTTCTTTTTTTTGTCGGTCATACTCTATTCATATTCTAACGCTCATTCTTAGGCTTTTTATCCTACCTCCTTACAGGGCGTGAGTCGAAACCCACTCCTGAAATTATAGCGTCCCCACCCCAACCCTTAAGAAGGTGGAATTCGAATCATTGTCAAATTAAAAAAAAAAAAAAAAAAAGCTTCAGAAGCACCTTCCGATGTTGAATGTACAATTATGTCCCTTTTGATCGTGGGTCTCTCCTCCTTCCCCGAAACCTCTTGCAAGTTGCTTTATTGGCAGGGAGTCTCGCCGTGATTGACCTGGATTTTGCTCTCTTCCTTCTGCCTGGACCTCCATCGCTTGTCTTCCCATGGCCTCCCTTTCTTGGAAACCCCCACTGACCCAGCTTATATATCCTCTCGCCCTCTGGCTTCCCCATCTCAAACCCTCTCTGCTTTCTCCTCTGTTCTTGAATCTTCTGCCGATGGGGTCTTCACCAGCGTCGCGCGGCCCAGCTCCGGCTCCGAGCTTCCACGACTACTTGCCGGGCATGGCCGAGAAGCTCGGCGGGGACGGCCTGATCGGGGAGCTGTGCAAAGGATTCCGCCTCTTGATGGACGGGGACAAGGGGGTCATCACGTTCGACTCGCTCAAGAGGAACGCCGCCCTCCTGGGGCTGCACGGCCTGGGCGACGACGACCTGCGGTCCATGTTGAGGGAAGGCGACTTCGACGGCGACGGGGCGCTGAGCCAGATGGAGTTCTGCGTCCTGATGTTCAGGCTGAGCCCGGAGCTCATGGAGGACGCGGAGTCGTTCTTGGGAGATGCTCTTGAACAGGAACTCAAGGCCTTTAGACGATGATGTTCTCTCTCTCTCTTCTTTCTCTTCTTCTTTTTCCTTTCTCTGAGGTTAAGACTCGAGGGTTGATCATGTCATGGCTGCCCGGGGGCAGAGCTTGCGCCCTTTGCATCAATGGTGGATTCCCTCTTTCTAAAATAATTTTTCTTTAGCAAGTTCGAAGGCGACACAAAATATTTTCGAGCAAATCAAATCAAGAAGTGCGTACTCCGACGTTCGTATCAACAATTCGATGGTCCATGTTAGGAAAAATCGGCCGGTAAAAGAAAAGGTAACGGAATGAGCGGAACATTTTAAAGAACACGAATAATGTTTTGAAACTTAAAATTGTGAAGACGAAGATTATAATCCCATGCAAAGAGTACTTAGTATGCTCTTTAAGAGCTGCTAATTACATGGATCCAAAAAAATAAAACAGGAAGTGTGAATTATACCAAACATAGTGATTTAATGGTAGATTGGTTTCATTATCTTCGGGGAAATTTCGGGAAAAAAAAGTTATAAACCTATTACGTTTATACCAACTCAATCCTAATTTTTTTTAATTTGATCAATTTAGTCTAAAGTCTTTTGACAATTTGCTAGTATATTCCTTTCGACCAATTTTAATTGGAAATCGATCGTCGAAGATGGCATAAACAGTATTCCAATCTTTAATAATTATTCTGAATATTTCCTTTTTCCGTTCTCTCTTTTCTTTTTTTTCCTTTTCTCTTATTTCCCTCTACCAACCCACAACCTCAATGGTGGCTGACGAAGGTTGCAGCCCTCGCCCAAGAATCCATTGGAGACCTCATTTGAAAAAAATAAAAAGAAAAAGACAAATGAGAAAAAAAAGAAAAAACAAATAAATTATTTAAAAATTGTAAAAATTATCCACATCAATACTTGACCGTACCACGTAAGACGGCTAGTATGCACATTAATGATTCCCAACCAAAATTAACCGAATAAATTATATTGATAAATTATCAAAAGGTTTAAGAAAAATCGATTAAATTAAAAGATTTAGAACCGATAATTATCCCCATCATCTTTTATAAGATTATAAGTCACAAATTCAAATTACCTTCTAAGCAAACCTCTAAATAGCTTATGACTTAATAAGCATTTCCCAACTTTTTGCACACTTATAGAGATATAATAATAGACTCGTAAACCTATGGGTGGATGATTAGTGATGACTCAGAAACCGAAACTTGCATATAATGTGTGAAAACTTATAATAACACTCAGAGAAATAGCTCTATCGGACATTTCTTCTCGCCATTTTTCACCAATTAAAAAAGGATACTTTGCTTTAGCCAAAAAAAAAATAAAAACCCCACTATATATATACACACATATTATGAGAGAATTCAAGAAAATTTTTAAAAGCATTGGATTCTGAAAATCCTTTTACTGTGAGTTTTGGAATTTGACAATTATTCTGAAACTTTCTATTCCAAACTCCAAAGCAGTCGCTCGCCTATTCTCATCAAGAATCCAAAATCGCATTCCTAAATTTTATCGGGCTCATCATGAGGATCCAAGATTCAGTCCTTTGCAAACTCGGTTTCTGAATAAATAAATAAAAAAGCATACTCGGATGTGGCCGAAGGAGGAAATTACCCGGAGCAGAAAAAACCAAATGGAGATGGAGGACCTAAGTCCTTCTGCGAAATCATAGTCGCTTTTGGTCTTCTAAAGGTGACGTTATCGCTTAGGCAAAAAGAAAAGAAGACCAACAATAATTTAAAAGAGAGAGAGAGAGTCTTCGTTTTCGACTTTTCGTCGAGAAGGACAGACGGAAGCTTCTAACGTTGTCTTGTCTTGTTAAGGAACCAGGCACGAACGTCCTCGGACAACCACCCAGGGGGAAGCATAGCTTAAACCAAACACGTTGCTCAGTAGAAGCATGTGTTGCTTACCGCTAATTCCACGTGGAGTGAAAATGTGTGCTGTGGAAGCATGTGCTGCTTACCGCTTACCAAAACAGGCACTTTTTTTTTTTTTTTTTTTTTTTTTTTTTATCTCTTTGTCCTCAATCTTCTTGACTTATTCATTTGGACACAGTCTGATAGCCTAGCAATCAAATAATTGACGATTTTGGTACCACATTAAAGTAGTCTTGACAAAATCATTTGATCAATCGAGAAGGTTCAAGCTGAGATTTAACTCCACATATTTTTAATTTGATCAATTTAGTCCAAAATCTTTTGATAATTTGTCTGTATATTTTTTTTGGGCAATTTTAATCGAAAATCACAGAGGTGTACGTTGTGGCACGATCAAAGTTGGCATAAACAATATTTGCAAATTTTAATAATTATTCTGAATATTTCTTTTTTTTTTTTCCTTTTTTTTCTTTTTCTCTTGTTTCCCTCCACCAACCCACAGCCTCAACAATGGTTAGTGAGAGCCGTGATCCCCTCGCCCAGTGCCAGCGAGAATCCATTGGAAACCTCATTTGAAAAAATAAAAAGAAAATGACAAATGAGAAAAGAAAAAGAAAAAAATAAAAAGATTATTTAAAGATTGTAAAAATTATCTACATCAGTATTAACCGTACCATATAAGATAGTTAGCATATACATCAATGATACCCAATCAAAATTGGCTGAATAGATCATATTGACAAATTGTCAATAGATTTATAATAAAATTGGTTAAATTGAAAGATTTAGAACTATTAATTATCCCCATTATCCTTTAAAGATCACAACTCATAAGTTTGAGTAATGTTATGAGCGAACTTCTAAATAGCTTGTGACTTAGGCACTTACTACCTCATGTTGAGAGGCTTCCCAACTTCTGACACACATATAGAGAATTGATAATAGACCCGTATACCTATGAATAAAATATGTAAGAACTTATGAGAACACTGAGAGGAGGAGCTCCATGGACGTCTTTCCTCGCCCTTTTTCACCAATTAAAAAAAGATACTTTTTTTTTGGTAAGGTTAAAAAAAAAAGGAAGAAAAAAAAAGATACTTTGCTTTAGCCAAAAGTATAAAAAAGAAAAAAAAAAAAAAAAAAGGAAGAAAAGAAAAAAAGAAAGCGACTATATATACACACATACATATTGTGAGAGAATTCAAGAAAATTTTAAAAAGCATTGGATTCTGAAAATCCTTTTACTGTGAGTTTTGGAACTTGACAGTT
Source organism: Eucalyptus cloeziana (assembly GCA_014182715.1). NCBI lineage: Eukaryota > Viridiplantae > Streptophyta > Magnoliopsida > Myrtales > Myrtaceae > Eucalyptus > Eucalyptus cloeziana. The sequence continues at coordinate 38,246,314 of CM024639.1, forward strand.
ATTCTGAAAACATTTTGTTCCAAAGTCCTAAATTTTGTCGGGCTCATCATGAGGATACAAGATTTAGTCCTTCGCAAAGTATACTCGGTTTCTGAACCCAAAAAAAAAAAAAGTATACTCGGTTGTGGCCGAAGGAAGAAATTACTTGGAGCAGGAATAACCAAATGGAAATTGTGATGGGCCATGCCGCGGTGCACGGGAAGAACAAATGGCAGAGCATCCATGCTTCAATCCCTGGACATGCGAAGGGAGGGAGGTGTCTCTTGTCCCACATTATCTAGAGAGGGAGTTCTGGGCTAACTTATAATATTTGGCTCCCTCTAATTGTATATACGCGTTTTCTTGAAATAGTATGAGCTATTCTAACAAGAACAAAACTGTGAGAACTTAGTGTTCAAAGTGGACAATAAATGTATAATGGTGAGTTGGGGTTCTTATAGGTTGTATCAAAGCCAACTCCTGAACATATGTGAGGCCACAGCAAGCACCCTATGCTCTAGGTCAACTTATATATATATATATAAGCAGTTTCTTGAGTAGTATAGACTGTCCTAAAAAAAACAAAACCTTGTTCAAGAACAATTTCTAGAAATAAACCAATTTTCTTTTTTATTTTTCTTTTGTTCCTCTCTCTTGCCGCGGCCAATTGAGGAATTAGTGTCGAAATGGATAATATATATACAGGACGTTATTGGTTGGGCAAAAAGAGAAGGCGACCAACAATAATAAAAATAAAAGTAATAATTAAAAATAAAAGAGAGAGAGAGAGTCTTCGTTTTCGTCAAAGAGGACAGACGGAAGCTTCTAAGATTTATCGTTATCTTTGTAATGAACCAGGCACGAACATGTCAAGAACTAAGTAGTACATCTCGGACAACCACCCATGGGGAACCATTGCTTGGATCAAACGTGTTGCTCGGTAGAGCGCCAAGGTAAGTTTGATCTTGTAAATGGCCATCGAAAAATCTTATACCGGAACACCCCCGGATCTCAGCCAAACATGTAGCTTAGGCCTTAGTCAAGCATAGCGAAGGGGGGCGCTAGTCACCGGGCTTCTGATTATAATCAACTCGGATGCGCAGCTAAGGTCGAACGAAAGGAAATCTGCATTAGTTTTACCTGAACGTAATGAACATGATCAATACGAAAATGCATAAAAAGGAAACACGTATCCTAAGTGACGAAGTAATTGTTGGCCGGCTGTTCAAACTTTAATGAACTTCATGAACCAGGGTCCAATGAGGTCCTGTCCTGGGCTCTTGTGTCAAGACCTCTCTGGTCTACACAGGACGCATACAGGATGAAACTTTGGCTCCACGTGTTGAGGGGTGTGGACTTTGCGTTGATCTTGACTGGTTCCCCGGGATTATATGTCCAATTCAAGCAACAGAAAGATTGAAAAGTACTGATCACTATAATCGCCTTTTTGACAGCTGACACCATCTCGAATGCGATCGCCTAATCGATGTCCATTTCATGCCTTATCAAAGACTTCTTGATTGATCCTAGAGACCGAATAAAGAACTAAAAGGAGTCGCATGCAAAAGGGGTAGAAAATTCTTGTCAAATGAAAACTTCACGAGGACCAGCTCATGGCGCACGAACAACGCGGCGTGGATGTGTGGACTGATTTTCGCCCTAATTTCACGTGGATTGAAAATGTGTGCTGTGCAGCATGTGTTGCATACCGTTAAGCAAAACAGGCACTTTTTTAATCTCTTCGTTCTCGATCGTCTTGACTTATTTCATTTGGACACAAGACATGAGGGCTGATGCCAAGTCAACTTTGGGTATTTGCGGAATCGGCTCATAAATGGACCGATCTCCTGAATGACTCTAAGTTCGAAGGAAGGATCAGACTGTTGATTTCATGACTGAATAGATGGCCTTGTGCACTCTGCTGGTACAAAATACAAGGTGCTTGTGTCGTGAGCAAAAGATACATACCAAGGGAAGAATTGAAGATGCACCGTCTTTTATGTCGCATTACATGATGCCAGCAAAACCCAAATCTGATGCAAATTTTGACACGGTTCCACTTGCAGTCCCGCTTTTAATTTGAACCTTGCATCCCCAGCGGCCACCAGGATCATTCATATGGTTTCAATAAAAAGGTAGTTGGGAGTAGTTGCCCAGCAAAAGTTTTCCAGTTCTCAATGTGAAATGCTTTTATGCCTACCTTTTTCGACGAAACCAATATCGATGTTTCTTAACTTGAATGGGTTTCCATTCCCACAAATCCAGTCAGTGTCACTGTCATCCACCTTTCCTTACGAGTCAATGTTTGTTCTATTCTCTCTGAAAAAAGTATGCAGTGCCCTCGTATTATATGGCTTGTTGCAAGACCTTTCTTTTGGATTAGGTGACGGGTCATTTTCCACTGTATTAGTTTGGTCCTATTAGGTCTTCATCTTGGGTGCATAATCTCATAAATAATTACCTCAATTCAGACAAGAGAATTAATCAATGGATGCTCCTTACCTGTTCCTGTTTTTCAGCATCATTACCCTTCGCCACCTCCCAGGTCTCTGCACTGCAGGGGACACAATCACCCCATCTCAGTCACTCAGAGATGTCAACGGAAGCACCTTATCTTCCCGAGATGGAACCTTTGAAATGGGCTTCTTCAGCCCAGGAAATTCCCAGAAACGTTTCTTGGGAATTTGGTACAAGAGCATCCCAGCGAAAAATGTTGTCTGGGTTGCGAATAGGCTCAATCCGATCAATGACTCATTCGGGGTTCTGAAGATTGATGCCTTAGGAAAGCTTGTCATCCTCAGCAGCAAGAGCGCCGTCGTTTGGTATGCAAACTCAACTGGGACTGCACGAGATCCAGTAGTGCAGCTTCTTGATACTGGAAACCTTGTCCTGAGAGACGGGAATGACGGGGATTCAGGCACGACTTACTTGTGGCAGAGCTTTGACTATCCGACAGACACGGTCTTACCGGAAATGAAGATCGGATGGGACTTAAGAAGGGGTCTTGATCGCCGGTTAACAGCATGGAAGAGTCCGGATGACCCTTCTCCAGGTGACTTCTCGTGGGGATTGGAGCTCCACAACTACCCTGAAGCAGTTGCCTGGAAGGGAAATCAGGAATATTTCCGCAGCGGCCCGTGGAATGGCCTGAGGTACAGTGGTGCGCCAGAGCAGAGGCCCAATTCCCTTTTCTCATTCGATTTTGTTAACAATGAGGATGAACTTTACCTCACTATCCACCTCAAGAACAAATCTGTCCTCACCAGGACTATCCTCAACCAATCAAATTACGCGTGGGAGCGGTATGTTTGGAGCGAAGCCACTCTGGCGTGGAAGCTCTTCACGACGGTTCCAAAAGACTACTGCGACAAATATGGCCTTTGCGGTGCATATAGCAATTGCGATGTGACTGATCTGCCCATTTGTCAGTGCTTACCAGGGTTCAGCCCTAAGTCACCTGAGAAATGGAACTCAATGGATTGGTCTGGGGGATGTACGAGGAATAAGCCCCTTGATTGTGGAAACGGAGATGGATTTATCAAATTTGGTGGATTGAAATTGCCGGACACCACATTCTCTTGGGTGAACAGGACTTTCGATCTGAAAGAATGCAGGGCTAAGTGCTTGAGCAACTGTTCTTGTATGGCCCACACACATTCAGATATCAGCGGGCCTGGCAGCGGCTGTGCCATGTGGTTTGGTGATCTTGTGGATATTAGGCACTTTGAGGAAGGCGGGCAAGATCTCTACATCCGAATGCCCCGGTCCGCACTAGGTAATTCGCTTAATTTCCGAGGTTTTGCTGTTTTCTGGGGACCTGTTGACGTAGAACAATACTTCTATAATCTAACTTGTCGGTTTCACTTCATTGACAATTTGAAGAGTTGAAAAGCAGACATCGGTTGGAAATAGCGGCCATAGTCATAGCTGTGATAGTCACAGCTTCGGCGTTACTCCTAACCTGCTACTATATCCGCAGATGGAGGAAGAAACCCAAAGGTAAACTTGATGCCCCTGCACTGTCTAGTGGCTCTTTCTCGTCTATCATAATCAGAGAGACTTGGTTGATTGCATAATCGGCTTAGATCAGGCATACTAGACAACCAAACTTCGAAAGTAAATTAAATTTCATTCAACTATGATATATGCAGTAGTTACAGTAATATATCCTTTGTTGCCACAAATAATTTACTTGGTGTAATTTCAGCTCTTTTCGAATTGCCTCAGCTCTTTATGTTGCTGGGATGCTAGGTAGTAGAAAGCTCTTGAATTTAGAAAAACATCTCAAATTCTGACCTATATCTTGATCTCCAGCGTGAATTGGAAGTAGAAACCGAACGGAATTAGAAAGGCTAAGGAATAAAATTCACGCTAGACGTGGAGTTCCTGACAGAAAAATATGCATGCTGATAAATTCACCTACTATTTTTGTCCTGCAGAATATAATTTAAGGTCTTGTTCAGAGTATATTTCAATCATGTGATTACCCACCAACCCCTCACTTTCAATTACCGCAGAGGCAAAGATCGACGAAGGAGAAAAGGAACCCAAAAATGAAAGCTCCAAGGAGGACTCAGAGTTACCATCATTTGACCTGGCCGCAATTACGGATGCGACCGACAATTTTTCATTTAACCAGAAGCTCGGAGAAGGAGGGTTTGGACCAGTATATAAGGTACATTTTTAATGTGCTAAGTCCAGGACTGTAGAAGCAAAGTAGAGATTTCCCCATAGTTCAGATGCCATAAAAAGATGCCACTCAATATTCAGGGTACGCTACCAGATGGACGGCAAATCGCAGTGAAGAGGCTCTCAGCCATCTCTCGACAAGGAGCGAGGGAATTCAAGAACGAAGTAAAACTGATCGCCAAACTTCAGCACCGAAATCTTGTAAAACTTCTGGGCTGTTGTGAAGCAGAGGAGAAAATGCTGATCTACGAATACATGCCTAACCGAAGCTTGGACGCCTTCATTTTTGGTCTGATAAGGGTTCTTTTGCCCCCTTCCCTGAACCATTCTATAGCTTTCAAGTCTCGTCTAAATAAATTATGATCTATATATTTAATTGACCTGTAAGCAAATTTGCAGATGGCACGAGAGGTAAACTACTAGACTGGCAAAATAGATTCAACATTATTTGCGGGATCGCTCGGGGCCTTCTCTATCTTCATCAAGATTCAAGATTAAGGATAATACACAGAGATCTAAAAGCAAGCAATGTCCTGCTTGATGAGGAAATGAACCCGAAAATATCAGACTTTGGCATGGCCAGGACTTTTGGAGGAGATCAGAGTGAAGGGAATACAAACAGAGTGGTTGGAACTTAGTAAGTATCCAGCCCAATTACTTTTGACAAGTTTGAATCGAGACATGAGTGCCTGATTGAAATGATGCTTTGCAGTGGCTATATGGCACCAGAATACGCCATTGATGGACTATTTTCAGTGAAGTCCGATGTCTTTAGTTTCGGAATACTAGTCCTGGAAATCATCAGTGGAAAGAGAAACCGGGGTCTATTTCATTCAAACCAGAATCTCATCGGACACGTAAGTTTCAATTCGAGCACAAATTTCACATGGCATTTGATCCGTACTTCTGTGAGCGCCTTCCATGGTGGTCTCATCCGTTTCAAATTGTGATCGACGGAGTTTTGCTAGGATCAGCAATCCACATAATAATAATCTCTTGAATTTGATGATGTAATTGCAATGGTTCAGGCCTGGAGAGTATATGCAGAAGGGAGGCCTCTAGATCTCATCGATCCATGCTTAGATGGATCGTGCATCCTATCAGAAGTACTGCGATGCATCCACCTGAGTTTCCTCTGTCTACAACATCATCCCGAGGACAGACCGAGCATGGCGTCGGTGGTCGTGATGCTGGGAAGCGAAGGCCCTCTGCCTCCGCCCAAACAGCCTGGCTTCCTGATAGACAAGAACCCTTTCGAAGGAGAGTCTTCGTCAAGCAAGCAAGAGCTAAATTCGGTCAATGAAATCACCGTCACACTGGTGGAAGCAAGATAGAATACTCCCCATTGAATTCTGCAATTATTCATTGTTTTTTTTTCCTTTTTGGTGCAACTGTTCATCGTTAGGACGCCAATGAAATTAACCTTTCTGAGCAACTAACTTGCTGAGAGATCAATTAGCATTTGAGCTTAATCAGAAACCATACAATCTGTAACAGTTTGACCTAGAGGCTTTGCATTGATCAATGGTGATGAAGGCTTTCAAATATTTTGCGGGCCACAATGATCAAATGTCCTCTTCTCAAAATCAGTAGGATCTGATTATGTCGCCGATGAGGATGACAGGAAGGTACTGTGGAGCCATGATTGTAAGTTCCCTCCAAGAAAATTTGGCTACACTACCCAAACTGTGCGCCTCTTCTTTTCTCATGATGCTTGTGGAATCAATTAGAAGTGAAGTTAGGGCTAGTGAAGATCTGGCCAGGAAAATGCTAATCTTTCCAAGCAAGCAAAAAAAAAGGGATTGGAAATGATGAAATGGAATGATAGGATGTTGGACTCAGTGAAGCAAAAGCTTCTTTCAACTTCTCATGCATTTGTTCGGGTCTTGTTCAAGGAAATCTTGATGTGGGATGATGATGATTATGATGATGCTTCTCTCTCCTGATTACTGATGAGAAAGAGAAAAGCAAACCTCCTAAGTTTGTATTCCATTCCCCTCTTAAGCAATAGATTATAGACATGGGAAAAGGTAAGATCTTTTAAGAATCGAGATTAATGGGGATTAGTGAGGACTTCGAGAAAACGTCAGATCTGAGATCCATCTTTAGATCTCGAATGGGGCTATTATTGATGGCTTGGTGTTAGGTGGAAAGCGGAGATTGGGAACAATTGCAAGAGTTGTGTCAAATCATGGTCGAGGAACGCTTAAAAATATGGGACCTTCCTGCTCCTAATGCGCCCATTTTCTAGTTTATACCACCAAAAGGAGACGTGGACCGTTGGATCTTTTGGACCCAGAAGAAAGTTATCTTATTATGGAGAGTGGGCACATTGATTTAGCCGAAAACTTTAAAAGTTCAGGTCAAATTTAAGGCACCCTTTTTTTTTTTATAATTTTTGTAGGATTTGTTTGAATTCGAACAGAAACCAAGATTGACAATACCAGCATCGCAAGTGAACCGGAAAACTTAGTCCATATAGAATATAATCTGATGTTGCCTTCGATTGGTTCTAACAAACCAAAAACTTGAAATGCCATCATGTTTGGGCATGCAAGGCTAGGGGTGCTCGATTTCTCGGTGGATGGGTTCCGGATGGAGGATTTTGGAATTGAAAACTGGCCAAGCTTCTTTCTTTTCTTTTTTTTTCATTTCAATATATATGCAAAGTGCATATGTCAAGTATAAATATAATTTCTTTTTTTTTCAGCTGAAGAATAATACGTCAAACATATTCAATTTCATCAAATATTTCTATTTAAAAAAAAAAAAGCAAAAGAACTTATGATATCAATTCCAAGTTCTACCTTGGAACTAACCTTGCAAGTTTTAGGTAATCGGACAGAACCAACTAGGTTGGGATATAGGTTTCCAAAATCAAACCAATCGAGGCCAATTCCTAGTTTTTAGAATGGGAAACCAGACTAGCTTCCTTGTGAACTAGCTGGTAAAGTCAATTCTTGGATTAAACTAGCGTAGTTGCTCACCTCTATGCATGGCCTTGTCATAGATTGTCGTATTTTTTAACTTAAGCGAAAAGTACAAGACATGATAATCATTGATAAAATGACACTCGTATCTAAACATGTCAAAAGGGGGTCTCCAGCCCCATTTACTAACCCAAAGTTATTAAGATATGTCATAAATGGGTCACTTCAAATTTGAGATGTGTAGAAATAATAGGTTTTTTTTTTTTTTTTGTCAGTCCTACTCTATTCCTATTCTACACTCACTTTCTTTTTACGCATCTCTTGCGGGCGTGGAAGTCGAAAACCCACTCTCAAACTTATGCGTGGTGAAATGGGTAATGTCATATATAGAAGAAAGGAATAAGACCAGGAAAAAGGGTAATGTTCTGAACCCATTTCAAATCCACGCGACAGACCAGGTCACAGGACGGCCTTCTTCGCTATCAAAACTCTCCTCTCTGTCCCTCTCCGACGTGGCTCGACAGCTTCGCGGGGGTCGCGGTGGAGTGGGAGGGAGGGAGGGGACTCGAGGAAGGGGACGACCAAATCGTGTCATTACCCAATCGGCATCCTTTGACTTCAAAACCGTTGTCCTACTCAGGTCCCGAAACGTGGCGGCTCTTTTGTACAGGGAAAAAGGGACCATCACATGCCCCCCCAACTTTCTCGATGAACCAAATCCGATCCACAACTGCTGACCACATCTATTGACCCGTGGGACATCAAATCCCAAAACACCTCAGCAAGCCTCCCGAAAGAAAGGACAAAAATTTGCGATAACAATTTCAAGAACTTCGGGCGGTTCGATCAGCATGACGTCGGCAATACGTCATTGATTCGGCGCTGTACCCCCACCAAACCGCAAGACACGTCGAAAGTTGATTAGATTCCGCCCGATCGATTAGACCCCAAGAAGGAAGGTGCCCTGATTTGGCGTAACTCGCTCGGAAGGATCGGACGGTGGTGATAAGAGCATGAGGATTCCACGTGGATCCACCGCCCTCGCGCGCCGTCGATTCGCCCCCCACCATCCCCAGATTTTGACCCACCGAGCGTCAACGCCGTGTCCACGTGTCCCATCCTGTCGTTGTCGATCGAAAGAAGAGGGATCGGGCGTGTTATTAGGATCGAAACTTCCGTGCTCAAGCTAAACACCCCCGACTTTGTGCATGGTCCTCATTGGTTTGAAGTGGTTGGTTGCGCAATTGATTGTAAATTTAGGGTCCGGTGCTCGCCAAAAATTTCTCATGTTTAGTTTGCTGAAAATAGCGAGTAAACATGAACACATTAATAGTCAAAAAAATTCCCGCACTTAAAAATTAGGGAAACAAATTCCCATTTCTCGACAAATGAAATCATTTTCCCGAGCAGATGAGATCTCATGAAAAAACATTCACTTCTTATCTTCTTCAATACCCATTACTTCAGACGAAATTTAAATTGCTCAAACTTTTTTTAGCTGCACTTCTTTATAATACCGCCAAAGCAAATTAAATTCCACAAATAAATATTTTCCCTTATTATAAAAATTTGATGCGAAGCAAACAACACATCCTCAAATTCATGTGTTTTTTCGTAAGTTAATAGACATCTCTTAAAATTCAAAATACATAACAAGAATTAACAGGACTCCCGATCATGTTCCCACTCGCTTGTCATAAACATTTTCTCGGGTACATCAAATGCCGTGTGTATGAAAAGCACAGGAGTAAAAGGTAGCCAAGACCTCGGTGACTAAACAGGGTAAATCATTTTGGACAGCATCTTTTAAGACGTGAAAAGAACATCACGCCTGGCTCATCAGTCATCACATTCGTACCATTTGGCAAAATTCCTTTCCGGCAGCAGCCCCTTTGCGTACTTCTTTGAACTCGCGATTCAATATCCAGCGCGAGAAAAATATAAAGTACGGAAAGAAGAAGAGAGAAAGAGATTAAAAAAGAAAAAAAAAAAGCGAGAGAGAGAAGAAAAAGAGGAAAAATGAATAAAAGAAAAGGTGGGCATCTTCTAGAGGAATGAAGGAGGAGCTCGCAAGTCGCAGCGACCGCCGCGACGATGATGATGATGATGAGGGGCGTGACAACAACACGCCATCATTAATCCACCCCATTCCCAACCCATCCCGCCCAATCCCCGCAGGCCCCCGAAACGACGCCGGGCCTGACCCCGTCGCGATTAGCTGACTAATTAATCACCACTTAATTAATTTAATTAAATCAATTAAAACCTCCCCACTAAGAGCAGTCCCCCCACCACCTTACCTCGGCTTTTTTTTCCTCCTTTGAAGTGGATCGCCAACTGTATAAATGGAGGCTCCTCCCCTCCCCCGTTCTTGTCAACGTGCTCGCATCGACCCCTTCCCACACCCCCCACAGTCCCCGGCCAGCGACAGCGCAGAAGCGAAGCGGTTGAGCGACTCTCTGAGGACTCATTTCCATGGCGGCGATCACCAAAGTCTACATCGTGTACGTTTCCCCCTCGTTTCTCTCCTTCGCCGATCGATTCGATTGCCGATCGTTTTCCCACTGTTCGATGTCCTCTCTTTTTTCTTCCGCCGGCTCTCGTGGCTTCTCCGAGTCGCGTGCGCTCGCGTCCGGCATTTTGGATTCGATCGGACGGACCGGTTGACCGGTTTTGGCGATCGCTTCGCCGTTCGATCGTTTCGACGCGATGCGGTCCGGCTCGATTCGTGGCCGCGGAAGTCGTTTTCCGGTTCTGTGGTATCTGGTTTAGGGTGCTTTGCATCGGCGGTTGCGTCCTCGTGTGCGTGATTTGCTTTGTCCAGTCTGTTCGCGTGGCATTGGATATCGGTCGGTGGATTTGATTGCTCGAACGATGAGTGGGCGCTTGGTTCGGGTTGAGTGCGATTGTGTAGAGATCTGTTGCAGAGATCTGAGTGGGCGCTTATTTGTTAGATATCGTCTGTTTCGATGCGATGCGATGCGGTTGTGTTTTTGATTTGTGATGATCTTACTCTGTTCGCTGTGTGATGAACATAGGCCACGCTTCGTTACTGTTGGTTTGACTTTTTTTTTATGAATTCGCGATATTTGACGAGTTAATACAGATGGTGGAAGTGATAATTTCGCCGACGTTTGAGGCTAGGGTTCTGATGTTGCTCGACTCTAAGTGTTATGTTGGGCTTCTACTGGATGATCTTTGCTGAAATTAATGGTCTCGGATTATTCTGCTTTTGGATCGCATCATCGCATTCCCTAGCTCAGGTTTTGTTAGTGTGCGTCTTCCATTTTGAGATGATACAGATCCTCTGTCTAATACTGATATTTGAGTTTAGCCAGAAGTTTGGGGGTATATGTCATTGTCGGTTCTACTAAATTAGATGCCTGATCTACAAGAAAGCTCAGAAATCATGTCCATAGACATACAGCCAGGTTGTTCATACTCCCACATTTAGAAATTGACTTTTGAAGATCCAAATTAAAATATTAAATATAAAAGCCTGTTTGAAAAGAAAAAAACATCAAAGTAAATTATTAAAAGCTCGTTTGACTTGTAGTAATCAACAATTTATTTTTTAACTATGCTAAGGAGGTTTAATAGTCCAGGAGTAAATTATTTCGATCGGATGCTGAGCCACATTGGTGATCATCGATCATTTTGGCATTCACTCAGATGTGCAATTGATTGATAGAGATACTTTTTAAATCCCATCCGTCAATTTGTTCAGATTAGTCTTATGAAAACACATATGATGAACGTAGATTAATGTTTTCATGTTGTTGACTGCATCCGTCATTTATCTTTGATGGAAGAAGTGATTTTGTTTTGTTTGCAAATTCAACCAACTGTGATGCCCATGAACTGGCAGAGTTCATGGAGTTCAGGGGCACCCAACCATGAGTGGAACTGTCTTTCGTATAGCGGCTATGTTACTTGTATAAGTGGCTGCTATATCAGGATAGTTTTGGGTATACGATGCTAGTGTTTTTGTGAGCCATGTATACCTAGTTTCATGCTTATTGATTGGATCTATAACTTCTGCATGAGTTGAAACCTGCATTGCCTAATTCGGGGAGGGCTATCTGGTAGACACTATCCTATCCATATGATTGAAGGGCCTAGGTGTTGGTAGTGGTGCTTTTTCAGCCAGTCCTGTGTATGTGTTATAATCTTTGGGTAAATTTTGTCTTAGGGTGTGTTTGTTTGAGTGAAAGAAACTTCCGCGAATTGATTTTCCCGACTTTCACATGTTTGGTTTTGTTGAAAATGATTGGTCAGCAGAAACCATTTATGGTCAAAGAAAATATGCATGTATAAAATTAAGAAAATGAATTTCCTAATCTAAAACCAGAAAGCATTTTTCCTTTATCATGAAATTTTCCCTAAAACAAACACACTCTTAATCTAGTTTGTATTTTTTAACTTTACCCCCTGTTGCCAAGATTAATTTTTATAACCAAGTTCAATGCAGTCAAAGTCCTATCAATTGAACTTTGTATTTATTGGTCTCATTCCAATGATTCAGGGTGAAACATTCACATGTTGAACATTTAGCCAGAAGCGAGCAAACTAAGTAGACCGAGTATCTCTACTACTCTCCCTCTTGTGTAGGCTCTTATAATTCTAAAATGCTGACTTGGCGATTATGCAGTGGACTCTAATTGTCTTGAAACAGAGAGATGATAGAGTGCGATTCTCACATGTGATACTAATCCGATGTTTTTCTGAAGCCATCACAAGTGTCATGTTACTGGAATTTTTTGTCCAGAAAATGGGGAGACAGGACATTTGTATCTTTTCTTTGGCTTGTGAATTGATTTTCACTAGGTGGTATGTGGTTCTCGTGTGTGAATTGGTCTGGTGATTTTATAGGTACTACTCCATGTATGGACATGTGGAGAGGCTGGCTGAAGAGATAAAGAAGGGGGCTGCCTCTGTTGAAGGAGTTGAAGCACAATTATGGCAGGTAATTTCATTTTACTTTCTATTTCTTCATGTTTCTTATTATATATTGCTTGATTCTTACTTTTTTTTATGAATTTGGCCATTAACTTTAGGTAGGCTCCTGCCTGAAAATTTATATTAAAAAAAAACTTCTGTCATCTCCTGAATCATGGCTTATTCTAGGTTTCACATTTTAGAGCTTTTTGTTGACGGTTTTGTATGCATGTGCTTCAACCATGTTACCATGCTTTGTTATGATGAGTTTAGAGACTGGATGAAATGCCATTGTTTTTTCCATTCTGCATATGAATCAATTAGCTGTTTGACAGAATAAGTCTTCGAGTTACAAAACATGATGTAAATTTGGCTTAACTGCTTCATGATACATCAAAAATGAACAATGCGCTTAAACTTCCGGTATCATTAACTGTCATTAGTTGGAAAGATTCTTGTATATAATTTGCTCGCTTATCGATAGACCACTTTCATTTCTGTGTGAAATGAGGCAATTTGCTGATGTATTGATTTTGGGGTGGAGAATAGGTGGCTGAGACGCTGCCAGAGGAGGTGCTTGCAAAGATGAGTGCACCTCCCAAGAGTGACGTACCAATCATTACACCGAATGATCTTGCTGAGGCTGATGGATTCGTTTTTGGTTTCCCAACAAGATTTGGTATGATGGCTGCTCAATTTAAAGCCTTCCTCGATGCAACTGGAGGTTTGTGGAGGACACAAAAGCTTGCAGGCAAGCCTGCTGGACTATTCTATAGCACCGGATCTCAAGGAGGTGGGCAGGAGACTACAGCGTAAGCAGCCAGGATCTTTTCTAGTGAAAGAATTGACTTTCAGGTGGGAGAATGTTGTGTTCTGAAAACTTGAAATCGTGCCGCAGGTTGACTGCTATCACACAGTTGGTCCACCATGGGATGATTTTTGTCCCCATAGGATACACCTTTGGGGCCGGCATGTTTGAGATGGAGAAGGTAAAAGGTGGTAGTCCATATGGCGCAGGGACTTTTGCCGGTGATGGCTCAAGACAACCCTCTGAGATCGAGCTGGAGCAAGCTTTTCATCAAGGGAAGTACATCGCTGCCATCACAAAGAAGCTCAAGGGAGCTGCCTGAAGTGACCCGAATGATTTGCCAAATCATTTGTGCTTGTCCTATATCTCGATTCTTTTTACAAACGATTTCAGATCCTACCTTAAAACTCATTCCGGTCAATAATTCTGTTGTGTGAAGCATATTCTTCGTACTCGTATCGTGAAGTACAGTGTTTGTTTTTCCTTTCTTGATATTGAAGTTTTTAGTTGCTTGATCTGTCGAATAGCACTCTTCCAGTTAATTACACCATGTCATCCGGAGTCACGTTGTTCTTCGCTCGAGTTGTCGGCCGTCTGTCCTACTCGAGGAATCAAATATTGAACTTTGGACCATTGTGCTGGTCAAATGATTTGCTTATTAAACTTTACAGAGATGAGTCGCTTAGAAAACATCACTGCAAATGAACACCCTTGATCTCTCATCCCTTGCATGCCTATACGTACAATTCAATATGGCACAGGCCCATGATTCTTTTCCCTCTTTCCTAATTGTTGAGGAAGTCTCTCTAAGGTCGATAGGCTTGCTCATGAAATAACTCATCTCAACGATTTAAGGAACCCCACGAGATGTGAGCCCGAGCCCGAGCCCGAGCCCGAGCCCGAATGAGCGCTTTGAAAAAGGCTCTTGATGTTGAACTGCTTACTGGACTGAAGTCACAGGGCAGCAGCGTTGGGGGCGAAGTACACCCGCCTATCAGAAAGCAATGTAATAGTAGAGTACCTGTGCGGAAAAGAATCACAATACTCCATTCTTGCTGATAAAGTAGATGCCGTTACTTTCAGTTATTATTCTTGATGGGTAGAGCTTTGGTCAAAGGTCCTTGTTGCTTGATAACGCCGGGAAAATTCCTGGGGTGAGGTCACCGAGAGGACCGATGAGCGCGAGGGTTCTGATTCTCTTATCTTTTCCAGGGCCCGTCTGGGGTTACATATTACATAGCACGTACGCTTTGCTTTTCCACGGATTGGAACCGTACAGAAGGGGACGAGAACAAGAGCTCAAATCCATCCCCCCATAAATATACAAATCGACTAGGATTTCTCCTATAAAATAAAAAAGACCTTCAGCTTTTAGGATTGTTCTTTTCCTCGATTCTTTCATAGCTTTTCGGTTTTATATTCGTTGCCCTCTTTATCTTGGTATACATATATTCAGAAGCGTAGAATCGCATAAAGTTGATTATGTTTAGTCAATTCTCTCCCGTTATTTTTCAAGAATTAAGTATTGCTTTATACTTACATTGCGTGCAAATTTAGCTAAAATGTTTCAAAGGAGGAATCAAACCAGATCCACTTGATGTACACCTCCTCCTTGTTTTTGTTCATGATTGGTAAAATAAAAGTGGGGAAGGGTGACGAGTATTGTTATTCTTCTAGGTTTTATCCTTACCAAATGTTCAATTTAAGCCACAATTACTAACCCATTGGTGTGTGAGCCCATTACCATAACCCTATTGGTGTGATAGAATTCAAAAAGTCACTTTAAATAAGGTAGCCAATACCCATGTCACGAGATTTCAAATGGCAAAAGTAGAAGCTGGTCAGAGTTTTAATCACGACATTACTTGAACTTATCACCTCATGAAAATTAATGTGACATTTTTATCACTAGGCTATCACACTCGATGGTGAGTTGATATCTAATTATTGCTTTTGTCCATTCAATTGAACACCTACAAGTCTTAAACTGACTAATCACGATGTTACGATCAAGAGGTGAGAAATTTTCTAAAATCATGCAAAGATGTTCTAAGTTTATGAATACATGATTTCATGATAGTGATTACGGAACACCATTGTTCAAGTTGCGTTCAACAAAATAAAAGCAGAATTGAAGGCAAGGAATACCGAGTTCCGAGTTTGGGAAGATGGGGATCGTCCATGACCACCGCTTTTAATTGCGGTTGCCGACGCCACCGCCACCTCCCTCCATTGCCACCACCATCACCTCCCCGCCACCATTCTTTCCTTTAAAGTTTATTTTCCCCTCCTCTTTCGTTAGTGTTAAGGTTGCAATGATGATGATGATGAAGATGACTATGATACGATGGTTTCATTTTTGTCAGGTAATGGCTCCTAATGATTGTGAAAATAATGATGACCGGAGTCGGAAGATAAAGAAAAGGAGAATCGACGACAAATCTATGGCGGCAGCGACATCGATAGTTAGTGTAATGATAATTTGGAGAAATGAAGAGCGGATTAATCGGGGTTTGTCCTCACGGTTTATGCCTACTGGTCAAGTTGGCCCTTGAACCTCCTGTGAAACTCTAGTTTCAGTCTCTTGGTCTGAACCGGGGATGTGATCAATTTTCAAATGCAAGTGGGGTTTAGTTCGAGTGGATTTTACGGACTGCACGTTGCAGTTTAAAGCATAATTTAGCGTCGGTATGCCGTAGGCTAGCTACTTTACATAGGGTTGATTTTCAGGATTCTTATGTCACAATCATTAGCCAATTTTATTATAATGAAAAATCTGTCATGATCCGATCCGAATAATAGATGGGAGCTTTTACAAGTCTGTATATGGTCGTCTTCAACCAAAAAAAATGAATGTGCCTAACTCAATTGACATTCTTTTGTATCTTTAAATTTTGGTGTCAGTTGTTAGGTTTATATCGTAATCCTAACCTTTAAGCCAATACAAAATTTACTTGAGAACCAAGTGCACCATTATTTTTTTTCTCTTTTACTAAGTAAAGCCTGTTTTAAATGAGTAAAAGATCTGATCACATTAGCTATTGCGCCAATCTCACAATCCGAGTAAGGAGCGAACAGTCGCGTGAATTAAGAGACGGAATCAGAGTAAACAACCCGAAATGCACGCTATACATGACACAACGAGAATACATCTGAAACTCACATGCACGCTATACATGACACAACGAGAATACATCTGAAACTCACATGTGCTCTCGACCTTCGATCACTGAACCAACTCTAGAAGATTTAGTATATTCCTAGAGGTGTTCTCTCTGCCCTACTTTTTCCTCTTGAATTCGGTATGTATATCGATTTCTCTCCACCTCCCAAGCGTTACCAACCGATGTGACCACTGGGGCCTCTCTCCCTTTAAAAACTCGTTAGCAAAAAGAGAGGAGGGGAAGGATAATCGAGTGCTGAAATCCGAAAGGAAGAGCGGGGGTGGGGTAGGCTCTGACCTCCACTATCATATTCCAAAAACGTAAACAAATGAAAAGCGAGATTTTCGATCGAACGACATCTCCACCACGATCACTCATCTTCTTTTGTATTGCGAGACTTCAATTATTCCTTCCATGTCTTTTCTCCCTTCATCTCTCTCTCTCTCTCTCTCTCTCTCTCTCTCTCTCACACACACACACACATTGTGATAAAATAAAGGTAATGCCAGCTCTATTCACTGTATAGTGCAAGGAAACAACAGGAATAATTAAAAGAAGCTCCTTTCCTTGCTTTCTTTTTCTTGTACTAAACTCGGCTAATGACAACAAAATGTTCCTATAAAGGTAACCCCTGCCCTACAAATTAGCACCTGTTCTCATCCCCTACTAAACCAACCCCCAAATCATAATAATTCCTCAATTATTAGTACAAATGTTGCTTTTCTTTTTTTGTTTCTTATGCCCTCAGCTGGCCCAACGATGGCCTCTCCTTTGGATTGCCATTCCTTTTCATCCCTCTTTCCTCCATTCTTGTTCTGGGTTATTTCTTTACACTTCAAACTATATAAAAATTACATAACCGGGGGCCACATCCGGGTGTTCTGATTCTCCTCTTTGGCATCGCCATCGTCATCAACACCGTGGTGTGGAAAACCACTAGCCCCTCTCATCGAGCGGGTGTCGGAATGGTGTCTTTCTTTTGGGGGAGGAGCTGTCAATTTGAATTATCTGAATGTTCCTCCAAATGTAGGAGTCCAAAAATCAACGGTCGTCTCGTGCGTGACTGGGTAGGTGCTTGAGACCGGTACGAGACATAGACCTCGGCTTCTAAGATCTGGTCTAGGCCCATCTGAGTCTTCAGATTTATCAGGAGTCTGCATCATTTAGTGTTTTTTCGCTATTCAATACCTTCTCGAATCAGATTGTTAAACAATGCATTTATCAGATGTAGTGACATAAGGTGAATTTTCACTTAATGTTCCTATAAGCAACCCTTTTTTCGTGGCAACCATACAAGTTTCAATATGTGCAAATGCATATGAGTAGAGTAGATTGTGAACCGAGCTCTTTCATTTTCTTTTCCATTTTAGATTGCATGCCATGTATCAACCTAAGTGAAATTTGGCATACCAAAGCAAGCATGGTTACGACTAAGCCCGCAGTGGTTTTTAAATAATGTCGTCCCTAGCAGAGAATTCCACATAGATTAGGACTTAGGAATTCGTATTCGAAGAAAAATCGTAGAAATTCTAATCCATAGACCATAGAGACTGTCCAGTTAATCACATCTAAGATATACAGCTGAAACAATAAATAGATCTTTTAGAGAGGGGTTAAAAAGGTGCATACCTGCTGATGTTGCATGGCACCTCCATTTTTCATGTATGGGGTACTTAGAACCTGACAAGGCAAAAACATGTTTTTTTCTCAGAAGAGGATTCAATTGAGTTCTCCATAAGTATGGTCCCACATGGCAATAAAAAGCTTGGGTTAGGTTACACTAATCTCAAAATGGCCTTGTTCTTCTACGCAATGTATGTTGGCACTTACACTGATTTGGTCGTGGAGGAACTTGATGTACTCAATGGCTTCAGTGAGCACCGAGGCTGTATCGGTCTGACGACAAAAGAAAGGAAAAATTAGCAACAAAATCTCCATTGTAATCTTCAATGGTCTCTTCAATAATGTTTCAAAATAGAGAATGATACCATATCTTTGGGTACTCATATGTGAAGGCAAAAGAGAGATCTCGTCGAAATGAACTCATTTACCTTTCCGAAAGGCGAAACCAATTGTTGGAGCGCAGTGATTCTGTCCCCCATCTTCTCTTTCCTCACCTATATTTAGTTCACAACCCTCTCTTTTTCATTGTCTATGCAAGTTATAAAGCTTAGAGGCAAAGAGAAAGGAATAAAGAAAAAGCTAAAGACGTCTCTTTCTTATCTTCCAAAAGATTTGTTAAATCTATTCACTGGAAATTCAAGTACCTTAAAAGCTGGCAATGGCGAGGGGGTCTCGCTCCGCGGCCTTTTCCCCGCAGGCTCGCCGCCGCTTTTCTTCATCGCAGCGCCCGGATTGGCAACATCCGTTAAATTCTGCACCGCACAATCAATGATACGAAAATCGGATTTTTCCGCAACAAACGCTCGAAACCCTAATCATGACCATGCATAGCAATTGGACACGCCTGTGCAATGATGTCTCTCTCTCTCTCTCTCTCTCTCTCTCTCGTTATCTCTTTTTGTATGCTCTCGATTAAAGATGTCTTGATTACCTTTGGTTTCTCGTCAAAGCCCGAAGGCGCGAATTGGGCTTGGGACTGTGGGAAGTAGGTGGTGGTTGTCGTGGACCTGACGTCATTCATCGCCGTAGCGGACGCAGTCCAGAACGGCGCGTTGTTGGAGAAGTGCAACTGGCTATGGTGGTGAGTAGGCGGCAGCGGCGGCGGCGGGTGGTGCTTAGGCGGAGAGATTTTCAAGAACTGAGGCACTTTGCTGGACCAATTAGAAGTCAAGAGCTCACTAGAGCTCGGAGCATTGTAGCTCGTTGGGTTATAGCCAGGATAATTCACATTTTGCTGTTGCTGTTGACTGTTTTCTGATGATCCAGTCAAAATTCCTTGCAAGAAAGTGGCAGGACTACCGTACAAGGAGGAGGGTGATGAATCAGCAATTTGGTGATGAAAACCTTGGCATGTCACCGTACTACTGTGATCACCTGTGTTTGTGCTCTGAAAGCTTGCGTTCATGTTCAAGTTCTCCTGAAGCATCGACCTAAAGCTGCTCTCAGTCCCCTTATGATCTCCTCTTCTAGATAAATTCCCAAAGAGAGCACACTTGTAAGTGAGAATCTTTTGTCTTAAGACCAAACCATGTGCCAAAAGTTGCAGAAATTCATGCTAATTCATAAGCTCGAGCTATGATAAAATTACTCGCAGAAGAAATTTTTTCCTGAGAATCACTCCTACTTTAAAGATTGAAAGCACGATAAATCATATCGAGATTAAGGGGAAAAATTTCTACTTTCTGGAAAAAAAGGGAAAAGTTGGGGACTTCGGAGACTTAGAGACTTACAATAAGTTTTGGTTGTTCCAATCCATGGCTTGAGAAGAGAGGCCCAAATTCATCATATGCAAATTGGGGTCAACCAAAGATCCACCAGAGTCGCCCAAGACAGCAGAGTTGTGGGGTTGCAGCTTCTGGGTATCATGGAAAACTACCGAGGAACCGCCTGGAGACTCCATTGAAGACCTTGCAGCTTTCATGTCGCCGCCCAAGTCTGTGAGCCACCCACCAAAGCTCCCCAGAGAGCTCAGCCCCGACGATGAGGACGACGAGGTCCCGCTCTCGTACCGATTCCTCGACGCGTCCCACCAGTTCCCACTTGCATGGAATTGATCATCCGCCATGTCTAATATAGCTTCGATGGCAAGAGGATAAAAAAGCCTCTTGCTGCCTTTCTTTTGTTGCTATCTTTGTGGTTACTTCCCCACCGAAATGAATCTTGACCTTCTCTCGATGGCTTGGCTTTGTCTTCCAGTGGATTGTTTTGGTCGCATAAAATGATAAAAAGCGATGGAAGATTTCAGTACTTATATATAATTCAGCAAGAGACTGTGCGCGTGTGCGTGTGCGCGTGTGTGGAGCATCAGCATCAGTGGTGATGGAGGAGGAGCTCAAAGGTGAGAAAAATGCGGTTGACATTTGAGGGGCTGATTAGACATTGAGGCAAAGGTCAATTTGAAATTGAATTTCTCTTTTGTTTGATGCTGCGTGTTATTCCCTTCCCTGTCCATCCTTTTTTTTTTTTTTTTTTTTTTTTTTTTTTTTTTTTTTTTTTTTTTTGTCCCTTTGAAGAATTTGTTTTTCTCTGGTAATTTCTTTTTTCTCTTGCTAATGATGAGCTTTTGGATTCTTCTGTTTCCTTCTTAAAATAATTCATCCTTTGCGCCGCTCTGCGAAGGGGGGAATCATTAACAGCTGCATCAGGAAGGACATTTGCGCCACTTGCAGGTACAAAAGCAGGAGAGAAAAGGTGAGGCTCCTCTCAACATTTCCTTACTCGATTTCTTGAACTCCACAGATTAACATGCTAGTTGTCTCGAGAAAGCTCGAAAATCTTAAGCCGGATTAGAGAGTGGACATTGGCCACATGCAAACCTATGTTGCTTTCGTTCAGGAGGGTGGGTGATAACTAGCTGCAATATGTTCATCGAAGTACTTGCTTGACAGATGGAAGCGGAATTATATGAGAAAGTTTAAAGTTTCAGTTAGGAAGGAAAGAAAACCTGGTGATGAGATCCAATAAAGATCATTTCTACCGCCTTTCATGCATAAGTTATCTAAAGACTATCGATATAAGACCGTCGTGGAATACAAAGATGAGGATAATTGGTAGGCGATCAATAAGTATCTATAAGGATAACTTCAAAAGAAGCATAGCAAATGTGAGTCGGAACTCCTGGGCAATCGAATCTCCACATTCGAATGATACGGAACTCGTGAAATTCGAAACCAAAAAATCATTAATCTTCGGCACTTGTATAAATGTATGATTCATCGAACCTCCCTCTCTCGACCTACCGAGATCATAGAACCTTGGTAACTATGGATTCTCTAGCTACAGGTTTCGCAAATTAGAGAAATTTCAAAGATTTCTTTTTTATTTTAAGATCTAATCAGATCAATAAAGAATAAATCGACGCCCTCAAAACCTTCTTCATGCATAGGCAGCTTATGCACCCTGATCTTTCTTCATCCATACCCAAGAGATCCAGACCCTTCTAACTAGATGGTAAAAAAGAATCACGTTGCTACATATTAAAAATGTGATCCCACAGAACAAAATTAGACCAAAACAAAATAAAATAAAATCGAAGGTATATTTTCCGGCCTGCTTTAGACCGCCTAGTTGACTGCGATTAAAATTCAAGAAATTCTACACCATGGTTCATGCAAGATTGACTAAGGGAGTGGACAAACTGACCTCATATCATCGAGTGAGAAGTGGAATTTGACAAAGGCGAGGTTGACTGGGGGGATGAATCAGCTGTTCGAGAGTCAAAAGGTGCATCGATGGCGTGAGGGGATTAAACAACAAAAACAAAAGAAAAAAAAACGATTTTTTCGTTGTCCTAGATTCACTTCGATTAATTATGTTAAACTTGACCGGCTGCGTATGGTTTAAGTTAATCAACCCCCCCTCCCCCCTCCTCGAGGATAAGCCCCCGTTGACATTCGACAAAAGTCAAGAAAAATCAGATTTTATTGGAAGACACATTGAAACTCACTTACTCCATCGTATACGTAACGAAACTTTGTTGATGAAGACGCCGTAGAGAGATCGCCCATTTTCTCTTCTTATCAAGAGAAGTCAATAGCATTTCTAATACGAAGCGTCGCTAATCATATAAGATAATCTGACTTTTAAAAAAATCACGTGATTTTCTTATCTCGAATAATCCAAAAGATATAATGACTCTCGAAAAAGTGTAGATGGAGACGAGCCCATAGAGATGGGAAGAGCATATTAAAAGGCCGAATAGAAATTCCCTATAAAGTAAAATAGGGAATTATGTATTTTGATAAATCGATAATCGATCTAATTTACAGATACGTTTTAAAAAAAAAAATTGAATATCAGTTGGTAACATAAAGTTTTTCTTAGCTGCTAACATAAGATTTTTCATAGTCCCCTTTTCTTTTTTCTCGGGCTTTCTTGCTTTAATATTATTATTTTTTAACTTATAATACAAGAACAATTTGGGTGGACAAAGAAGAGATGAAGAAAACAAGAAAAGGAAGGAGGGCGATTAGGTTTTGACTTATAGAAGAGAGGGAGAGAAGGCGGCAGCCGGAAGAGCGAGGAAGGGGGGTGACAAATCGGACTTCGGAGGTGGCGTCATGCTTAGAGAGAGAGAGAGAGAGAGAGAGAGAGAGAGCTTTGACAGGAGTCAAACGGGTGGGGTCCACGCGGCGTGCACGCGTGGGAAGACATGTGGAGCCCACCCCTCTCTCTCTCTCTCCCTCTCCCTCTCCTCAGAGTCAGAACCCAGAAAACGACCTCAGCTTTGGGGATTTGATGGATTTGATTATTACGAAGTTTCCCTTCCCTCCTCTCCTCCTATAATAAATAATAATGATAATGACAATAATATCGTCCGTCCAATTCCGATGTTTTCCCCATCCTCCATTCTTTCAACTGCGCTCATCATTCTGGCCTACCCTCTCTCCCCCACACGCGAGACATGCTTAGCTTTGTCCCGGATCCGGTGAGCCCCGTCTGCGCATCCACCCTTTCCCATCTCTCTTCACATCAATTGAGGCTCGCGCGCTTCCCGCTTCGTCAACGCGGCTTTTCCCAGGTCAATTGTCGTATATTCCGGCGGGCGCGTCGCATTATCGACCATGTGTGTGTACAGTAAAAGTTTGACACCTCTTTTACTCTGAAAATCGTTAAGAGAAAACCCAAATTCAAGCTCGTCGGCATTTTGTATTAGATCCATATTCACTCGAAAGTTTAAAATAATTAGTTATAGTCAAAAAGAATGTAGGGTCGACATCTTTTTAATTCAAGTATCCTTCTGCAACGACATATCTCAACTTGAATCTCCATTAACACCCACCTTTATTGTGGTCTTTTTTTCCCAATCTGAACCATGAAGTTTGTCATTGGACTCGCATTGCTACACCACAATACCCGCCTCCTAAAAACTGCATCAGTCGCCAAATTCATTCCTTGAGATATTCACCAAAAATCGAAACAAATTGAGCCATCAACACTAATAGCAATTATTAGAAACGTGCAGTAGAAGTTTAGTACCTTCACTTGAGAAGATCGCTAAGAGAAAATCCAAGTCTAAGCCCGTCAACATATTCGAGTGGATCCACTTTCATTCAAAAGTTTAAATCAATGAGTTACAAGCCAGTCAAGATATATTGACTAATCCACAATACATCAATTCCCTAATGTGAGATTTTTCTTACATAACTCACACGTGCAACTCAATAGCCATCACACCATAATGTCTATTGCTCCGCCTCTCTTTGAAGCAAGGCCCGCTTGTGGTGATTAAGATCGTATATTGCGCCTACTGTCATACTAACTTCACTCACTTAAGGTATTGTTAGCATTTGGTTACCTCCACACCAAATCTCATGGTTTTGTTTTTCTTTTATCATACATGTAATAAAGATTGTTTAGAAGGCCATCCATCTCTATAGTGCTCTCACGTGTACCCCAAAGGATAAAATCATCAAGCTTAGTATAAATTGGGTCAAAGCACACAACACCCCCCAATAACTTAAATTATGATGTCATACTTTGGCATCAAAGCAAAATGCCCTCTGAAAAATGTGTGATTCGAAGTTGATGGACATGTAACAACCCCGGTCCAACAATGACGAAGAGCGATATTGCAGTTAGGTGGCCCGAATAAGGTGTTGCTCATAATTGGCTTATTTTAGAGTAGTAGAAAGGGTAATAATGAACTGAATCATAAACTGAATATGGGGGAGAGCATTCCCGCATTATACGCATAAAACTTCAATTATCTCAACAGCACGAAAGGGTGAAACTCGATATTGGATGGACTAAAGCAGACTATACATCAAGTACATTACGTCGAGATGTTGTGCCCAGCCTCATCCTACCTCGGATCCCAAATTACCTGCGCCTAGGTACCTTGAATTTAAGGTGGTAGCCTCAGATCTCAGGCGGCTGCCGTCGAGGAAAAACCGGGGGAGAGAAAATTAATAGGAAGCAAAAGGGGATTTGAGATCAAACTACCTTTAAACCTATTCCAAGGATCTTAATTCAGAAAGCATAAAACCAGACCTCAAAACCAACAAGGTACAACAATTTTTGCTCATGGTATCGAAAACATAATCGCAACCCCACTTAGCTTACGTCCAGAATAAGATCTTAGCCTTAAAGTATCCAACAAGGCTCTCGCTCCTGTAGATTTTCCACATCTTCTCCCCATGTCTCAATTCATGTGTTCTCATGATGAAATCATGGACGAAGGGTGCGACATTTGGTGGGACTCATCCATCAATGATTAGGGTTCACATGTAGTATAGATTAGATTGACGAGAGCACTGAGACATCTAATTCACTCCCTCCATTTATTGCCCGTGAGAAATAATTCGTGCATGATTATCGCCTGAGATTGTTTGTATAGACATTCGTACCTCATACAGCACTGAAACTACTAATTACTCCTTTTTTTTTCTTTTCAACCCTATTATTGACATGTTGAAAACCATGAATAAATATCCAAGGATGCCACATATGGACCTGGAATTGGACGAAAATCCAAGTACAAAAATGCACTAAATCAAATGTGGATCATCTAGGTAGCATGCATACATAAAAGCATGTGCAGTCATCGGCCGATTAATCGGCGATTTGATGAGGTCACATCTAATGTTCGAAGCAATCATCTATTATTCTGAATTGTTTTTGTTTCTTTATTACATAGAGTATCCGAATTTCCTACCCGATCAAATGTATCGTCAATTGTTAATTGATAATTTCTCACCATTTCTCGCTCTCTCCTTTATGTGACACTTTTACAACATATTAATGCCCCGATCGTAAGTAATATTTAGCAACCTAATATAACTTAAATTGTGTTGAAATGTGATCGAGATCATCTTATTATTTTAATAATTTCAATGAGATTAAACTTTCAAATTTGAGCTTGAAGATCATTAATGTATCATATGCTTCTCGTTTACAGACGATCTTCTATATACAAATGACATTCCAGTGTGCAACTACAGGTCTCATTTTTAAAATGAGATGGTGGTGAGAGCCCCGAGAAAAGAATGAAGAAGTTGATGTCATGATAATGTTAGCATGTTGTAAGCAAGCTAAAGCAGAATAAACCCCGTCCTTTTCTCTGCACAACACGTGTGAATGTGTGTGTGAGTGTGTAAGTTGGTGTGTGTGTGTGTGTGTGTGTGTGTGTGTGAGAGAGAGAGAGAGAGAGAGATTTCATTCTTTGGGCAGAATGAAGGACAAGCTGACCCCCCTGAAAGGGAATGAGGTCATGGGATAGAGAGCAGCCCACGTTTAAAGCCACGTGTTCTCGGTCATTTCGAATTCGAAAATAAAGTGTATATTCTATGCTTTTTTTATTGAAAAAATAGAATGGGGTCAGCCCAAATTGATTCGCATGTATACCATCCAAATCCTATGTATAGTGCTAGCGCTTGTGATCAATTGGTTGGTCTAAAACATCATAATTTTGATGTATACATCTTTAAATAACTATCTTAATCATTGAATGATAATTTAACCACCGTTACTTTCTCTCATATAAATCTCTCCTTACACGCATTATAAATGAGTGTTGCAAGAGACGCAAAAACCCACAAGATCGTAGGTGACGGATGAGACTTATTAGGGTTTGTATTATCAAGCTTAGAAACCCAAGTTTTTGAACCAAAGAGACCCTAACAATGCTAAGGCTTTAGCAGTGCATGCAGCTGTAGCAAAACGAAGTCAGTGGCTATAGACAACACGACAGGACTTAGCGGAGGGTGTTTCAATCGTATGAAGTTAGTCTTAGGGAGACTACCCCAATTCTTTTTCTTATTTTTCTTGCCAGGCGAATGAAACCTCGTTGACCCACCTGAGGGTTGATTTGAAAGATGGATCTGCCGAGGGATGACGTGTTCTCCCCTCCCCCAAAAGTCAAAATATCCTCACCATTAATTTGAGAGAAGTCGACTCACATGATTTTGGAGATTGACTTTGAGCAGGGGATGAGCCAGCATCGCGAGCACTTTCAGTGGCTCAAAGCGAGCCTTCTCTCGGGTCCAAATTGAGATTTTAACCAATTGGATCTTGGGAGTACTCATTCGACTTCCCCATTTTGTCGCTTGGATTTTCGACAAGTTGAGTGCTTTGGTCATTCTAATCGCCCATCTTTGTCTATGTTGACACGGTGCGGCAAGCTTCTCGAGCCTTGAAGCCTTGCGAATTCGACGTGGGTAAAACTTTCAATTCCAGAAGGTGAGATTTGTAAGATTAATTGACCATTATCTTGACTAAGAATAATTTGCTAAGAACTAAGATATCAAGAGAAATGCCCAGGATCACCTCCTGTTTGATAATCTCAACTGGTGCCTAGGATGTTATTGTGACGTGCACACGCGCCCGTACTGTATTCAGCTGGTAAAATAAAGTATAATATCTAGATCAAGCTACTTGATGATGAGTAGAATATCGCCGCTCATTCATCAGAAAAACAAAAAATTGCTATTATTATTTGCCCTACCGCCCCACTTTCTGGTAGATTATATATAGTCCATATAGGTTAGCAATGAAACCCAGCTAAGACTTCCACTTTGTTCAGCTGGACCAAGCTATTATTTTTATTATAGATGAGTCAAGAAATAATATTTTCAAAAAAAAAGAAAAAGCAATAAACCAGTTGTTACTTAGCTTTCCAAAAAGTGGGCTGCAAGAGGGACAGACAATGGAGTGTATGAACGAAATTTTGAGGCCTCATATGCGGTGTCAATTGAAATGGCATAAAAGAGGAGACATTTTGGTGATAAGACAGTATCGTCAAGAACGCAAAACCCTGGTATGTACACGTTCTATTTGTGGGGATTTAGCTAGGTAGGTAAACCCTAATGCAAGAAAATAGAGTAATTACCATTATACAACCTATTATTCATATCATGGCATACGTTATCAATTTCTTTCTGATTCATCTTGGTGATAATGAAGCATCGAATATAAACGATCACGAGGACATGATAATTTAATATAAAGGTCATCACCTTTACATCCATTTGGATCCGGTTAAAGAGTAAAACATGGAAAATCAAGAATGAGTAGAGAGGTAGATCTTTAGTAAGGAGATTCGAACACGTGCATGATCAAACTTCGTTGCTTCAATACCGTGTGAAATTGATATTATTGTCATCTAAAATTTCAACCTTTCATATGCTCTAATGATTACAACCCCTTGACTTTCATGAAAATGGAAAACGCACGCATCACGACTCTCTGCAACTTTAATAAACCAGATATTTAACCTAGACAATCTATGTCAAGTAGGAACCAGGATCCGTCACTCCTTTCATTGACTTCTGTCTGAATCCTCCTCTCTTTCCTAGAAATAATTTATATTAATCTCTGACAAAGAGAGAAACCCATCTTCCAATGGATGATTAGATTGAATAAACAAGTTGACTAGTGCGTTCATATGCTGTGTCACCAAATTAGTCATCCGACCTTAGTGGGTTGACATGAATTTTGACTCTCGTTGATGCAACATTCCTGTGGTCATCGTTTGGCCCCCACTCTCATCACCTCCCCTTCGTTACTAAATCCCACACGCATGCTGCAGACCTTGGTCGCGGTTGAAAATTCGAAAAAAGCTGTTCCCATCGCTTGTCCCCATCTGCCGGCTTGCTGTTTTGCACAAAACGAGCGGAAAGCCCTCTTAATGGATAAAAATTCTGAGCTCTTCAAAAA
Source organism: Eucalyptus cloeziana (assembly GCA_014182715.1). NCBI lineage: Eukaryota > Viridiplantae > Streptophyta > Magnoliopsida > Myrtales > Myrtaceae > Eucalyptus > Eucalyptus cloeziana. The sequence goes on from CM024639.1 coordinate 38,274,600, forward strand.
TTCAAAAGCATGTTCGTGTCACTGATCCGATTCTATAGGGTTACAGGCTCCTCCTCCTCTTCCTTCTTCTTTGTTTTTCTTTTAACGTTGACCTCCTCTTTTTTGTTCTCTCCAGCAAAGTCAAGCTGTCAGTACGATTTTTAGACTTATACAAATCAGTAGGGTTGAATCTGCTTCGTGCACTTGTTGGGGTTTCGTCTCCTCCTCTTTTTCCGCATCAGGAATTGGAAGGTGACGCAAACTTCCACTACGCGCCCACGCACGCTCGAGAATGTTGTGATAATATTCTCAGAAAAGGTGTACAATTTGGCTACATAGGATGGGTTTCTTTCTCTCCGTCTCTTTCTCCTCAAAACGTCGAGACGTGTGGCTGCTGAATTTGCATGTGCGAGAAGCGTGCCGAGCCGGTCGGCGATGGAATGAGATCATGTACATACATCTAAAATCTATACGTCGAGGGCACGTGATGGTTCATGCACAAGAAGACGTGACCTAAGACCTGCATCATCATTGAGTATGTGCGTACACACGCATAGTCCAGGGTTTATATTATTTGAAGGTTGAAGAAGAATTTGGGGACGGTGACCCTACGGTATCGTGCCTGCGAGAGATAGTTTAGGGTTTCATCATTGTAGCAAGAACAATGGAAAGAGAAAGGGAAGGGGCCTACTTGGATATATGTGAGCTTCGTTTCCACATTTATCATGATTCACTCTTCATATTTCTAAATGAGAAAAATACCTTTAGCTGAGTTTAGTAAAGCTTTACCTTACAAAGTGAAGGCGATAAGATATCGTATATTTGGTGATTGTCAACCACTTTTCCTATTGTGGTATGATGAAAAGAAAAATTAATCTGTTTCGTCTAATAGGACTTACCCATCTTAAACCTTCATAACTCAACTGCACTTTAACTTCATGCCATCGTACAAGATATTTTCTCCTTGATTGATCTGGTTGATTTCTAGTTTAATGGCGGCATGAACCCTAGACCAAAGATATGATCTTGCTTCCGTTTTGTGATCGAGTCTTGCTTGAGTTGGGGAAAGTTGAGGAAAATTTTGCATGACTTGATGATTTGGAGTTAGCACCGACTGAAGGCAACTTTGATCTGTTTCCTTTTCTAAAATAAGTGAGCAACCTGTTGCAAGCTCGAGCTATTACGAATGAGATAAGTCCCTAATCAATTGTTGACAATTTTCTAATCAACTGGGAAATTAGATAACAAGAAGAAGAGAATATCTTTTGAATCCCTTGGTGGCTCTTTTGTCTTGGCTCTTTGCTTTTAGGAATTAGAATTCATTCTTGACATGTGGGTGAAGTGTTGATTTTCGTTTTTGTTGAGTTTGGACAAGAAAATGAAAACTGAAGATGTAAATGTTTTCTAAGATACGACACTAAAAAAGTATCCGATTGACGACATAATTGAATCGTATGATTTTAGTCGGGGATCAAATAATTAGAGCTGGAAAGGATAAAAGTGAGTGTTTGGAATTGCAACGCGAGGCAATTTCGATCCAACGAATGGCTCTCTTAAGGAAAAACAAAGAGCGACCTCAGGAAAGACTGAAGGATGGGGAAATGAGAGGAACTGGAATACATTATTTTCTGGGCTTGGGCTTGAAATGATGTCGAGATGGGCCTTTTCTCATTTCTTGTTGTTGGGCCCAAAAGAAGCACTCGTTGTTGAAGTGCATTATCGCTCGACTTTGCAGCATCTTTACGCATGCCTAACCAGCATTACATGGAAGAGAGAGAGAGAGAGAGTTATATATACTTGACCATGGTAGATATCATTTAGTGGGAATGCCCAAAACAACGACCAAGCTATCCAAATGCGTGCGTGTGAGATAGAGATTGCTGCTTATGGAGTTGATGAAATTTGCAATCAATTTATGCCGAATAGAATATGCCGAACCAAAATTCTTTTAAGTAAGAATTGTATGATTTTAAGAAACCGTTGAGTATCTAGAAAGAACGTGTATTATAAAAAGTTTATTCAAATTTAATGGAAACTCGAGCACCCATATATATAATGGAAGTTAAGAATCGATTGGCATGAAAATGGAAAACCATGGCCCTTCGTTTTCCAAACCGGCAACTTTACATTCCTCATTAAATAGAGAAGCACTAATATAGTTTTGTTTAATGCAGTCTTCAGCTAAAAAACTCATCATCATCATCATTGACCAAAACATATCTACCATGAACCTAAAAACCCACTTACTTATATATGTGCGTATGGTTAGACCATTGTCATAACTCTAATGTTGAATAATTGAGGGAAACATTATACCTTGGTAATATATAAGGGAAAAAAGATTCTCAACTGATGAATTTACATTTATTAACTTATCTATTAAATTACCTCGAGATTGATAAGTAAAGCAAATGGACGTATGCATTGAATTAGATTCAATGAGATGAATATCGCTCTTTTTGATTCATCACTCTTTGATGATGTGATTTGATCACCAAATTCCATTCTACCTAACTCTCTTCTTATGTATTTCTCAATTTCGAGTACTTAGAAATATAACATCTTGTTTGGTACATGCGTTTCTATATTATAATTACCAAAAAAAATGGGATGAAATTTATGAGATAATTTATTGATCACGGTCAATAATTCGTAACAACTATTTAGTGAAATATTTGACGCCAATGGAAATAAATTACTTGAAAATTATAAAAAAATACAGCCAAAAAAAAAAACCTAGAAATAAATTACTCTGTCAAGCGCGCGGACAAGAAACATTGCGATCTCTCAACCGAACCCGAACGAAACCGACCGGCGGCGACGACGACAGGCTCAGGCGATGGACCTGCTGCGCAGCGCCTACTCAAATTCCTCCGACGAAGAACCCGAACCCGCACCCGCGCCCGCACCCGCGCCCGCGCGTCCCTTCGTCTTCCACCCTCCTCCTCCGAAGCGACCCAGACCCGAAAACCGTACGATCTCCATCCCCACCAAATCCAATTGCTCGCGTCCTCCTCCGACCGAAGCTCCCGTCCATGGCAGGTACGTGTCCAAGAGGGAGCGAGCCCTCCTGGGTTCGGGTTCACCATCCGCTACGGTTCCCGACCACCCAGAAACCACTGCTCCTTCAGCTTCGACTTCCGCCGCCGGTAAAGGTCGTGACTTTGTCTCCGCGCCTCTCCTGTTCTTGGTTACGTTTTCGTGATAGTGTCTGTCTGGTAGAGAATGTTTGGGGACGACGTTTTAGTTGTTTAAGCGCTGGGAATGACGGTGGATTGTTTGAGTAATTGGATAATTCCCGTTTCCAGTGATTTAATGAGCAAAACCCGGGTTCGTTCTGCATTGTCCAGCTATCAAAACTTCACATTTGAAGATGATGCTTGTGCAGAAGGCTTACGCTCCCCTGTCATGCCACGAAGCTATCCCAACGAGTAATTGAGCATAGGTTAAAGGGAAGAGGCTCATTTCGCTGAGAGTCAATTTGGTTTCGTAGTTGTCAATGTCCTATTTATTTATCGGAATTAAGTGAAGAGATACGGTTAATTCTAGATTCAAAGAGAGCGTGCCACGGGCTTCCTTGGAAATGTTTGTGGAGGACTTTGGATCAGAAAGGCATATGAGATACACATATCCGAGAAATAAAGGACATCTTTAAATGCTTTCACACGGAATGTGCTTGGCAAACTTCACATACTATTCATTTTGATAGATCGCTGATTTTACAAAGTCGAGCTTTAAAATTGTCTAAGATGATTTTTCAGTGTTCATCTTATGTGTGGATTTTTCGAAATTACTCCCCTTGAATGGCAACATGGAGGTTTGAGATGAATGTAAACCAATTCTTGATGTGTTGTTCTTTCTATGGCAGTAATTCCACATCGTGTCTGCATACATGAATATCACTTTCTGATGTTACATCTCTAGTTTGTGTGAATCTTATCTATATCACTAATGGAAATATGAGATCCTGACATTATGCTTTTCTGCCGTTAGTTTCATGTATGGGAAGTTTATTGGATTCAGACCTTCCATCTGATGTTCTATCGCTGTTGAGGCATCAAACAAAAGGTCATGGGCATCTTGGTCACATACAAGAAAGGCTATCTGTAGCTCTGAAGGGCCATACAAAGGCTGTCAACACGATCCAATGGTCAGAAAGTCATGGTATGATCTGGCTATGTCAGTGTTTCTGCCTCACGTGCTTCTATTGTGGTTGCTACCTGTCCTATATTTTGTTGCTTCAATCATTACATCGTAGGATTCAATCTTTGTTATTTCTCTAGAAGATGGTTGGTCTGGGCACTATAATATTTTGAGCTTACTTCAGGATGCACTTATCAATTAACCATGCTTCACGAGCTGACTTGTGGGGACACGTTACCTGAACTCAATCCCAGAAGCATCTTCAATTGTGATTTCTTCAGCCACGGCTTGGACGTATATAAAAAAATAGGAAACTTCTGATTTGCTTATCCCATTTTGTCCACTATTTCCTTGAGCTGTTGTGTTAGTGATTCCAAGGATCAGCTGTTGAACCTGAAATACAAACTTAGAGTTAGCATGTGAATAGCATGAAGAACAAAATGCAATTGAGGAAATTTGGTTCTCTGATGATGACCTTATCCTTGTATTCTCTTGACATTCCCTATGATCAACTGTGGTTTCAATCTGGGACAATTGATTCATGTCTAAATTTCTGTGTGAATACGGCAAATTAGAGGGAATTTGCAAATGCAGGATCCATGTGGTGCGTGTTGGCAAACAAAAAAAAAAATAAAAAATTCAAGAGACCTGCTCTGCCCTACCAAAAGAATCTGTTGTAATTATTGCATGATGAAATTTGTGTTATTTCTTTTTAAGGTCAATGCATGATTTTAAGTTTGTAACTTGCATTCTTAGGTGGTCTCAATATGATAAAACCAAACGTGAAACACCCGCATATTGATGGGCCCTCTCATCTCATGTGTATGCACCAAATGATTTATTCATTCCTGTTCTGTTTTGCCTCCATGTGTATGATGGCAATTGCTTTGTACTCATGATCTCCCAATTAATCTGTTTACTAGAGTTAGTTTGCAGCTCATCTTCTTGCATCGGCTAGCATGGACCATAAGGTCTTCATATGGAACGTGTGGAGTAAAAATCACAAGAAAGCACGCATTCTGAGCCACCACAATGCTGCAGTGAAGGATGTGAAGTGGTCAAAGCTTGGTTGGCATGTACTTTCTTGTGGATATGACTGCACATCAAGGTTGGTTGATATTGAAAAGGGGATAGAGACTCAGGTATTCAAGGAGGACCAAGTTGTTAATGTTGTGAAATTCCACCCAGACAACTTCAACCTTTTCCTTTCGGGAGGAGCAAAAGGCCAGCTTAGGATATGGGATGTCAGAACTGGCAAAGCAACACATCAGTATATACGTCAACTTGGTCCGATCCTTGATTTGGAGTTTTCCCTAGATGGCAAGCAATTCATCTCTTCCAGTGATGTCTCCTTTAGCAATATCAGTGAAAATGCAATAATAGTCTGGGATGTTTCCCGGCAGGTACCTCTTTCCAATCAGGTCAGCATTCACTTACTATGACCGATTTGCCATAGTTGTTTCAGTTTCTTTTAGAGAGCAAGTCTTATTTGGATGTGCAACTTGCTTGTAATGCTCTCATAAGTTTGGGCTTTTGAAGTGGTATGCGCATTTATTGAGTATTTATAGTGTTTAACTTAAGCAACTGCAAGCCAGAGCAGAGCATGCCGAAGATTGTTGTCAAGAATCAAACCTAAAACTTGTCTTTTGGCATTGGGATACAATCATTTATGTATATGGCAAGCCAGATCTATTGTCACTTTAAATGATGAATATTGCATATTAGAAAACCAGACTATGATATTTTGGGCAAATGATAATACGTCAATAAAATGATACTGAACATGTTAAAATTCTTCTACTATGTTTGCTTACTAAGTGATGTGTCAGATTCCTGTCGGATGCTTAAATGGACTTAAATAGCCACTACAAAAATAGTTTAGTAACCATTTTGTTCCCAGGAATAATTTTTGCGTAGAAATGGTTTTTTCTAATTCTATTCCTAGATGAGTTTCTGAGCATTCGAACATATAGGATAACTGTACAAAATTTATATTCCCAAAATAGAAAAAGAACAGGAATGCGTTTAACACGAACCTCAAATTTTTTTATGACATAGAAATTATTTTAATATTTTAATAATTTTATGAGATTTCTCTTCTTCTTTTTTCTTTTTTCCTTTATCTTCTTGTTCCTCCTCTAGCCCTAGTTGTCGGGCCTAGGCAATGGGCCAATTGGCTAGAGACAAGAGCCGGTGACCTCGCCAACCTTGGAGGCGGGGGACCTCGTTGGCCCCTGGCGAGGCTCGCCCAGCCACCGATGAGGCTCAACCTCACCAAATCTAGGCAAGGCTCCAATGAGGTCACTTAACCTAGTCTTTGGCCGGTTGTCGGCCATCACCAAGCCCGGCAACCAAGTAGAGGAGAAAGAAGAAGAAAAGAATATGGCTTTATTTCAGAAATTGTTCCCGGGAATAAAGGACTAACTTTTTTCTACTTCTTGATTCTGTTCTAAATCTATTCTCTAGCTACTGATCTATTCTTGAGAATAGAGAAATTAGTAAACATTACCAAATGGATTTTTGTTCTTTTTTTGTTCCTCGGAACAAAAAAAAAGAAAAGAAACAGAAATAGCCAAGAATTGGCTGGTTACCAAAAAGGGATTTAGTGTCCAAAGCATTGCCCAATTCAATGTCATTTCCTGGACCATAGTGATAGATGCGGCCTCTAATATCCATTAAATTAAGACTGTTTGAGGGGACTCTGCATCATAATCGTCATGAAGTCCTTGGCCACATGAGTCAATAAGTTCGTTCTAGAACTCAGTCTCTCAGGTCTCTTTGCTAGTCTTAGAGAAATCTATCTAGAGCTTCCGTACTTTATGCCCCTAGAGGTCTCTTTCCTCAAGTCAAGTTCTTGGAGTCATGACACATAGACAATATTTTAGGACTGCCTGAGTATATGTTTTTCTTAATCCAGGACCAACATAATTACCAACCCATTCTTATGCTGGCCCCACTTGGCTCCTGGTCCTGAAGTACCTACAACATTTGCTCCAGGAGGACCTAATACTTGCTTACTCGTGTTGAAGCCCTAAGTTTTTCCCCCTTTATTAAGCATAGATGTATTGATAAAAGAAGCAGGTAGAGTTAGGTCTAAGGAAATTAATTACAACCAAGCAAAGAAGAGGGAAATAATAGGAAGGAAAATAGTGAGAACTCTTGCAAAGTTTACCTTCGGGTCAATCCCAGGTCTATCTACCTGTCTTTGATGAAAAATGACCAGACAGATTTTTATGTGGAATTGATTGAAGGGATGTTCCCATTCAACTAGAGAGAGGTTGATTTATAACCTATCTTCTAATTAGGAAACAAAATTTGTCACGCCAACATTAGAAGATGGCATAAAATCGGAATTGCTTTTTACCTGAGAAAATATTCTGGTCATCTCATGCTTCGAGCATTAGCTACATGTTACCTTGACCGATAATAATATTGGTTTAAATGGTGGATCTTATTGACAATAGTTCTACGAAGTTCTTTATGCATATCTGCTTATCTAGAACGGTAAATCCCTGTCTCTCACAGGTTTATGGAGAGGCCTATACCTGCACCTGTATTAGGCATCATCCAACTGAGCCTTGTTTTGTTGCCCAGTCAAATGGAAATTATATTGCCCTTTTCTCTTCAAACCCCCCTTTCCGGCTTGACAAGTATAAAAGGTACGAGGGTCATGGAGTCTCTGGGTTCCCCATCAAGTGCAACTTCAGCTTAGATGGTGAGATGCTTGCGACGGGCTCCTCAGAGGGTTCCATATACTTTTACAAGTATGGGTCATCCGATCTTCTCGGGAAAACTAAGGCGTACACATCACCATGTGTGGACGTGGCTTTCCACCCTACTATGTCAAATTTTATTGCAGTCTGCAGTTGGGCTGGAGATATATCAGTGTTCGAGTAGCTTTGCTGTAATTCAGACTCATACAAGTTCATAGACAATGTGTTTTTCCCCCATTTTCAGCAGTAAAAGGAGAAGGTACCGCTACTAACCGCATGTGGTTGCTAATAGACGACCAAAACTATCGATTTTGGTTTTTCCCTCATTTGTCATGTAATTCTCAACATCCAATCTGGAATTCTTTGCAAGGAACTATTACGACGACTTGCTTGCTTGCCACAAAAATGCAGATATTTAATCAATCTGTTGCCTTTCCCATTTTTTTTATATTTTTTTGTCAAAGCCTTTCCAAATTTAAGAAGCATAATGTGGAGTGCAGTTGTGAAGTTTGCCACATATGGATCTGATATGATATGATCTGAAATTATGTGGACCACACTAATGAGGTTTGCCACATTCGGATCTGACATGATATGGTCTGAGGCAGGAGGCAAAATGACTAATGAGTTGCCATCTGAAATATAGTCAAGTTGCACCCGTGCAACATGTTGGTGATTAATAGTGGAGACGAACAGTCAGTGTCAAGGGTCACCTTTTTCGTATGATAGGTGGTAAATCCATTTTACCGGTCTCCGAGAGCGAGGACATCCACTGAAAGTGGACATCAAATGGCAGAATCAAATTGAGATTTTTCCCCGTGCAGGTGTACCAGTTTTATATTAAAGTAATTTATGGGTATTCGGACCGGAGTAATTGGACTTGCCGTTGGCCTGTTATTGGTGAAGAATTTTCGATTTTGTGGATCCATTTTCGATATTTTAAAATACATGGGACGCAAAGATAGGAAAATCTCACCTGGTGTAGGGCCTGGCCCAAGATGAAGTCTCTTATTCTGGTCAGTGGGCTTTAATATCCCTCGCGTTGCTTGTTACATGGGTGCTTCACATGCAAACCAGAGCTACCGATCCTATTTTCCGACCCAAATTTTCATGAGAAAGACCCATGAAGAAAAAATTCATGTTTGACAATTTCCTTTAAACCTACATCGCGAGAATTGGAGATAAAGGAATTGAATAACTGGAAAGGCCAAGTGAAGTGATGGAAAGATGCGGAGACTGTTGGTTCCATAATCGACACCAAGAGAAAGGTCTACGCAAGCCGAAAACAAAGAGGACTTCAAGTAATACGGACTGTGGAAAAGGTTCATTTCCACAAGCCTCCCCCCAATCAGATGAAACTAGACAATAGCATGCACATGCCATTGCCGTTGCCAACTGTGAGACATAAATAGGCCGAACCCTATGTTTCTGCGAAAGTTCATTGTCTTCCCCCTCGCATCTCATGAATTCGACGTGGTGTCACTTTCTTTTTCCTTGTAAACACGTAGGAGACACGGAATAAAAGAAGAAAGAGAGCACCCCAAAGGTTCAAATAATGGAAATAACATGTGTCTTCTAAAGGTAGGTACTCCTAACTCGTACCTACCATAACGAGACACATGTAGGATTGATTGAAGAGAGTTCATGTGGGGCAAAAGGCCCCGGTGGGGGGGTGGAGGGTTGAGGGAATAACCAAAGGGAGCATGAACTGAGTCCATCCCACTTCCCTTTCATGAGAATGAAGGCAAGGCAAAGAGAGGGGGGGCCATAACAGAGAGAGAGGACTTCAAAGCAAGACATAATCATGAATTTCACGTTCCATTCTTCATGGGGGTCGATTTCAATTTGTATTAGGAGACAAGACACACCACCGCTAGAAAAAAGAAAAACCTCTTGCGTTTAGTTGCATTTTGTCATTGGGACCATCTCTCTTCACTAAATCGATGACACCCCCCCTATCTTTCAGCACCACTTTACCAGCAAGAACAAGGCCAGTCAAAGAAATTGAATTATTCGAGAGGAAAATTAGACATAGATTAATAAACAAGTGATTATATTTCCATCTTGCAATAGCACTATCTAGACAAGCTAGCAATTATCAGCAACAATCATGGGTCCACAATGCCCCTCTTAAAGCTATTTTCATTGGATAACAGTGTTATCCCTACTCTATTTAAAGCAACAAACACTGTTATAATACCTATGTGCCTATTGTAAATTTTCTTTCTCTTTTCAACTTTGACATAAATCTGTTCCCCACCTTAGTTGGTCTCAAACATCCCTTTCCAAAAACTCACTGAATCTAAATCTCTTATCTCTTTGTCACCCCATTTGTAAAATATTCACACACAATTTCTTTTCAAGAACACATGGAAAGCTATCAAAAGCCAAGAAAGAGAAACATAAAAAGTTGAGCTCTCTCTCTCTCCGTCCCTCTCTCTCTCTCTCTCTCTCTCTCTCTCTGAGTATGCCCCTTATTCCTCTCGCCATATGACTTCAATCATCAGCTAAAAGAGAGATATATACAGTTGTTATGTTGGCTACTTCTTGTGGTCAAGCGGGTGTTGGTGAGTTAGTGACCCACTTACATAGGCAGAAGGGGACATGAAAAGATGGGTCTTAAAGTGCTAACCTATGCAAATCAAGTCAATGAGGATTGGTCATGAACTCCACGCCCTAGATCAGCCCCACTTGATGCAGAAAATTTGGTTTCTTCTCGATTAATATGAATGAGCATTCATTATTAAAAAGAATACCAAAAGGACAAAACACAAACCAGCTCAAGGGAATCTGAATTCATCCCCGTGCAAACCCACCGTTTGTGGGTGTTGGGCTCATATTCTAAATGTTATGTCTTGTTCCTCTTCCTTTTCTATCCATCTTGTCATCTTTTCCTTTTCCTTGCATCAAATCTTGTCATCTCCAATTCAACGTACTTGCGATGCATAATCGCATATACATGTTTATCTTCATCTACATGCTCGACCATATTCAATGTCCGTGCCTCAACACAAAACACATCTCTCAATCCTCGCCTTGAAAAGTGAGCCGACAAACTCATTCTATGGGTACTGCCACGTGATCTATGGCCAACACCAAAGAGCCATCCATTTGGGTTGGTCATTAAATTCTATGATTTCCCCTCTTTCCTCTCTACAGTGATCAAAAACTATTGTTTAGGCATGGAATGATACTGTTCAAAACAGTTCCCTTCTCCCATTTTAGGAAGCATTTCCTTATAAGGAATCCAAAATGGGCCATGGAGGCATTTGGCACTCCTATTTTGTTTAATGAGAAGTCGTACATGAATCATGCTGTAGCTCGCTACAAACCTGACACAGATTATTATTAACCTAGGCTTAGTTTTGTTCGTAATGATGTTGCTCAGTACAGACACATTTGGCAACATGTTTGATTGTTGTCACTAGTTGAAGACAACATCTAGAAGAAGGAAGCTGAGTCCAACTTCTCTTTTTTATTTTCCCCTCCCTTTATTGCAAATCTCTATTTGGATTCTGATTGCGATAAGTAGTGGTGCCCTGAATAGTAAGACAAATTTGATTTTTAGTTTTTTCATGGGGCATGCGAAAGACTTTTTTCTTATACTATGATTGATTTGTTACGTCATAGTACAAGAACTCATCTTCTTATGGGAAAACATATAAATTTCGCATTTATTTATTCTTGTTTTCTTTTCAAGTACCCATTTTACTCCATGTAAAATTCCACTAACTAGAGCGAAAATATAGCTACAGTTTACATTGACACATAGATAGATCACATATTATCTGCACAACAACGTGGTCTCTAATATATTTTTCCATAAGCAAGCGATCCAAAGTAATTATTTGGAGGCGGACTTTGTCCACCAAAATAAAATATATATTTTAGTAAGAGTCTTCGCCTCTTGGATGATGCATGGCGACATCTTATTGCTTTGGTTCTATAACAAATATAATTCCGGGAAAGGGTAGATAAGAACAGATGAAAGGTGCGTGAAACCTTTAGGAAACATATCGAATTTGTCAACAGCATCTACACACCCAGGTCACATCCACCATGAATGCACCCGATATCAAGTTACATATCTCTTCATTAATTTATCATGATTTAATGCAGCATGAAAACGACGTCATGCTAGCACGCGTAATTTTGTATGGATTGACTTTAGGGTCCCGATCACATGCAAAACCTAAGGGTTCTAATTCTTCTTGTTCTACAATAGTGACCATACTGTTCAAGGAAACATCATCTACTTCTCCAACACATGGTAAAAGATAAAGCCGGATATTTTTTTTGTTGTTTGGTATGGATTGCAATCATGGAATGTGACACAATAATGAGGAAACTCGAATTGTTAGCCGTCGGCACATACATAGATACATGTAACTTCTCTAGATTCTTCCACAAGATGTGCAAAATTGACTTTCACGACTATTGTCGAGAGCATGAATAGTGTCCCTAGGTCATGCATTCTAGAGAGAGAGAGAGAGAGAGAGAGAGAGAGAGAGAGAGAGAGAGTGCTAGTTAAACCAGCAGGATGGAGACCTTAGAACAGCAAGCTCCATCACAAGACATAAGAAGAAGAAAAGGAGAATTATAATGGCCGTGAAAGTGTCGAATGCGGGTGAGATCGCTGCCCATGAAAGCTGAGAGGATAGAAGGAAAAGGAGAGAAAGCACCTCCAAAAGGCCAAAGTTAACGGAAACATCCACATCCGTCACAGATTTTGAGGGATGTTCGGGGGAACAAGTTCTTACATTCTATAGATTGATGGATCGATGGAACTAATCGGAAAATCGTGGGGAAGACATGGAACCTTTAGTGGGACTCGGTGTTCGTTGAAAACGTCCTGCCGGGGGCATCCAATTATTTATAAAGTTAGTTTAGGATATTATGAGTGTTTAGCTTGATAAATCAGTCAATATCCAGCTCCAAGGAAAGTTTGTGTTGTCACTTATCAAACCAGTGTCTTTTGAATCCTTAGCATTACCATCCTATGATATATAATTGACTTTATCTAATAGAATGAGTATTAACAAATATCAATCATTCCGAGCGTTTGGCATGTATGCTCTAACATTTGGCTGAGTAGTGATTTGTTTTTCGACTTTTGGCTTCATCTAGCAAGGTTAATATATCTTCTTAATCATAAGGGAATATAACCTAACTTTGACTAAAGTAATATGTTTTTCATGACACAAAAAGGTAAGCCCTAGGCACATGATACATATCCTTAACCTCATCGACCAAGAAAAGTGCGAAACTAAACACGGCTCAAAGATCGGAACATGAGATTTTCTTGGCAATTAGTATTGTGGGAAATCAAATATGCGTCATAACCTTATTCGACCGCACATTTTCAGCCACTGTACCCTACTCTCATGGGATTAAATGAATTCGATATTTAGAATTTTGTCTCATCTAACTTTTAGTTGCAGCTATTCTAAGGATACCCGTAGTTGAGCCAATTAATCTTAAAAATTTCTCGAGAATTCTACTCTAAATATATTGTTAAGAAAGTGTTGCACAATATTAGAATAACATGGCTAATTTCTAAGCACGCATCGTTTACGTGCTCCTCGTGATCTTAGGAGATTATATCATCTATAAAGACAAACATTGCACCTTCCGCATTTCGTCTTGTTTACTCGCCCCTCTTCTTGAGGGTTCTGTCTTCAATAATATTGTCCACTTTAACAGTGATAAGTCTTATTCATCTCGACAAGAGCTTGGCCATGCATTTTCCTTTCTTTGCCGACAGGATGTCCCACTACAACTTGTCAGAGATTTATGAACTGAAATGACACATACTGTTCAAAGGTCTCCAAGAACCCCCAACCCAAAAAAGAAGACAAACAGAGGGAAAAAAAAAGAAATAAAAGAACCAAGTACTCGGTCTGTACCGTCTCTTGGTACGTGTCCTTACATCTGCTTCCCAGAAAAGAACCCTAAAAAAACAATTATCTTTTACGAAGAGACGACCGCGGTATACTTTTCCTTTTCACTGCAAACGCATAATGCATTGCCCTCCATTTCATGCACACAGTATGCGCTGTCAAGTTTTGGATAACGCACAGTGCTGCACCGTTATATCGCTGCCATGGAAAAGAGGGAATGCATATGCAGGAAAAAGCAAAATACTGCAGAATATTTCTGGCCTTTTCTTTTGTACACCCTTTGGAGGAACAAAAGCTGAATCGGATATCGGATGGTCGATCTTTACTGTCGTGCTAGGGCATTCGTTGAAGGAGATGTTATGGTGGGATGAGGCCGTAATAATGCAACGAGGTGCTCCCGATCTTTCGATCTTGATTTTCAATAACAAAATCATAAAAAGGATGTGGAGTTTCCTATGCCTAAGATGGTGGAAGATCTTCTTAGTGAAAGCAAAGATTTTTAAAGAAATGCCATGACATACCTACGTCATAAACACGCTGTTTTCAGCACGTCAAGACCCCGTAACTAAAATGTAAATAAAAACAAAAAATATACTAAGAGTTTCTTTGGCATGTGTGGAACTTATCTTAACCATCGGCATGGACTCTTACGGAGTTTTGATTACAAGTTTAAAGTTAGAAATGTCCTAGTGAGATTGTTTTATGTATAATAGAGACACGGCCACATGCAAAAATAATTGCCTACGCTACATGAGATTATCTCCCGGAGAAATATTGTGTGCCCAAGGGCCACAGAAGGAAACATATTGCGCAAACAAACTTTTTCACAACCAATGCGCTAGCGAATCAGTCCGGTCTATAAGTTAGAATATTTTTCGCATTTTGTGTATTTTAATCTATGAGAACTCGATGCATGCATAAAGGGAAAATGCCTAAAACACGCCTCACTACTTATATATTTCTATTTTTGAAAATACCACTTACATACCTCTAAACAAAATTCCATATTCAAAAAGCCAGATCACCGCTCCTTACAAACCCATTTTAATATCTTGCTTATTATATGGGTGGTTTGCTTTTTAGTTAGTCTTTTGGGTGTGTACGGATTTCAGGTTTGGGGATGAGCTGTTTTTTAATAAAGAAAATGGTGTTTTTATAGATACAAGAGTAATTGAGAAGTGAGAGCAAACTAGATATTTTCAAAAGTAGAGATACATAAGTGGTTATTGGATGAAAAAAATGATGTATGTTTTCAGTACTTTTACTTATTATTTAAACGGAGGGACATGATCAAACTAAGTATTTATATAAATATATGGACGAAAAACCACGTGCCCTTAAGATACCCCATTAGTTTGACATGCTTCATACAGATGATACATTTCGACTCGTTGCTTTTTTATTTTCTATTCTTTTTCACTAGAGGAGGATGAAAAATCCAGCAATAATAATGAAGCGAGATTACTTTTACTGATCAAAAAGGTGAATACATATGTTGCCGCACAGTTGCATGCACCCAGTTGTTACTGTTATTTGCATGGAAAGACATGTAAAAAGCGAGGTAGCTTTTCCCTTCCTGTGGGCAGTAAAGTATCTACTGCCTAAGAAAAGGGCATGAAAAACCATGATATTGCACCCCAAGGGAGCGACGACTCCTCGACATAACACAAGATCCAAAGACCCTTTTGAAGTGTCAATTCAGCTCATTAGTGCATTAATTTCAATGTCATTATTAAAGAAAGAATGACCTTTAATTATCATGTCCAGTGTCGATACAGAAAACCGTTTATGCACATGTCAACGAAACGATGATTCGGTTGTATATTCATGTGGTGAATTGGTATATTAGTCGAACACATAATAATATCCCGATAATTTCATGTGAAATCAAAAGTTCCTATTGGCGATGGTGGACAAAGCAATTATTCCAAAAACTTCAAAATGAAAAGGGAGTTAGTATGTGTTTTGCGCCAAGTTGTACTTTACTTTTAACGAATGTGTTCACATCATATCTCCTAATTAGCCAATAGGGTTCCAGTCACGCCGTTTAGTCAATGGTAATAATGACCCTAATGTCACATTAAGCAAGATCCCGGCTTAACGATCTCATGGAGATTCTTCCTTTTATGAATTCGATAAAGGTCATCATATTACTTGCACACATCTCTCTCTTCCCTCCTAAAACCCGAAGTTCACATGTGATTTGGGACCACACCATGGGCGTTCACTATTCTTAAAGAAACTCGTGTGAAAAAGGAAAAGAAAATCTTGTTTCTTTTGACTGTGGTTGAATTAATTATCTTCCATAAACTATTTAAATGTGAAAAAATAAAGGAGCAGAAAAAAGGAGGCAGAGGAAAATTCTCCGAGGCAAGTTGGCAAAGCCAGGATCTACTTCCTAAAGATGTAATCTCACACGTTGTGGTATCATGATGTTACGGAATCCTGAGCAACGTGAAGGAGAACCAGTGTCTTTTTAACTCATAAACCGACCTATATTGCTGACCTTTCCTCGAGCATTAATTTTCTTTACGTAGATTCATATCTGCATGGAGGAGTTTAATAATAACCCTAGTATAAAGGTTATTATTAAAACGGAAGAAAAAGCTCTCGACTCACAGAAGTCACTGTGCCATCATTACTGCACCGGTCTCTGGTAAAGAGGAGATAAAAAGAATCGACACTTGGCTCAGATTTTGTAGATCTTGGAGGATTGAATACTGGTGTTTCTGTCGAATGGTCCTAGGCCACCACCACATAATGCTGTCGAAGTGCACAGTTCTTGAGAAATTGTCTCCCTTAATTAAAGTCGTTTCAATTCTCTTTCCCAGAAATCTGATGCGGAGGACATTTATTCTGACAGGCACAACTGTTAATATACCGCAGGGGAAAAGGGGTATCTCCCATTCTCCAGTTTAATTATCGTCTAGCTGAATCTGATTTTCCATAAAATATTTCCCTTTTTTAACGGCTATGAGTTTGATTCAAACAGTGTTTGTACATTCTTGACAACTGAACGTATACGAAAAGGAATGTGCATGTAAAGTGAAGAACACGCCGCTAAAAAGGGCAGCCATAGCTGTCACATTGGTCTTCTGGCCTTCTTCAAGTTGGTAAAAAATAATTACGAGTTGGGTTAACCGTATATGTCCTCATGAAGATGCTAAAATGATTTTATAAGCAATCTTACTGTTACTCTTTCGACATAATCGGACTGTACATTCAAATTAGCAAACAATGTTGAAGCATAGGAATTTGTCAGTTCCTCGTATTTTAGAGCCTTTCACAATTGTGATAAAAAAGACCCTATTGATTTTGATATTTATAAAAATTACCTGCTTCCCTCACTCTAAACACGATTTTCCCCGTGAAGGTATTCCTTCACTCTTGGTTTCAAAGGTTTTAATTAGCTTCTTTCTATTGAGTGAAGTTTACTCCCTTCATTTGTTAAAGCTCCATGGCATTAGGACCATAGTTTTATTCATAATTTCGATGCGCCCGGGACGCGTGTGTATCATTTGCCGAGACTTATCCCACATTACTCTTATCTCATTCGCCTATCATTTTGAGCTTATCCATCAGTTGAACCTTAATTCTAGGCAGCTAGTAATAAGTCTACATTGGGGTCGCGCACAGATATTGATGTCGCAAGGTCAAAAAGCTTATCATCATCCCATGAAGAAAGCGAACCCTCTTCGGTCCCATCAGTTAAAATAACAGCACCAACAACCCATAACTTTTTTTTGGTCGATTCAACAACCCGTAACTCGACGAGCCAATCTTCCTCCCGTAATCCCCCATTATGCACCAATCGCTACCTCTCCTAGGAAATACAAAAAAATTTAACGTCGTCCAGGCCCTCAGAAGAAAGATATCCACCACCACCACCACCACCACCCCGCGATCCTGCATTAGAAGCAGGACCAAAACTAAGGACCTCGGAATACTTCACGGGCTCGATCGAACCTTGTCGCTGACGTTAATCATGGAGTCTCGTTCTAGGCTCGAAGAACCACGCACGCTTGTTGTGTTCATTGGTTCGCCCACCGTAGTCCTTCGCAACATGTCCAAGAAGGGAGCAGAAAAGAAAGCGGGGCACGAAGAAAGGGACAAGAGAAGCTGGAGTAACGGGGGACAAAGGAAAGTATAGCAGCGATTCGAGGGGGTCTTTCTTTTCTCGTGTATTCTTTTAACCTAATGGAAGGCGTTTCGGATATGTTTATTTGCCCCCTTTGCACGTACACTCACACACCATTTTCCTCGAGATGTTAAATGAAATGGGAATGGGGAATAGAATAGAATATCTGCGACCCGCAAGTCAGCGGTCAAAGATTTGCATTACTGTCTCTGTCTCCCACGGACACCACACCCTCCCTCGTCCATATGCGCCCCTCTTTCCATTCGAGGCCCGCACGAAGTAATTTCCTTTTGCCAGAATGAAAAAGAAATGTCTGCAGACGCTCGATACGGCTCCTATATCGTATCCTCCATGATGCAATTAGAAATATCACAAGAGATATGTTTGGAATGTTTGCGTGTGTTCTCCTTGCAACATCTTCAGAGTTTCGGGAATAATTCTGAGATAATCCGATTTCTTTAAAGAACTTTGAGATCCAATTGATTTACAATCAAATGCATTGATTCTCGTGAAGTAAACTAGAAATATGTTGTCAACGCCATTCCTTAGCAGAGAACCCACCATGTGAGAAGGATTTTTCTTTAGTGCGCTACGTGAATGAATACGAGGATGCCCTTTCAAAGTTTCTATAGAGAACTTTAAGATCCAATTGATCTAGAATCAAACTAGAAATATGTTGTCAATGTCATTCATTAACGGAGAACCCACCGTGTGAGAAGGTGCTTTGTTTAGTACGCTACATGAATGGATATGACAATGCCTTTCAAAGTTTGATCATGTCAACCAAATAACATTTCAATTGGCATGCCACACCCAAGAAAAATCTAGATAATTAGGTTCAAGCTTACTCAACAGTTGAGCAAGACTAACAATTTTTTTACCATATTGTGTTAGATCCAAAGTTTTGTTCATTATTTGCATTACATATGCTACCAAATTTGTCGATTTTCTATAAGTCCAATCACATTAATATCAAAAATATCGCCAAAAATATGGCATGAGATATTCTGAATGCTAGAGACACTAATATTCGTGAGATTCAAAACTGGTCAACGCTCTCTTATGCTTTTCTTATTATTAATTTTTGGGTATCTATTTCGGGGTCTCCCGTTAATTAAAAAATCATTCTCCATGGCCACTCCCTCTCTCTCTCTCTCTCTCTCTCTCTCTCAAGCCACCCCAAGCACGACGCGCGCTCAACTTGGGCGCGGGCCTACCTGCGGCCTCGGTGCACCCGCCCTCACCAAAGCAAATGGGGAGGGGTGGGGCCCACCTCCACCTCTTATTTTTCGAAAATTATCAATAATAAAAATAATTTCTTACCGGGGGGGTGTCAGTCAACTGTTGCTGGGGGTCTTGACCATCCAATCATGCTACCGGTCGGCTCGTTGACAGGTCAACCGGTCCTCGTGCGCGACACGTGACTCCCTTTCCCCTACCCCGTGGGGCCCTCCGATCGGGCAAAAAGCGGGAGACATGGCGCGACATGTGCGGGGTGAGGACACGTGGCAGAGCACGGAGGCGTCCTCAGAGGAGGGTCGGCCTTTGACGTGGCGATGACGTTGCACCAGCTGGCCTAGTGTTTTTTTTTCCTTCTTGCTTTTTCGCTTTGGGTGATTACTGATTGATGACATTGACAAGAGAGCATAGACTGTATTGATCGGCTATTTTCTCGCTGATTTTCACTTTATGGGGATTATCAATCATTTTGTTAAATAATAATTAGAGACTAATAAAATGAAGTGAGGTTTTATGTAGTATTAATCATCATGGTTCAGTGAATTCACACAACATTCATCAGGATGAAAAAAATAAGAATAATGCAGAAAATAGAATTGAGGAATTTTTTGTGTAATTTGATATATATTAATGAAGAATACATCAACTTATTGTAGACTTTCTTAGATAACTATTTTAAGATAATATCTCAATCAATATATACACAATCAAATGGAGATATACATACAATCTTTAAAATACGAATAATCAACATTAATATCATAGTTATCTCTAATATAGGATAATATCCTGTTGAGAGTAAAACATGTGAGAAGATATGATCAGATAAATCTTTGAGTATTTGGATGTTTGGCATGTGAGTGTGGGGAAACATCCTAGAGCAAATAAATGTATCTTTCTTAGTAATGCTTATGGTGTAATGGGTAATAAACTTTGGTGTGCTAATTCATCTAAGATTATCATCAGCAGAAATATTATTTTTGATGAGTTTGCTATGCTTCATCCTAGCAATAAATCGTCTGTTACTTGTCATGAAATCTAGAAATTCTTACAAAGTAGGTGGAATTTGATGTAATTTCTTCGTAACTAGTTGTAGTCATCTATGAATAATATTAAGATTGAATAACCTAAAGGGGAATAGTATTCTATTGCTAGACACGGACCAAGAATGACAGTGAAGCCTCTGTAGAAATATGAGTTGGTAGAGTATAATGAGCCTAAAATCTACAAGGAAGCTTTCTCTTCAAAAGATTAAGCAAAGTGGTTAGTTCTTAGGAATGAAGAGATGGAATCTCTTTAAAAAAAAAAAATTACCCTTGGGAGCTTGTCAAGCCACCAAAAGGGAAGAAAATTGTGGGCTGCAAATATGTTTTCAAAAGGAAAAAGAAGAAGTTATATTTAGAGTTGAAAACATCAAGTTCAAAGCTCGTCTAGTTGATAATGGCTATAGTCAAATTAAAGGGAGTCAATTTTAATGATGTGTCACCTATCGTTAAACACAGATCCATCTAAGTTTTTCTTACTTTGGTTGTTATGCTTTCAATTGGAACATATCAATGTGAAAATAGCTTTCTTACATGGTGAAATTGAAGATAAAATCTGCATGAGTCAACTAGAGGGTTTTCAGTTTTATGGTAAGGAAGGTCGTGTTTGTCTATTAAAAAACATATATATGCCTTAAAGTAATCACCTAAAAAGTGGTACATTTGATTTGTTTATGGTGCAGTTTGGCTATTATAGAAGCAAATATAATAGTTGTATATATATGCGCAAACTTCCAAATGACTCTTTTATTTCTCTATTATTATATGTTGATTGCAGCAAAATATAATTCGAATATACAGAATTTGAAAGCATGGTTAAGCACTAATTTTGAAATGAAGAATTTAGATACGGCGAAGAAAATTCTAGGTATGGAGCTTCGCCGAGATCGAAAAAGAGAAAAATTGTATCTCTCTCAGAAAAGCTACATGGAGAAGGTGTTAAACCGACAAGGATTCATCTTGTTGCTCATTTTAGATTATTAGCTAGTTTATTGTCCACATACAAATGAGGAGATAAAATATATGTCACATGTTCCATAATCAAGTCGCATGAAAGATGTCAAATGAGCAAAGATTCATTTTGCTGCTCATTTTAGATTATTAGCTAGTTTTTTTGTCCACATACAAATGAGGAGATAAAATATATGTTGTTCATTTTAGATTATTAGCTAGTTTTTTGTCCACATACAAAGGAGGAGATAAAATATATATGTCACATGTTCCATACTCAAGTGGCATGAAAGATGTAAAACCAACAATGATTCATCTTGCTATTCATTTTAGATTATTAGCTAGTTTTTTGTCAGCTAGTTTTTTGTCTACTTACAACTGAGGAGATAAGATATATATCACGTGTTCCATATTGTAGTGCAATTTTGTAGCCTTATGTATGTCATAGTTTGCAGTCAACCCGAAATTTCACATGCTGTCAACATGGTAAACATGCCCAAGTAGAGTTCATTGGCAAGCTATGAAGTGGATTTTTAAATATTTGAAAAGTACTTTTGATTTTAGTTTAGATTTGGAAAAGTCGATGACAATCTTATAGAATATGTTGATTCTAAATATATTGGTGACCTTAACAACAAAAAGCCTTTGACTTGATATATTTTTACCATTAGAGGTTGTGCAATCAGTTGAAAAGCTACTTTACAACATATGGTTGTTTTGTTTACTACGAAGGCAGAGTATATGACTATTACAGAAGCAGTTAAAGAAGCCATATATTTAAGAGGCTTATATGGATAGCTCAGTATGAATCATGATGCGACCGTTGTCTATTGTAATAGTCAGAGTGTTATACACCTTATTAAAAATTAGATGTATCCTGAGAGGACAAAGCACAATTTATTCTGGTATTATTTTATTTGAGACATTCTTGCTAATGGCTATATTAAGATTTTGAAGATTGGTATCGAAAACAATCTTGCCGATATGTTGACGAGACCTTTGCTTATTGCCAGATACAAGCGGTGCTTGGATCTGGCTAGTGTTCGCTGCAACTGAGTTTTACTCTAGAAAGAGGAAAAGCTTGTTTGTTACTTATATCTATTTAAAGAATTCAAGCCAAGGTGGAGATTTATTGAATATGTCTTGAAATCTTTTGGTGTATTCAACCTAAACTGAAATTCGTGACAACTTGATTTAAGAAAAATTGGAGGTTTAGTGTTAGTAGCGGAGGGCTTGGACTGTTTGGCCCAAGCCCATAACCCAACTATATAAATATTGTTTTTTCTCAAGTTATTAGGTTTAAGAAGTAGAGACAAAAAAAGTCTTAAGGTTCTGTAGAGCCACCTTTTGTAATCTTTGAATTTCCATAGTGAATTTTGTTTCTCATCTCTCGGTGGTTTTTCTTGCTAGGATTTTTTCATAAATCTATGTGTGCTCTCGGTTTTAATTTCATTGTAGTGTCAGCACCGGTCATAACACACATAGATAAAGTAAGATGTTCAGTTCTCAATTGAATTCAAGACGTCGATTATGCGAATCAACTAGCTTTAGCGCAAACGTTATCAACTCGTGAGCGATGAGTCATGCTTTGACTATCTTGAGATAGTCGTAGAAATACACGAAAGCGGCTTCTATTGCCGTTCGCGCTTCATATGCCAAACGCCTCCATGTTTCATTTGCTTATTCAAATAAAAGTGCTACGGCGAAAGTTAAGTTTTCAACGAAATCAGCAGACCCAAAAGCAAGTCTAAAAGTCATAGGAGATAAGCTAATCTCCTCCTCTTCTTCTTCTTCTCGTTTTGCGGTTGAAAGGGAAGTGGTATGAGCGAGAAAGATTGAAAACCCAAGAAAGTCAATTTCCACGCAATGCACACATGGAAAAAGATGTCGCCAAGCCTTGTCACAAGACATTAGAAAGTCTTCTATCTTGCCTCAACACGCCAAAGGGGTAGAATCATCCCTAGATATATGCGCTTTCGAAGCATAATATAAATCAAAGTCAGACCTGTAATTATCAAGTCCGATTTTCATTTGAGGGGCTTCAATAATTGCACGCTATTGGCCATTTATTACGGCTCGAATGATAATCATTCTAACCAAAAATAAAATTTTCTATTTCTATTCCTAAATGAGTTTCTGAGCAAAAATACACATTTGATAATGATACAAAATTTTTTATTTCCAAAATAAAAATTTATTTGATAACGATACAAAATTTCTTACTTCTGAGAATTGACAAACGACCGGCGAGAGATAGGCGAGCAATGGGCGAGCAAACGGCCAGTGGACAGCCGGCACGCTAGTGGCAAGCGAGCAAAGGATAGTGGGCGGACGGCAAGTGACAACGAGTGGGGGTGAGCAGGCAGGCAGCATGCTACAATGGCTGGCCTGCGAGCAATGGAGGTAGACAAATGGGTAACAGCGAGAGTGAGGGACAAGAAGAGTTTTTACTTCTCATTTTTGTTCCAGAAATAGATAAATAGAAAATTTTTACTTCTCGTTTCTGTTCCAAACCTATTTCTAAAAATATATAAATGACATTGTATTATCAAACAGATTTCTATTCTAGATTTATTTTTTGCATAGAAAAATAGTTTTGAAATAAGAATATAATGGTTATTATGCGTGCCCTTAGTTATATTATCTATTTCTTCAATCTAACTCTTTGATAGCCATCCCACGTTCACATTTTGCAAAAGAGAAATCGAACCTGTTCCTTTTCAACCAATGCGGATTCCATATTGGGATAGATCATTATGTTGAAATATTATATCGCATCGCTTGACAACATATCATTTATACTCTTTATTTTCATGTGATCTTTCCTTAACCTAAAAATTCACATTATGTAACGATGGGTCTTATATGCTTTTTATATCTAAAAGTTTAAGTTTTTAGGTTGAATTTTCCAGCATGTTAATACAATCACATTTCAATGTGCATGTATATATGGATAATGGGTAACTTTGCAACTACTTCACGCTAGAGGATCAACCCAATTCAAGATGACACCATTCAAGTTTCGGTCACTTAGGGTAGGACATGCGTAGATGGCCTTTATTTTTCTAGATTAAGTGAGTCATGCGTCCTGGAGTAAGGCACGGGCCCCATTTGATAAACGGCACGAACGAAACTTATGTCAAAGGTGCGTCAGGTCATTTGAACAATGACTTATCTCCGCCCGATTAGAATCATGGTCAGTCGGAGCAAAGCATTTGAATTCCATGCGCATTGGAAAAAGTGAGATACCGTATCTTGACCACAACTCCCACGAGCGATTTTATGACACAACCAATGGGCTGCGTCATGTCGACTCGGCTTCGGAAACCTCGAATGACGTGCACGAATTCAATTCCACGGCTGACCAAGGTATAATTCAATGCATAGCCCAAAGTTTCCTTTTCGAATTACTCGAATAAGGAAAATCCCTCCCCGAAAGGCGTTTCTCTGCGTCATAGACTCCTTATGTGAAACCTCTATTGTTCGTTAAAATGTGAACGCTCAAGAACCTTGCGGATTTCATGAGCCGCAACATACATATATATATATATATATATATATATATGCGTGTGTGTGTATATATGGTTACAATTTTTAGCAAGGTCCGTGAAGGCAGGGAACACTCACATTTGCACACGTGTCAACCTAGTGATTAGGTAGCCAGCTGTCGGGGCCCCACTTGGATGCTCCAACAAGGAAACCCTCTTCCCTCTCCTGCCGTCCCGACCCCCACTCTCCCTCCTCTCCTCCTCCTCCTCCTCTCTCCCAAAGTTGTTTACCGTACTGGAACACAACTTCACGGTGTCGCCTCGCGAGATGTTGACTCGAATTCTCGGAGCGCGAGACGAGAAGAAGAACATGGAGGTTTTTCTTCTTTTTTTTTTTTTCTCTTTTATTTATCGAAAGACCTTTCGGACAGGCTCCGTGTTTCTGTTCCCGGGAAATGCAAGTGACCTCCGAAGGCCAATTCGGAAGTGGCTGCCGGTATTTCGTGGGACACCCGCGGTACAAGCGCGCATGTAACCGGTGTACTTGCTGCGCATTTACTGCGGGTTGCCGGTCAACCCCGCTCACCTGAACCGGGCATAGCCGGTCGCTGGCGCTTCCTTGGGCCTCTCGGACACCTCCACTGGAGGGCGGATTCCGAGTGGGTTCCCGGTTCGTCCCTTGTACGGCAAGCACCTTTGACCGCTTCTTAAGAGAGCTGTGAAAACGGGGGGGTTTTTCTTTTCTTTTTTAGCATGTGCGAAAGTGCCGAAAAGGATTGAAATTGAGGCTGTGGTTGGTTCTCATAAGTGGCGAGATGAGCCATCATAGGCTAGAAAGATAAGGAAAAGAAATGCGTCCTGCATTTCCTCCCAAAAAAAAAAAAAGAATCAAGTAATCCTCTTTTTGAGTACATTGGCGATACCAGATAGAGCCAAAGCACTTTTTAAGTACGTTCAATAGAGAATTGTCGAATTTTTTCACATGGGAAAATTTAAAATAAAGATACGAGTTACCGACTTTTGATTGAGCGATATAGATCGGATTTTTTAAGATGAATATCATTCAAAAGTGAAGTGCACCTATTGCATCCCAATTAAAAAAATGGGCGCAACCCCAACTTTTTTTTTAACCCCGCCTCATAGGCCAACTCATCATGGGGGGTGAAATAGCTGATGTGCCCCCCACAAATTGGGTCAGATGACAAATGATAGTAAGTCAAATCATTGTGGACTTTGCAAATTGCATGTATTGCATGTCATTGTTTTTCTATGCCTACATGACCATGAACACCCCACTATTTCAAAAAACTTGACCTCACAATGCATGGCGGAAGGAGAAAACGAAAAAGGTGGGGGAGGGGAGTGGAAAAAGGGAAAAGAGAAAAAAACAAAGAATGGAGAAGGGGAGGATACGCGATTTGACGAGAATGCCCTCGGCCTCGCCGGGGGCTTCACCGAGCGTGATGCATTGCCACCTTCTGTATATATTGATCCTCTCTCTTCTTTGTTCCCGCACACACGAAAGCCATTTCCCCTCTCTCATTCCTCTTCGACTCTCCATCTGCGTACTCCTCCCTTCTCTCTCTCTCTCCCCCATCCCATCTCTCTCTCTCTCTCTCTCTCTCTCTCCAGCGCACGCATATTCCCCAGCCAAATCTCTCCCTCTCCTGTCCCGTAGCCATGCCTGAAGCACCGAAGCAAGCGCCGAAACCGGCCGACTACAACCTCCACGACAAGAACAGGAAGGCCCTCCAGTTCATCGAGGACGTCACGGCCAACGCCGACGAGGTCCAGAGGCGGGTCCTCGCCGAGATCCTCTCCCGCAATGCCCACGTCGAGTACCTGCGCCGCCACGGCCTCGACGGCCAGACCGACCGCGAGTCCTTCAAGACGACCCTGCCCGTGATCACCTACGAGGACCTCCAGCCGGACGTCGCTCGCATCGCCAATGGCGACAAGTCCCCCATCCTCTGCTCCCACCCCATTTCGGAGTTCCTCACCAGGTAAGCGAACGCGGCGGTCTCCCTCCCTGTTCTTGATTTTTTTTTTTTTTTGGGGGTGGGGGGGTCGACTTCTCGGGTCAAATGGGCAAAGTGGGTGGTTCTTGATTTTTGCTGGGTCTTGCTAAATCGGGTCGGTTCTTGATTTTCGGTGCAGCTCAGGGACGTCCGGAGGGGAGAGGAAGCTGATGCCCACCATTGAAGAGGAGCTGAACAGGAGGTCACTGCTCTATAGCCTGCTGATGCCCGTGATGAGCCAGGATGTGCCTAATCTGGAGAAGGGCAAAGGCATGTACTTTTTGTTCATAAAGTCAGAGTCCAAGACGCCGGGTGGGCTCGTCGCCCGACCCGTCCTCACCAGCTACTACAAAAGCTCCCACTTCAAAGAAAGGCCCTACGACCCGTATACCAACTACACTAGCCCCAATGAGACCATTCTCTGCCCTGACTCCTACCAAAGCATGTACTCCCAATTGCTCTGCGGCCTTTGCCAGCACAAGGAGGTCCTCCGGGTCGGGGCCGTGTTCGCCTCCGGTTTCATCCGGGCGATCCGGTTCCTCGAGAACCACTGGGCCCTCCTGTGCCACGACATCCGGACCGGGTCCATCAACCCAGAGATCACCGACCCAGCCATCCGCGAGGCCGTGATGAGGATCCTCAAGCCGGACCCGAAACTCGCGGACTTCATCCAGGCCGAGTGCGGCAAGGACTCATGGGGCGGGATCATAACGCGGCTGTGGCCGAACACCAAGTATGTGGATGTAATCGTGACCGGCACTATGTCACAGTACATTCCCACTCTCGACTACTACAGCAATGGGCTCCCTCTCGTGTGTACCATGTACGCCTCGTCCGAGTGTTACTTCGGGGTCAACCTCAACCCGCTTTGCAAGCCGAGCGAAGTGTCCTACACATTGATCCCCACCATGGGCTACTTCGAGTTCTTGCCGGTGCACCGTAACAACGGAGCCGCCAACAACCCGATCTCTATGCCCAAATCGCTCAATGAGAAGGAGCAGCGGGATTTGGTCGATCTTGTCGATGTCAAGCTTGGCCAAGAGTATGAGCTTGTGGTCACCACCTATGCCGGTAAGTGGCCGTCTTTTTCATGCTTCAATTGGCGAAACACTTGACAGAACTTTTCTTTTACTGATGGCGAATGTATTAAAACTTATTCACAGCGACTTTAAACCCAAATTGGTCAAATCCCGACTCCAATCTGCAAGACTGAATTTTTCATTCACGGTGTTTCAAGAAACATTCGTGTGTTGACTAGAGCTTCATTAGTTGTGCGTACTCATGATGAGCACTATCTGTAATTTCGCAGGACTGTATCGCTACAGGGTCGGGGACGTGCTCCGAGTCGCGGGGTTCAAGAACAAGGCGCCTCAGTTCAACTTCATATGCCGCAAGAACGTGGTCCTGAGCATCGACTCCGACAAGACGGACGAGGTCGAGCTGCAGAACGCGGTGAAGAACGCGCTGAACCACCTGGCCCCGTTCGACGCGATCGTGGCCGAGTACACCAGCTACGCGGACACCTCGAACATCCCGGGCCACTACGTCCTGTTCTGGGAGCTCAACCTGAACGGCTCGAACCCGATCCCTCCTTCCGTCTTCGAGGACTGCTGCTTAGCAGTCGAGGAGTCGCTCAACAGCGTCTACCGCCAGGGACGGGTGTCGGACAAGTCGATCGGCCCACTCGAGATCAAGATCGTGGAGCCCGGGACGTTCGACAAGTTGATGGACTGTGCCATTAGCTACGGAGCCTCGATCAACCAGTACAAGACCCCTAGGTGCGTCAAGTTTGCGCCGCTTCTGGAGATACTGAACTCCAGGGTCGAGTCCAAGTACTTCAGCCCCAAGTGCCCCAAATGGGTTCCGGGACACAAGCAATGGAGCAACTAGAGAGAGAGAGAGAGAGAGAGAGAGAGAGAGAGAACCACTGATGATGGGAAGAATCAAGAGATTTGTGATTTAATTCTGATGGTAGTTGAAGTTGAAATTTGGGGTTCATCAAAGAACTGTTTCTTCTGATTATCTTTAGGGTAAAAAGTCAAGCACCTTTTCTTCTTTT
Source organism: Eucalyptus cloeziana (assembly GCA_014182715.1). Lineage (NCBI taxonomy): Eukaryota > Viridiplantae > Streptophyta > Magnoliopsida > Myrtales > Myrtaceae > Eucalyptus > Eucalyptus cloeziana. Next base: position 38,303,271 of record CM024639.1, read on the forward strand.
CTCCCTAGGTTAACCCATGTGTCACTTTTTCCATGCTTTATCTTTCCCACCCCTTCCCCTTCCCTTTCATTGGCTTCTTTTCTTCATTACCTTTGTTTAATAATATTTTAGTAGAGACCCTCCTTTATTAGCCATGTACAAAAACAGTTCCTCTCTAAGGAAGCTCTCTCTCTCTCTCTCTCTCTAGTCTCTCTCTCTCTAGTCTCTTCCAACTTTTATTTTTTTTATTTTTTGCATTTCTTTTCTTTCGCTGCTTGTAGCTGAGTGTTGTTGACTGCACGTCCTTGCAATTATAATCATCACATTTTATTGGGAATTTGATTCTTAATTCCAGCCAGGATTCCTGCCCATCGAAGTATCATGGGCTCTTTGCTAAAACGGCAAATGGAAGCCAACCACTCTTTTTGAGAACTCCCATTATTTTTTTATTATTCTTTTGGGGGAAGAGAAAAAAAAAGTGTAATGACTTTTTCCTTGCTCGACTGTATTGAAGGGATTAATATAATAATCATTTTCGGCAAAAAAAAAAAAGTTTACTATGCTCTCAGTAAATAGATACTTATGAAGAAAAGAAAAATGAGGGCATCATCTACTCCTGTTCAGCAATAGTATGTTCTCCAGTAAAATCTTGTGCAATCGGCCTGTTCAATCAGTTCATGCCAATGATGTTGCTGAAAACGTATCATGGATGTTATGGTAAACTCGAGTCTGGCATTTACCCAAATGCAGTGACGGAGTCTGACTTTAAGCAGCCCCCTGCCTTGGCAGTCAGCAGACTTTGGGCTATAACAAGAGTTTGAAAGCAACTCGTTGGGTCAATTGGTGCTAATCTAGTTCCTCTCTCCTACCACTAGCACCTGGATATGAAAAATTATTGTCTTGGATCAGCAATATTCTCCTAATTATTATTTCATAGAAAAGTCTAGTAATCTCTGTGCCTTCCCCTGAATATGAACCTTATCACAAAAAACAACTTATCGGCACGCGAGAAGGAGATAGTTATGAATCAGGTGATGACAGCATTTGTTCGACATCACGATGGATTTGTCCCTTCAATAAAACCCAATTTTCTGGCCAAGGAAGTCTCCGGAAAATCATGGAAGAGGAGGTCCAAGGTCAGACAGAAACTGGTGAAAGGCCAGATTTTTTTTGTTTTGGAGTGGCAGGACAGATAAGATTATAATCCCTGGTGTTGCTTCCCTGCTGTACAGTTTGTCTGGAGAAACAAACAAAAGAAAAACACAGACACTCGCACACGCCGCGGTCGTTCCGAAAAACCAATCGATGTCAGGGTCCATGGGGGTTGGTCCTCAGACAAAACCCAGAAAAGTAGAGAGAAGACAGTTTCAGCAACTTCCTCAGGTTCTCTGATAAAGAGTTTTGGCCCTCTTGTGGTGTGCTTAAATGGAGAGAGAAAATCTTGAAGTAGGTAATGCGTTGAAGAGATAAGGGGAGTCTTTTTTGTGCTCTTGTTTGTTGCTCCAGTTGAGCTCCACATCCGTCCTTCTCCACCATGATTTCCACGTTGGTTGTATTTTAATCCAAGGGCGTTGCCATTTTCCCAACACCCCCAACAACAACAACAACAACAACAAGGAATAAAATTAAAAGATGTGTCCTAACCGGTGCTAATTAATTATCAGACGCTGATTAATCGCGTACGGTGGAGTACACATGAATACAAGATGTTTTGTAGGGGGGGGTGATCAATCAAGATCTTTCTCGAATGGACATCCGTATCTTCTGCCTCGCCAATGTTTGGCCCGGTCCCCATGAAAAATGGATGAGACGCTCCATTTTTTTTCCAAGCTCGCCCTTTGTTAAAGTTCAACGACATTGTTTATTGCATCCCGGCCGGCATTATTTGGACTGTCGCGTAATCTTTTTTGGCAACCCATTCAAGGAAAACAAACAGAAAAGAACAATGAATCTGTACCTCTTAAGGTCAAATTGTCTGATCCATTTTGTCAATGAATCTGTACCCCTTGAAGTCAAATTGCCTGATCCATTTGTTCATTTACCTAAGTAGAGTAGATGAACTCAGCCGGAATGGGTTAAATCATGCTATCATTTGGTCTCATCTCACAGTGCAAGCACGCCAATTTTTGTCTTCGCCCCATGAACAGAGAAAAGGTCAGAAACAAAGAATGGTAAATTCTTTTAACGGTAAAAAGAACAAGATTGTCCATTGTGAATTTGAGTTCTGCATTTACTCAAAGATCACGCACTTTTTGGGGATAGATGGTAAGAGATAACCAAAAAAAAAAAAGGGTAAAACGTCATCTAGTCATGTTAAGATATGACATTGGGCAATCATTAAACAATCTCTTTAGGTATGTGATTTGGTCCAATTAAATCGGTCCCCAACCTATCCGAGAACCAGAGTCATAAGTGGATCTTGCATTCAAAAAACTCTATAACACTTGGGGACACGTTTGGTTTCTATCTAGGGTATCCCCAAAAAAATCGAACCAAAGTCAACTAGCTACCATATTACTAAAACAAGGTGCTTTTTCTCTTGAGATTACTCAAGGTTTTCTAGATATCTCCAAAGCACAATATATGACTCACTGAGGTAATTACATAATCGATATTTTATTGAAATGTTATTTGTTCAAGATTTTATTCAAAGAAAGTACAATCGAGCAAGTTTCTCATCCTCCTGCAATTATTTGGGATGGATGTGAAATTGTATTTAAAAATTCGTCTCGAGTTTTGAAGGATTCAGGGAGTATTCGAGAATTTTCATGTTCCGATATCTGGAATAGTTGAATTATAAGAAATTAATATATTATCATCAGCCCAACTACCTATCTTGAAGTTTTGATAGGTTTTCACTGCCCGGGAAATCCAGGACATTAAGCTTCATTTTAGTGATTTGCTCCTCATGTTATTGTCAATATTTTCTCAATTTTTTTTGAAAAAATGACACAAATAATTTTTGAACTGTGACTCGATATGCAATGTAATTTCTAAATTTTTAATTTATTTAATGTGGCCCCTGACCTTTTAGTATATATTTAATCTAGTCTCTGAATCATAAAAAAAAAAATTGTTTGACCGAAATTCAAAGTCCATTTATGTAATTATCATAATTGTTCCCTCTCTAAAAGGAAGCTGAAAAAGATTTAAAGAAGGACAAGTATTTTTCCTAATGACTCACTTTTTCTCTTGTCAACTGATGTTACCTTGATTTTCCATCTCTAAAGGCATTCATTTCAACTCCCTTGTCTCCCGCCTTATCCATTACAATCACAAAGGAAAGATCAGTCACTCAGACAAAAGCCCGTTTTTTTCTTTTTGGGTTTTCCTCGTGCACTTTGACTTTATGGATGGGGATTTCCACAGCTACAAGACAGTTGAAAAGCCAGTTCTACAATGGGTTTGGAGATTTGTGAAGTCCAAATGGGAAAAAAAATATAAAGCGTGATCCCTATGCATGGTGCCGGTGTTTTTCCTAGGGCGGTCACCAGCAAAGTGCACGAACCACTTAGGCCATTAGGGGCCAGATGGGGCGCGCACGTCCTCAATATCTTCTCACTAGGAAAAAGGAGATTCACTATGTGAGCTAGGCCTAGGCGTGCCTCAATGATTTGATTCATTGGTTGCAATCCCGAAACGGATCCTCGTGTCACAATGTGTGTCTCATTATCCTAGAGGATGATAACTCTCGTCTTTGATGAGTTTTGAGTTTTTAGATTACTTGATATACATCTCCGATTTAGAATGTCAAATTGAAGATTTATATAGCTCATTTGTTGTGCAGACATATTTCGAAAGGTAATAGAAATAAAATCACCTAACAACAAAATTACTACGTCGATATCTCTTTTTTGTCACGTGGAAATAGTGATGCATAATAGCTATAAGGTGAAAAAATCAAAGAAATAAGTCCATACGTTTTTAATCATCAGATTGGATATATAAGAGACGTGTTTTTTATTCTAATTACAAGAGCGCTCGATTTTAAAGTTTTAATCAGATAAATTACCAATCAAAGCCCAATAGACAAGTTTATAAATTAAATCTCCGGGAGGATACACATACATATTACATACGCTCTAATTGAAGCGTACCGACCCGGTCTAACGGTCCAGTAAATTGAATTCATATGATTAGGGTGAAATTTAGAACTATTTCTTTTTCACACAAGGGGTGGACCACATCCTAGAATGTTGCCACGCGGCATTGAAAGTGTCATCTGACTTGACGTGTTGGATGAAAGCTCTCCCTAATCACGTGGGACCCAACAACAACAAGCCAATAACATCACGATGATCCACGTATGGTTATTCCCGATTTACAAGTGTTCTTGGGGGGGGCACGGGCAACAGCATCATCATGCATGGATTTTATAATTGCAAATTGCAGAAAAATCGATGGATGAACAGCCTATTGAAATATCTGTAGAATGGAAAAGTGGCTCACTAATTTTTTTTTTCTTTTAAAAAACAAAAACTGACCCTTTTTTTTTTTTTTTTTTTTTTTTTTTTTTTATGTTGGCTCATTGAATGAGAGGAAATAGCGGGTATTATTTGATGATATTTAATGAAAAGTACAACAACTATGAATTATATATATATGGACATGACCTTTAAGAAATCATATGTAATTGCACAAAATTACTGGAGAAATTATGCAAATTATGAAAGATAAAAATATCAAATAATATTCATAATATCTAATAATATTTCTGGTTATATTCTCTAACACATCCCCTAAAACTCAACAGGAAAATTAATATTAAGTTTATAAATAATAACTTCGAATATGGTTGACGCTTGAAAATTTTAAAAAGCAAAACACACGCGACAAGCAATGGAACTAAACTGAGAATACTCCTACGTGATGGGTAAGCTGGTCCTTACACAAAATAGAATGTAACTTCATCGGACAGATTACGGAGTTAGTGTTATTGTTGTGGCCGGGCACTAATACCATCAAAAGTTGCACTAACTTTTGACTAACTTGGGCAGCACCTTCAATACCATCAAAAGTTGCACTGACTCTCAACTAACTTGGGCAACATCACAACAAATGCAATTGTATTTTTGAGTGGAATGTCTCGATTTTACACTTCGCATCGCATATAAGCATGAGCCTTTCGCACAAGCAAACGGAATAAGGACGTAACTATGCCAACATAGGATGTGGGTGTCGCCACATTGATGGGAGAATTGGGGAAAGGTCAGACGACCAAGGGTGCACAGATAGTTCGCAAGATCAAATTACTAGAACACAATCGGACGAGACTAACAATGTTGAGGACCAACTTGAGAAAGGGATATTAGTAGTGATTAAAAAAGAGAAGGCACAAGGAGCAACATGCTTCGGATTTGCATAAGGTGTGATTTACCTCAATGTCAGAGGTATGACTGGAATGAATTATCGTTCATATAAGCAAAGGCAAGACAAAAGCATTTGAACTCATTCTAGTGCACATCGGCTAGAGGCGAAAACATCCAAGGCATATGGCACGCAAAGGAAATCCAATTTCACTAAGACTGGATCTGAATCGTAGTTTAGATTCAAGTTGGTTCAGTGAGGGCAACCACGAAGTCACCAAATGGGCCAGTCTTTTCCTTCAATTTGTCCTGTTCAAAAAAATAAAAAAGCGTGGGAGGACGTTGCAGATGTCTGAGAAAGACACAACTTCTTCTAATACTAGAAAACCACTGGAAGACACCCAGGACTAGAGCATGTCGTGAAAGAAGCACACTGGGTGGGCATGCTTCGACTGTGTCTCCAGGGCACAGTTGAATGTAGATATCATGAACGCGAGGTGCAAGATGCCAAGCCGAGAAAGCCAGGCAACCACTCCCCTATGTGCCAATCGCTAGCGCATACAGGGTGCCAGCACCCAACTCAGCTGGAGAGGCCTAGCCTGATATGATAAGTGTGAATTCAGTTCAGATAGACTTCATTCAAGAATGCCGCCGCCCCTGGAATCAATAAGAAAACAAGTGCTAAGTTTCAAATCAGTGAATAAAGCAAAAGGAAAGAAGAGACCTTTCTCGCTTGGCATATTATGGAATATAGAGATGTCATTTGAAAAGTTTTGTTGTCTTTTATAGTTTTGCATAATATCTCGTGTGATTGTGTGAACCATAGAAGATCTTAGAGGGTCATGTTTCGTGACTTATAATTGATAACTTGGAATTAGAGTTAGGCAATTTTGAGTGCATCGAATGCACATCTCACGCTGTGCACACTCAAATACAAATGGTCTCACCACTTAGTGTATCAATCTAGATGCAATGGCCCCAACCCAATTAATGATGAATCCTTATCATGCAGTTATCAACACAACGTCCTTCGTCGTATTTTTTCAATACAATGTTCCATAATTTCAAACCGTATATCTGAAAGATAATCCGAATTGCAGTCACTTTCAAACGATGTAACAGTCTTTTAGCATCGACCACTCGAAAGAAAAATCTAATGTTGCTGCTTTCAATAGTGTTAGTTATCACTTATCCGTACCTTTCTAATAAAGCCCATTCAAATAGTGCTTGCTTGTTAAAATGGTGTTTATTGCACATTGACGATAGGAAAACCTACTATTGACAGCACTAACTCTGAAATGTGTTCGTGACACTCTCTACCCAAAAGTTTTGCAAATCTGTTTAAAATTACTTCCAAACTCAAGTTATTCTACGCTACCGACTTGAGTTGAGTTTGAGGGGATGTGTTAGAGATATCTTCTAGATATTATGGAGATATCACCGATACATCATAGATTTTCCAAATCATTTAGACATTAAGCTTATTATGTCCATCTTGTACGCGATCAGAATTGATCTTAGATTAGTGACATGTTATATTAAACCGGATTTTCTTTGATTTAGTTTGAGGCCTACAAGTAAGCCATGGTCATAATAGCGAGGTTAAGTGATTCAATCGTCTTGTCATTCTTCTCATCATCTAAGTGCACGAAAAGGAAACGGAATATCCACACATTATGCGAGAACTTTTGTTGTCTAATGCTTCATGCTCTTGACATCTTGATAAATAAAATGAATGGCTGTTCAGTATTATTCTCAAGAATTTGGCCAACATACATACTTATTCTCAAAGCCACATCTCGGGAGTGTTCCGTGCATCTATCTCTCTAAAGATCATTCTCACACGCAAGGGGGCGAAGAAAAATGGAGGGACAAAATGGATAAGATAAGGCACATATACTATCTTATGTATAAAGGCAATCTCCAAACCTTGCCTACATGATTAATACTGTAATCAGATGCCGTAATCTGATGCTTCTCGCTCGTATACAAAAAGTCTGAGAAGGCGAAAAAAAGAATGATGAGGTCTTCATCATGCTGCAAGAAGCGACAGCGATTGAGAGTTACCGAAACCCTAGCTGATGGCGATGGTGAAAGGGAAACATGCTTGCTTTTAGAGACAGTTTAATCCTACAAAACGAAGGTGATGGTTGGCAGCACGACGACGTGGCTGATGATGAACCGAAAGAGCTGATTGACCGACAGGTGAAGGATAATTAACTGCGATGAATTTGAGGGTGAGCGATCGAATTTGGACCTCGTGCCCGACATATTTCATAGACCCTAATCGATTTTCTTCTTGTTTTTTTCTACCCCTAGATATGTTATTAGTAGGTTGGACCTAAATAGTACTGTGTTTGTACCAGAAGTGCAGCTTCCCTTGATGGCCTTAATCGCAAAACACACGCATGTGTCTAAAAATTGGTAAACTTGAGCATTCTGACCGCCCAATGTTCGGACACACTAACGACAAGCTATTATCACCGTGTTTTTTTCAGTCCTCCAAGTATTGTCATTCGTTCAATTTGATCTTCTAACTTAGAGATTGACAAGATAGTCAACTTCATTTGAACGTAACAAATTTCATGGTCAGATCAACGTTGCCCACTAAGAGCCATCTTAAAAGCCACACTCGCTATCATGGATGCCCCCTTAACTTATTGACGTTCGAGAGAGCATAGAGAAGTTGAGGGTAATGCTAGGGAGAAAATTTTTAATAGGTTACTCACCGCCCTAGGTAATCAAGCTAATGGATAAAAGCAAAATAAGAAAAACTTCTTGTTCTTAAGTCAAAGATTCAAATAAGTTATAAATCAATTAAGTCTATGTCTTTTCATTCATCATAGCATGCTTATATGATTGAGCATGAAACGACTCCAAGCATCGGAAAAACAAAAAGATTCAAAGGAAAGACAAACTAGTTTTACTAGAAAACAATTACAATTAAATAAAGACTTTGGAAACTTAAGCAATATTTACTAGCCCTTAAAAATATGATAAATAAATATAGTTGGTTGTAGGTCTCCAAGTTTTACTAGTTCCAAAATGGCTGACTTAATGGTCTTCAAGGAATGCTCCGGCATCACTTATGTAAGTGGATATTAAGATTCGCACCTATTCATGCGAGTTAGTAAAGTCAAAATATTTGAAAATATTGCATTACGAATAAAAAAAAAGGCGACTAAAATTTTGTTTTCTTGGGAAATGAATAAGGACGAGACCTAGCACTCGTGGACATGGAATTTTCGAATATATCTTATTCACTGCCCTTGTTATATACTGTTGCGGGTGTGGTGATTGAACCGGGGGTGAAAGGGAAAGGAAACACAAAAGAAAACGAGGGGTGGAGCCACCCGACCCAAAATACGGACCGGTTGTTGGCCCCATGATTCACGTGTAAGTGTCTCGGTCCGAGCGGAAGGCGACGGCACATCACGGGCCGGCCGTCGAGGCACGTGCGGCATGTCACCTCGCGCGTGGGCGCCCCGCAAACGACACGGGACACCAACACGTGTGGCCCCCCACCCCCCTCGGGGATGTTGACTTTGACTGGCGCCCGAACACGTGAGCATATCTGCTCTGTCCCCCCTTGCCGGGCCCTCACCCCCCACAAGGCCCATTCAACCCACTAGGGGCCCAGAAACTCGTCATCCACATTTCCCCCGTCCTTTTTTTTTTTCTTTTTTTCCTTTTTTTTTAATTTATTATGTAAACAGTTCGATATCGCGACATCTTGAAGCACTCGACTAAATCTAGACGAGTCACGGCTCGACCATCCCTCCCCTCCTCTTGCCAGCTCGGGCTCCTTTTCAGGATTCCTCAATCGATCCATGCCGAACCCGAGCCGACTTGGAGGCGGGGGCGTGCTTCTTGAACAGCACACCCCCCGTGTTCTAGGTCCTATCAATTCGATGTGCACGTACCGTCCGCAGCAGGCGCTAATATGGAGAAGTGGGGACGCCAGAACCGGGCGTGGCTGTGGACACATAGCCGTGGACACAGAGCCGTGGTTCATGGGAATTTATTATAACACGAAGGGGTCCAAAAACATTTGTGGAATGGAGAGATAAAAGTCAAATGAACCATTCAAATCTAGATAATGCCAACAGTCGTGCATAAACCAATGAACATGTCCTTGTTCCCACCCGCACCGTGATGATGCAAGATTGATGTCTGCATTGCAACGGTTGACGTCTTCTCTTTTAAATCTGAGATTTTTATACTCACAATTTTCTTTTCTTTTGATGCAACACTACCGTGCTGCATGCCCCTTACTTTAGGCACGAAGAGAGTTGAATATGTAGCAGATTGCACCAATTATTTGGAGCACCATATCTTCCCGACGGGACCTGTCCGAGAAGGTCGTAAGATCGTGCCCGGTGTGTAACCCTAACGTCAGGCACTGTCGGGCAAAGCTGTGGTCAATGATCACATAATCGGAACACGAGACCGTTTGTTTAAGTCGAAAGGGAAAGGATTAGTGAATTTATATGAATTTCGCTCGTATGGGAGCTGAGCGGAGACGGATTAAACAATGAGGGGGGGTGAGGAGGAAAGAAGCAACCCGAACAACTCCCCACCATTACTGCTCGGCTGATGATGTAAACACCTCGAGATGTCTCCAAATGCGCACTGACCACTTGGCCACCGGATAATCATTAAAACAATTTGGGTTTTATCAGATCGAAGATGCTGCCCCCCCGCCCGGACATTCTTTTACATTCCACCCCGAAAAGGCATGCTGGAACGGACGATCACGTTCTTTTTCGTTTTTTTAATCATCTTCTCATTCCTTCCTTGGTCCTCTCCAGTTAATATTATCGTGGGGAGGGCTGCTTGCTTGCTGCTTGCTGCTTGCCCTGCGGTTGCTTTCCGAAAAAGCGAGCCTCGACGATGATGATGATGATGCCATGAGTGATGCAACATTTGCAGGAGCGCGCCCGAGTGCAGCAAATAATTGTCGACCTTTCTCGGTTTTTTCTCCATGATTCATCGCGGCCGTTGAGCAGCATTATACGTCGATGTCTTCCGAACATCTGACAATGCTAGAATCCAACGCCCTTTCGGATTAAAATAAAACTAGCAAAGTAGTCGCCCGGGTCACGCAAGAGGTTACGTCTTCGAACCCGCAAGGCAGATACCCCCCTTGCAAAAAAAATATGCCGATTCCGAAGATAAAGAAGAACCCAGAAGGAGGAAAGGGGCGTGCCATTAGAATATGTTTTGCGAACCACGACCGAGTACCCACTCCTGATTTTCGGCAATTAGATTCCACACTCATCTCGCTTACGTTTTGAGGAGGGCAGAAAGAACACAGGCGTGGCCGCAGATTCCTTTACTTGATAGTGACAATGCGGGAACGTTTCATTCGGGCAGAGAGCTGCCAGGGAAAGTGCTTTCTTTTCTCATGATGTTGGAGTATGGCTTCGAAAGTGATGGTTAATCAAACTTATTTTGTGTATAGGTGGTTGGTGTACGGTTCGCTTTCGGGAATCTTATTGTTCTTAATCTGGCGGGTGCGAATCACCCTGTTCGCTATCGATTGGTCGCGACGAGCCAATGATGCACCTGACGGGTGTCGAGCCCGAAGTGAAGATACATGAGCGTGAGTATAGGCAAGCTCTCTCCTTCTTGGGCACCGAGCAATCGAGCTCGTTCCGTCTTACAAAGAAAATCTAATGCATTTTAGTTCATGGGCAAGCGCTTTTAGGCCCATCATGCAACCTCGCTCTCTCAGCCCCATCCCTCATTCAGGTGTTTGAGAGCATAATTTTGCCAAACACGCAATCGATCTGGGGCTGTGTCCAATGCGAAGGCAGATCATTTGGGCATCTGCTGTCCTAGCTCAGTTATGCCCAAGTTTCTGTTCAAATATAGCAATTTGAAATCAGATCTGATTACTTAAGAATTATGTACAGGCTTCTGATGGATGACCAGCACTTACAGTTATCAGGTTAAGCGCTTTAAATCGCTTGTTAATTGCCTAATGTGAATGAGTTTAAAGGCATTCACATCACGTCTGCTCAGGATTTGACCCGACTCCAAAAGACCAGACATGATCCCGGGCTACGATTCATGTTTTCAACACGATAGGTGGTCGACTGCAAAGTGCAGGTCGATGTCATTGTGATATAGAAACCAGACAGTTCACCACCAGGACTGTGACAAATCATTATGTTTGTATAGGTAAAAATATATTTGGAAAAAGAAACGATGCACTGGTGACGATTTGCAACGGAGTGAGACAAAAAGACGCGATATAACTTTCTTCACGGTCGCCATTTGCACACGTCATTACCGGTTTGACATCGAAACGTTGGTTCATAAAAGGGAACAGGTGATATGATACCATCTCCATTCCTCATACCATCTTCCCTGAAAATTTGTATATCTATGTTTGCCCATTCAAATTATACTATTGTATGGTTGAATAATCAAAGCCAAATGCCATTTAAAGGGTTTCTCATTCCAACCCAGCCTGTGGCTTTTTTACCCAAATAAGCAAGATTTACCTTTGCCAGCTTATTCCAAGAATATTTAGGTCAGGACTAGCATGAGGCAATGTGAATCAGCATCCATGAAGTGGATAAAGGAGAATGAGCAGACTGACATATGCAAATTTTACGGCCTGGAAGTTTCTCAGATGAAAAATAGTCATTTATTACTCACAGAGGGTCTTACTTCAGAAAATGGACCAAGGTGCAAAGTAGAGTAAAAAACTAACTGATTAGGCATTCCTCCAGCCAGTCAGGAGAGAGCAATAGAGGTGATTTATAACATGGAACCGGTTGACAAATCTAATGAAACATGGAGAAAAATAGAGAGGACAAACAAGCTATGACAGACTTCTAGTTCACATAAGGCAAGTATGCTAAAGTAAGTGTTATGTACAGAGGAAATAGATCTTCAATCCAGCATCAACTTTGTTGTTTCCCTAAGCCTCCATTCCAATCCTCAATGTATCCTTAACCACAGATGGATATTTATTACCAAGCACGAGCATCACAGATCATTGTTGTTAGAGAATATGCTTTTGATCCCAACATGGCAAAGTTCATCCATGGAAAACCTAGCTTCACAATTCGTCAAAATTATTCTTATCTTGATTTCAACATCCTTTCCCATGAATGTTTTAAGTATCTCATTGATCGATTGGGACACCAAGCAAAGGCTAACCAGAAAACAGTATGATAGATGGTACACTGCTTCTTCTGCAGAAAGAATGTGATACACATAATAATGCACTGCTTCACACCCCATTAAAGTAATGATTATCTATATTCATCAGCAGTTTCTTAGCAATGCTAATGCAAATCAAAAACAAATGGTCATCTTTTCATTAAAGCTACAAATAGTACTCGACTAAGGATAGTCTTTCATATTATTTACAAAGGATGTTCAGTCAATCATTAAGAAAGGAATGTACGATTGGCCTGCCAAAGTTGCATGCTCATAAGTCGAGAGTCAAAGACCTACTCAGTCTTGACCTATTTTGGCATTTATATGCTGCCTCTAAAGTTTCCTAACATCACTTAATATTTATACCTAGTCAGTCGATTGGTCAAAGAGCATCAACAATCACCTTCTTATGATTGGTTGGAGTCGAGTTAACATCATTAATGCTTACTTATACTATTTAGGAATGCAAATGAAAGAGTTCATGATTCAAACGATCTTGCAAAATTCCTATCCGAGCCAAATAACTGTGTGACTGCAAAATGTAGATTACAAACTAAGCCTTCTATTAGAATATCTAAAAAATAAACTACATCTTCATTTAACAGCTTAAGCTTTTAAACAGTTGACAATGATCCCACAAATTCTCACATGGTATCAAAGCCCAAGTTACCAACAAGTTTGGACCCAATAGCCACACGAGTAAGAGTTACCGGTTGTTCCTACTTCGACCCATGCCCGATGTGTGAAGGGAGATTGTTGAGGTTGGAAAGGGTTGGTGGTCGGTATGTAAATGTGAGAGAAAGCCTTACCCTTTAAGCTAACTTTTGGGATAAGAGAGGCCTAAGACCACCTCCAACATGATATCAAAGCTAGAACTCTTGAGTTCAAAACTTTCCAAACCCCCTTAATACTTAGCTAAAAAGACCAGAATAAGTGTGAAGTGGAGTATTAGAATATCTAAATAAAAAATTACGATTTCATCTAACAGCTTAAGTTTTTAGAACAATTAGCAGTGGTCCCACAAAATCTCATACCTTCAAATGGAGTCAAGCGGTCCATTTTAATCGTAGGATCCTAGAATTATGATGTTAATGATGAATAGGTTGCATTCTGGTTGATGTGTACATATAAGTCCCCATAAAATGAGTAAATATGCTTTGCCATCCCTAACAAAATACTTGTAGACATCTGTCAATTACATCAGTTTCTTTGGTTCCTAATTCTTTAGATATGATGCAGGGAAAAATCCCCCATTAGTCAAGTCTGTTATAGCCAAAAAAATCAACAGGCATCTTAACTATGTCCTTTCGTTCATGCTTTTCATAATGAGATCATATTGACTACATATCACAACTCACTAATTGAATAGAGGTCTTCTCTTGCATGTTGGCATTCCACGTTTATGAGCCAGAATTCCCATCCTCATCTCTCGAGGAAATGTAGTACTGTCCACCTATCACATATTTCACACACCTCAATATGGTAATCACCCAGATGCAGGAAATAGGATATGCATAACTTGAATCACCAATCAAATTCAAAAAACTTACCCCTTTTATTGTTTTTCCCCAAAAAAGTGGGGTCTTCGCTTAATTCCAACAAACCATAAGGAAGTGTTCCCAAATCTCCTCCTCTTCTCATGGACAGCCTGCCTGCCTTTAATTGGACTATGGCAGTAATTTACTCCATTGTGCAAAACCAGTCCATAGATGCCTACTAAACACCAAGAAAAAAACACTTTTTGGTAAGTGAAAAAAGTGGGGAGGGATGACCAATGTTGACTACCCCTTAGGCCTTACCGTAGGAGTTTCATACCCACCATAGAATATTTGATTAGGACCATAACAAATCAGTACCACCCGAGACCTTAAAGTCAGAGATTGGCATAGCCCAATCAGAAAAGCCCAACCAGGGTGTTTGCTGTTCATAACTCTCTCCGCATAAGGTAACAGCACCCAAAATCCGACAAATCCTCTTAGAACATTGAACACTCTTTAGTACTAACTGCAAGTAATGCTAAAATTCATAGACGTTGAATACACTCCGGGTTTTAAGAGAGTAGGCTATTAATGACATTGGACCAAACCATTTCACATGAAGCGTGCATGTTGTGCAAATGTGTCACAACAGTGCAACATGCATGGCCATCTGTGGCCACACAAAAGCCAAACAGACTATTATCCCGGCTTTGCTGCCTTTTTTGTTTCTCAATCCTCTCATTTCCTTCCAAACATTGCAAGTTTCAGAGAGATCTATGGCTATCACTCAAAGAGATAAATCTCATATCAATTGAGGGGTACAAGAATCTCAAGGTTTGAAATGGAACTCAAAGCTATATTTAAAGTCTCTTCTATTTGATTTTCATATTTGGAGAAAAATGTCATTTTCATCACAGAAATAAAAATTCCTAAAACAGGTCTAGTTCTTCATAGTATTTGTGAGATTCTTTTGCAGGATTCAAGTTTCAGACCTCTAGCTCATTCATCCTAGAAATCCCAGGTAAATCTGATCAAATTCACGATTATATGCATGCATCCTCCTTAAAAGATAAAGTATATTTTATGGTCTTGTTTGTAATCATTTTCTGCTCATGCAACTCACCTAGTTGAAAAATCTAGCTACGAAGTTATGTGATTGTTCAACAAGTATCTTTGCACTAATTCCCTCTATCCCAACAAAGCAGCCAATTTTCAGAAGTAGGGTTATGCCATGGTTCGATTTGATTTAGTTTGGTTCTTCTTTAGTAGGAATTTTCAGACCAAACTGAAAAATCCACCTAAAAACATAAATGATCAAAATTAAATTCATGATTTGGCATGTACGTAATGAAGACATCGTTTGGGCCTTATAATTCTTTTAAACAAGACCTCTGCATTCTTCGGGACCCATTTGTAAAAAGGTCTCCAGGTTCAAATGTAATTGAAGTGTGGCCATTTAGACGTAGCTAGCAAAATATTTGATGAGATGCCAACTAAGAATGTTATTGGTTGGACAAGCACAATTTCTGGTTACAGGAACTGCGGTCAGCTTGATGAAGCCAGAAGGTTATTCAATACAAGTCCAGCCAAGGATATCGTCCTGTGGATAGCTATGGCCACCACAATAGTTTTAATTCTTATAAGGAATAGAACACTTTTAGCTTAAAAGTAAAGCAACTGTATAGACTACAAATTGACAATGTGAAAGTAGTTTCTATACAATAGCAATTCCTAAAATTTTCTCATAAACAGAAGAAACGTTTGAGAAAAGATAATCTCATTGGTTTTGGTTGGCAAACCTGAACTCAACAGAAAATTCAAGATGAACCTTTTTCATCCCAAACCAAAGAAAAGTTAATTAAGTGAGTTCATTCTTTTCTTCTTCTTCTTTTTAAGTATCTTTAATTATTTCTTTTCTGCATGCCCAGTTTAACATGTTTAGTACATCAAGCAAACCTCTTTAAGTGTTTTAGACCATCTCGTATCATTCCATGGGCGATTTGATTAATATGGCTGCCATTCTGCAAACACGTAGATCTCATACTACAACCTCATACATTGGAACACAGAACTAGGGTCCAGTCAGTGGCCAATCCAGAAACTAACAAACTAACTCTATTTAGCATCATATAAGAGAGGCTAATAAACATATATATGCTGATTATTATTACAGTCCTGACTCATGAAAATTGTAATCAAACATTAGATATATGACTATTAAACTCTATTCCAAATATATAACCTTTAAAATTCACAGAAATGTGAAAAGACAAAGGCCAACTAATGTCTAGGCAGCAGAGGAATGCTCTATTAGGAGCTGATATGTTCCTTCCTAATTTGGGAAAAAAGCAGGAAAAGCTCTCCACAGCCTTCAAGAAACCTATAAGCTTGAAAAGATTTCACTAGTTACTTCAACGTCTTCCAGATCTAACATCCAAGAGTAGTTTTGTTTGGTGTGGTTTACAGCAACAGCAGCAAATTATGGACAGAAGTATCAGCAGACAAAGAACAAGAGCTCATACGTCTGAAGCCACCAACTACATAAGCCGACTACCAGATGTAATTCTAGTCTATATACTTTCATTCCTCCCTTTAAAAGACTGCATCAAAATAAGTGCCCTATCCAAAAGATGGAAGTACCTTTGGACAAAGACTTCTCGATTAAATATAAACGAAATAGAGATCATTGCTAAGCTAGTGAGAAGCAATTTCTACTGCACCATCTGTGAGGACATTTGGACTTCTTCTACTACTTGTTGCCAGAAGCATTTGCTTAAGGTAGCAAGGAGGATGTTTGCAGATGTTGTAGACCGAACTCTCCTACTACACTCAGGCTGCACCCTGGACAAATTCCAATTGTCTTTCCTTTATGATGTCTATGATGGATTGACGAAAAAGGTTGATATCTGGGTTAGGTATGCTTGGGCATCCAACATCAAAGATATGGAGTTGAGCTTCTTTAATCCAGGTCTGTTGGAATACTTCGATGAGAGGGTACCTGTTCGCGTAGGTGTCAACCTTAATTTACTATATGAACTGCCTCATAACTGTTTGGTATCAAAGATTCTAAGCAGTTTGAACATGAACTGCTGCAAGCTAAGAGCATCTGCTTTAAAAGTTTTTCCTTCTCTTCGAAGGATATTCCTAAAGCAAGTTGTCATCCTTGATTCTTCAGTTAGAGTTCTGGCATCAAAATTTCCTCTTCTAGAAGATCTGAGCCTGGAAAATTGTGTCATCTCCATACAATTTTTTGTATGTGATGAAGACTTGATGATTAAAAGACTTTATGTGACCAACTGCAAGCCCAACGAGATCCCCACCTTCGAGATTAACATATCAACTCCGCACCTAGTACTACTGGTGTTACATGGAGTCTATGTCAAATTGACTTCTATGAGGAAAGTGACACAACTGGTTGACGTCACAATCGACATCAGATATTTGTTTGTCAGCGAAGAACGAGCAGATCTTACTTCATTGCTGAGTGGATCACGCCACTCCCAGAATGTGACATTAACATCATGGTGCATTCAGGTAGCTTTTCTCTATTCCTCTTGCTTGCAAATTTTGAGCCAAATACACTCATAGTCATATATCAGTCTGTGGTCATCAGGCTCTGCCTGCAGATGAAAATCTGACAGATCAAGCGAGATTCCGACTTCAAGAGGTGGTGCAACTAACTTTAGCGCTGTGCTTAGTAAAGCACGATCTTCCAAGGGTGGCCTGCCTCCTAAGGAGCTGTCCAAATCTGAAACAGCTGACTCTAACATTGCAAGGAAATGTTAGGGCATATGACATGGTATCAGAAGAAAGAATCTTACAAGGAAATATTATGATGTTTTCTGCTCATCTATCAGGAGCATCTAACATGTGATCTTACTGTTTTCTTTAGGGTAATTTCTTCCGTAATGGTGCTCCAGACATTTCAGACTGTGATCCAGAGCACTACTTTCAATCTGAATGTTTGCCATTCCCTTGTCTGGAAAACAGTCTCAAGAAAATTACAGTTAATGGGTTTGCTGGAAGAAAAAATGAGATGAACATTGTCCGTTTTCTGCTGAGAAACGCAAGAGTCTTGGAGGAAATTTCCATCTTTTATGAAGACGCGGAGGAGTATTATAGAGGAGCAATGGGACTGTGGAGGCAAAATGGGCGATTCCATCAAATATTTCGTGAGCTGCTAAGGTGTCAGAGGGTATCGGCTCAAGCTGAGGTGATATTTTCAAGCCCCCCAAGCGAATATGTTAATTATGAAGGGTCCTACTATCTGGTTCAGTAGTTATGTCTATGCTGTTCCTAAGTTCTCCCTTTCACATCGTCCTGCTGAGGAAGGCATATGGTTTATATCGCAGATCTCTTATGTTTGGTACCAACTTGTTTGCAGTACTTATAAATAAATACCGCTCATGTGCTTATGATGTCCAATTGTGACAAAATGACGTGTGGCCTTTTATCAATCTATTCTTGTTAGCTCTATTGAATATCCTCAGCTATTATCAGGAGTAAACCAAGCCTCTTGCTACCAAGGACCCAATTCATCTTGAGGTAGCTTGACTTCTGGCAAGTATTTAACATCCACCTTGGGCCAAACAAAAGATATGTACATGCTACAAGCGCACCTACTCAGTCCAGCAGTACAAATCTTGTTTTATTTTTACAGGGACGGAACACCTAGCAAACCATCTAATAAAAAAGCATATAAAAATCAACTCGACTGCCCCTGCAACATATTTTCAGCACCCCTGTGCCTTGTGTTTCTACATTATGAACACCGTTACTATAGTTGAGAATGAGTAGTTCTAGTCTAGATGGAATCCATGAAGTGAATATGACATGACAGATTAAAAAGAATCCCATAAAACCATATCACATTTAGAGTCCCACATATAGCCAATGCAATTCAAACATCAAAGACGTGATTAACTGTAACATTGCAAATTCAAGAATGCAGCACGTACCAACAACAATAAGTGAGCAGGCTTCTTTGCCTCCGGTGCAAAAGAGTAAGAGGATCCAGCTTCACGTGATTGATGAGAAAGCGCTCCTGGTTTCCATATCAACAGAAAGCAGGTGTATTCCAGAACAAGTAGCGAAAATCCAGCCCATGGTGGCGCCAGCGCCTCAAATAGAGATGTCCCATCCAGTAGAGAAATTGAAACTGGGCTCAGGTTGGAATGAGAGAGAAAGCTAAGAACCCTGAATAAAAAGCAAGAGAAAAGAAAAAAATGGATGGAAATTGTCAGGTTGGATCTCAAATTGGACCCAAGATCTTCTATGGAACTAACCATACAGGCATCCATTTGTATTGTAATCTTGGAAACATTTACAGCGTGTTCTGTGTCTTGGCTAAGAGTTTGTGCATAAGGAATTTGACATGTGAAGAAAACAATCAAGGATGTGACCTGATATGGAATGACATGACCAGAAACTAGAGAGAGATAAACTTATGCTCTCTCTCTCTCTCTCTCTCTCTCTCTCTCTCTCTAATTAAGCAACTTTGAGACTTATTGACCAGAAAGGATCGCACAAATCAATGGAAGAAAAAGTTGCGAATTGGTGCAGATAACCCCCATAGCAACATCCAGTTCAGCATCGTATATTATCAATATTCCTGGAAATCTCGGCTAAAGTCTTGAACTTTTCGAGGTTATTTTCACCCACAAACGGTGTGAACGCGGCAAAAACCAAAACCCAAAAAAAAAAAAAAAAAAGCAGCAAACTTTAACGATTTCGATCCATAAAAACGCACCGAAAATAGATTCGCGGAGAAAAACGCCATCCGGGTACCTCTCGGAAGAAGTTTCGCGGTCTGGAGCGAAGTTTCTGAAAGAAAGCGGAGGAGGGGCGACGATGGCGAAACGGCTTAGCTATTCCCGATGGGGGACCGCTTCACGGTTTTGCATTTTCTCGAACCGTGCTCCGCGACCGCAGATCGTCCTGGGACGATCCGCGCTTTTTCTTGGTGACTATCGTGGGAACGATTTTTGAGGCGTCCGATGATTCAAGCCAGCGGGAAATGGAAGGGAAATCGAAAGGCCAGAGGAATGCGTCCCGCCATGCTTTGCGCGCTTGCTTTTGCTTTGTCGCGGACGATTTCTCTACTACCAACGCCAAGACACTCAAAACAGAATGTGATCCTTTCATCGTCTTGTTGTTGTCTGATAATTGCCACCAGCTTCTCTTTACTGCAGATTTTTAATGCATAAAAAAGTGTACAATAAACGATATCGTTTTAGCCATCCGTTAGATAGCATGATGATTGAGCTTTAGTATCTCTTTGCCGATGAAACAAGTTTGAATCTTCTGATACTCGCAACTTAAGTAGAGTCCCAAGAGTAATTTACTGGGCCAATCCCCGAAAATTTACATCTAAATAATAGCTTGCAACGAGGTTCCATCAATACTATCAAGTATTGGAAAGTCATGTGATTTAGGGTGATATTCAGCAATTCCTCGCTGATTAAAAAATAATAATAATATTGTACAGTTGATGCATATGAACAAAATCGGGTGTTGGGTACAACTCCATTGCTACGATCTTTTCTACTTCCGCGGGTACTAATAAATCTTAAAAATTTATAGATCACTCACTCTTGGACTCCATCGCCTCTTGGAGCTAGGTATTTGAGCAATTTTCCATCGAGGAGCCCATTGAGACCTTCATCCTTGTTGTCTTCCTTCTGGGTCACGTCCGGACCGATTCGTTTCGATCTTCGTATCCTTCAGATAGACTATTGAAAGACCATGCATATTTCATTTGCAAATCCATGATATTTATCTCAATTAGTATGGATTCTTGCATATATCTAATTATCGTGAATTCAAGTTGTCGAGAATGCGGACGCCTTAAATTCTCGCGAGTCTAGTTGTATAAAAAAAAAAATTAAAATCAATTTGCGAAAGGAAAATACATTGCCCTGCTGTACATGATCAACAAGTTTGTAACCCCACAAAGGCTTCTCGTTGTCGCTAAACAGTACATCCTCCGTGAAGAGAACGTGGGGTGGTCCGGCGCTTGGTCGCGCGTGGCTCCTTAATGGGCCCTTACCTTGGGCCCAAGGAGACCGGCAACCTGCTTTACAGCCCAACCCAGGCCACCGCTCCCGGCAAAGCATCATTCGGCGAATTACCTGAAAATCCGGTAGAAAGGTAAAACTCCGGGCCAAGCATGCTAAGCCACTCCGGGTGCACAGATGAGAGCACCTCTCCTGCACCGTCGGATGAGGTGGGGTTCGCTTGGGCCCCACCTGATCTAGCGGCGAACGTACAGGTGGTCTCCATACGTACGGAGCATGCGAGTGCCCTTCCCCAGAGGAACTTAATGATTGTCGTCTATGGAAACTCTGGTCAAATGTCGCTTCCCTGCACGGTGCACGTGAATCTTTTCGAGTGGCAAACATGAGAATAAAATCTATTCCGTGTCCTTTTCTTTTCTTTTTGTTTATACGCTCAAAATAATTTTTTTTTTATTTTTTTTGGGTAATTTCCTCTCCTTCTCCTTTGAATCTCAGCATCCACAACTTTTCTTATTTTTTTAGTTCCAATATAATCACGATTATTTGGAGGGAAAATGCAATGAGATTCTTTTTTTCCCCAGCTCATGTGGTCACGTTAATAAAAGTAACAGGCATAAAGAATTTCATCATTTCTTATAATTAGATTGATTTCTTTATATATGCGATACATTATATTACGATTTTACAAATAGTTTTCTAAGAGTTTTGCAATTTACTTAAACTCGTTGTCATCTATTATTGTTGTGATCTTTTTTTTGGTGTAGCTTTAATTTATTTCCTTTTTCATATCTTTCGACCATGATATATTTTTTTTCCTGAGCTTTAGGTTAATTACTAAAGCGAGAAGGTCAAATGTGATTTACGAGTCAATTAACCTTTCTAGTACTTTTGACATAGAAGTCAAGGGAAAAAAAACTATAAAACCACTATTGAATCTATGATATACATAGGCTAGTAAAAATAATACTTTAAACGTGCTGCCTTTTGTGTCGTTCTTTATAGAAAAATTGTGAAATACATCATGTCCAGTACGTGGGATTGAAAACTAGCTACTTCTTATAAACTGACCATTTGCGGCTTCAACATCCACTTATGTTTCACTTTCATTCTAATCTTGTCGAATCTCCAATTCAATCTACAATCAATAAAATGAAAAAAAAATCGACCCACCTCCAGTCCTTCCCGACTTGCCTCCTAATTCTAAATTTCATCAAATCCCTTATAAAAAATGATCATTGACGTTTGGAAAGATCAAATGACTTATGGCCCCTAATTTGATGGTCGTTAAATAAGCAGTTTTAGATTCCGTACAGATTTCATTTAAAATTTCGAACCTACCCATTTGAACATGTTTCTCATTTTTTTGAACATAGAACATTCATTGCATACTTTGGAACCTACCCTATCACGATTTTTAGGGCCTAGCCAGGTTTTATCTGTACTATTAATTGGACAATCGTAGTGAATTATCGCATTTAATGATTACTACTTATTGTTATTATCCACTAACCATGATTTATATTTGGATATGCAAAAAGTATGAAATATTAACAAAGTAAAGGTCTTTGTTATAAATTGGAAGTTTAGACTAGTAGTCGATATTATACACTTATCATTGAACGTCATAGAATACCGTAGGATTGTGCAAAGACATGGATTAAGAAAGACACAAAAATATATTTCGAATTTCACTAACCTACTTGAACCTACTCATCGAAATAAGTCCCCCGAATTTTAGAACATGGAATGTACTTTGTATACTTTGAAATCTAAAATCGAATAATTGTTCACCGGTCCAACACTTCGGTTCTAGGTTTTACCTTGAAATCATGCTCACCCCTAATCACTATCAAGAGTACATCTGATTTTAATGCAATTCAGTCTTTATAAATACATTAAAATCGAAGTCTCGCCTGACTTTTCACTAGCGCATTGGTGGATTCAATATTTTTTTCTCCCCGTAACCAAGGACTACGACGGTTTAACCGCCCCCAATCCGTTACCCCCCCAGGAGCTGCCGGTCCGTTGACCTTCCCCGCTCCCCGTTCTTCCAAGAACCACAATTCCGGTCGCTTCTCCTCTCGCCCGGATAAACCTCAAAGCCGACCGAAAAACCAACTCCTCGCTCGCCACGCAGACGCAAAAACGACAGGCGTGCGGAATCACGTATTTACCCCTCACCTACAGTTACGGCAGTCTTCCCGGTTTCTCTCCGTGCCTTCTCGAGAGAGAGACTCCGTAAATTCCAGCCGTTTCGATCACCCGATTTGGCCACCCTAACCTCCTGGTCGTAAACCCCCGATTCAGAGCAGGCAAAGCGGGGCCAACCACGACGCAGATCCGGGCCCCAAATCGTGCGGGCACCGCCGCTAATTATTATACATGATGCCGTGAACGAGGACCGGTTTGACCGCCATCAACGCGAGGCGCGCCCACCTCGTCGAAATCATTTTTAAAATGCGAAGCAAGGGAGCGACCCTTTGCTTGCGGGAACCGAAAAGGCGAGCCTGCGGGGCAAATTTGGACGGACGAGCAGCGGCCGACCGGTCCCCTCCTTCCTTCGTCCTCTTCTAAATCAACACCCATTAATAATGTGTCCAGAGCTTAGGATATTATATCGAGGAGGGGCCCTTTTGGAATCTTCCCCCCACCCCGGCAAATCCTTTCTTTTGTTCCCGTTATATAAATCGTTTATTCTTTTTTCCTCTTCTCATTTCCCTCCATCCGCATGGCCGACCTAATCGCGGAGCATTATTAATGACATTCCCCCCGTCGGTGCGACCACGCAACTTCCTTCCATAGGTAACCAAAAGATAAGCGAAGATCGACGTGATGAATCTTCAACTACCGCCTTAATAAGGTCACGGAAGATTTTTTTTCCGTCCATATTTTACCCATTAAAATTTGACTTTTTCTTTTCTTTTCGAGCGAGCGAGGGAATGGACATGGCATGCCATGCTCGTGAAGAGCTCATATAATTAGACACGACCGAAAGATGAACCCTGCTTCGGACACCGGCGAATCCGCCTACCGTTACGAAGATCTACCATGATCTTGTTCTCCTGTTCCGCGCGAGTGTGGTTCATGCTGGTGGCGCTCAATGATTGTTCAAAGGGCATCGTGATGCGGGGTGGAACGCACCCCCATGATGGGGACTCCATGCCAATCCCGCGAATCATGACATGAAGCTAAACACCAAACTCACGTTTCGCCCCAACCCATAATAATCCTCCCCACCAACAAAACATCCCAATCCCACCACCTCCATCTAATGGGAAGGGGCATTTAGGCGATTCCAAAAACGCAGAGCACAGAATGACTCGAGAACCCTAAATCAAAAGATCACCAAACAAGGGCAAAACCGTCATTTCCAACCCAACCAACTTATCTTTTTTTTCCCTATTACATAGTCTTTCCAAATATCACTTGCGCTCTCTCTCTCTCTCTCTCTCTCTCGCCCTTAAACCCCTTCCAACCTCTCCCTCTTCTCCGATCTTCGCCATGCGTTTCTCGAACCCCCTCCAGTCCGCGCTCCTCTCCCTCTCGGCATGCATCGTCCTCGTCGTCCTCTCCTCCGTCTCCCCTCCGGCCCTCTCCCTCTCCTCCATCCACGACCTCCTCCGCTCCCGGGGCCTGCCGGCCGGCCTCCTCCCCCGCGAGATCAAGTCCTACACCCTCTCCGACGACGGCCGGCTGGAGGTGCTCCTCGACGGGCCCTGCCTGACCAAGTTCGAGAACCGCGTCTTCTTTGACAGCGTCGTCAAGGCCAACCTCACCTACGGGAGCCTCATCGGGGTGGTGGGCCTGTCCCAGGAGGAGCTCTTCCTGTGGCTCCCCGTGAAGGACATCATCGTCGACGACCCCAGCTCCGGCCTCATTCTCTTCGACATTGGGGTCGCTCACAAGCAGCTCTCCCTCTCGCTCTTCGAAGATCCGCCCGACTGTAAGCCCCAGCAAGGTAAAGATCACGGCCACCCCCCATCACTTCTTGAATATCCTTTCTTCTTTTTTTTTTTATCTCTTTTCTCATGTGCCTAAGTTTCATTTTCTGCTCTGTTCCGCGCTCTGTTTTTTTGTCCCTTCCCTGGGCTATGATCTGTCTCCAATGTCTTTCCAAAACGAAACCGTTTCGAGTCACTTTCCTTGAGGAAATCGCCGGCGGTACCACATTTTTAAGCAGTTGTATCGTACCTACAGCACATCAACACGAAGTTTTCCTTTTCACTTGTAAAATTTCTCTCGAGGAATGGATCCCGTGAGGGATGCGGACGTGCGTTACGGAATCTTTCCACCTGCTTCGTCACGGTTCGCTGAGGATCTTACTAGGCCGTTTTTCTTTTTGTTGTTTTTTCGCAGGTCTGCTGATGAGTCATGTGAGGAAGGAGAAAGGGTTCGAGGCTCGGAGATAGAGAATGTCCAAGGCTGTTCCAACTTTTGTCCTCTCCTGCTCCTCCTCCCTGCTCCTCCTCCTCCTCCTGTCTAATAATGAAGAATTTCCCCCGCATCATAATAGCAAATATATAATATTAAATATATATATATATATATGTGAGTAAATGTCATTAGAATTTAGGTTGCCGGTAGCTTGGTCATAATTAGGGATTGTAATTAAAGATGTGAATTTGGAATCCAAGATTTAGCGATGAAGAGACTTTTGGAAAGAGAGCTTTTTCTTTTGATTTTTTTTTTTTTGGCTTTTGGTTTGCTTCGCTTCGTTCTGTTCTGTGGGTTCAATGCCCCTTTGCCTCTTAATCCCATTCGCGAAGGAAGAGATTAGCAAGAACCAAAGCAAAGCATCTCCACACTCTCATCTCTTTCGTTGCACATTTCGATTCTAATCTATCTCTAGCTTCTTCTCTTTCTTGAGGTGGAAGGAAAAAAAGGAAGTCGGGGAGGGGTGGAGGATTTCAACATGAAAATAATGGGAAAAAGGACCTCACTTCACGGGCCAAACCCTAAATTTATGCTGTCGAGCAGACCCTTTTCCCATGATCGAATTAAAAAAAAAAAAAAAAAATTTCTTTTTTTGTTGATAATGTTTCTTTGGACATTGAATAAAATTCAGGGGATAGCATCTTCATAGTCACTCCTCCCTCCGTAGGAGGGGGCAGCACTTTATGTCAACGCGGGAAATGTGGGCCCAATTGAGGCTCGAGTGGGCCCCTCCCTTCCCCTCTCTCTCTCCCTCTCTTCTTGTGGAGAGAGATTGGCCCGCGAGAGCATTCGAAGTGGTGGGGTTCGTACTCTCTCTCACTCTCTCCCTCTCTATTCATGCGCTCGCCCTTTTGTTGTTTTCGCCTTTAATTATCATGGCTTGGCACTATCGTGGAACGGACTTTATGTTACGGTCGCAGCATATATGGTGGTGGGTCTCCATTTTTTTTTTTTACCCATTCGGCTTATGTCTAGGTTGGACCATAGTGGGGCCAATAATTTCCTCGGATCCACCCCTTAGGACATTGGGGTAAAAGATAAATTGCTCTTAGTAAAAGTGAAAGAAAAATAAGGCGGTTTTTCCTCGGTGGCTAGTACTCTTTAGCGGGTTTTCGATCTCAACCTCGACCTCTCCGAGGGACGTGACCGGGGGAGTGGATCCCCACACGTCGTTTTCTGTGGCTTTGCTCGATCGTCCCGCGTCGAAGTGTCCGTGCTTTAGATGATTCGAGGATTAAAGATTGGTGATTTTAAGGAGGAGCCCTAAAGCGTTAGGACTCGATTCGGTCCCTCGCCAATCCCGAAATCGGTTGGGTGTAGTCGGATTTCTAAAGTTTAGGGCTGAGGAACGTGACATTGGGAACGACAAAAGGGGGTGGCCAGCTTAATAGGCCGCTTTCGGCTTATCCCTCGATCATTAGCGGTCTTCGAGAATGATGGGGCATTTTCCTTTTTCCCCCCGAGTCAAATTTATTAATCAACAAAACATTCGTTAGGAGACAGTGGCTGGTGCCGTTCACATCAATGATGATCGATTGGTCACGAATTACGAAGTGCTAAATCAAGCATTTCTTATGGAGGGGGCCCCTTGCAAGAATGGAGAATTCTGAAGTCCCCTTTCGTAAAGATTGGATAGTGATATTTTGCCGGGGGGTTTTTGAATTTCGGTGGCAAAGCAAATGGGGAGGAAAAAGGAGAAGTGCTTTGTTATTTGAAGTCCAAGATTGGCGCTCGAGACTTGGCAAATTTAGAAAATCAAAATTTCGATGCTAAATTTTGCTCTTTTGGGAATGTTTTCATTTCTGGATAATTTAAGCTCCCGGAGATAAATTGTGTTTCTGACGGATTTATCTTTACCTGTTTTGATTTTCTGAAATAATTCTGAAGGAACGTTCGAATGCATATAGGCCTGTGGCTTTTGCTAACGGTGGCTAAGAGCCTGTTTGTTAACTTGCCAAACAGTGTTTATTTCTATTCTTTTGTTTTTGGGAGTAATTTTGGAACAGAATTGCGTTTGGTAAAACTTTTATTCCCGAGAACAGATTTGGAGTAGAATTAAGAATAAAAAAAAAGTTGATTTTTATTCCCGGAACCAATTCTAGAATCAAGCACATATTTTCTCTTGTTCTTATCTTTTCTCTTGTTCATCTTTTCTTCTTCTTCTTCTTCTTCATATGTTGCCATTGCCACGGTTGTCGTTTGCTGTCGTCCATCGGCGCTGGTCGTCGGCAACTAGTCCGGCGACCTCGCCGGAGGCTCACCAGGCTAGGGCGAGGTCCGGTGAGCTCGTCGGTGGCCAAGCGGGCCTCCCTTGACCACCGGCGAGGCTCGCCCAGCCACCGGCGGGGCTTGACCTCTCTAGATCTGGGCTTGGTCGCTCGCCCAACAATGGCTCAGCTGAGCCTCGCCCAACTGCCGGTGAGGCTGGGCCGACAAGGGCCAGTTGCCGGTCATCCCAAGGTCAGCGACTGGCGACTTGAATGAAGAAGAATAAGAAAAGAAATGAAAAAAAAAAAAAAGTAATAAAATTATTTGAAAATTAAAAGAAAATGATTTGGAGTATAAATTTTGAGCGCAGTACTAAACGCAATTCTATTTCGGGAATTGAAATTTTTGATAGTTACAAAATGACTTAAAATGCTTAGAAATTGTTCCCGGGAACAGAATAAAAAATAATCATTTTTAATCAAAAATTGTTTTCGGAAACAGAAGTGTTACCAAACGCGTCATAACTAACCAAATTCAAATCTTATGTTTATAACTCTACAACCGTCTGTTCGAAATCAAAACAATATGTCTATTCGTGTAATACTTTTTCAGAGTTATGCTAACGGTGGCCAACTAACCAAATTTGAAATGTTACGTTTGCTTTATTCGGAGATATGAAAAGAATTATGTCATATAAGAATTTTTTTTGTGGTATTTATTATTCCCGAAAGTGTATTCCTGAAACACTGTACTTACAGTTGAGAAGAATCAAACACTTTCTAAGGATGATGTCTGTTCACGGGCAGAACAGCGGATCCTTTATTTCTTGGTTTTTCTTCTTGGAATCAAATTCTCGAACGCAAAATTTTCACCCACAGATTGTGTCTTCTGGTCTTTGGCCTGGACTCTCTCCACTTCCCCAGAAACGCAAAGACGCAGGCGAAAAGCTACGTTGGCTTGTCCTTTGGTGCTTGCAGGCTTGTGGAATGTCATTTTCTCGCGTCAGTTTCTAAGTGTCACGTTCTAAGTTGAAAAATAGTATGAAAAAAAATTTACATTCAGAACATGCAAGGGGATTACGAATTTCAATCGAGGGTTTGGCCTGATTATGAACTTACGGAGGTTGCTTTTGTTTGTCGTAGCATACCGTAAGTTGCACGGGCGTGTTTATTTGGGTAAAGTTATATTATGTGTTTTACCACAAATTATTTTGTCACATGAAATAACCTTTCTTCGAAAAAAGTGATATTTTTTTGTTCTTGGGTCCATAACTTTTTAGTCGGTCTTTTGAGTGGCATGATTTTTTAAAAACAATGAATCTTACGTGAAATGTGGCGTTTTCTAAAGAGAGTTAGGTCCAAAGTAAAAGAATGATCAAAGTGACAAGGCAAACTAGCCCTAAAATGATGCCACTGTCAAAGATGAATTAAGGAAGGATATGGTGGTGCAAAGAACAGCTAGAGGAGTAGCTGAGCACACAGGCAAAGCTGACATGTCAACTGCCAATCGACAACGCTTTCGTCTCGTTAGAATATTTAAATAATAAAGTACGCATTCATCTAATAGCATAAGTTTTTAGAATGATTAGCAATGGTTCCATAAAATTTCATATGATATTAGAATTGAATGTGCCGAGTTTGAATATTTTTAGGCCTCATTTGCCTCTCAAATCAAATTTTTATGCTTAGTACTAGACAATAAATTAGACTAAGCATAAAGAGAAGGACAATGGTCTCGCAAAATTCCACACATCTTCTAGCCAAGCATGCAGGGCACGCTACGTGAATTTAAAGCTCAGTAAAAGGGCGAAAAGCCAAAAGAAGCATATTATATGTATGGTGAAATTTCCATATGGCGACGAACACTAAGGCTGCGTTTGGTAACGTTTCTGTTAAAAAATTGTTCATGAGAACAAAAATAGAAAAAATTATTTTTTGGAATTTTCCCTAAGTCAGAGTCATAGGAATTGTTATTAGAGACAACCTAAAAGCTTGTTATTATATATTTATATAGATATTTTGAACCAAGAGGGGCGATAGAATTAAAAAATTCGACCAACTCTATTGCCGATATGTATCTAGAACAAACCTGACTTGTTATTTTCTTGGTAAATTATTAAATAACGTAAAAATGAAGAGATACAAATAAAAAGATTTTAAAAAATCAATCAAAACATGACATGGCATGCCAAAGGAGATATGGTGTCTAACTCATGTTAAGTATTTTGACAAGAGGCACGTCTCAATTATCTTATAGTAACTAAGCGACAACTGCTTCATTTAAATTTAGACACCCAAATCATGTTTGGTTTTCTTTCATTCCATAGAACTCATCCAGAAAGTGCACGAGTGACCTGTTAAAAAATAACTGATCAAAGGGATAAAAGAATCGGTTAATACTATAAATAATCATCCGATATACCCCTGCCACGTTTGCTGAAAAATTACTATTTACATCATTAAATATATATATATATATATATATATATATATCAAATTGGTACAATCATGTTACATTTACTTAAAACTAATTTTATTGTTATAAAAAATCTAAAAATAGTGCACCCATGCAACATTTACCCTAAACTAATACATTCATGTCACATTTACCTTGAATTAATTTTCAGAATAGTCACAAGTGTACATATGTAATGGTTTGAGATTTTTTGTAACACGAAGATTAGTTTGAGGTAAATGCGACATATATGTACCAATTTAAGTTAAATGTGGCATATATCTATATATATATAACAATTTGAGATTTTTTTCGACACAAAAATTAGTTTTGGTATATATGCCATGTATGTATTAATATGATATTTTTTATAATACATAAATTAGTTTAGGATGTGGGACTAGTGTATCTATTTTGGGATTTTTAAAGGAATCGCTTTCTATCCAATTAGAATTTTTTAAGAATTTTATAAGTTACGTTTGATAGTCAAGATTTGAATTTGAATGAGAATCTTTATCCAATGGTTGGCAACATCCTTTGAACTAGATAAACTTGGTTATGCCCGAACAATGTGCTCGGTAAAAGAATCCAAGTGGAGGGATGGGATAAAGCCAGATTTGATTAATTTTTTTTTTAAAAATAGCAAACTCTATTATCTTCTAGCGATAGAGTGATGTAGTGACCGACTATGAATTGTTTCCTGCTCTCCAATTAATTCACCAAATCGTCAATTGTTTGGCAACTCGTCCATGTTCTTATCAAACAGTAGCGATTTTAAACCTTAACATGGTTCGATAATCCAAAATGGAGAACCCATTGAAACTGGCCTTCTCATTGGAATGACCCCTCCTCCTTCCAAATGGTCGTCGTGATTATTCACATCGTCAATTTCCTTTGACAATCTGTTGTTGTTAGTTTCCTTTGATTGATTAAACCTCATCCTCTGCTCCTCCTGCCTTGCTGATTCCGCCACTGCCAACGAGAGCCTGCACCGCCTGATCGAGCGGAGTGAGTGAGGGAGGGATGGGCCCAGTGATTGACGGTGGCTCATCCTGGTTAGCCAATAGGAAAGTTAGAGGATTTTCATTTTTTAAAATATATTATCTATCACATCTCAAATTACTTAAAACATATTATAAAAAAAATTAAGAAATGATTACGTAATAATATTTAATATATTAGATAATATATTATAGATCACAAATAATTATAAATTATTACGAGACTTATTTTTTCAAGAATTTGTGATTCATAATAAACTATTATTCTCATAATATCCTAATAAAGTTTTTCAAATTCAAAAGAGATTTTTAATCCCACTTTATTCAATCCCATCTTAATCTAAACACAACGCAAGATAACGACTTACATCCGTCCTCCTATTCAACTACTTCAACCATTTTCCTACTGTGGCTACGACACCTTCCACATATCTGGTCCTTCTATTCGGCCTCTTAAGAGAAAGTAGAGAGATTATCGAAAAACAAAAAGGAAATCCGAAACTCATGATTCCAAGAGATCTTGCCATCCAACGTACCTTTATCAACAAAAGTAATGCTTTGATGAAGGGGGAATGTAAGAAATAGATCAGACTTGATTAGATTTGATTATTGCGGGAAACAAGGAGACTATTGCTAAACAGCATATTTACACAAGTCACGAAATATTTGCAAATCCCTTTAATCTTTTTTTCCGCGAAGTTTCCGGCGTTTCGAAAAAATCTAAAAAAGTTAAATTCACTGCAATGGCATCCGAAACGAACGGACGGCTGGATCTTGCTCGGCTTGGGTCTTTAAACCGAAGAAGAATCCAGCCTCCTTCATATTTCATTTTCTAGCTTCGGTGCTAAGCAATCGGCGAGCGATAACAGGGACGTCCGTGGCGCGAAGCGGAAACCGCCACCACTCGATCTCCCCCCTTCTCCGATCGCTTCTCTCTTCTCCCCGCTCCGTCCGGTCCGACGCCATGGGAGGCGGCGCAGCGATGAGGTCCGCGGCGGCGAAGGTCGCGGGGATCGGCGGCGCGCTCCGCAGGGCCCCCACGGCCCCCGCGGCGCCGCAGTCCGTCCGGAGCGGCTCCGGCTCCGGCGCCGGCTGGGCGCCCGCCATCGTGTCGGCGAAGGGCGACGAGGTCGCCGCCGCGGCGGCGGGCGACGCCACCCACGGGACGGCGGCGCAGATGGCGGCGTGGGAGGTGGACGATTGGGATTTCGGGGGGTTTGAGGAGAAACCGGTGGGCCAGCCGATGGGTAGGGTTGTGTTCGGGGGCGTGCCAAGCTTTGAGGAGGCCAAGGCGGCGACTGCTGATTTGAAGGATGCTATTGACAAGTACGTTTGGATTTGAATCTGAAAATTCGGTATTTTATGTGGCGTGTCTTGACTGTTACTTGCTACCGCTGGTGTGTAATTCCATCGTTTATGTGTCCGTGGATTTGGGATTTGGGTTTCTGCATCGTTTGTGCTGTGTTGTTGTGCTTGTTCTGTCGGATTAACTGCTAAGAAGGATATCCTACATATGTAATAGGCTCACTACGAGTGTTGGTTTGAGAGGAAGTTCTGATCTTTCTTCTGAAAAATGGTGTTTTGTAATTAATCCGGAGTTTGGGTTCGATCACAGAAGCTGATAGCTGTGAATGGCTTTGTGAGAATAGACATTCTGTGTCCGAATTTCTGTGAAGAAAATCGTAGTGGTGATTCTCGATCATCATAAGAAAACCTACCCCCTTATTGGGGGAGAGAACCAAAAGAGAACTGTGTAGTTACTAGTTACCATATTTTGTGGCGATCTCGGATGGTATGTATTTCTTTCTGCCTTCACTTGTTTTAAACTGTTGCTTCTGGTTGTCAAAGATTGTCTCCTCATTTATTTGAGTGATTACCAAGTTGGTAGAGGTAATGAAGCACCGTATACATTGCCACTGCCGCCGATTATGCAGGTCTATTGGCTAGATGACTCCTAATGGTATCTGAAGTGCTCGAACTCCTAGTTTGATTATCAGTTGCAAATTATCATTTTCCTCGTGGAGAGGCAGATTCAATTAAATGGCAAATGAATTTTGTGGGATTATTGTTCTGTTTTCCTCACAGCGTTCGCCTTTCCTTTTTCTATCTAGCATATTTTGTGGAGGTTAGATGGAAACTTCTATTGGAATCTATTATGGTTCGTGCATTTTCAGTCCATCGTAAGTCATTCTTGAAAACCATGAAATGCATGTTTTGTTTGAGCTGTTCTACCTACTCATTGTACATTGAGTTTATCATCTTGTTTTGGAGTGGGTGCATATTCGATATTCTGGGTGACTCTTGCCCTAAATTTACAACCTTCATTTATTTCGAGTGCTTGAGGTTCTTTAGGGGAGGGGTTCATAAATGATGAGTTAAAACAATACTCCACTTTTCAGGGAAGTTTGAAAACTTTTCACTTTGTTCTGGTGGATATACTTTCCATGCTCAATTGGAATGACATTAGTTTATAGAAAGATAGTCGTTTACATTTGTGTCTGTTGTTTTATTGATTGTCATTTTAGACATGATTATGATCTTTGGGTGGTTGACACATATTGATGATGGTTTCTGGGCTGAAGACAAGCTTCATTTGTCCGGGGAAATAAAAGCGTGGCTTCTGATGGGGGTCACCTTTTTTCTTATTTGTGCTTTTCTCTACAATCATGTTCTGCTTCTTTTCTGTCTCTCTATATTCCTCCTGTTTGATGGAATGGTCTTTGTCTGCCACCTTCACTTCTTCCTTGGATCTTATGCTTTTGGTAATCTAGGGTATATTTGTCATCCACAAACATCACTAGGTGGGAAGGTCAACTTCCGGCAGACCAGGCCTCTGGTCTGCCTGTGCTCGTAAATTCTGTCGAGACCCAATCTTCAGTTATTGGTGAGGCTCTTGCAACTTTTCCAGTACCCAATCATGCTGTCGAGGCTTTTAAACTGCTCACTCAAAGTCCTGAGGCTCAGGTACTTACCCTCCTCAAGAACAAATGCGTAAGGTCGTTTGTAAAAGTAATATGTGGTGTAGCTATCTGATAAACAAAAGCAGCATTACTGCTATGTCATTTCACTATTAGAGAAATCACGTGAGTTCCTTTTCTTTACTTTTGTGTTCCAGACTGTTGTTGCTTCAATTGCTAGTGATCAAAAAGTCTGGGATGCTTTTTTGAATAATAAGGCTCTCCAGGACTTCCTCCAATCACAGAACTCCAGTAAGGACATCCATTACCTCCTTTTGCACTATGATCCGGCTTTTACGTATCCCCGCCTTATGTGGGAATGAATCTCTTACGTTTGGATTATTGCCTCAAAATATATTCCTGGTGCCATAAGCAGGTATTCAATTCCCACATATGGAGCCAAAAGTGGAGGAATCTGCTGATCATGCTTTTTCTGATGATTGGAAATCACCAAGGGTGGATGAAGAGACTTCTGAAGGTGGCCACAAAAATGGATTCATGTCCTTCTTGCAGAACATCAAGCTTAGGGTGGAGCAGATGGTTAGCAACATATCCAGCTTCCTTGCTGACATCTTCACTCCCCCATCTGTGGAGAAGATGTCTTCGAACTCAGATGGAAATGCTGGACTGGCTGTTGGAGCGTCTTTCATGGGGTTGGCTCTGCTGACTCTTCTCGTTGTCCTTATAAGGCGAGGCTAAACTCATGAAAATTTGTCGAAGTTACAAAAGCTCTAGTTTGCGACGTATGATTGACTATAGTCTGGGAAAAATGTTATGTTTTATGGGATGATGATGGAAAGATCGATGTTTTGCGTGCCGCGCATTAAATAAGAATGTACAGTTTGCATTGCACTCATGGTTTATGGACCAATTATTTGACGGTATATACTTTTATTGGCTCCGGGCCTCTATCAGTTAGTCCGCTTCCGTAGCAGGTTCTAATAACTACTGCATGTGGAGACTCTCTCCTTCCTTCCATCGGATGTCCCGCTTGGTATTTTCTTGCCAACTTGAGGAACTACTACATGTCGAGTCTCTCTCCTTCTAGGAAAGTGGGTTAGCTAACCTGAGTAACTACAGATTCAGTATTGTGTGGCTCGGAGGGTATTTACAGATGTGGACAAGATTGTGCAACGATCTTCCATTTTCTCATATTCTTTGCCTTCTGGTAGCAACAATCCATGACATGCTGGGGGTTATACTGCAATTCGGCATTTACCAAGACATAGGCAAGAAGAAAGAACGCGGGCTACACCTAGCGCTCGGCCTTGCAAAAATCGGTAGCATCATAGTATTTGGTTTTACAAAGAATAAAGCAATTGATCGACTCCGTTGTATTTCCATCTAGACTTTGTATCTTGAATATCACCATAATACAAGATCCGGGTTTTGCTATAGTAATCTATTCTCAAGGAGCTACAAAATTTGAAGCAACCTTTTGAAGCTTGCAATATTGGAGAGCAACAGGATGACGTACAGCCTTCTTGAATATGGTAAAAAAGTTTTGCTGCTTCATGCTCTGCTCTGCTGAGTTATTGCATCGGCCTTGTGGACTAGGAAGGCATGGTCAGTCTAAAAGTCGTTATTAATGTACAAGATGTCTTCTTTTTCTAGATGCATCTTCCCTTTGTCTCTTCCATCATTTACTTGAGATCTGTCTGGTTGGCCTCTCTGCAAAGACAACAGCAATACATATTCTTCAATGTAAGGCAAAAAATGACAATGACAGAAGAAGGGGAAAGAGAAAAGAAAGATGTTTTCACCTTCTTCAATACAAATGACAAGTATAGATAGGCTACTTCCCACTCATCTGGGGATAGCGTGCCTGAGTAGGAATGAAAAGATATTAGATAGTTCCACAGCTAATTGGGGGACGCCACATGGTCCACACCCGAAATTGCAGTTATCCACAATGAAAACAAGAAAAAGTAAATCATGCAAATACTGATTGGTACAAGCAGATTCTTTTCCCGCAATTTTTACATTAGAAGGGGCTCCTACATGTTCAGCAGTACCACCTTTGAATACTCCACTGCTATGAAAAAATGCGCATGATATTTACAACACAAAGATTATATGAGGCGGAAAAGTGTGCTTCCTCCTTTGGATGGTTCCTAGTTTGTAGTGAATGCAAGAAGTCAAAAAACCAAAAGTGCTTCCTACTTATGGCTCATGGCTTTTAGTTTAAAAGTATCTTAATTTTATGAATGATGAAAATATTAAATGACCTTCGCTAACTAAGTGTCTAAGGATTCGAGATACTTACTTATGAAATAGAACTTAATCCCAATTAACAAAATCTACAAGCTACAAAGAAAACCAAAAAGTACAGCCACAAACAGCCAAACTGCAGTCACCCCAAGTGGGCATCACATCAGACAAAAAAGGAAACTTACTTTGGTCTTGATTACCATCCCCCAAGGCTCCAAGCCTCCGCATCAATTCCACATATTCTGGCTTCTTCAAATATTCGTGTACAAATTCATGTGAGTTCTTCACGAAAACTAGGTCCAACTCATACTGCCGAAGATGGAAAAAGAACTTAGTGTGGACGGCAGGCTGCAGTTTCTTGCTCACACACTATGAGAGAACTCCAGAAGTAGTAACTGGACTGCTGGAAACAATTACCTCTTCTGCCAAAGCTTTGAAGACATGGAAGGGAACAATCCATTCAGGGCAATCGACAGCATCCTGAAAGAATATATACTTGCAAAATCAGCTATCATTGCAAGACGCATACATTTTCTTAAGTGGAAAACAACATACATACTAGATTGATTAATCAAAAAGGGAAAAGGGAGATGAAAGAAGGATAATTGGGCAACTACAATGGCTTCTTGGAGTGGCTAACTCAGTGTACACAGCTCAAACAACAGCGAGAAAAAGAGTAGAAACTGGTACCTCTAGGTGAAACTTGTACTTGATCCCAAAGGGGTTTGATGATTTAAATTTCTGTACACAAAAGCACATGTGAACTTTTTCATGACTTAATATCACAGTTGTAAAGGTGTCAACAGTGATGGAGCATTCACCTTCTCAGAGAATTCTTCATCAAAATGTATCCAGTAGACACTGTTGCCGAAATCAAGCTCATTCGCTGGAAATTATATTGAATTTAGCAAAAGTCGAGGGTTGAACATGACCGCATCATTCCTTAGTTTTACTGGGAAAGAACAGGCCTTATCGGCATGTAATTGCAATAGACCAATTAGAATAACAATACCTTCTCTAAGCTTTTTTATTATCACATTTGCATCTGGCATTGTTCCAATGAATATGCCTCCGGGACGAAGTAAAGCTGACACGTTGGCTAAAGCTCGACGAGCCCGTGCTTCAGTTGACCAGGAGTAATGCATAGCAAACTGCAATATATAAATTATTAAAAGTTCACTCATTGGCGAAGTCACATAAAGGCAAACGCACACCACATAAGGCCCATGCACTGTAAAGTTTGATAGATGAGGATTTTATTGTCATGTGGCAACTGTGACAAAAGAAAGCAGTCTTGGATTGTACGAGAAAGGCACAAACATAGTCAGCATAATATAAAATGACCAAATTTTACTTAAGGATCAGTTGTAATCTCCAGCAAACGGCATGAATCCCATCTTTCAGAGGCCACGAGGAACACTCAACCAATCATGATATTGTGTGTGTGAGTTCGTAAGAAAAATAAGACCTTAAATTAGACATACTTACCTGGCAACTGCAAATGTCAAAAGGTGCATCAGCAGCCAAAACTTTGTCCAATCGAACCTATTATAGGCAGCGAAAATAGAGAGCTCTTATCAGTCCTCTAAGATTCTTGCAAGAATTGCATAATTCAATGACAATTCATTGCAATTCAATTCTATTCATAATGCCATCGAGATTTACCAATTTAGTTCAGTTTTTGACAAAATCTCGAATTGATGATATATGTAAAGTCTAATATCTTAACGAGACTTAAAAGTTAAAAACTTATTGAGATGTGATGCTGAGTTGGATTAAATAATGCGATGGACCAAAGAACTTAATCAAGGTCGAAAGATCATGCCACATGCATTAACCTCTTTAAACATGATGGGAAACTATATCCCCCTTCTCGAAATGAGAGTACTGCTAAGGTTGGCAAACCAAAGGAGAAAGAAGCTTCAAGAAAACTTCCCAGCTTCCTATTGTTTGCAGTGAAGGACCACCTAACTATGACCTTCCTCTGACAACTATGCTCACATTTACCTCAAAACAATCTCCACATATGAGACGTGCCGGAAATGTGAACTTCTTACGTCGCTGATGGTGGTCTGCATCACCATTATAACGGGTGCGGCAATCTTCTATCTGAAGATGTTTTACATGCAGTAAATTCTCTCACTATAATCATATCAGCTACGTACAAAAAGATTAAGAGAGTAAAATACAACAGCACAGAGAGATTGATCCTTACTGAGCCTTCAGCTATGTCTATCCCAACGTAATACCCAATTTTTGCTTTGTCCCATTTAATGAGATCGCCGCCCTAGTGATTAGGAGAAAAAAAAATTCTCAAAAGATGTCCAAGCAACTAAAAAGGAAATAAACTAATTTCTGAAAATGAACATAGACATATGAGAGCTGATAATCACCTTGCCACACGCAAGATCAAGAACTGCATCCCCACGTCGGGCATAGAGCTGAATTAATACACTTTTAATCTGCATAGCATAAGAGTTAAGACATTAGAGAGGGCTACAGTCATCTGCCATCTTCAAGAGCTAATGCATCTAGAAAACCAGAGTGCGTACCCAATTATTAAGTTTCTTCAAGTGAATAATGGGACTAGCTTCCCTCTCTTCAAGGGTCTGGTTCGTCCTCGCACTGTAATGGTCAGCGACTTTCCGGGCGAAAATCTTGGTGGTTTCATCTTCTAAAAACTGGGGATCACCTACAGTGACAACCCAAAGCAATCTATATGTCAGCATAGCAATGCCAGAGGAAACTGAAGTGCTGGATTCGGCAACCGAAACTCTTGCCACAGGTTCACTTTTCCATATACCCGCCAACACGAAAAAGCAAAACCTTCACAGATTCCCGGTACCAAAAGGGGCAAGCGATAATACAAACCACTCATTCCAGCTCCATCATCAATCACCAAACGGAGAAAAGCCGCAGCCACGGGGCTCAAAACCAAATGGGTCTCAATCGAAGAACTAGATCTTTCCCTCCAGAAGCACCCAACCCCCAATTCCGCGAATCCCAGGAGCGCAAAAAGAAAAAGCGCGACGAAACACAGGAAAAATCCAAAGCCAGGCCACAGCAAAGGAACTACCTTCAGGGTTGTACTTGAGTCTGGACTGAGGCGGGCCGAGAGACGTGGATGGAGACGGTTCTGGGTATCCTCTTTTCATCGCCCACGACAGCGCAGCGGCGAAAAGGATCGAGCCTGGGGGTTCTTTCGCGTTCGACTTTTCCGCAGGCGAAGGGGAACGGCCGGAGGAGCAAGAACAGGAGAAGGACGGCGGGGCGAGTTGGGTTCCTTGGGAGGAGCGGAAGGGACGACGACGGCGGCAGCGGCGGCGGCGGCGGCGATGATGGTGAATCGAACGGTGCCGGACGAGGAGACGGCGCTGCGAGAGGGGGAAAAGCGACGACGAATTGCCGGATGCGGCTCGACCCGGGGGGTGATTATAGCGCCGCATTGCAATGGTCGGTGGGGGGCTTTTTTATTTTTTTTGTTTTTTTATTTTTTTAACTGTTGCTCCTTTAACTCAGGATTCTCGATGTCCCGATTCAACAACTTTCATCCATCCGATTAACTCCACTTTTCGCATCCGGTCCGAAGCATCTCATAAGAGCCTAAGAGGTACAGAGCATTCGTAAATTTGGATCAGAATTTGTTCTAAAATTGCTTCGTTTGTACTATAGGACGTAGAAAAGGATAAAGTAAAAAAAACTTCTCTCTAATTAAGAGGAATAGGGTATGCAGAATGCATCCAGGTTTGGATCAAGTTATTAGACTATAGTTGAAAACCCATATTAGAAGTTTGCTTCTTGCTAGTTAGACACGTGCTTCGCATAATATTTAAAATTGACATGTCTAATCAGTACTCTTTGTTTCTAGACATTGTAATTATTTCAATCCGTTGCGTTTTTCTATAAGAGTCAGATTTGATTATTCTAATAGTACCATTTCGATCATATTCTCATTCAATTGATTTTTCAACATTATGTATAAATAAAATTTATTTAGAACCCTTTTTTTTTTGGTAAGCATTTTTGATGCCTTGGGATTGGTCATGATCATGACTTCATCTCTTGCAGGCCTCTGTACGTTTGTTTGTCCAATCTCGCATTGCATTTGAAGCTAAATTGCATTTGAAGCTAAAGTGCATCATGCTGGTTTACAATAATTGGGGGTTTACAATAATTAGGGGATGGATAATGTAGAAATATGGATCTCATTGGAAGAATTTTCAATAATTAGTTATGAACGCATTTAAAATGAACGATCCCAAGATAACATGATTTTACATTGACTCATTTCTTGTATTTTTTCACAAGATAACATTTTGCATTTTGGTTATCTTGAATGTAAGTACATATTAAGCTCATGAGATGTACGAGCAATTAAATGCTTTGATCAATGAGGAGCATAACACAAGGATGAAACTTCGTGTTTTTTTTGGATTCGACGTTACCGATTGCTTTCTTTATCTAGTTAGTCGTTAATGTTCATACTCACTTGGGATTTGGGCTGGGCTGGATAAGCAATTGCACACCCTTAGAGGGCCCAAACTTAGCTAGAGTAGGCCCATATTACATCTTGATTGGATGCTTCAAACATTCTCTTGAATTGCCATCATCTTGGTTCCCTATCTTTTTCCAGCGCAGACCTCATCATAGGTGAAGTATACAATTCATAATGATGCTAAGATTACGCTTCAATGAATACACAAGCAAGGATTGTCGGCTCATTAATTTGAGCTATGCAAATTTGAGAATGATTCAAAGACAATGTTAAAATGACATATTAACATCTAATATCGACATATGATATGATATCTTGACTCATGAGCATTGTATTAACCAACTGGATGCAAGGATATGCAACCGGCTTTCCTACCAAGCACCTGCTCTCTTGTATGCAACTTTATTGCCAAATCTCTAACCTGGGACGTAACTGAGTTGACAAGAGTTAGTCTGTTTTCTCAATTGACTACTAGTAAGAAGCTTGTATCTTTTTCAACAGCAAAGTGTAGATGTTCGTTTCATGAATGATTTGGTTGATGAACATAATCACAATTTACTTTACCAGGTGTCCTATAGGAAGGACACCGCTGTTTGTTGATGCATTAAGATGTTACTAGTAGAACGAATTTAGACAACGACGAGCGTGATGATCATTATCAACGTCTCAACTAACGTGCGGTAATTAATTTTGTGCGTTGTGCCCGCCTCCAAGGTAGCTGGAGAGTTGTCCACATAATTTCAGCGAAAGGCAATGAGATGATGTCTGTTCACACACGGCGAAGCAGTAAATGCATGACCTACCGCCACGTCAAAAGGGGAGGCCATTCTGAGATCGCCATTGATAAAACTTCCCTTCCTATTTTTAGTTGCTTCACCCACTTTATCATCGACAGTCTTGGTGAACATGACAGTGTGAGAAGCTCCACAGGTGAAGGGTCCGATACAGTTTCTTCATTCCAGAATCTCATTTGACTTGTGAGACAGACAGACAGGTCTAGCTAGATGGCTTTCAGCAAAGAGCACTGTCTTGCCCTTCTTCTTAACCACATCGTTGTTTGCTATGTCACGCTAGCACCGGTCTTCAGTGGTGGCGTTTGTGCTCAGATCCCGACGATGCAAAGGCCCTCAAATGGCCGCTCGGTCTCGGCTGTCTTTGCGTTTGGAGACTCGACGGTCGATACGGGTAACAATGACTACATAAAAACTCCCTCCAAGGGCAACGTCCCACCTTATGGGAAAGACTTCGTGAACCACATTCCAACAGGAAGGTTCAGCAATGGGAGGTTGATTCCTGATCTTATAGGTGAGGTTTTTCTCTCGATCTGAACGACTAAGATTGAAGAATGGTTACTTCAATTTGTGTGTTGTCTGTGGGAATATACTCTGTTACAGTGGCACACTACGGGGTTAAAGAACTTTTGCCGCCGTACTTAGACCCGGGGCTCAGCATGGAGGATCTGATGACCGGAGTTTGTTTCGCCTCCGCGGGCTCCGGATATGACCCTCTTACTGGTCAAGCGCGTGTAGGCAATTCTTCCACTTCAGTCGCTACTCATTTCCAATCGCGCTTGGCTACAAAGAACACTGAACCTTAGTCTCCACTAATCGCAATTGTTGTTTCTTTCGTGGTCCTCCTCTGTTCATGAATGTGCAGAATGTGATATCAATGGAGAAGCAACTGCAGTACTTCAAAGAGTACACGAAAACGCTTGGGATGGCAATCGGAAAGAACCGAACCAGAAACATCATCAATGGGGCCTTGTTTGTGATTAGCAGCGGCACCAACGACTTCATCGTCAATTACTATGGTCTTCCTTTCAGACGGCAAAGCTTCACTCCCCAAATGTACCAGCAGTTCATGTTGAATCATGTAAAAAATTTCACTCAGGTTGATTACTCAAAATCTTTTGGCTCTATACAAATTGCAGATATGATCCTGATGGTTTTGATGCTCAATTTTCGCTCTATATCACAACGTTCTTAGAGACAATCTTGCTTGGATAGTTAATTGTGGTTGTTGATAGTTTACAGAAACTGTCTAAGGAGGTACTTTACACGCCTCGAAGTCGATAATTCTGTTCACTCTATTCGTAATATTATTGTCTCGGAGTAGGGTAACTTTAGCCTGCTTAGACTCATGATCGGATGATGCTGTCAATGTAGACTTTGTGGAATCAAGGGGCTCGAAGAATTGCGGTAGTTGGACTGGCGCCAATGGGTTGCATACCTGTGGTCATCAACCTTAATTCAGGTAACCCTTTTCGAGATCGCGGCTGCATCGAGAAATTCTCCTTGGTCGCTAGGAATTACAACACGATGCTTCAAAAGGAACTAGGCAAGATGGAAAAGAGCCTCCAATCTCTTGGTGTAGTCATAAAATACATTGACACATACAATTCAGTGGTGCGAATGATCAAAGCCCCACACAGTTTTGGTGAGTTTTCAGATTTACTTTCTAATATTATGTCCTCTCGTGTTTAATGCATGAACAATGTGCATCTTAAAGCTGGTTAATTACGTGCGTTTAATGTTTCTTTTTGTTGAGTAGGTTTCAAAGACGTGGATAGCGCATGCTGCGGGACGGGCATCATCAAAGTGTCATTTTCATGCGATATGAATTCCTATGTATGTCCGAATGCATCCAAGTATCTATTTTGGGACCCGGTGCACCCAACCGAGACGGCTTACTCCATCATCTTCCATGCTCAGTTACCCAGTTTTGATGCTATTCTCAAGGGCATATAGTTCCATTCCAATCAACCTTTTATAGGACTAAGTTATATCTTTCTGCTTAATTAATTTTCTTTCAGTATCTTGTTTTCTGGTTATTGAAGAAGTATTACTCTTTACGTGCCGGTAAATGCAGTTCTCAATCTAAATAGTCAATTACAAGTTGAGGCGGTTAGTTTATTGATTAGATGCAGATGACTGATAAATAGGGCAAAACATAAGCAAGTTTCCGTGGATCAAATTTCCATTATGAGCAAAATTACATAATAAAACAGATGAAGTTAATGAATCACGGTAATCAGACTC
This sequence comes from Eucalyptus cloeziana, assembly GCA_014182715.1. Lineage (NCBI taxonomy): Eukaryota > Viridiplantae > Streptophyta > Magnoliopsida > Myrtales > Myrtaceae > Eucalyptus > Eucalyptus cloeziana. The sequence continues at coordinate 38,347,027 of CM024639.1, forward strand.
TAAAAAACACTGTATTTTGCACCTCAGACTTTGCACCACCCAATCTCTTTTGGCCTGCTACGAACTTTTGTTTCCCCATCATACTCGATGCCCATCGGTGGGGGCTTTTTTATTTTATTTTATTTTTTATTTTTTTAAATGTTGCTCCTTTAACTCAGGATTCTCGATGTCCCGATTCAGGGCCCGTTTGGTTCGGCTTTGAAATGCCATGAGGGAATCTGCAAATACCTTTGAGGTAAAGAGACTTTCGGAAATGTGAGACCGTTTGGTAAATTATAGCATTGAAATGCAACTTAACATAAACATCGTTTGGCAAAATTCACATTTGTAATTAGCTTTTGTTATTTGTTATTTTTTTTTTTATTTTTTTAAGTCTGAAATCAAATTCCGGCGGCCAGCCACCGCCGGCCACCACCGGACGGCCAGATCTGGCTGTCGCCGGACCGCTAGATCTAGCCGCTGGAGGTTGTAGAGGCCAGATCTAGCCTTAAGACTGCCAGATCTGGCCTCGCCTAGTCACTTGGCTTGCGCGAGACTAGGCGACGCCGCCTGAGGTCACGTGGACCTTAGCCGGCGTCGCCTGAGGTTGTGCGACCTTAGGCGAGGCTTCCCAGCGGCCAGATCTGGCCGCTCACGATTGAGCGTCGCTGAAGAAGACGAACGACGAAGAAGAAGGCGAACAACGGAGGAGACAATGAACAATGACCCGGTGAATAGTAAAATCGCATCTCCGGAATGTCCAATACTCAAAGTTGGTCCCCCTGGCATTTGGCATTTAAAATGCCCGCATTTTGCAAATGGGCATTCAAAAGCCCTTGCCAAACACCCAAAATTTCCCCCAAGGGGCTTTGGGGGCCCAAAGCCCCCTTGGGAATGCCCAACCAAACACCCCCTCAACAACTTTCATCCATCTGATTAACTCCACTTTTCGCATCCGGTCCAAAGCATCTCATAAGAGGTATGGAGCATTCATAAATTTGGGGCAGAGTACGTCTTAAAATTACTCTGTTTGAACTATAGAACGTAAAAAAGGGTGAGGTAAGAAAAACTTTTTCTCCAATTAATAGGAACGAGGTGTGCAAACATATTAAAATAAGGAATATATCCAGGCTTAAGTCAGATTATCGGACTACCGCTGGAAACTCATATAAGAAGTTTGTTTTTTGTTGGTTAGACATGTGCTTCGCACAACATTTAAAACCAACACTTCTAACTAGTACTTTCCGTTTCTAGATACTATAATTTTTTCAATATGTTGCGTTTTTCTATAAGAGTTAGATCCGATTCTTCTAATAGTACCAATTCGATCTTATTCTCATTCGATTGATTTTTCAACATTATGTATAAATAAAATTTATTTAAAACCCCCCCCTTTTTTTTTTCGATAAGTATTTTGGATGCCTCGGGATTGGTCATGATCATGACTTCATCTCTTGCAGGCCTGTACATTTGTTTGTCCAATCTTGCATCGCATTTGAAGCTAAACTGCATCATGCTAGTTTACAATAATCAGGGGATGGATAACGTAGAAATATGGATTGCATCGAAAGATTTTTCAATAATTAGTTATGAACGCATTTAAAATGGACAATCCTAAGATAACATGATTTTACTTTGACTCATTTCTCGTATTTATTCACAAGATAACATTTTGCATTTTGGTTCTCTTGAATGTAAGTACACATAAAGCTCATGAGATGTACGAGGAGTTAAATGCTTTGATCATGAAAAACATAACCCAAAAATGAAGCTTCGTGTTTTTTTTTTCTTTTTTTTTTGGTGGATTTGACGGTACCGATCGCTTTACTTATTTGGTTAGTCGTTAATGTTCATACTCACTTAGGATTTGGGCTGGGCTGGATAAGCAATTGCACACCCTTAGAGGGCCCAAAGCTTAGCTAGAGTAGGCCCATATTACATCTTGATCGGATGCTTTAGACATTCTCCTGAATTGCCATCATCTTGGTTCTCTATCTTTTTCCAGCGCAAACCTCATCATAGGTGAAGCATACAATTCGTAATGATGCTAAGATTACACTTCAATGAATACAGAAGCAAGGATTGTCAGCACATCAATTTTAAGCATGCAAATTTGAGAATGATTCAAAGACAATGTTAAAATGCCATTTTGACATCTGAGATTTACATATAATATGATATCTTGACTCTTAGGCATCGAATTAACTAATTGGATGTTAGGGTATTCAATCGACTTTCCTTTCAAGCACCTACTCCCTCGTATGCCGATGCATGAACTTTATTGCCGAATCTCTAACCTGGGACATAACTGAGTTGAAAAGAGTTAGTATGTTTTCTCAATTGGCCACTAGTAAGAAGCTCGTATCTTTTTCAACAGCAAGTGTAGATGTTTGTTTCATGAATGATTTGGTTGATGATCATATGATCACAATCTACTTTACCAGGAGTCCTATAGGAAGGACACCGCCGTTTGTTGATGCATTAGGATGTTACTAGTAAAACGAATTTAGACAACGATGAATGTGATGATCATTATTAACGTTTGAACTAACCTCAGTAATTAATTTTGCGCGTTGTGCCGGCCTCCAAAGTAGCTGGAGAGTTGTCCCCATGATTTAAGCGAAATGCATTGAGATGATATCTGTACACATACACAGATGATGTCTGTACACACACACAGCGGAGTAGTAAATGCATGACCTACTACCACGTCAAAAATGGAGGCCATTCATAAAACTTCCCCTCATATTTTTAGTTGCTTCACCCTCTATATCATCGACAGTCTTGATGAACATGACATTGTGAGAAGCTCCATAGGTGAAGGGTCCGATACGGTTTCTTCATTCCAGAATCTCATTTGACTTGTGAGACAAACACACAAGTCTAGCTAGATGGCTTTGAGTAAAGAGCATCGTCTTGCCCTTCTTCTTAACCACATCGTTGTTTTCTATGTCACGCTAGCACTGGTCTTCAGTGGGGGCGTTTGTGCTCGGATCCTGACGATGCAAAGGCCCTCAAACAGCAGGTCGGTCTCGGCTGTCTTTGCGTTTGGAGACTCGACGGTCGATACGGGTAACAATGACTACATAAACACTCCCTCCAAGGGCAATGTGCCGCCTTATGGGAAAGACTTCGTGAACCACATTCCAACAGGAAGGTTCAGCAATGGGAGGTTGATTCCGGATCTTATAGGTGAGGTTTTTCTCTCAATCTGAACGGCTAAGATTGAAGAATGGTCACTTCAATTTGTGTGTTGTTTGTGGGAATATACTTTGTTACAGCTGCGCACTACGGGGTTAAAGAACTTTTGCCGCCATACTTAGACCCGGCGCTTAGCACGGAGGATCTGACAACCGGAGTTTGTTTCGCCTCCGCGAGCTCTGGATACGACCCTCTTACTGGTCAAATGATTGTAGGCAATTCTTCCACTTCAGTCGGTAGTCATTACCAATCTCGCTTGGCTACAAAGAGCACTGAACCTTTGTCTCCACTAATCGCAATCGTGTTTCTTTTGTGGTCCTCCTCTGTTCATGAATGTGCAGAATGTGATATCAATGGAGAAGCAATTGCAGTACTTCAAAGAGTACACAAAAAGGCTTGAGATGGCAATTGGAAAGAACCGAACCAGAAACATCATCAATGGGGCCTTGTTTGTGATTAGCAGCGGCACCAACGACTTCATCGTCAATTACTACGGTCTTCCTTTCAGACGGCAAAGCTTCACTCCCCAAATGTACCAGCAGTTCATATTGAATCATGTAAAAAATTTCACTCAGGTTGATTACTCAAAATCTCTTGGTTCTATACAAATTGCAGATATGATCTTAAGGGTTTTGATGCTCACTTTTCGCTCTATATCACAACGTTCTTAGAGACAATCTTGCTTGGATAGTTAATTGTGGTTGTTGTTGATAGTTTAAAATAACTGTCTAAGGAGGTATTTTGCACGCCTCGAAGTCGAAAATTCTGTTCACTGTATTTGTAATATTAGGTCCTATTTGTTAAAATTTGTTTTCGTACCCCGGAACAACTTTTTTTGTTCTAAGGAACGAAAAAAGAATAAAAACCTGTTTGGTAAAACTTTTATTCCCGGAAACAAAAAATTTATTTATTTTGTTCTCGGGAATAGATTTAGAAAAGAAACAAGTAGTAGAAAAAAGTAGCTTCTTGTTTCCGGAAACAATTTCTAGAATCTATTTTTCTCTCTCTTCTTTTTTATTCTTCTCTTTCTTTTCTTCTTCTTCCTTTTGGCCGATCGCCAGCCTTGGCCATGACTAGAATCGGCGACTAGCCAAACGAGGGCCGGCGACCTCACCTGCCCCCGGAGACGTTGAGCCACGATGAGGCCGAGCTTGCCTAGCCACTAGTAAGGCTCGGCCTTTCCAGGCCACCGCCAAGTCGGTGTTGCCTAGTGGTGGCCCAGTGAGGCCGAGCCTTGCCGGTGGCCGGACAAGCTCGGCCTCGCCAGATTTGGGTGAGCTTGAGCTCGCCCAAGAAAGGTGAGGCTGACCTCGCACCGCCTAGGTGAGGTTGAACCTCGCGGTGCTCGCCAGGCCACCCCGCCGAGCTCACCGGCCCTTGCCCTGGCGGCCTCGGTGAGGCCCTCGCCTTGGCCTCGCCAGGGTCGCCAGGCCAAAGAGAAAAAGAAAAAGGCTTGGCCGAAAAAGGAAAAAATAATAAAAGAATTAAAAATTAAAAGAAATAAAAAAATCTAAAATTTTACGTATTTCTATCCCGGGAATAAAAATTTTGGGAAAGTTACCAAACACGTTCTTTTACTCAGAAATTGTTCCCAAGAATAGAAATAGAAAAAATCATTTTTCAGCAAAAATTGTTCCCTGGAAACAGAAGCGTTACTAAACACGCCCTTATTGTTTCGGAGTAGGGTAACTTTAGCCTGATTAGACTCATGATCGGATGATGCTATCGATGTAGACTTTGTTGAATCAAGGGGCTCGAAGAATTGCAGTAGTCGGACTGCCGCCAATGGGTTGCATACGTGTGGTCATCAACCTTAATTCAGGTAACCCTTTTCGAGATCGCGGCTGCATCGAGAAATTCTCCTCGGTCGCTAGGAATTACAACACGATGCTTCGAAGGCAACTAGGCCAGATGGAAAAGAGCTTCCAATCTCTTGGTGTAGTCATAAAATACGTTGACATATACAATTCAGTGGTGCGAATGATCAAAGCCCCGCGCAGTTTTGGTGAGTTTTCAGATTACTTTCTAATATTATGTCCTCTCGTGTTTAATACATGAAGAATGTGCATCTTAAAGCTGGTTAATTACGTGCATTTAATGTTTCTTTTTGTTGAGTAGGTTTCGAAGACGTGGATAGCGCATGCTGCGGGACGGGCATCATCAAAGTGTCATTTTCATGCGATATGAATTCCTATGTATGTCCGAATGCATCCAAGTATCTATTTTGGGACTCGGTGCACCCAACTGAGAGGGCTTACTCCATCATCTTAAATGCGTGGTTACCCAATCTTGATGCTATTCTCAAGGGCATATAGTTCCATTCCAATGAACATTTTATAGGACTAAACTATATCTTTCTGCTTAATTAATTTTCTTTCAGTATCTTGTTTTCTGGTTATTGAAGAAGTATTACTCTTTATGTGCTGGTAAATGCAATTCTCGATCTAAGTAGTCATTTACAAGTTGAGGCGATTAGTTTAATGATTAAATGCAGATGACCGATAAATAGGGCAAAACATGCTTATCTTGACATAAGCAAGTTTCCGTGGATCAAATTTCCATTATGAGCAAAATTACATTATAAAACAGAAGTGAAGTTAATGAATCATGGTAACCAGACTCTAAAAACACTGTATTTTGCACCTCAGACTTTGCACCACCCAATCTCTTTTGGCCTGCTACAAAGTTTTGTTTCCCCATCATACTCGATGCCCATGGATGGGATGGTTTTCGTGCATCCATTGTTAGTCGCGTTGAGAACTTTGCCGGTTAACGGATGATGCATTTTCGAGTGATGTCTCTTCAAAACTTCCGCAATCAACTCTGTCGATCACTTAATGTCTCTCACATGCTTTGGTCACAAGTTGCTCATTAAATTTTCTTGCGATTTGTATTTTTATTCTCCCTCCTCATGCTTAAAATTTCTGGCAATTGACATTATTCTCTGAGCATGTTAAGGCTCAGCAAACTCATGCAACATTGTTGTAATTAGGCCGACTCTGACCTCCTTCAACTGAGCTCAGACTCAGTCCGAGTCAGAGCTACTGGTGCTATGTCAGTAACAACATTAGCATTGTTAATCTGGTTGAGAAGGAGCATGCTGAAATGTCAGCGAATGCTGCATTGTTATAGCAAAGCCCGAAGAACTTGGTCACTGTTACAATCTGATCTGCTCATATTAGTTGCCACCGTCGTGGCCCAGTTTTCCAAAGTAAATGAGAATGAGATATGCATCTTAAGAAGTCAAAAGTTGGAATTAGAACAATTTGCTGTGGTAACCAATTTCATTTACAAGAGTTTTCTTTTTTCTTTTCCCTTGCTCATTGGTTTTACAATTTCCCAAGGCAAGATACAGCATCTGCTTGATTAAATTTGTAAGTACAAAATTTAAATCTGGTTTCTTAGATCACCTCGTGACCTGAGTAAACTTTTGAACCACTCAACTGATGATTTGGGAATCCTTGTGAGGTTATTTTTATAATCAATATGGTAGAGTCCGAACCGAACTGTGTATCCCGAGTTCCACTCCCAATTGTCGAGCAAAGACCATACAAAATAGCTGCGAACGTTGCAGTTATCTTGCCTGTAATCAAGTCATGCTCCATGAGCTACTACCACGGCCTCAATTCTCATGCTTCCATATATCGGCAATATGTAGACAAAACATGGATTCCTATGTTACCTTATTGCAGCAGATAGGTTTGACAGATAGTCTCTGTGATATTCTATCCTCTTGTCGTCCTGTAAAGCCTTGTCCAAACCTATGTAAGGTCTATTAAGATCATCCATACCTGCATAGTTGATTCACATTCACAATAAGAAATGTCCTATTGATATGTAGAGGTGATTTTGAGTGTCGTTCATTCAGTTCTGAAATTAATATGGACAATTGTGTCTTTAAGGGCAATCCTTAGCGCTTGTGATGTAATCACTCACCGTTTTCTGTTATGAGGACTGGCGGGTTTCCATACTTATCTCTTACATATCTAGCTAACTTGCTGATGCCCCACGGCACCACATGTAGCCACCGGGAAGCTGCCTGGAAGAGGAAATGTATAAACCATCTTTTTCGACTCGAACCTGTATTAACTACATTTTGCAAAACCAAGAACAGCAGGAACATACTCTTTCTCCTATAGCAACTCCTGCTCGAAAAGCTACAATGAATGAAACCACAGAAAGATATTCAATATGACCAGCAGTTCCAGTATATCTTTCGGTGTGACAAGAAAATAGGTTGAACATTTGTTCGACTGCTTACGGGTTGTTATAACAGCATTATCAGAGGAAGCATCCTGAAGTATTAGCTTCCGAATACGGGTCCTATCATTTCGGGCGTATAAGGTTGTGTAATGATTTAGTCCAACAAAATCCAAGGAATCCATCAGGAACTTGGACATCTCTGATGAGATCTCGGGTAGTCTTTCTTCTACTAGATTCTTCATTGAAAGAGGGTATTCCCCAAAGAAAAGTGGATCAAGGAACCTGGATCACCTTAAGCTGCTCAGACATTTTTATCGCTGACAACTGATTGGTATATGCTGAAACAAGTTATCTCTTAGCTACTTACCAGCCAATGCTGAATTCCATTGCTCTATCTGCAGCATCCTGGTCCTCATCGCTGTCTGATATCGGTTCGTACCATTTGGCGTCTAGTGATATTCCTATCTGCCCTCCTTGCTTTTCCTGCCCAAAAGGCAAGTGAAATTTTTAAGAGGGTTATATCTCCCGGATAAATTTGTGACCAGTAGAAGTTTGGATTAGTACCCTGAAGTTCAGCTTATAGTTTTGGTAAGCGGCAGCGTGAGACAGGAGGATGTTGTGAGCCACTATGTAGGGTTCAACGGATGATTTGCCCCTTTTACAGAATACATGGCCGAGAATAGAGCACCTCCCGGGCGCTTGAAGTCCAGTGTCATAGCCTTGTATTGAGAAGCCATGAGGTTCATTGAATGTGATCCAGTACTTCACTCGGTCTCCAAAAGCCCGGAAGCAGGTGGAAGCATAGTTCTCGAAATCTTTGCTGCAAGTGATCCGGGGATTTTCTGTGAGCATGGTTCATTTACCATTTTCCTGCTAGCGAATGCATTTTGGGATCAATATCAAACTCACACTATTCTTTCGCTCAGCCATCCTTCGTACTCGTCTTCGAGCATCTGTGGAAGATCCCAATGATATAGCGTTACATAAGGCTTGATTCCTGATTATAAACCACAGGGTAGCCTTAATATCATCCTAATCTTGGCGTGATCAGATGTTAAGCAAAGACCAAAAATAGGACCTTGTTCCAATAAAGCATTAATGAGTCCGTTGTAGTAATTTAACCCTTCTTTATTTGGTTCCCCTGTTCCATCTGTTTTTCAAGAATTCTGGAAGATTAGGGCTTTGATGAAAGGGATAGATGGAGAAAACGATTATAAATGAAAAAAGTGGGGGTGATGGTGTTCTTACTTGGAAAAATTCTTGGCCAAGATATTGAAAATCTGTAAGCATCCATTCCCAGATCCTTCATCAAGCCTATGTCATCCTGCAATATTTTTTAATAGCCTGTGATTGGATGCGTTTACAAAGGGTAAGCAACATTTTGTGATTGACTAGTTAAGCCCTTTTACTTTTAGCTTGTATAAATTATTGCTTTTTTTAAGTATCCCTGAGAGTACGAAATTATAAACTAGGTGATAGGTCGCTGTCGTCTGTCGTTCTCGATCTTCCTTTTTACATTAGCACTACTTTTCAAGAAAGGGCAAGCTAAGACTATATTTCGCTGAAGTGAAATCCTCCCCTGGAATTGGTCACATATGGTTTTGGCATCCATTGGCATCTGCAAGCATATTGCCATTTGTTCATTCTTAGTACCCCGAAATGATCGACAAACTTTAGCTACAGAAGGCCAGTTGGTGGTCGATGTTAACCGTTTTTCTGATGCAGGTTGGGCATAGAGTAAATGCGATATAAGGCAAACTTTATGGTCTTGAAATATACCTTGAACCGGTGGTACTGATCAACAGCAGTGTCCGCATTGCTGAAATCTAGTATCTTCCCTGGTAACAACGTCAATAAAGAAGCAAAAAGTTGCCTTGCTCTCCAGACTTCGTTTCAGTAAACATTAGATTGCTTCACAAGTAAAAAACTGATACCTGGTTGCCTGGTGAAGGTATCCCATATACTTGTTCCTTTGTTTCCTTCGTTCACAGCCCCTTCAAACTGCCATAACAGACAATCAATACGTCTTTGACAATAGCCGGCTCCTCGCCATATACTTCAAGTGCTCGCAGAAACGGAATCGGGGTATCTGAAAGCAACCTGATAGGCCGAAGAGGCGGTGCCGAAGACGAACCCATCTGGAAAATCATCTCTGCTGATGGACTCCGAGTTTGAGAAGAAGTAGAATATTAAAAGAATCTGTATGAAGGCGACTCTCATGGTGTTTGTGACTGTTTTCGAAAGAACTCCTTGGCTTCTTATGGATATTCTTGGGGATCCCTTATAAGAACGAAGGGGGGAAAAGGCAAGGAGTGCTCTGTTTGTTGTCTTTGTTTTGAAGGCGAAGAATAAGGCCGGCGAAGAAAATTAATAGGCGGAAGTGGCCGATAGTCCCTTGCACTGAAAGGTGACTTCAGATTCAATAACCCGTCTCTCTCTCTCTCTCTCGACCTCTTGAGTGCACGTCGAAGGGTGATGTTTACAGGTGACTGCAAGTGACAGAGGAAACGTTGAAGAAGAGGGTAGTGACGAAACGCGAGAGATTGGATGGTGGGACAAGCAAAAGAGTTCTCTTACTTGAATAGACCTGGGTCTAGGACGAGCGTTTGTTCAAGAGAACTGCAAACGAGAGAATCAAGAAATGAAAGTCCACACAAGGGAAGAGAGATAGCTTAGGCCTAGGGCAACGGGGAAAATCCAAAGTAGGTAAGAGGAGATTGATTCATCATCCTTCATCTAACAAAATGGAATACGTACATCTCTATGACACTCGCCCGACGTGTGTTTATTATCTTGTTACGGATTGTGCAGATGCGCATGGCAGGGTGGACATATCTTTTTTTTTGGAAAGATGAAAATTTCGATCAAAATGGAGAACTTACCCCCCAAAAATAGAAAAGGTGGAGATGCTTAGAGTGTGGGGAAAGGTGGGGAATGAATTGTGGGATGGGATTTGATCTTCTCAGGTGTGACGTGTAAGGAATTCGTCTTTTATCGAAAGTTTTTCATTGGATAATCTTAAAGTTTGAGGATCTAACTACAACGAATATGCGGTGCAGGCTACTCAAAGTTCTGGCATGAGAGCTCACCTACCTCAGGTCATTCAGTCGTTGGTTGACTTGATCAAATTTACTTGCCCATATTTCCAATGGGTTTTATTTTGTATAATTTTTTTGGAATTCTTTAGTTACTAAAATTCCTTTTCTTTTTTTGCACAAAAAAAAAAAACGTAAAGAATAAAAAAAACAAAAATATCACGTGTCAACGATATATATTGATTTATATATCATAAATTAAATTGTCTTACACATAGATTTATGTGTTTATGATCTTATATCGTATACGTCCTATTTAACTATATATATATTAAATTAAATTAATTGTCTATGGGATTTCATATCCTTTTTTTTTTTTTTCGCCCTACTCTATTCCTATTCTACACTCACTCTCGTACTTTGCAGACCGCTGCTCTTGCGGGCGTGGAGTCCGAAACTCACTCTTGAAACTTGCGTTCCCACCCCATCCCCCCCTGAGAAGGTGGGGATTTGAACCCCTCACCTCCCCTTTCCATATTGGAAGGGTGGCCACTAGGGTTTCATATCCTATTTGACATGCTTATTTTCTCGCCATCATGTAAATACCAGCCATCCTTTTCGTTAATAAAAAAAAAAAAAAAAAAAACCAAATTCCACTGCATGTTGTATTATAACAAAAAGAAGTAATTTGACCATCTATATTGTGAAGCAAACACATGTTTATATAATTCAAGATATATCTCCGTCCCAAAGTTTAATATTGTGCATAATAAAGCTACAATTACTTATATTACAGTCGCATATGATATGTACTCTTTCTGTCGCCCGATGTATATTTCATTGAAATCAGCCGAATCTTGGCCATATCACAAATTGTATTGCCCGCAATAAAGTTGATCTTGGTGAAAAATACAGGTGTTTGTAATTTTTGTTTGCAGCATTTTCTCCTCAGCGCATGATATGATGTTGAAACTACAAAGAGGGAAAACGAACCCAGAAAGAAAGAAACTAAAGCAACCTTCATCTTCACAAAAAAAGTCAACTAATAATAGAAAATTTACATGATCAATCCACTCACATCAAATGCTTGCAAGCTGCAAAAGCCGATTTTTAGTATAATGTATTAGAATTCATAATATATTAGATAAGATAAGATAAGATAAGATTAAAATGATTGATCATTCATGTAGGCTGTGCTTGCACGCATTTCTCATCCGATAATGGCCACAAATTATTGTAGAAATTTGAAGAAAATTGAGGAAAGAAAGCTCCAATTTTAGATGGGGACGGTGTCGTGTTTGCTGCTTTATGGGGGTGGGTGGAGTTTTGGAGGTGCCCTCGACATTATTATAAAACATCTCACCAAACCCTTGTCAACCTTGTCCGGATGCTCTTCTAATTTCTCCAAGAGTTATGTATAGGTTTGAATTTCACTTATCATTTCTTTTTGGCCTTTCAATTTCTCAAGGTAAAAGGTCATAAACTATATCCACTATAACATATTTATCCTAAATTTTTACCCATGACAAAAAAATCATAAGTTTATATCTATATGACACATTTATTTTCTGTTAAGATGCCATTAGATGATTTTTTTTAATCTAAAATAATGTTTTTTTTATTTCACTTAAGTTACATGGATGTCATGTCAACACCACTTGCATTCTGATGTCCATGTAAGCATATTTTTAAAGGTTCTTAATGAAAGAATTTTTGTGGAGGGTAAATGTACTATATAGGTCTAAGTTAAAAATTTTTGCGTTATTAAAAAAAAATTATTATTTAGAATAAATGTATCAGTGGACATAATTTAGAGTTTTTTTTTTTTTTTTTTTTTTGTAGCTTTTACCCTTTATACTCATATCTTATTTAATGACAAAATGTTATATCTTTCAAACATTTAGATTTTGAAAATTTCCAAGAAAATATCAATAAGATGTTTTCTTTTTTGGGTTGAACTAAATAAGCATAATTTGAAATTGCTTACCATCATAGTAGTTTTATTTTATTTTATTTTATTTTGTTATTACACATTATACTATGATTTGTTTCTGTGGAAAATTTTTATTCAACAAACAATTCTATTTTAGTAAATGGGTTAGGTCAATTTGGATATCTGTAACAAAATTTGTGTTGCATATGAATGAATTAGGATGGATTAATTGAATTAATATGTGTCGGATCATATTCAACCCCACCCCACCTCACTTATTTGACGGCTCTACTTGATCATACTTTTAGAAATTTTTATGAGAAAGGAGACAAACATACATAATTGAGGTAAACCATCACTAAAGCAAGCGAATAGGATAGGTTGGTGAACACTCTAGAAGATGAAAAAGTATTTCGTGAACTTTTCATTTAAAATAATTTTATTTGTAAAATAAAAATTATATTATACTTTTACACAAAAAAGTAGACAATTCCCAATAACTATGGATTTCTAGATAAATAAAAACCATCAATTTGTCGCGCTTATGTGTTAAGCGATGTGGGATGTAGTCGCATCATATTAGAGAAAAAATTCAGAATGTATGGATGTAGTTTAAATAAGAATCTGAGGATCATATAATATATATATATCTATTTGTCAAATTAAGGATTATATTTTGAAGTGTAAAATTAAAATTGTCGTAACGTTCACAAAAATCAACCTGACGAATATGCCCTCTTCTTTTCCGTGAAAACCCCGAAATGCTCTCTCTCCCTCTACCTCTCCCGTCGGCGTAAAGGCTGAATCCACGACCCATCAATGGCGCCGAGAGTGGCGGCGCCTCGCAGCTTGAGGAGGCTGTTCTCAACCTCTTCGTTCTTTCCTCCGCCGGCTGCGGCGGCGGCGGCGGCGGCGGCTCAGCCCCGGGTGGAGCCAGAGCCCAACACCAACCTATTTGTCTCAGGTGACTGCTTGTTCTGGTGTTTATATGGATCCCTCGCGAGCATTGTCTCGACTCTTTGCTCTCTTTCGTTGCTAATTATCATGTCGCGTCTTTTCTCCTGACGCCATGTCCGGAAGTGCTTTGTCTCGGTGGCAATTTGTTTTCTTCTTGCTTAGTGAGACGAGTCTAGAAATGTTCCGAGTTTGGTGCGTATTTTGCATAATTGGGTCTTCGGAAAGTCCGGAACTTGGAGCTGTTTGACGATGCTTGGGCGAAAAGAAAGTGTCGGATCAATTGATTTCGAGAATGGTGTGAATGGGCATGCGCATGATTGAGCTGCGACGGTTTATTAGACAATTGTTACTTGAGAGGTTTGGCAAGCGGATGCTTGATGAGCATTTAGCCTGGGGTTTCTACTGGGCTTCCAGTTGAGGCATATTGATCAAATGGATTACTTATAATCAGGAAACTCGAATGTATCTTCATTTCAGAAGAAACACTGGGTAAAGTTGCATATGCTTGCAAATCGAAGAGGTATTCTTGAGTATTTTAGACTTGTTGTATATCTCTTCCTAAGAGGGGCAGACTAAATTCTAAATTGTAATTTGGAAGCTTTCAGCCAAGTGAAAATATTTGGACTACAGTCATCACACATTTTGTTCACTCTGGATGAGAGAGTGGTGGATGATTGTGGCTTGTATGGTGAAAAGGAGGTAGATTGTTCCCTGTTGTCGTTACTTGCTTCGTACTTGCTTCTGCGCCGAAACTCTGGCTACCAGTTATAAGTGGAGCACACAGTCATTTGCTTGAGCATATATGTTGTTTAATTAAGTCATCTTTAGACACAATCTTGAATAATTGTCATCGACTATTTAATTGGGCCTGGCACTGACATATAATTGATTATGCCTTGCTTTATCTGATTTGGAGATTGACAATAATCTCAGGGCTGAGTAAACGTACTACTACGGAGAAACTACGGGAAGCCTTTTCTCAGTTTGGTGAAGTTGTTCATGGTTTGTCGTACCTCTGAATGGTTAGTTGTAAGTTACCCTGGCAAAGCTTAATGCACTAAATTTGCAGCATGTTGGTTCCATGCAGCTAGGGTGGTGTCTGACCGGATTTCAGGATATTCAAAGGGTTTTGGCTTTGTCAGATATGCCACGTTAGAAGATGCTGCAAAAGGTATTGAGGGTATGAATGGAAAGGTGAGTTTTGCATTTGTCTCTCTGCTTTCGCTCCTCTGGAAGTAATAACAGTTTTTTGCAAAGCGATTAACTGTTACTTAGTTCTTTGGCATGTTTGATACAGGATATATGTGTTGTGTTTAAAGAATTGCATAGACTAAAAATCTGCTTTTCTTTTGGTTTTGAACAGAAGAGGGTTCCCTTTATTTATATTTTTTGGGTTTTGGACATGTATATCTGTGAACATTTCAGTAGTTGGAAACAATTTTGAAACTCAAATGTGCTTAAGATTTCGGTGTCATGGTATGTTCCCCAGATATCATAGAATCGTATATTTCTCTGAGTCTGTTGACAACAATCTCAGAACTCTCTTTAGTGATTATGGCGTCTTGAGATTTTGGCTCTATATAGAAAAGGTTATGGTCTCATTAACATTTTAAACCATAAGTGTATTTGCAAAAATTAAAGGAACTACATTAAAGCATGGAATGAAAGGGTACCATCTCTTGGTGCATGGGCAAAAAGGACCCATATCAGTTGTGGCTGTTGAATAATTCTTGAAGTAGGTGCTGGCACCATTAAGAAAAAAGAATTCAACGTCATTGGTTTTGTATTTTTATAAGCAATGGTAACTGAAGAACTCTATGCTCAATGCATGTAAAGAGTTACTCTGAGGAAAACTCTCTCTCATGTTTGCATGCAATTAGTTTCATGATTCCTCTGGGAAAAACTATCACTGTCATGCTTACATGCAATAAAATTCATGATCCGTTAGTAAATCAAAGTGAATATACCTTACCCTGCACATATATCCCAATTTTCTGATTGAAACGATGAAGAAAGAAAAGTCTACTCAATGTGTTAATGTTAGGATGAGTTGACAGAACCAAGGTCCTCTGTTCCTCGAGATCACTTGTATGCATAATTAGGTTATCTAAAGTGAACTTGGTCCGATCATCGTTACGTTGCTCATCTGACTAAATGTTGTATCTGATAACTTTTCCAGCCCTCTACAGCACCATGCCCAGTTCTGTTTGACTACTGATTGGGGTCCTTCCTTTTTTCTCTCTAGCTTGCACATGCACGCACGCACGCATCGGCGAATTGTGGCAATTAGGAGTTTCTTTTGATTTCCTTTCCTGTGGATATATGCATTTTCATGATTGTTGAACATACGGGCATTTGTAATCTGTCTTCTGGAGAATAATTCAGTCCATATTATACCTTGTAGTGCCATTTACAGCTACAATCGCTTATGTTCTCTGAAACATCTTATCTGATATGAGAAACTGAAGTAAAGGTGTAAACATGGGGCTGAGAATTGACAAGTTCTTTTTTTTATCATTTAAATCACTGACAAGATGTTTGTTAATGGAGCTGCCGCATCATAGCAGAACACTGAAGACCCATAAATGAGCCCACTCTCTGTGTTCTTACCGAATTATTTTGTGTTATGCAGTATCTAGATGGTTGGGTCATATTCGCTGAGTATGCAAGGCCCAGGCCACCACCTGCCTCACCTCCGAACAACGGGTTTTTTTCATACGGTCATCAATGAATTTTTTCTTTCCATTGCTGACACTTCCTCCATGCTAACAGCTGATCGGCCTTTGAGGGTGTAGTATCTCTGGCAAACATTTTCCAAATCAACGACTCTGTTGTCCGCTGAAGTTCTCATCTGCTCTGAGTCTCATGATCTTTTCTTGCATGAGAGCCCAAGAATCACCGCAAGGTTTTAGGATTACATGTATCCAAAAGAGTTTCATTGGATGTACATATGTGATCAATGCAAAGTTAAAATTCTTTTTCTTGCACTAGTTGTTGCAGCAAACTTTTTTTTCTACGGGATAAGAGCTAATAAAGAAAAGTTCTGCATGATCTTCCGACTCGCGCCATTCCAAAGAAATGGTAGGATTTGCACCATTATGCTTTCTTTTATTAATAAAGTTCAACGAGAAAATGGTATAAGTAGTGGAGAACAAGAACGTAATAGGATGGTCGATTGGCGTGTCTTTGTACAAAGTTGTCATACAACACCCACGAAAGATTAGTAGAAATTTCATGTGCATACGCCAACCTTTTTACCATCCCTCTCAGGATCTGCCAGCAGGCAAATCTATTGATTAGTCGAAACAGAAAGAAAGAAGAGGAGGAGGGGGAGGCAAATCTACCGACGGGACAAGAAACTCTCTTCGGAGACGTCGCTGTTGGTGCAATGCATGTGGGCACGATGTAGGAATGATGATCTGGCGCAAGTATCATCAGTCGCTATGCTGCTGTCGCTGACTCGTGCTATGTGTGTGGCCTGAACTCGGCCAACACAAAGAATATCAGTTTTGGAATATGCAGCGCGAGCAACACACCAATGGGCATTTGCCCTCTCGCGCAAGCAACGAGAACAAGCAGGAAAGAAACGAAGAGAAGCTCTCATTAAGATCGATGGCAACGTAACGCATGGATATTTTTGGCTTCCTTCTCAACCGCGACAAATTCACACAGTTGCGGGTAGCGGAAGAAGACACTTCATGGCGTCTTCGTTTCTCGGCAGCTATGAATGTGCCTTTTCGGCATCTATTCTGGTGACACGACTCATCGCGCCCTTAATTACGAAGGTGATCATCACAGATTCCGCGAGCGCTGCTCCTCTTCCTGAAGTTGGATGATGAGGAACGAAGGGAAATTTCTAGAGGGAAAAAGATGGGACGACGTGCGCTCCGGATTCTGGAAATTGCTGTGGTACTTGCGGGGGCTCGATCACGTCTGTGCGGACGTGTCGGGTCCATTTTTGGCTACGACCCTCGCGCTTGAAGCCAAAGAAAGAAGATATGTACTAGAAAAAAGAGCATGCGAATTCCTTAAAAGGTCACAGATGAACCCCGACCAGGCGAAGTTGATTGAAGTATCGAGAGATTTCACGCTCAAGAACTAGAGGCTTGCAAATTCCGCCTATTGCGTGCAAAGAGTTCTTGGTCGGGGCTGCCGTGTAGATCAAAGACTTGTGCTTAACCGATTCATGAGATTACGGGGCGTGCCATGGAGTCGACGAATATGTGGGTAACTGGATCCTCCATTCCTGTGTCCTTGGATTATTAGAAAATGAAAGAGTTTAACAAGTCAGTGAATACGAAATACGAGTGTGGCCGGTGTTGGGAAAATATGGTTTCGAATTGGGTAGAACAATTAAGTCGGATTTTTAGAGTAATCAAGTTGGACTTTGAGACATGATGTCACTTTCTTTAAGGATTTATTTGCTCCACAACGTTGTTAATGGTCACCGGCAAATTTTCTTCAGGATACAA
Organism: Eucalyptus cloeziana; assembly: GCA_014182715.1. Classification (NCBI taxonomy): domain Eukaryota; kingdom Viridiplantae; phylum Streptophyta; class Magnoliopsida; order Myrtales; family Myrtaceae; genus Eucalyptus; species Eucalyptus cloeziana. Next base: position 38,364,807 of record CM024639.1, read on the forward strand.
CAAAATCTCAAAATGAAAATACTAGATAGCAATTCTAGTATTTTTCCAAAGTCTCTCTAGGAAATAATTGAAAAGACGATGTAGTTTTTTTTTTTCTTCAAAAAGAAGGCTCGAAATGATAAAATGATCACACACATTGTTTTTTTGAGAATTGACATATATATAAAAAACAGTCTTAAAAACATAGACAACTCTTCGTGAAAATTGCAAAAATGAATAAACGTATAATTTCAAAAATTGCTTAGATGAACAAAGGCGTCCATTCGGAAGAAGTTGAAAAAATGAACAAATGCAACGCTTCGGGAAATGTTGCAAATTGAACAATTATCTTTTTCAAAGGTTGTTTTGAAAAGACACAAACAAAAATTCGGAATAATTAAAAAAAAAAAATTATTATTTTAATAAATAAATTTCGATTTTTATTTTTATTTTTATAATTTCCAAAAATTCTCAAGAAACAAAAACAACATTTGAATTGATTAAAGTTAATAAGATAACTGTACAAAAGAATAAAGAAAAAATAAAAATAACAAAGGGGTTAGTGCTAATTAAACTCGGGCGCGCAAACGTGCTAAGTGCTAAATGTGCCAAAATCGCGAACCCACACGGGTATGGTGGGGTCTAGCCCACACCCAATCATTTCTTTACTCACACTTATTAATTGGCCAATTTCCTCCCACTTTTCCTATGTAGGACAATGAAACATGCACTTAGTTTGTTTTTACAAATAAACTTCCAACAGCCAGTAGGATCAAAGTTTATATATATTATCATATAAAATTAGTTTGTCAAGTTGATTTTAAGTTTCGGCAGGGTCAGTAGAGCCACCCTCACTAAGGTCAATACAGCCTCGCCCAATTATAAGATCAAATTGTTTAACTAGATCAGGGTTGTTGAGAAACACGTAATGAAAATGACTAGTTTTTCTCATTTGCAAAATCACTTAGGTTGTAACGTAAGGGTTATTATTGTTGTATTACTTAATTTCGTCCATGAGTGACGTGACAAATTAGTCAATTAAATCAATCGACCAATCACGCAATATCTCGAGAATTGGATGCACGTTTGAATTCTACCGACCACGTGTGAACTATTTGGGGTTGGAGCCGTCTGTATAGACTAAATATCTGCACGTAATCGTTTCGAGACATTTGTAGGTGTACAATGGGTTCCTAGATACGGGTCTCCACGCCAGGCGCCATGAACTATCAAAAGCAAAAAAAAAAAAAAAAAAAAAAGATTCAAAGATCAATTCTACCATCCGCTTGTTTTTGCTCCATCCAAATAGCACGGTGGGAACTGGTCGGAAGGATCATCGAAACCTCAAAGAAAGCCGCATGTTACTTACGACGCTTATTGAAGGGGTGAAAAATATCATTGATTAAGGCGCTTCCGCGTTTCAGACGATCTTCATTTATAAACAGTGTTAACAGCATGATCTATATAATAACACCTGTTCTTGCATCTTAAGATGAACCCTACGAATTTTCCACCGGTGTAGCGATAAAATTACTCCATCTTTCTCACTTTTCAATTAGTTCTTTCCCCAGTCAATCATCCGACTACACTAGTCCAATTCATTCCCGTGTTGCGCAAAAGCGTATGTTCTTTCCCTGGGGAAGAACACTCAAACGAAAAGAAGAAGAAGAAGAAGAAGCTCAAGATCCAGTGAATAGAGCCGCAACGTGTTTTCCATGTTTGAAAACCAAGTACGAATCGTAGTCAGAAAGCAGGAATCGACTTACATGTTTTGCCCCGACAAGATGACCAAACCCCTACCCCAGTTTCGAACGATTTTAAGGGTTTTGTCTTCCTCCCGTGAGGGGAGTAAAGCTCCATTTTCTTTCTCGTCCAGTGGGGAAGCAGCGATTGCTGTCTTGGAGTCACTGGATTGGACCGCTGGCATCTGTCTCAACCGAGACGGAGCTAAAGCAAATTCGATGACTTCAAAGGACATGATATTCGGACAAGACATGCACTGTTATGTCATAGAAAACGACGCAAGGATCGCGTATAACGCCCGTCGCTTCTCTTCAACTGAATCTTATTTAACCTTCGACTGTTTTTTCTTGAGGGGGAGTGGTGCAAATTTTGCATGTAACACGCCAATCCCAAAGTTCTCTTTTGTTTTCGAGGTCAACGGTGAGCCAACATCTTTCATGTTGAGAATTTGAGCGACTGGATCCTCTTCTTTTCCTTCATAGATTTTCTTGGGAAAATTAATCCAAAAAAGTCCTAAATGTATAGCACATGCGTCAATTTAGTTATAAATATTCTAATTTGATCAATTTAATTCTAAATTTTTTGACAATTTATCAGTTGAGTTCTTCAAGTTAATTTTGGTTGGATATTACTGATGTGGATGCCGATCGTCTCAATGTGGCACGACTAACACAAATGTGAAAATTTTCTTCTATTTTGAATTTTTTTTTCATTATGGTCGTGAGACTCGCCATGGCTGGCAAGGCCATGATACCTTCATGTCCTTGCCCATGGCTAGTGGGATTGCGATGCTAGATTTAGGTGAGGCCCTTGTTGGCCTTGAAGGTCCTAGGCAAGCTGCAATTCACTTATTGCAAGCGCCAGCACAAAGGCCCTCGCCTTTCGTAGTTGCTAGCGAGGGCTTATGGGTCCTCACTAGTCAAAATGAAAGGATAAAAAAAAAAAAAAAAGAAAAAGAATTTTTTTTTCAAAAGATTTAAGATTAAATTGGCTAAATTAAATTAAAAGGTTATGAAATGAATTGATATAAGTACAATAAATTTATGATTTTTTTAAAAATATTTTTTCCATTATTTTTTTTTTTTTGGCTGTATTCTTCGAAGCAAACACGAGAAGATATGGAAGCACTCTCTCTCTCTCTCACATAGCAAGTCTAGGACTTAAATTCCCCAACAAAGTCCACCTAAGGATGCCATTATTTAAATTCTTTGCTTTTTTTGGATATAATGTTCATATGTATAGAATTATCAATTTAGTCAACTATCAATTCAATAAACATTTATTTAACTCACAAAACAGTTATTGTCTTGATCGCAAATTGCAAGAACACCAATACTTAAACCAATCGGTACATAGGGACCCGCAAATGGTGTTTGCTCAGGTGTATCTCCCTTGACTCATGCAGCCTGTATCTAATGTCACATGTCTCTACTAAGCTTCTACTGTTCAGGTATTACCGCAATAAGTATCAGTTGATTCTTCTTCTTAATAACAACCGCTTTATTTATATTTTTTTGTCTTCCAAGTATAATCCTAGACTTTTGGGGATCCTTTATGAGGAGCTATCCCTTAAATTCATAATCCCCATCTTGGAAGAGAGGAGAGTTTCGGACTCTCCACTAGGGTTGTGCATGGTCCGGGGGGCGGTTCCCGACCTAGAACCGGAACTGCCCGCTAAGGACCGGTTCGAAAAATTGGAACCGGATCCACTGTTTGTTGCATGGATCCACTGAGAACCGGACCACCGATCCGGTCCGGTTCCCGGTGGATCCATGAAACCGATCTTGACGAGAAATAATTTTGGTTTTCAATATAAAACGACTACGTGACATCAAAGCAAGTTAGACTTGTACTACAAGTGCAAGAACATTTTCTACAGAAACTGCACCGATGTAGCAGTATATATCTCGCTCATAAAAAACACACACAACTATCAATTGTCAACCCGCTAGCCATGCATCGGTATCGGGCATAGAAAACTACTTATAACAACAACTCAAGTGAATCCAAATTCGAAGAGGGCCATCGGAAATGAAAAGAAAAGCATCTTCCAGAAAAGAGTTGAATGTAGCTAATAGCCTTCTGAGGTGAAATGGTGACTTCCCATTTCTCTGCCAACAACCAAAAATATTTTCCACCACAAGATGATTGGGCTATCAAACCAAGTGTTTGTCCTTGATCACACCAGCAAATTGACTCATAACAGAAATTGTATAAATCCTTTCGAACAGTACTTGTAAATTCCACTTAAATAATATCCAAGAATATAGCTAAAGCACGATTTTGCCACAATGAAATAAGTTCCTCCAACTATTGCCAAGTATATTATTTGCAAACACACAAATCACATAAGCCAAAACTGATAAAATCGAGCATAACATATGAAAAAGGAGTAATGATAACAAAAATAGAGTTTATCACCCCATCCCTCCACGCCATATATCTAAAGGGTAGTTCAACCTAGCAGTACAGTCAAATTCAGGAGGTGAAGCCAGTTTCCTAACCCAAAAGGAAGAAGAACAAAATTGAAAAAAAAATTAAAAATTAAAAAAGCTCAAAACTTTATCTCCTTCTCACAACCCTAAGCATAGAATTTACCGACGATCAGACATACAAAAAATCAAAAAACACAGCAAAAGGGAAAAGCAACCAAGGATTCTGCAAATTCAAGTATGAGCACCATCGAAGACAAAGCACCAAGATGAACAGTGATCGATTCCCAAAACAAAGACTCAAACTTCACTACTTTCCAACCTATTGGGTAATCGAACCAAAGTACAAGTTTGCAAGCGAACGATGAATCGAGAGGCAAACTAGAAGCTGATGATCGTACCTTGTTGAGTGACGGAAAAGGGGGCTCGGTCGAGATGGACAGCAGAGGCGGAGGAGTAGCGGCTGTGGCGGGTGGTGACCGGAGCGAGGGGGCAGACAGCAACGGCGGAGGAGCAGCGGTGGAGGAGCAAAGGCGGCGGCATCGCGCTTGGGGAGGAATCGAAGACGAAGAGATTGAGCGAGGGGGCGGACAACAGAGGCGGAGGAGCAGTGGCTGTGGCGGGTGGCGACCGGCGCGAGGGGGCGGACAATGGTGGAGGAGGAGCAGTGGCGGTGGCATCGACGCTCGGGGAGGAATCGAAGACGAAGAGACTGAGGAAGAGATAGAGAGAGAAAGAACCGAAGACGAAGAGACCGAAGACGAAGAGATGAGACGCAAGACGTAGGGTTTCTTTTAGTAATTTTTTTTATATTAAAAGGTTTCGGTTCGGTCCGGATGGGCGGGCGGGCGGATCCGCCCACGGAACCGGGAATCGGACCGGTACCCACCGGTTCCCATAAATAGGAACCGGGAACCGGACCGGTTCCCTCAATAACCGCCGGTTCCGGGCGGTTCCGGTCCGATTCCGGGCGGTTCCCAGGTATTTTTCACACCCCTACTCTCCACCCATTATTCTCACAAGAGAATGATGGCCACTGAGAAACCCCAATGGTTAACCACCATTTAATTAACTTACCTTTTAAATAACACTCAATAAAGTGAAATTGCTTGGTTGAAATGATTTGAATTCGCAAGTTTTACCTAACAATTTCAGCTATGTCAGGTGTTTGTTGTTTAACTTTCACTTTTGATTAAAAGTGGCTACTTTTAAATTAAGTTATAATTTTGGAAATATTGCCATACGACATAACCAGTCAATTGAAAATTTCTTGTGCCATGGGCTAGTCATCTAATCTTTAAATTTCACTTGCTGCAACACCTCCTTACAATCCATGATACTAAATAGATTTTCAAATTCAATATTCACCTATTCACATGACCAAAATAACTTCATCTCATTTCCATTTTAAATCTTCACACTTTAACAAAACAATTGACCTTGCAGTTCTCAATATTGCTTCCAATATTGGTCGGTTCCCACCCTAAAATAAAGAATTGGATTAGATAGGATATACTTTTAGTGCGTGGAATTGAGAATCAACTGTGTTCACCATGGAATCGGACTAGATTGATTGATCTCGAGTTGGTTCCGGTCCTAAGAACCGACAAAGTAATTATCATTATTATTTTTCAATGATTTTTGCTATAAAAAAATGTACATAGAGCCGGTTTGGTCCGTGCATAAGGAACCAGAAACCAGAAACCAGATCAATTTCCGCGGAGGAATCACCTAGCCGGCCAGTCCCATTCCCAGATTGGAACCCGATCAATGCGCTCCCTAGGTATAAATTGCACAAACAGTTTATATGAATTGAAAAAAGAAAGAGAAAAAGAATAAGAAAAAGGGGCAAAAAGAGAGTGGACAAGAATTCTTTTTTTGCCGATTCGGTTCCGCATAATAAGTCGGGTGATCCAGGTGGGGGCAGAACAGGGCAAGGCGATCTGTCAAAAAGACAGACGTCGGGCCCAGTAATTTAATCCCCTTACCGATAAAACCAGAAAAACAAGGGCTCGTTCGTAATTTCTGTTGCAAAAGATGGGGTAAACTCTCATCCCTTCCCCGGATAAGACAAGTAAGGCTCTCTCTCTCTCTCTCTCGTCGCCATGGACGTGCATGAGGAATCGAGGCTTCCTCCCTCTATATAAACGAACCCAGAGCGCAACCCACTCGTCGTCTTAACGGAATTCGTCCCACCAGCTTCGCTCCCTCACTCTCCACACAGAAAAACCATCGCTTCCGGAATGAAGTCCCTGTTCGAGTTCGTCTACTGCTGCGGGTCGCCGCGCAAGGAGGGGGAGCGGATCCGGGCGGCGGCGGCGGCGCCCCGGGCGGAGGGCGAGGAGTGGGAGAGGCGGAGGTGGGCGGGGCGGAGGAGGAAGCGGAGGAGTGGGTCGGCGGGGGCGGAGGAGGAGTGGAAGCCGGCGCTGTGCGCGATATCGGAGGACGTGGTGGTGGTGACGGTGGAGAGAGTCGGAGGAGGAGGAGGAGGCGGAGAGACGAAGAAGAAGGCGGAGGCGGATCCGGCTCCCGAGCCGGAGCGGTCCGCCTCGTGGAAGAGGAGCGGGGGTTCGTACGCGAGAGTCCACGACCGGGGCTTCAGCGGCGACGAGTACGATCAGAGGTGACGACTCTGCCTCTTCTCCCCTCTTCTCATGATTCATATGCGTAGTAATTCTACAGATTTTGATTAATCAGCGCCTTTCCCGGGTTCCTAGCGATCGATTTGGATGATTATAGATGTTGCGTCTCTGTTTCTTTTTGTTCTGGGTGCAAATTGCAGAATACCGCCATTCTTGTATCGGATGTAAAATGAAACAGATGAAGTATAGCGTAGAATCGCGGCCGCGCTGTCGGCATCACTCGAACAGGGGTTAGCAGGTGAAGCTTTGGTTATGGTGGTTGCGATGAATTTGATATCGCTGATGTCGACGCGCGAACTAATTTGGTCGTTCGAAGGATATTAGAGATGGGTTCGGGCATGATTAGCTTTTGAACGTAAATCAAAATCCAAGGATTAAGACTTTCATAGCTTAATATACAAATCAGTAGAAGATGAACACGCCGGTTTGGGATAATAATCACACTTTCCCCCTAAGTTTCTTTTTCCCCCCTTTCTTGGACGATAACATTGCCCTTTCAGAATCAATTCCATACTCCTTTTGTTTCTAATCTCGAGAAGATGATGAACGCACGGATGAACTTGATTGAATAAATCGATTAAAGACCGGGTTGATGTTTCAGGAGGGCTTCGTTTCAGGCGGTCATTCCGGCTTTCTCTCCGGCTCCATTCATGTTCTGAAAGTCGTTCTTGGTGTACAGGGTGAATCGCTACAGTTTTCTTAAGTCTGGGTGTGGAAGTGGAGGCCAAAGAGTAGATTTTGCTTTGTATATACGACCACTGTGTCCCCCCTTTTTATGTAAAAAATATATAAATATATATATTTGTATCTTTTTGGCATGCATTTGTACTGTGTTGGCTGAGTTGAAGGTATATGGAGAGGTTCTTCTGTAAGAGTTTTCTTAATTGTGGACTATATTAATTGATATTGTAATTTACCGTTTAACGTTTACCGTTTTACGGGGTTTGGTCTAAGGTGAGATAGAAGGTTTCTTAATTAGTCTAATATGTGTCCATATGTCTTGTTATACATAAAAGAATGGTTAACCGTATGGACAAGACATATGTGGGTTTATGGAACCATAAATGCATTCTCTAGTGGCACAAGTTTTTTTGTGACGCTTAAGGTAAGAGAATGGACATTCTCTAGTGGCATAAGTTTTTTGTGACGCTTAAGGTAAGAGAATGGTGATCGACAAATGAGATCTCTATGAGAGATGTTATCCATTTGACACACTACCATATTGGATCCATATCAATAGAGTTGAGAACACTCGTGACCATGGAAGGCTCATGTGTGTATACATGCGATTCTACCGCCATGATTCGGTGTTTGAGACTTTATGGGATAGGATTGACTATTAAGAATTATCTCTAGACCAATGTGCGCACATACAGTACGATTTCAATTAATATAGTCCAAGTGGGAGAATGTAAGAGTTTTCTTAATTGTGGACTATATTAATTGATATTGTAATTTACCGTTTAACGTTTACCGTTTTACGGGGTTTGGTCTAGGTGAGATAGAAGGTTTAATTAGTCTAATATGGGGCTTTGGCTAGTGTGGGCCGAGTTGGCCTGGCCCATGTGAAGCTGGCTGGAAACTTTATAAATAGCGGTAAGTCTCTCCTCTAACCCTAATTCTCACATGTATCCTCACCTAAGGGCGTTTTCCTAACGCTAAACGTGAGGGGCCTCATTGAGCCAAATGATACGGAGGCAATAGGGAGAATGACTTGCGCGTGGAACATTGTGTTTCCGCTTCCGCTTCAAAATCAATGGATTCCAAAACAGGTGCGTTAATCTTTCTACTCAATTATGCATGTTCTTGTTCTGGTTATGGAGATCTTGGGTTGCGCAATTTGCGTCCAACATCTTCTACCAAAAATTCATGCAGAGAATGACTCGACACGTTCCTGTATGAGAGAACTCGATGAAAATTTGGTAGAATCCAATGTAGCCCGACTTGGGGAAAATTGTCTTTTTTTATTTTCCTTCTCCTCCCCTCAAATAAATGGGAAAAAAATAGAGACCGTACTAATACTTTTCAGTTTAAATGCCATAAAAATCCCTCAAATTATGCCCACTCCGACATATATATATCCAAACTTTTTTTGTGCCACCGAAAACTACACAAATACTAATAACTTTTTTTGTGACACAAGAAAACCCAAATTTATACATGTGCGACATATATATCCTCTATTCCAATTCAATCTACGATATTAATATAAGTTTGGCTGATTTTTATAATGCAAAAACAAAAAGTTTGGAGTATTTGTATCATAATAGATAAGATTAGGGTTTTTAGTGACACAAAAAAAAAAATTCTGATATTTATATCTTATTAGGCATATTTTTTGCGTTACGTCCTTACTTTATTTTCTGTGTGGTTAGTTCAACTGCACACTTTCCGAGTTGATAAAATGGGTGGTGAAAATTTGACGGCTGCAATTTACTTTAGAGCTTCTAAAAATGAGGCTTAAAGGCCTTCATGAGCTTACTTAGGCCATGGACTGTGATGGCGATGAGTCACCACAATGCGAAGATAATAAACAATAATGGGCCTCACAAAAAAGATGACGCTGTATAGGGCTATTATTGTTCACTAGACACGCTGGTGAGCCACATTGGCTAGGGAAATTGATAAAATATTGAAACGTCATATTTGGACAATCCAAAATTGGAGTTGGTACTTAAGTTGTCGTTTTTTTTATTTATAAATAGTATGTAAGTTATTCGACGAAAACTTTTTGCACCAAATGAGTGCTGTACGGAACTTTTGGCATATCTAGTATCCTTATGTCAAAAAAACTTGATTAAAGATGAAAGTGAATTTTCATGAGAAAAAAGTAATCATGTTTTCTTATTTATGAACCTGTAACAAAGAAAAAGTTGGCAATTTCTTAAAAAAGGTGGCCAATTAAGAAAACAAATATCAATAAGTAACTCAATAGACAAGTTGGAAAAAAAATTTGAATGTTGATAAGTAACTCAAATGAAAATTAATATTCTAAAGTAGTTGGTAATTCAATTCGATAAAAGTTGGTAAACCATTCTAATTTAGGTTAGCAATTTCTTGTAAAAGTTGGCTTATTTGAAGTTTTGGCACACTATGCAAATAAAAGCAAGTAGATTAGGACAAAAATCATTAATTTGCAAATCATCATAAAAATGGATAATTTTATAAACGTTTCGATAAGTTATGGAAATTTACCTACAAAAAAAGTCACGCGTCATTTTCTGTACAAACCGGTTTTTTTGACACTTTTGAACTTATCAATATTTTTCGTGAAAAAAAAAGACTTATTGAAATTTACAGGCACCAAAAAAATCCATATTTTATATTAATCAATAAAGTTCTGCAAGACAATGTGATGGATTAAGGCCACACATCAAGGATCATACCATACAATAAAAGCTCCGACAACATTAATATCTACCCCTTTTTCTCATTTGGCCGGATTTCTCTCCAACTTATCATTGCCAAATGAGAATACATACAGCAAAGAAATGAAGAATCAAGTTTAACCACGGAATAGGTTCAATTATTTATGTATTCTTCGAAGCAAATAAATAAATATTGACGTGATAGTGTAAGGGGGGAAAATTGTTTAGAAAGCCCTAAATCTATTGTATAACGGTTAATTTTGACATAAAATTTTTAACTATGTGAATTTAGTCCCGAAATTTTTAACGATTGGTTAATTTAGTTCTTAACTTATCAATTATATCAATTTAATTCTAAACTCTTAGATGATTTGTCAATTTAGTCCTAAACCTTTTGATGATTTATGGCCAAAATTACCCGACTTGACTAAATTGATAAATTATTAAAAATTTTTGGATTAAATTGGCATGATTAAAGATTTAAGACTAAATTGATAATCATCAAAAGGATTAGTAGTGAATTAGCACAATTTAAATGTTTAGAACTGCCATAAAATAGGTTTAGAATATTTTGGACAAAGCGGTTGGAATTATTGAAATATTACAATTACATGATACGCTAGACTTGCAAAATTTAGCAAAATTAGCAACACCATACCCATATGCATCCCTTTAATTATGAGTCTTATTACGCACATCAATCTGAAAGTACATACTAATAATGATATTTTCCCTCATACATCCGGGAAAAGTAGGGTTTCAAAGGCATAATCAATAGACTATTGATTTAAAATGACCAAATTGGTGTGATAACATTTGGTCCAAACTTTACATCGGCAAGGGATTGACGAAGAGCGATGTCACATAATCTTTGAGCTTGGTTTTAGAATGGGTGTAATTATCTCCATCGCTATATAACACATCAATCACCCGCGAGAAATTGAGCATTCGTGCGAGAACCGACATTGGGACTGCGGTTGGACGGAGAAACTCTTCATTGGTGTCCTTCCATGCATCAATGACTCCTTTCTGGAGTTCCTCCGCAGCTTCCTGCTCTGAGACGCCACGGTATTTCATGAGCAACTCCACTGCAGATACTACGTGCCCCCTCTTTTGCTCAAACTGTATGTCAAACAACATTGGTGTAGTTAGATTAAGTGGTGGTGGGATCTAATTTTTATTAGAATGATGGAGGATAATTATGTTTTTATTATACCTTGTGAGAGGAAACATCATCCATCAGCCTACAGATGGTTTGTGTAGCCTTCACGCTCTTGCAATCATTGACCGACCATTTAAGAACATGTTCTGTGACCACATCGCCCATTCCTACAAGTGATGTAGTCGGTAACATTCCATAGCCAGTTGTTATTAGTTGAAGCGGCATGTACTCTTCTAGTGTTGGTATATAGTTGGTATGGAACCATTTGGCTTCCTGAAAGTATGCTCTCACTAGCTTCTTCATCTGAGAAATTAAACACGCACAAGAATTTCAGATTTCTAAATAAAGATTGCCTTCGATGCATGTAAAGTTTATCGATGATGCTTATGACTTCTTTTGCATAGATAAGGCGGTGCGATCTTCCTTTTGCGGCCAATTGATTCCCAATATATTCATAGAGCTGGAGAAACTCCTTGAAATAAGCTTGCATATACTCTGGTAATCCATCCATGGCATCAACATCCCACCTGAATTCAAGTTGCAGAAAGTGACACACTTAACTCTATACAAAGTTGATCAAATTCAAAAATTTGAGAAAGAGAATGTGGATTCCGTACTTTTGGATTGCTTCATCGAGGAGTGCAAGTTCTTCCAATGTACCATAGACATAGTAGATATCGTCCAAAATGGAAGTGAGGGAGATCACTCTGGTGAGTATCTCTCTGGCCATGACAAATTCCGGCTCGAAATATATTCCTGTGGTCCAGAAGAACAACTCCACAATCCTGTCTCTAGCGAATGGGAACTTTCTTGGAACATCTATATTCTTCCACCACCTATGATTAAATGAACATGAGCGTAACTGAAAGTACTTTAGCCCAACAAATTCGCATAGCTATACTCCTTTTTTCACTTGTAAAAGACTTTGACAACACTTTTAAAAAAGGTAAATTGAAGATAGATGAGTTAATCTTTGGAAAACACAACAAGAAAAATCAATAGTTTGGGCATTGCTAAAACATAATTGATAGTATGGTCATTTTAAAAACATAGTGTAGAAGCTAATTTTTGATCATATAGTTAAATGATGTTACTGAACCTAATAATCTTGCCGAGTTCCTTTTGGTGTTGCTTTTGCAGTAAGTTGAAATCTAGTTTAGCCAAGGTAAGCAAAACTTCATCATGTGAAGGCTCTTCTTGGTAGAGTGGAATATAGTGGCTCGCCTCAAGCCTTGGCAATCCCTTGCGAAGTGGCTGCTTTAGAGCATGACTCACTTACTTCGCAAGACTAGTGCTCACTTTGCTTTCATTGATTGATTTAAGGTGAGTTGTAGCAAAAGGAAGTGCTTTGTCCAAGATTGAATCGCCATGACACCTTAAATGGCAAGCTTCATATAGGCTCAACAATCCACGCACATCGCTTATGAGCGACTCTCGGAAGTTCCCTTCGCTATCTTTGAATTTGTCAAAGACCTCTGTGAATCAACCGACATGGAAAAACGATGCACGTGATTAGAAATTAGGAAGGGATACACGCTTGGTTAATGTTCTATATTTTCTTGCACGTGTTTCTCCTGAAATTCGATTGAGCAATAGGAGGATTTTAATAGGTATCTTATTAGATTGGTGCATTACATATGAGACATACCTGATGAAATATTGTAACCATGTTGTCGCAGCAATCTAAAGATGAGAGCAACCGTGTGAAGGTCATCTACCTTAAAATCTTCATGATCAAGTCGAGAGTAACTTTTGTGGATTTGTTCTAATTGCTCATCTACTTCACGTTCAAAATGGTACTCAATTCCCAAGCGTTGGATTTGATCAATCAAGTGAAGCTTTTGTAAGGGCTTGTCCACGACATCAGTCAGCATCTTCTTCACCTCTCCTTTCAGTTCCTCAATTTGTCCCTCCACTCTTCCGAGGAATTTGAACTTCTGCAAATATATTGCACGGTGTTTCAAATAAAAGCAAGCATGAAATACGTGGACTTTACAAAATAAATTTAATCTCGATGGCCGCCTCTGTGTACCCTATTTAGGTATTTCGATGTTATACGCTGATTCACATGACATGCGAAATTGAACCCATGAGAACAACGACCATATGAGATGAGGGGGTTAAATGCCACCCATGAGAACAACGACCATATGAGAGGAGGGGGTTGAATGCCATGATGAGATGTTTCTTGTCGCAGAGGACATACTGAGGCCGGTGAAGTTACAAGTATTATCGTTATTTTTCAACCTTCTTTTATCTATTTATGATTTTCAACTTCGTTTTTTTGTGTGGAGAAGGGAACATGTATTTATATGAGGCCGATTGTTACCATATAAGAGATGCGGTGGAACTGAAGGAAATCGAAGTAAGTCTACAAAGTGCACTTGCGAGAAAACAAAAGAAGAAGATAACAGAAGGATTTCTAACCACTGAGTTGGAGGGAGAATCATATTTAAGGAAGTAGTCCCCCCATACGCTGAGGTGATTGTTAGGACTAGTATTAGCACCTAGAGGGGGGTGAATAGGTGACTAAAGCGATTTTATAAATTTTAACCTGAATGAGAGATTAATGAATTAAAAACAACAATCGCAGCAAATGAAAATAATGAAAGATAAAAGGATTAGGGATAGAGAATCAAGACTCCAGATTTAATAGTGGTTCGGCTTAGATCAAGCCTACGTCCACTCTCCCGCACGGACAGCCCTTCTGGCTGGATTTCACTAAAAATAAAAAAGAGTGTTTACAATCTCACGTCCTTGAATTCACAGTGTAGAAACTCTACTACACTTCCTCAAGGTCTCACCACACTTTGGTCTCTTTTTTGATTACAAGAATTGCTCGAAGAATAAGATCACAAGATAACAAGGAGATTCAGACTTTGGAATTTTTCTATCCGGCACACTTAAACAACTTGAGCGTCTTTCTTATATACTTCTCCATGCCTTCATTACCGTTGGCACCTTCAGAAGAAGTTCTTCCAATCAACCCGTTGGACATAATCAATTTAGAGAGATCTCGAGCTCTTTAAGGTAAGTGTACATAGCCCATCAATCCTACTTGTCCATACAATCAAGATCTTGGTTTCCATAAGTAGAACCTTCTAAGTATAAGTTGCGAATCTTAGAGAATCTATATTTATTCGGATACGAATATAAGAACTTGTAGTGCTGAATCCAGTCGAAAGATATTTCTTAGCCATTGGAGCCAAAACCATATTAGATAGAATCAGAATAGAAGTTTTTAACTTGACGGTCTAAAAACTGTCCATGAGAGTAGACTTTGAAATTTGAGTCTTGATATCGTCAGACTTTGATATTCAGACTTTGCCAGTAGAGTCTGCAAGTCTTCAGACTAGACTGATGGAAATGTTTTATTGACTTCAAAAATATCTGAAGAGAATTTATCCAACAATCTTCCCCTTTTTTGATGGTGACAAAACTTTCCTGCAGATTTGAATACTATTGCCCTGCAATACAACATTTAAGCTAGCAATGATATCGCATAAAAGATTAGAGTAAAGATAGTATAAGTTGTCCTGTATACAGATGTCCTGTACACAGACTTATCCTGTACACAGATCTGCATCCACAGAAAACACATTAGTCCTGTGCAGATATCAACTATCTTTATCTATTTTAACGACTTAAAGTAATGCAAGTAATAAGCAAGCATTTCAAAAACTCAAGATAAAGTCAAAATCATAAATGTCAAACAAAATATTGTTTAAAAAGTGAAAAGTTTGGAATGAATGAATAGAGTGAAAATCTGCAAAGTCTTCTCCCCCAGCGCGAGGAATGCGAATAAGTTGAAAGTCCTCCATAGACTTGACAGTTCCTTCTAGCTTCCTCAAGTCCTTCCTGTAGTTGAGTGAGATCAGTGCCTCTTGCAGTGGCATGAACTTGATGTTGAATGTCTTTAATCTGATCATGCAAGGAGATGAACATAGCATGATTCTCATTCTGCAAAGTCTGAAATTCACACCCCATTGCATATATTTGGCCTTTGAGCTCCAAAATGATTTCAAGCAACCTTCCAAAATCAGCGGAATTGTCAGTTTGTGTGCTTGCATCAACTCGGTCTGATGATGGAGTTAAGCCAATGGAGTGTATATCAGCAGGAAGATCATCATGTGGAGATGTTGCTTCTTCCTCAGGAAAATGAGCAGCATGAACATCTTCTGCATCAGGAGGTGATCTACTAACACTTGTACTGTTAAATGTCAAGAAAAGAGGAGTACTTTTTCTTTGGACATCTTCCCCTGTTTCAATGCCTTCTGGAGGGGATAAGTACTCTTCTTGCTGAGGGGTTTCCTCAGTGGCAAGATGTTGTCGATCCTCCTTTTTTGCTGGAGAATCTGCTTGATCTTTTTTGGCTTGTGAGTCTGCTGGTTGTTGCTGGAAGTCTGTCTTTGCTGATTCTTCTCCTTCTTCATCTTCTTGCAAGGATTCCTTTTCCTAGTTTCTTTTCTCAGTTTCCTCTGCAACTTGTTGTTCTGGTTCTGCTGACACAGGAGCAGAATACTGAGAAACAAAGGCAGAGATAGGCATATCATCCTTATCATCTTCATCCTCCAAGATGATTGCCCACCTCTTCTTGATAGGACCAGTCACAAGTTCCTTTCCTTTCCTCTTAGCAGCAGAAGAGTCTGGTCTGGTCTTAACAGGGGTTTTCTCCTTGAACTGCTCCAACTTCTTATTGAGATCTTTCAGACGTATTTTTGTAATCATCCTCAGATCAATGACCATTTGATCAATAGTCTTCACAGAGAGAATGTGAGGAGGCTGAATGTTCAAATGTCTGAAAAGACAAGTGATGAGAGCAGCATAAGGGAGTTTTCCCTTGTCCTTCGCCATAGACCTGTACATGTGAAACATGATAGTATGGGGCAAAGAGAAGTTTAGACTGATCTTGATTGCATACATCAGTTTGGCTTTTGAGATGGATACATCTGTCTTCGATGTCGATTTCGATTTGAGATAGTTGATCACTATCTTGTGAAGCAGAGTGTTTGTAGCATTCACCCTTGAGTAGGAGAGACGACCTTCTGTGTTTTTGTCTCTCGCAAGTTCCAGAGTTGCATGACTCACAGACACAGAGATTGATTGGAAAGCTCCTCTTTCCACACCAATGACATCCGCCAGAGTATCTTTGTCAATCACATACTCTCTATCTCTCACACTGAAGGAAAAACTATTGGCATCAAGAAAACTGAGGTTAGAATAAAAATAAGCTGTCAATTCAGAATAAGCAACCTCGCTCTCAGTATAGAATTTATGAAGTTGAAGCTTCTCAAACTTCTCCCTCAAATTGATGCTCAACAGATCCAGAAAATCAAAATCCACCGTTCGTGGGTTCATCACCCCACGCTTCAGCAATTTCCCATACACTTTCTTGTGTTCCTCAGATCGGAACAATTTGTCATTCTTTCCTTGAAGAGTTGCAGCCACACCCATCCTAGGCTTAAAATGTACAAACATCTTCTCATCATCATCTTTTCCCTTAGGCTGATTTAAACTACCAAAGCGAGGGTCACTAGGAAAGTTTGCAAAGGTTTTTGCTGCCGTTCTAACAGGAACAACGCCCGATCTCTCCATCACAGTGAGAAAATGTGTCTCATTTTTATAGCCTTTCTCTTTCAAAAACTCATCAATGAAAGTCATTGCAGAACCTCCTTCCTTCAATATAGAATAAAGCCTATAAACAAATGCAGGCTTAAGAGACCTTACAGGTGCGATATCTTCAATGATTTCCTCTGTATGTTGCGGATGACGAACATGGGATCTAGTTGAAGAGGAGCGCTGTTGAGAGTGTTGGTGCACTTGTTCACTTGGAAAGTCACCTTCATCAGTGAGATCAAAATGAGTAGGCCCCTCACCTGAGCCCTGTGGTCCCTTGTTCGCTATTCTTGAAGATTTCCTTTGGTACGACATTGTCCCTTTCTTGGAGGGAACTTTCACACTTGTGTCGCAAGAAAGATAAAAGCTTGAGGAGAAGAACTTGATAAGGAGAATCTCAGAGAGTGAAAGTTTGTGTTCTAGGGTTTTTGTGTAAAAGAAGAAAGAGGAGAAGAAAGAGTATAAAAGGTAATTGAATTGTGATATTTGAAGCATCGTAATAAGGAAAGAATAAAAAAATCCTTTTAAAAAAAATCACTGCCTAAAACAAATCGATAACTACCTTCGTTTAAAAAATAACTGCCTTAATAAACTCAATTAGAGATAAACAGATAATCTTACATTTTCAAGATATCAGTTTAAACGAGTAAATGAACTGAAATTCTAACAACTTACAGTCGTGACGATTGACATTCCAAGTCTGAATCTTTGAGTTTGATACTTTGTCAGACTTAGATGCTGAGTCTGAGCTTCAACAGTCTTCAAGAGATAAAATGTTGAGTCTTGAATGAATAGACTCAAATAAACTTTTTTCAAGTGGCTTTGTGAAGATGTCCGCTGGTTGATTTTTTGAGTCAATAAATTGTATCAAGACTTCTTTGTTCTGAACATGATCTCTTATAAAATGATGTCGAATCTCAATATGTTTTGCTTTTGAATGTAGAATAGGATTCTTTGTAAGATTGATTGCACTGGTGTTGTCACATTTGATCTCTGTGCAAGAGTCTTCAATACCAAAGTCTCGTAATTGTTGTTTTATCCATAGTATTTGAGAACATCAACTTTCAAGAGCTACGTATTCTGCTTCAGCTGTTGAAAGAGCCACAGTATTTTGCTTTCTTGAAAACTAAGATACTGCCCTGTTTCCAAGTAATTGACAAGTACCTGAAGTGCTTTTTCTTTCAACTCTACAACCTGCAAGATCTGCGTTTGAATAACCAAGAATAGTAAAGTCTCATTCTCTGGGATACCATAGACCAATCTTAGCAGTAGTTGCAACATATTTAATGATACGTTTAACAGCAATTAAATGAGATTCTTTAGGATCTGATTGAAACCTAGCACATATGCAAACACTAAATAATATGTCAAGTCTAGATGCAGTAAGATAAAGAAGTGAACCAATGATACTCCTGTATAACTTTTGGTCTATTTTCTTCCCAGCTTCATCTTTGTCAATCTTCAAAGAACTTGACATAGGTATGTCAGTCTTTTTGCAATTCTCCAGACCGAACTTTTTAACAAGTTCTTTTGCATATTTTTCTTGATGAATAAAGATTCCTTCTTTTAGTTGTTTCACTTGTAGACCAAGGAAAAAGGATAGTTCACCCATCATGCTCATCTCGAATTCATCCTGCATAGACTTAGAAAATTTCTTGCACAAAGTCTCATTAGATGATCCGAATATAATATCATCAATATAAATCTGAACAAGTAGAAAGCTTTTGCCTTCCTTTTTAATAAACAAAGTAGTGTCTATCTTTCCTTTAGAGAAACCACTTTGAATTAAAAAGTTACTTAACCTTTCATACCAAGCTCGAGGAGCTTGTTTTAATCCATATAAAACTTTCTTCAGTCTGAACACTGAGTCTGGTTTCTTTGAGTCTTCAAATCTAAGAGGTTGTTCCACAAAGACTTCTTCTTAAATAAATCCATTTAGGAATGCGCTTTTGACGTCCATTTGAAATAACCTGAAATTCTTATAACATGCAAAAGCAAGTAGTAATCTGATTGCTTCTAACCTTGCTACTGGAGCGTAAGTCTCATCATAGTCTATCCCTTCTTCTTGCGTGTATCCTTTAGCCATGAGTCTTGCTTTGCTTCTTGTCACTTTGCCTTTTTCATCGACTTTATTCCCGAAAACCCATTTAGCTCCAATAACAGACTTACCTTTTGGTTTAGGAGTCAATTCCCAAACATTGTTAATACTGAATTATCTGAGCTCTTCTTGCATTGCTTCAATCCAGCTTTTATCAGCTAAGGCTTCTTCAATGTTTTTGGGTTCTATTTCAAAAATAAGTGCAATGGCACTAGACTCTTCTCGCCTTTTGGATCTTGTCCGTATTCCCTCATTAATATTTCCAATAATGAGTTCTTCAGGATGACTAGACTTGTGCTTCCAGTTACTGGATAGTCTGATAGGTTGTTGATCTTTTTCCAGAGTCGATTCTTCATCAGTAACTTGTTGTACTGCTTCTAAATTTTGAACTGCTTCAAGAAAGGTAGATTTAGCAGAGTCTAGAACAAATTCTAATTCTTCAGTCTGAATTGACTGAATTTGTGGAGAGTCTTGAAATTTGACGTTCATTGATTCTTCCATAGTCTGAGTCTTCTTGTTGAATACTCTATAGGCTTTGCTTGTAATTGAATAACCAAGAAAGAATCCTTCATCTGATTTTTCTTCAAACTTACCAACTCGATCATTTGCATTCTTCAGAATAAAGCATTTACAACCAAATACTTGAAAATAAGAAACAATTGGTTTCTTTCCTTTAAAGATTTCATAAGGGGTTTTCTCAAGAATTGGTCTTAAAAACACTATGTTAATAATATAGCAAGCAGTTGAAACAGCTTCAGCCCAAAACCTTGAAGAAATATTACTTTCAATCAAAAGAGTCATTGCCATTTCTTGTAAAGGCCTATTCTTACTTTCCACAACCCCATTCTGTTCTGGTGTATATGGAGAGGAGAATTTATGCTGAAAACTAGACTCATCATAAAATTTAGCAAAGTCTTGATTTTCAAACTCACCTCTATGGTCTGTACGAATGCTTGAGATAGTGTGATCTTTCTCATTCTGCACATTCTTAGCAAACTTTGAAAAGAGAGAGAAAGTCTCAGACTTACTTGAAAGAAAGTAGACCCATGTAAATCGTGAATAATCATCCACTATTACTAGGCAGAATCTTTTTCCACCAATGCTTTGCGTTCTAGTAGGTCCAAATAAATCCATATGCAAAAGTTGCAGTACACGATTAGTGGAAACTTTACTTATTGGTTTGTAAGAGTTTCTAACCTGTTTACTCAGTACGCATGGTGTGTATAGATCAGACTTTAAGTAATTGAGAATAGGCAATTCTTGAACAAGTTTCTTGGAAGAGATCTTGGTGATTTGCTTCATATTGATATGGCCTAGCTTTCTGTGCCATAGATTAGCTTCATCTTGTACTGATATTAAGCACTGTGATCTTTCATGATTCATATCTAGAAGATAGATATTTCCATGTCTTCATCCAGCAAAAGATTGAGTAAAGTCTTTACCGATTCCAGAACACATTCCTTCCTGGAAATTGATCTTGAAACCAGTATCACACAACTGGCTTATGCTAAGCAAGTTGTAATTTAATCCTTCAACTAAGGAAACATTCTTGATTGACAGATTTCCAATCTTTACTGTTCCACGACCAGTAATTCTTTCTTTGTTGTTACCACCAAAAGAAACTTTTCCTCCATCTATCTAGACAAATTTTATGAAGCAACTTGAGTCTCCCGTCATATGTCTTGAGCAACCACTATCTAGCCATTTAATCTTCCTTTTGATAGTGACATGCAATTAACAAGAATTCAAGCTTTCTTTGGTACCCACATCATCTTGGGTCCAGAAGAGTTAGAGTAATAAACAATCTTTGCCCAATTCTTTTTAACAGGTCTCCAAACCAAAGGACATTCTTTCTCAAAATGTTCTGAGCTTTGACACTTAGAACATTTCAAAGCATTTCTGCCAACAGGTTTTACAAAAACTTTCTAGAAATGATTTTTATAAGCAATTCTGGTTGGTCTTTGTTTGATTCTTTCCTTTACCTTTGGGAAATCAATTAGAGGAATAGTTTCAGAAGTCATACCAAGACCTAACTTATCAAAGTAGGGTCTTTGTATCGAAACAATCTTATCCAACTTTTCAGAACCATTTGAAAATCTTTTTGATATATTAGAAATATCATTTTTCAAAAGGTTATTTTCTTTGGAAACAGAGTCTGAGTTTTCTTTCATGATAGTAAAGTTCTTTTCCAACTTTTCAAACTTTTCTTTCCAAAGTTTTTTCTGTTGCTTCAATGTAGAATTCTCCTTTTTTAATTCGGAGATCCTCTTAAGAGAAGTTTTTAGACTAAGACAAAGTTCATTAATATACTTAGAAACCTTGACAAGAATTTTTAGATTACTAACCTCGAGTTCACTGTCTGAGTCTGTATCTGTATCAAGGTCTGAGTCTGAATCATATTTTGCCATTAAACAAATATTGGCATAATCATTATCACTCACTTCACATTCAGTATCACTCCAGGTCTCTGCTTTGAGTGCCTTCCTGTATTTCTTAGTCTTTCATTTTCTTTTCTTTAACAGAGGACAGTTGGGTCTGATGTGTCCCTTTTTCTTGCATTCAAAGCAAGTTACTTCTTTGTTAGAATCATCTTCCTCTGTTGATTTGTTTTGAAACTTTTGTGAGCTTTGTTTCTTCCAATTGAATTTCCTTCCCTTTCTGTTCAGCTTTCTGAATCTCTTTATCATGAGTGCCAGTTTTTCATCATCTAGATCTTCTTCAGAGTCTGTAACATTATAATACTCATTAGACTTTAAGGCAATAGATTTCTTACCTTTTGAATATTCCTCTTCGTTGGTGTGCTCTACTTCGTAAGACTGAAGAGTTCCAACCAGTTCGTCTACAGAGAGTGGAGCAATCTTCTGTGTCTTTCTTATTGAGGTTTTTATGTAATTCCAGTCTTTAGAGAGTCCACGTAGGAGTTTGTTGACCTTCATATGTCCTGAGATTGGATGTCCCTGATATTCAAGACCATTCACAATTTCAGTAAAATGACTAAACATATCAGTTATTGATTCTCATGATCTCATCTTAAAGACTTCATATTATCCCAAAAGAATATTGATCCTTGTTTCTTTCACTCGATCAGTCCCTTCATAGGTAATGTGAAGCCTATCCCAGACTTCTTTTGCTGTATCACAATAAGATATTCTGTTATACTCAGTAGAGGATAAATCACAATATAAGGAGTAAATGGCTTTAGCGTCAAGAGTCTGTCTCTTGGTTATTTCTTCTTGAGTCATCTGAATATGACTAGCAACTTCTTTTCCTCTCTCTGATTCTGATGCAGCAGCAGGAATGATTCCTTTATCTACCACTTCCCATTTCAAAGGATCTTTTGATCTTAGGAATGCTTTCATCTTGTTTTTCCATATGCTGCAGTCTTTTCTATCAAAGTATGGAGGTCTGGTATTACTTTGACCTTCAACCAACCCTGTAGGCAATATACTAGCCATAGATCTTTTATTCAGAAGTAAAGACACTTCTTATAAACGAGTAAACCTGCTTTGATACCAATTGTTAGGACTAGTATTAGCACCTAGAGGGGGGTGAATATGTGACTAAAATGATTTTATAAATTTTAACCCGAATGAGAGATTAATGAATTAAAAACAACAATCGTAGCAAATGAAAGTAATGAAAGATAAAAGGATTAGGGATAGAGAATCAAGACTCCAGATTTATAGTGGTTCAGCTTAGATCAAGCCTACGTCCATTCTCCCGCACGGACAACCCTTCTGGCTTGATTTCACTAAGAATAAAAAAGAGTGTTTACAATCTCACGCCCTTGAATTCATAGTGTAGAAACTCTACTACACTTCCTCAAGGTCTCACCACACTTTGGTCTCTCTTTTGATTACAAGAATTGCTCGAAGAATAAGATCACAAGATAACAAGGAGACTCAGACTTTGGAATTTTTTTATCCGGCACACTTAAACAACTTGAGCGTCTCTCTTATATACTTCTCCATGCCTTCATTACCATTGGCACCTTCAGAAGAAGTTCTTCTAATCAACCCGTTGGACAGAATCAATTTAGAGAGATCTCGAGCTCTTTAAGGTAAGTGTACATAGCTCATAAATCCTGCTCGCCCATATAATCAGGATCTTGGTTTCCATAAGTAGAACCTTCCAAGTATAAGTTGCGAATCTTAGAGAATCTATATTTATTCGGATACGAATATAAGAACTTGTAGTGCTGAATCCAGTCGAAAGATATTTCTTAGCCATTGGAGCCAAAACCATATTAGATAGAATCAGAATAGAAGTTTTTAACTTGACGGTCTGAAAACTGTCCATGAGAGTAGACTTTGAAAATTGAGTCTTGATATCGTCAGACTTTGATATTCAGACTTTGCCAGTAGAGTCTGCAAGTCTTCAGATTAGACTGATGGAAATGTTTTGTCGACTTCAAAAATATCTAAAGAGAATTTATCCAATAGTGATAACCCGCGGACCGACGTTCGATCACATGCCTTATTCCTTTATTCGGAGGTGCGCATGGAGTTGTTGAGACCTGTGACATATTCTCTATTTTTCTTACTTGTGACCAATGCACAAACGAAAGAGAGAGGAGAGGTTTTGTCCGCGTTGCAAAACATCAATACTTGAAGGGTATTATTTATAGACATCATTGTTGCAACCAATTTTTCGGGTGAACCACCTAGGGTTTGGCTAATGGATTGTTAAGCCTAGACTTAACTTGAGCTCTCTCAAGCTCATACTAATTCGCGACTAAGGTTCAAGTTTTTAATATGCAAGTGGATTTTATCAATGAGTCTGTTGAATTAATGTCTTGAGTTTGAATTCGGATAATGATTTGTTAAACTGAATTTTATTGATAAATATTTCCCAAGTAAAAGAAATCCAGTTGAATTTGATGAAGGATTACAAAAGAGAAAATAAAAGATAAAGAAAATTTCCTCTTTGAGACACGCATATAAAAAGGGAAAAGAAGTCCTACGTAGAAGTGTAGCTGCTGAAACCCTACGTGGAGCCGCTGCCGCACAACGTCAAGCGAAGCCACCCACGCGATCAAAAAAAGGAGTTCTTGTTTTCGGCGTTTGGTTTTAAGCTTGAACGGGTGGTAATTTTGCGCCATGAGTTTATACCCAATTGAGTTGTTTATTTATAAACACTTTGGGTTTGGGGTTAAATTTAGGTGTGGGAAACACTTGAGTGATTGAGCGATTGTAAACTTTGATTCTCCGTTTTGGTGGATTATTTGCTGCTGGCTCTTCCCGTGGACGTAGGTACCGATACTCGGACCGAACCACATAAATTTCTGGTGTCCTTATTTTTCTCGTTAATTTCTCCGGTGATTTCGCATTGACATAAATTGCAAGATCCTGATAATTCCGCGTATTATATCCCAACAATTGGTATCAGAGCTTGAGGTTGGATTTCTTGATTGTGATTTGGAGCTTTTGCTTGTCTAATTATTATCTTGAAATTCTGTTATTGCAATTATGTCTGAGAGGAAATCTGAGATCGAGAAGTTTGATGGGAGCAACTTTGTGTTATGGAGCATCAAGATGCAAACTTTATTGACAACACAAGGTTTGGTCAAGGCACTGGATGGTGAAGATGAGTTGCCAATTATAATGAAAGCCTCAGAGAGGGTAGAGCTAATGGAAAAAGCAAGAAGCATAATCTTGTTAAATTTGACGGATGAGATCTTAATAGAGGTTGTTGAGGAGAAGGATGCCGCAGCATTATGGGCAAAACTTCAAGCACTCTATGTGAAGAAAGGTTTGAACAATCGCTTGTACATGCTGAAGAAGATGTTTCAATTTAGATATACTGAATGTACATCTATCAAAACCCACCTAGATGAATTTAATAAACTCATGTTGGATATGAAGAATGTCGGTAAGATACTTGATGATGAAGAACATGGCATGATGTTGTTAGCCTCTTTACTAGAGTCATGGGAGCACTTTACTGATTCACTGTTGTAGGGGCGTACTACAATTACCTCAGAAGAGGTAAAGTTTGCCCTATTCTTTAAGGAGTGGTAGAGAAAGTTGCAAGATGACGGTTTGGCCAAAGGAGCAGCGTAAGTAGTGACGATTTGGGGTAGAGAAGAACATTGAGAGCCTAGTAGCAGCAGAGGTAAAAGTAGATCAAAATCACGCCATAGGAAGTCCAAGGGACGCGTGAAGTGCTTTGAGTGTCACGAGGAGGGGCACATCATGAGAGATTGTCCAAAGCGGAGGAATAAAGTTGATAAGCAGAATGCCACAAATAATGTGGCAAACGTTGCTGAGGGGAGCACTAGTGATGCAGAAACTGTGTTATGTGTGACTGCTACTTCGTCAGGAGACGAATGGGTGCTAGATTCAGGGTATTCTTTTCATATGACGCCTCATAAGAACTGGTTTACTACTTACCAAACTGCAGATGGTGGTAGGGTTCTTTTGGGGAATAATGCAGTTTGTAAGACTGTGGGGATAGGGACAATTCGGATCCGGATGCACGATGGGATGGTGCGCACATTGACAGATGTGAGGCATGTACCGGAGCTCAAGAAGAACCTTATTTCTCTGGGGACACTCGATGACATCGGGTGTAGGTACACCGCTGAAGGTAGAGTACTAAAAATCTCTCGAGGTGCTATGACAGTGATGAAGGAGAAGAAAGTGAATACTCTCTATCTACTGGGAGAGACCATGATTGGAACCGCTGCAATTTCATCAGGTGAGTCAGATTCTGACTTGACTTAATTATGGCAGATGCATTTGGGGCACATGAGTGAGGCATGTATGATGATGCTGAGTGAAAGGGGGTTGTTGAAGGGTCAGAAGACAGGAAAGCTGGACTTATGTGAGCACTGCATCTATGGGAAGCAGCATCGAGTTAAGTTTATTATAGCTATTCATTCGACCAACGACCAGTTGAATATATTCACTTAGATGTCTGGGGCCCGTCTTCGGTTCCTTCGAAAGGAGGTGTCCGATATATGCTGACTTTTATCGATGATTATTCAAGGAAGGTATGGGTATACTTTCTGAAGCACAAATATGATGTGTTTGATCGGTTCAAGAAATTTAAGACATTGATTGAGAAGTAGTCAGATAAGCAAATCAAGTGCTTGAGAACCGATAATGGCATGAAGTTCTGTGGTAAAGATTTTACTGAGTTCTGCGAAAAAGAAGGTATTGTAAGACACCGCACAGTACTTGGGACACCATAGCAAAATGGCGTGGCTGAACGGAAGAACAGAATTTTACTTGAGCGAGCTCGATGCATGCTTTTGCATGCAGGACTTGGCAAGGAATTTTGGGCCGAAGCAGTAAACATGTCATGTTACCTGGTAAATCGATCTCCATCGTCTGCTATCGAGTGGAAGACTCTTGAGGAAGTATGGTCGGGGAAACTTGTTGATTATTCCGGATTACGTATATTCGGATGTCCTACGTATGCTCATGCGAGTGATGGTAAGCTTGAGCCGAGGGCAAATAAGTGCATATTTCTAGGTTATGCACATGGGGTGAAAGGCTACTGGCTGTGGTACACTGATCCCAGATCACTCGGTTTTCTAATCAGCAGAGATGTGATCTTCGACGAGACTGCAATGCTTCAAAGGAGGAATTCTGAGACACAACTAGCAGAGAAGACAGATCATGGTGTCGATAGTGAGGTGGAGCTTCAGGTGGAGACTCTAGAGATCTCGAAGGTAACAGAAGTTGAGACTACAGCTGAGGCCGCGGTTCCTGAAGTCGGTGATAGTGAACAACCAGTAAAGCCGCAGCAGACTATAGCCGCAGATAGACAGAGAAGGAAAATTAAATCACTGGTACATTATGGTTATACAGCTATTGCTTATGCATTGACTGTAGGTGATGAGGTGGAGACAGATGAGCCTTTGTTTTACTCTGAGGTGATGGCTAGTTCGGAGTCATCGTAATGGCTAGGGGCTATGAGTGAAGAGATGGAATCTCTTCATCGAAATCAGACATGGGAGTTGGTCAAAATACCCAAGAGCCAAAAGATTGCCAGAAGTAAATGGGTCTTCAAACGGAAAGAGGGCATTCCCGGTGTTGAGGTAGCAAGGTATAAAGCGAGACTTGTGGCGAAGGGGTATACACAGCGTGAGGGAATTGCTAGAATGAGGTGTTCTCTCCTATGGTAAGACATACTTCTATTCGTGTTTTACTTGCCTTAGTTGCTTCGCAGGATCTCGAGTTAGAGTAGCTAGATGTGAAAACTGTGTTTCTTCACGGTGAGTTTGAGGAGCAGATTTACATGAGGCAACCAGAGGGATTTGCTATTCCGGGTAAGGAAGATCATGTTTGCTTGTTTAAGAAATCTTTGTATGGGCTGAAACAGTCTCTTAGGCAGTGGTATAAACGTTTTGATATTTTCATGGCTAGTCAAGACTACTCAAAAAGTCAAATGGATAGCTGCGTTTACTATAGGAGATTGGAGAATGCTTCTTTGATTTATGTACTATTATATGTTGATGATATGTTGATAGCAACTAAACATATGTCTGATATTGATATGCTGAAGAGGCAGTTAAATGCTGAATTTGAGATGAAAGATTTAGGTGCTGTAAAGAAAATTTTGGGTATGGAGATTTTGCGTGACAAGACTGCAGGAGTTTTACGTCTATCTCAAAAGAAATATATTGAGAAGATCGTGGCGCGTTTTAATATGTAGTCGGCAAAATCTGTAAGTACACCTTTAGCGAAGCACTTTAAACTTTCAGATAAATTATCATCGCAGACTGAGGAGGAGGAGGAGCATATGTCCCGTGTTCCTTATTCTAGTGTCGTGGGTAGTATTATGTATGCTATGGTGTGCATTAGGCTTGATATTTCACAAGCTGTGAGCATGGTTAGTCGCTACATGAAGCGCCCTGGTAAAGCTCATTAGGAAGCTGTGAAATGGATTCTAAGATATTTGAAGAGGACAACAGACGTGAGTATAGTATACCGAAGGGACGGTAATGGTAGTGAGACCATTGGTTTTGTGGATTCGGATCACGCCGGTGACTTGGATGATTGCAGATCTTTAGCAGGGTACGTGTTTACGCTAGCAGGTGGTGCAGTTAGTTGGAAAGCATCTTTACAGGATCACATTGCCTTGTCTTCGACTGAAGCAGAGTACATGGCATTGACCTTTGTAGCAAAGGAGGCGATATGGTTACAAAGTTTGCTCTCGGACTTTGGGTTAGAATAGAAAAGTGTGGATATACATTGTGATAACTAAGGTGCGATATATTTGGCGTATAATCCAGTTTATCACGAGCGAACGAAGCATATCAACATCAGCTACCACTTCATCGAGATGTCTTAGTTAAGGGTATTGTTATTGTTAAAAAGATTGCTACAGCAGATAACTCGGTAGACATGATAACTAAGTCTGTTCCTTTGGTGAAGCTCAAGCTTTGCTTGAGCTCTATTAGCGTTTGTGTAGAGTGAGCGCCTGTCGGGGCATTGGGAGAACAGCATGGATTATGAGTACTATAACTTGGCTTCAAACATTGAGCTAAGGTGGAGAATTGTTGAATTAATGTCTCGAGTTTGAATTCGGATAACGATTTGTTAAACTGAATTTTATTGATAAAGATTTCCCAAGTAAAAGAAATCCAGTTGAACTTGACGAAGGATTACAAAAGAGAAAATAAAAGATAAAGAAGAATTTCCTCTTTGAGCACACGCATATAAAAAGGGAAAAGAAGCCCTACGTAGAAGTGTAGCTGCTGAAAGCCTACGTGGAGCCGCTGCCGCACAACGTCAAGTGAAGCCACCCACGTGATCAAGAAAAGGAGTTCTTGTTTTCGGCGTTTGGTTTTGAGCTTGAACGGGCGGTAATTTTGCGCCGTGAGTTTATACTCAATTGAGTTGTTTATTTATAAATACTTTGGGTTTGGGGTTAAATTTAGGTGTGGGAAACATTTGAGTGATTGAGCAATTGTAAACTCTGATTCTCCGTTTTAATGGATTATTTGTTGCTGGCTCTCCCCGTGGACGTAGGTACCGATACTCGAACCAAACCACGTAAATTTCTGGTGTCCTTATTTTTCTCATTAATTTCTCCGGTGATTTCGCGATGACGTAAATGGCAAGATCCTGGTAATTCCGCGTATTATATCCCAACAGAGTCGCTACTAATCAATTTATGGTAGGTCGATTAGACACCTAAGTAAAATAATGGGAGAATTATTTTACTCATACGAACTAGAGACTATGGGTAATGGGACTTGGTTACACTAGATTTCTTTAATGCCCTTTTGGTACCATTCTTTTATTTTCAAAAATGTTTTTGCAGGCAGCTTAAATTAATTTTAATCACTTTCCTATTCATGCGGGTACACAAACCATCAATTTAACACTCAAGAAAGCAAATAAAGAGATGCAGAACTTATCTTATAGTAACGAAAGCATCTGCAATGTTGGATTATAATTCACATCGACGATCCTAAATATGATTTCTAATTAACACGCAATCACTCAATTTTTTTTGTTTTCATTTATTTAATGAAAATCATGCTTTATGCAATGCATGCTACTAACTTAACATGAAATGACATAGCAATATGACCAAACGACCTAATTCTAATGACGGGCAATTTTTAACTAAATGGACCTAGCAACAATAGCTAGATATATCAACTTCTATATGACATGCACATGACATTTTTTCTTTTTCCTTAAAAAGCATGCAATTTATCCTAGAAAATGCAATGACGTGCAAAATATGCCCTAATTCTACATGACATATGCATGCTGATTTTTTGTTGTTTTTTTCCCTTTTTTTTTTTTTTAAATTTCGAAATTGATAATTGCCAAATAATTAAACATGCAATCCAAGTTTTAAAAAAAAAACTAGCAACCTAAATTAATTGATTTGATTTTTGATTTTTTAATTTTATTTTTTAAAATTCAGAATA
The DNA here is from genome assembly GCA_014182715.1 of Eucalyptus cloeziana. NCBI lineage: Eukaryota > Viridiplantae > Streptophyta > Magnoliopsida > Myrtales > Myrtaceae > Eucalyptus > Eucalyptus cloeziana. Next base: position 38,394,747 of record CM024639.1, read on the forward strand.
AAATTTCTATTCTAAACATGCAAACCCTAAAACAAGAAATAAATCTAATTCTAACCTACATTTTTGGATTTTTTTAAAAGAAAATTAACTTAATGACACGACGGCAAATCAAGCAAAGTTGATACCTAAATTGACGAACCATATCTCGCGTATGAGATCCGGTTGGCCAATTTTGCATAAATTGCGAATCGAATCTCGGGCATGAGATCGGATTGGCGATTTTTCAAGCGATTGCAAGTCGGATCTCAAACGCGAAAATCGGACTGTCAATGCTACTAGAGTTGCGAATATCAGCCATGTGCATCAACGCATATATCAAATAAGGAAACAGAATTTTCGGAAATTAAAATAATCAAAATTTTTACCTATTTCGAATATTAATTTCCAAATCTGGACTTTGCGCAATTGGACTGAGATTGCAACCGACGCTTCGGGATGGGACATCAATGGGCAGTTTGTGGCCAATGAACCTACAAAAGCAGAACTTTTACGGGATGGCTCGATTCATGGATGAGCTCAACGGCAGCGATAGGCTCGGCACGGCGTTAGGACAATGGGTTGTCTCGTGTGGATCACAAGTGGCTCATCAATGTCTTCAATTTGTTGAGGCCCGTTGACAGCAAGGGACAAATCAATTGCTATGTTGGGAACCAGGACAAGGACGGCAAAGCAAGTTTGCTCGACTTGCGATTGTCGACCCACGGTGGACGTAATTTACCGAGACCAGGACTTGCGTTGAGGATCTCCGTGAAGATACTAAAGTTGTTGAAGAATTTTGCGAGCGTAATGAGCCCAGTGTGTTTACGGCTTCCCCCCTAAAGTTTCTTCCTGGTTAGTGGGTAGTCAAGAGAAAATAAATAAATAAAACAAAATAAAAACCCAAATTGGAGGCATGAATCCGAAGCAATTCATGGGATCATGGCAGTGGCTCGTGATTGAAGGATAGTGGATCGAACGGTGGTGCTCTGTCATGGAAGGTCAGGGCTAGTAAACGGTGTAGCGCCTTCTCGGTTCGGAACAGATCAGCAAGATAGGGACGGCGTCAACAAGGCAACAACTGGACAACAGATCAACGTGTGGTCTCGCAGCAGCAGCGACGGCGGCGATTGGGTAATAGTCGGAATAGAAACTACGAGGGGCGGAGTTGCAGTGACGACATCGACGAAGGGGCTGCGGTGGCGTTGTCAAGCGATCGAGTAATAACTCAACAGAATGGTAGCCCGTTGACAATGTATCGGGGATGATGAAAGCACCGCGGCAGAAGCATCGACGAGGGTCTTGGTCAAGAATTGGCCAAGAAAACTCACTCTCTCCTCTCTCACGTGTTCTCTGTGTATTGCCCCCTCCTTTTGACTTCTTTTTTTGCTGCTCCTTCGAAGACCCCGACGAAGGAACCAAACAAAAGGAAAAAAATCTCTTCTCTTATGTTTAAATTTCTGACCTAAATAACCAGAGAAGAACCCCATTTTCTTCGAGAACTATGGCCGTGTCTTTTTGTATCGTGTGGCCTCCTTCTTTTGTCTATAGTGCGCCCATCTTTTATAGGTGAAGGACGTGACTTAAAATTTCCCTTTCTATAATTTATTTCTTTCCTTTTTTTTTTCAAATGGACGCACGAAATCCTATCCGTGAGCATCTATGATATATATTGAAATTCCTTTTCCTTCTTCACCCTTGCGTATCATGCATTTGTAAGCCAATTTTTCTTTATTTCCTGTTTCTTCTTTTTTTCTTAGCTCACATATGAAATCTAGCTTGCCCATGAAATATTTCTTGTCTTGAAACATTGAATATATCGCTCAAGATATGCCCCACGTGCAATATTCCCTCTCGATACTTCATCTTCAAACTTCAAATCTTCAGTAAAATATATCGCTTAATGTATAAATCACGTGAATATATGATATATTTACCGAATATTAGAAGAATAATATGAATCATTTTTGAAAATACCAAATTGTCAACTCGTAAAATTGAAGCTCATCCGCCGCTGATCAAATGCAAAAGTGATAAAGAAATAAATAAGTGCAACTAAAATTATAGGCTATGCAATTCTTAATTTTTTTTATAGGGATTAAAATTAATCCCTAATTTTTATGCAACAAATAAATGACTGGGTCGCCAAAATTTAGGTGTCAACAATCATATATTTTTTTTTTTGAACCAAATAGACATCATGTTCGTGACCACAGTATTTGTACGTTTTTTGAGACCAACCAATCGCATTTCGATGAAGCATAGACGGGTGAGATTATCAGGCCAAACTAATGAGCCCCCTCTCACCGGTCACTTTTGTCAACATTCATGAACAAACTCTTCTTGAAAAGATACTTCTGAAATCAAGGAGGTTCGGCACTCCTATGCATAGTTAAAGTAGCTCCATGCTGCTACCAACTACAGAGTGACATTTTTCTTTTGGTAACAACAATTGGCATTTAATAAACATCGATTAAAAAGTCCTACAATAGAGTTCCTAAAATAGACTAAGGGCTTGTTTGTTTGTGTTCCTTGTTTCTGTTTATGAACAGATTTTCTGTTTTTTTGTTCCCGGGAACAAAAAAAGAACAGAAACGCGTTTGTTTGTGTTTTTGTTCCAAAACTGTTTTTTTGTTCCCGGAACAAAAAAGAACAGAAACAAGAAAAAAAAAAAAAAAAGTTGTTTATTGTTTCTAGAACAAAAATAAAGAACAACTTTTCTCTCTCCCTCTTTTCTTTTCTTTTTTTCTTCTTTTCTTCTTCTTCTTCTTGCTTTGGCCGGTCGCCGGCCTCGGCCATGGCCGACGACCGGCCGACGAGGGCCAGCGGCCTCGCCTTGGCTAGGCGAGCTCGGGCTCGCTTAGATTCGGCGAGGTCGAGCTCGCCCAACCACCGGCGGGGGGCCACCGCCAGGCAACGCCGACCCGGTGGTGGCTCGGCGAGGCCGAGCCTCGCCGGGGCCGGCGAGCCTCGTCGTGGTTGGGCGAGGCCGCCGCCCCTCGTCGGCCGGTCGCCGGCCATGGCCGAGGCCAGCGACTGGCCAAGGTAAGAAAAAAAGAAAAAAGAAAAAGAAAGAAAAAAATGAAAAATTAAAAAATTAAAAGAAATAAAAAAAGAACACAAATTTACCAAACATGTTTCTTTCTTTTTTTTTTTTTTCTATTTTATTCTAGGAACAAGTTTACCAAACGCATTCTTTTGTTCAAAAATGTTCTCCGGAACAGAAATAGTTTTTTATATTTCTGTTTCCTAGAACAAAAAAAGAACAGAAACACAAACAAATGCACCATAATAAACTAATCTGACATTATTTAGAGAGATCTGTTGGTACCTTTATTTGAGGGGAAAATGAGACAAATAATTTATGAGCTTTAGTTCAATATCGAATGTCATCCTTAGACTTTTAATTTATTCAAAGTGATCCATAAATCCAACCAAGAAAATAAATGGTCCATGAAATATTAGTAAATGTTTAATCCAATCCCCAGATTATATGAAAATATTTAATTTCATCCTTTCGTTAATTCAAGTTAATGGAATTTGTTGACATGGTTTTCCTATCTATCAAGTTTGATCGTGGAACCAAAAAAAAAAAAAAAAAAAAAGTTTGTATGTGGATCATGTAAATTGGTCTTGGGTTGACCCTCGGTCCCAAAATTTGAGTATCGACACTGTGTGGGTTGGTCTTAGGATTAGGGGGCAGACTAGCCCAACCCGGATCATGCTCACCCCTACAAAGTGGTTGGAATTATTGAAATATTACAATTACATGATATGCTAGACTTGCAAAATTTAGCAAAATTAGCAACACCATACCCATATGCATCCCTTTAATTATGAGTCTTATTACGCACATCAATCTGAAAGTACATACTAATAATGATATTTTCCCTCATACATCCGGGAAAAGTAGGGTTTCAAAGGCATAATCAATAGACTATTGATTTAAAATGACCAAATTGGTGTGATAACATTTGGTCCAAACTTTACATCGGCAAGGGATTGACGAAGAGCGATGTCACATAATCTTTGAGCTTGGTTTTAGAATGGGTGTAATTATCTCCATCGCTATATAACACATCAATCACCCGCGAGAAATTGAGCGTTCGTGTGAGAACCGACATTGGGACTGCGGTTGGACGAAGAAACTCTTCATTGGTGTCCTTCCATGCATCAATGACTCCTTTCTGGAGTTCCTCCGCAGCTTCCTGCTCTGAGACGCCACGGTATTTGATGAGCAACTCCACTGCAGATACTACGTGCCCCCTCTTTTGCTCAAACTGTATGTCAAACAACATTGGTTTAGTTAGATTAAGTGGTGGTGGGATCTAATTTTTATTAGAATGACGGAGGATAATTATGTTTTTATTATACCTCGTGAGAGGAAACATCATCCATCAGCCTACAGATGGTTTGTGTAGCCTTCACGCTCTTGCAATCATTGACCGACCATTTAAGAACATGTTCTGTGACCACATCGCCCATTCCTACAAGTGATGTAGTCGGTAACATTCCATAGCCAGTCGTTATTAGTTGAAGCGGCATGTACTCTTCTAGTGTTGGTATATAGTTGGTATGGAACCATTTGGCTTCTTGAAAGTATGCTCTCACTAGCTTCTTCATCTGAGAAATTAAACATGCACAAGAATTTTAGATTTCTAAATAAAGATTGCCTTCGATGCATGTAAAGTTTATCGATGATGCTTACGACTTCTTTTGCATAGACAAGGCGGTACGATCTTCCTTTTGCGGCCAATTGATTCCCAATATATTCATAGAGCTGAAGAAACTCCTTGAAATAAGCTTGCATATACTCTGGTAATCCATCCATGGCATCAACATCCCACCTGAATTCAAGTTGCAGAAAGTGACACATTTAACTCTATACAAAGTTGATCAAATTCAAAAATTTGAGAAAGAGAATGTGGATTCCGTACTTTTGGATTGCTTCATCGAGGAGTGCAAGTTCTTCCAATGTGCCATAGACATCGTAGATATCGTCCAAAATGGAAGTGAGGGAGATCACTTTGGATAGTATCTCTCTGGCCATGACAAATTCCGGCTCGAAATATATTCCTGTGGTCCAGAAGAACAACTCCACAATCCTGTCTCTAGCGAATGGGAACTTTCTTGGAACATCTATATTCTTCCACCACCTATGATTAAATGAACATGAGCGTAACTGAAAGTACTTTAGCCCAACAAATTCGCATAGCTATACTCCTTTTTTCACTTGTAAAAGACTTTGACAACACTTTTAAAAAAGGTAAATTGAAGATAGATGAGTTAATCTTTGTAAAACACAACAAGAAAAATCAATAGTTTGGGCATTGCTAAAACATAATTGATAGTATGGTCATTTTAAAAACATAGTGTAGAAGCTAATTTTTGATCATATAGTTAAATGATGTTACTGAACCTAGTAATCTTGCCAAGTTCCTTCTGGTGTTGCTCTTGCAGTAAGTTGAAATCTAGTTTAGCCAAGGTAAGCAAAACTTCATCATGTGAAGGCTCTTCTTGGTAGAGTGGAATATAGCGGCTCGCCTCGAGCCTTGGCAATCCCTTGCGAAGTGGCTGCTTTAGAGCATGACTCACTTGCTTCGCAAGACTAGTGCTCACTTTGCTTTCATTGATCGATTTAAGGTGAGTTGTAGCAAAAGGAAGTGCTTCGTCCAAGATTGAATCGCCATGACACCTTAAATGGCAAGCTTCATATAGGCTCAACAATCCACGCACATCGCTTATGAGCGACTCTCGGAAGTTCCCTTCGCTATCTTTGAATTTGTCAAAGACCTCTGTGAATCAACCGACATGGAAAAACGATGCAAGTGATTAGAAATTAGGAAGGGATACACGCTTGGTTAATGTTCTATATTTTCTTGCACGTGTTTCTCCTGAAATTCGATTGAGCAATAGGAGGATTTTAATAGGTATCTTATTAGATTGGTGCATTACATATGAGACATACCTGATGAAATATTGTAACCATGTTGTCGCAGCAATCTAAAGATGAGAGCGACCGTGTGAAGGTCATCTACCTTAAAATCTTCATGATCAAGTCGAGAGTAACTTTTGTGGATTTGTTCTAATTGCTCATCTACTTCACGTTCAAAATGGTACTCAATTCCCAAGCGTTGGATTTGATCAATCAAGTGAAGCTTTTGTAAGGGCTTGTCCACGACATCAGTCAGCATCTTCTTCACCTCTCCTTTCAGTTCCTCAATTTGTCCCTCCACTCTTCCGAAGAATTTGAACTTCTGCAAATATATTGCACGGTGTTTCAAATAAAAGCAAGCATGAAATACGTGGACTTTACAAAATAAATTTAATCTCGATGGCCACCTCTGTGTACCCTTATTTAGGTATTTCGATGTTATACGCTGATTCACATGACATGCGAAATTGAACCCATGAGAACAACGACCATATGAGATGAGGGGGTTAAATGCCACCCATGAGAACAACGACCATATGAGAGGAGGGGGTTGAATGCCATGATGAGATGTTTCTTGCCGCAGAGGACATACTGAGGCCGGTGAAGTTACAAGTATTATCGTTATTTTTCAACCTTCTTTATCTTTTTATGATTTTCAACTTCGTTTTTTTGTGTGGAGAAGGGAACATGTATTTATATGAGGCCGATTGTTACCATATAAGAGATGCGGTGGAACTGAAGGAAATCGAAGTAAGTCTACAAAGTGCAATTGCGAGAAAACAAAAGAAGAAGATAACAGAAGGATTTCTAACCACTGAGTTGGAGGGAGAATCATATTTAAGGAAGTAATCCCCCCATACGCTGGGGTGATAACCCGCGGACCGACGTTCGATCACATGGCCTGTTCCTTTATTCGGAGGAGGAGCGCATGGAGTTGCTGAGACCTGCGACATATTCTCTCTTTTTTCTTACGTGTGACCAATGCACAAACGGAAGAGAGAGGAGAGGTTTTGTCTGCGTTGCAAAACATCAATACTTGAAGGGTATTATTTATAGACATCATGTTCTTTTTTTTTTTTTTGGAACCAAATAGACATCATGTTCGTGACCACAGTATTTGTACGTTTTTTGAGACCAACCAATCGCATTTCGATGAAGCATAGACGGGTGAGATTATCAGGCCAAACTAATGAGCCCCCTCTCACCGGTCACTTTTGTCAACATTCATGAACAGACTCTTCTTGAAAAGATACTTCTGAAATCAGGGAGGTTCGGCACTCCTATGCATAGTTAAAGTAGCTCCATGCTGCTACTAACTAGTGACATTTTTCTTTGGTAACAACAACTGGTATTTAATAAACATCGGTTAAAAAGTCCTACAGTAGAGTTCCTAAAATAGACTAATAGACTAATAGACTAAACTGGCATTATTTAGAGAGATCTGTTGATACCTTCATTTGAAGGGAAAACGAGATAAATAATTTATGAACTTTAGTTCAATATGGAATGTCGTCCTTAGACTTTTAATTTATCCAAAGTGATCCATAAATCTGACCAACAAAAAAAAATGGTCCATGAAATATTAGTAAATGTTTAATCTGATCCCTAGATTATATGAAAAATATTTAATTTCATTCTTTCGTTAATGAAATTTATTGATATGATTTTCATATCCATCAAGTTTGAATTGTGGAACAAAAAAAAGTTTATATGTGGATCATGTAAGTAAGATATCAATCTCAGTCACGTTATAATAATCAATGTCAATTAATAATGATGAACATGTGAACACCCTAACATGTTCTTTTTTCTTTTTCTAAGTAGATACATAATAATATGAACATATTGACTCATCATTTAATAATATCCAACGGAGAGTATATTTGAACAAATGAAATGACTACACTGGATATATATTAATTATTCATAAATCATATTGAACAAATTAAAAATTTAGGAATGATATTGCACGTTCAATCAAAATCTAAAAACTATTTGTGTCTTTTCTCCTTATATGAAAGGAGAGTTCCTTGGACGGACTGAGCCATCCTTCCACGAACTCTCCCTCCACTTGTTTACTTTTTCTCTCAAACTACTCTATATCCACTCTATTCATTTTTATTCTTTCTCAATCTTCTTTTTGTCCAGTTTTTCCCATTTAGTCTATTTCGTCTATTTAAAACTATTGGTATTTATGCAACTTATAGATATTGTTACAAACATGACTCACAAGCTCACACAAGCTGTAATATGGTTAAAGTGTCTGGCATATCTAATTTCGCAAGAAGAATCATTAATATGTAATTTTACAAGTTTAGCTTAGTTTACTCAATAAGCTGCGAAATTAGAAGTGATTCTGGACTTGCTATCACTCGCAGGTGGTAGTAATGATTGAGCTGTGATGCTGCTCATGTCAGTAAAGACAAAAACGAGATAGTCCACATATATTTCGTATTGGTTGGATCTAATGTGAAAGTATACTATTAGGGATTTAAAGATAAGATACTCGATTAATTAGTCTTTGAAATATTTATCCAGGATACATAGAAAAATCACGGGATAATTTTTGGAATTTTTCTTTGTTAATAATACTAGAGAAAGCCTGGTTGGTTTCGAGACTATTCAACTAAACAAGTCCCTCAACTTTGAATTTGACACGTGGGTTAGAGAGTACAAATATTTGGGAGCCACCTTTACTTGATTAATCAAATGGCTAGATATACGTGAACCGAATTTCAAGTGGAGAGAGTAGAGCACCTGTCGAAATTAGATAATCCATAGACCATCCAAATTTTTTTACATCATTTTCGTTAATGCACTCATCGACAAAAATGAGTCTCTTGAATCGTTATCTTGCAAAATAAGAATTAGAGATAAGTGTACCAAAAGTTCTAAAACTTATTATAGAAGCATAATTGAGTTAGAACTTTCAAAAAGTGAAATTTAATCGTTTCGTTAACTTTGTCCAATTAGGCAAATGAAAAATATTGACGTGACTTTTTTGTTAATTACTTTCTCTTTCACGTAGTGTTGATGTGATTAAAATATGAAGGATGATATTACAATTACGTTGTTTTTGTCCGAATTTGATTTTTTAACTGAAAATTTATTTAATTAGATTAAAAAATAAGCTAAATCTAAAAGAAAGAAAAAAAAAAAAAGAGGAAGGAAGGAACCTTGCTGCTTGGCCATTGTTGAAAAGGGCCAACGATTGTGGGGGTGATGGTGATGGGGTCCTCAGGGCCTTGGCTAGATTTGGCCAAGGGCTACTAGATCGAGGCAAGGGCTAGCTAGGTTTGGTGACCTTGGGCCAAATGGCTCTCACTTCCTGTCGGTGAGGGTCATTGGCTACAAGCTGAGGCCCGACGCATGCCGTTGGCCATTGCAAGGGCCGATGATGGTGGGACGGTGGTGGTAGGGGTTCTACAAGCCCTTGCGTGGTTTCCTTCCTTCCTATTTATTTATTTATTTAACTCATTTTCAATCTATATTTTTTTTAAATTGGGTAAAAAATCAGATTTGGATAAAAAGGACTTTGTTTTAGCCACGTCAATGCCCCGTGAAATAATAAAAAAGTCACATCAGTATTTTTCATTAGCCAAATTGGGTGGAGTTAACAACAAGAGTTGATTAGAAAAATTTAATAGATTTTAAAATTTGATTGCACTTTTTAAAAGTTTTAGAATTCAATTACACTTTCATGATAAATTTTATGACTTCAATACAGTTATTCCTAAAATTTATAAACAAGAGGGTTTGATTAAAATTAATTGAGAATAGCAAGCGATGTTAAAATTATTGAAAACTTCGAGAAGGTTTGATGAAATACTACGTTTTAAGGTTCCTTTTAAGCCATATCATGGTACGAGAATATTGTTCAAAATATTAATTAACATTTATTAGCAAGTGATTTCATAGAAGTATTTTAAAAGCCATGAGATGCTTGGGAAGAAACGGGGCTTTAATTACATTCTAAAAATTTCCTTCCGAAAAGCTAGGTGCATTGGGCAGTGATTTTACTTTGCTTTTTACTCTTTCCTTTTTCCTTTTTTTTCTTTGAATTTTTTTGGTAAAGTGATAATTAAAGTTCGGCTATCATCTAATATGGAGCACTTGAAACCCTTAAGAAATCCAATGATAACAAGTTAAGTTATCCGGCATTTTATTTCACATCTTTCTAAAATCTTTTGGAATGATTTATTTTTTCAGTTATAAAGATTGCGGAGGGAAGATAAAAATAAGTATTTTTTTTTTATAACCAATATCTTAGTTATCCTAACACTAACAAACTAGCGATAGAGTGGTAAACCTATGATTTAATAAGGTCTACACTAAGATTTAACGTGGATTTAATTGAAAGCAGCATGTCATCAAGAAACTCTTCTCCACCTTTGATTATGACTGGCATTTACAATTTTTGTGATGTTAATCGTTTTTGTGTTTTGTAGAAGTAGTGGCACTTAATTTGGACTATCATATTTAATTCTTGATTGCATAAAAAAAATTAGAGGTTGATCTAATCCCTAGACAAAAATATCATTCACATGATTTGCATTTCATATTACATTTAGTATGTGCATCGCATTAATTGAATTTACGGCTGATACATTCATGAATCCCATGCCATGGCCACAAAAGGCAAACGAGGGGTCTCTCTCTTGCCTGCCCCTTATAAGCCCAAAAGAAAAAGGAGAGGTCGGCTACAATTCCGAGCAGGGCAGAGACAAAAGAGTGGAGTCGAAGGAAAAGGACAGAAGCTAAGCTCTTTTCTCGATGGACTGACGCAAGGGGGTCTGTTCCTCTCTCGCTCTTTGGTCTCCATCCACGTTTACACAAAAGAAGCAAAAGAAAGGAAGGAAAAGAAAAGAGGTCTGCACGTTTTCATGAGAAAGCAAATGGAGAAAAGCTTTCTGGGGCAGTTCACAAAAGAAGTAAAAGGAAGCAAGGACAAAAAAAAGGGCGTCCGCACGTTTTCATGAGAAAGGAAAACAGAAAAGAAAAGAAAGCTAATGGAGAAAATCTAATTCGATTGAGCAATAGGAGGATTTTAATAGGTATCTTATCGGATTGGTGCATTACATATAAGACGTACCCGATGAAACATTGTAACCATGTTGTCGCAGCAATCGAAAGATAAGAGCGACTATGTGAAGGTCATCCACCTTAAAATCTTCATGATCAAGTCGAAAGTAACTTTTGTGGATTTGTTCTAATTGCTCATCTATTTCACGTTCAAAATGGTACTCAATTCCCAAGCGTTGGATTTGATCGATTAAGTGAAGCTTTTGTAAGGGCTTATCCACGATATCAGTCAGCATCTTCTTCACCTCTCCTTTTAGTTCCTCAATTTGTCCCTCCACTCTTCCGAGGAATTTGAACTTCTGCAAATATATTGCACGGTATTTCAAATAAAAGCAAGCATGAAATACGTATAGTTCACAAAATAAATTTAATCTTGATGGCCCTGTCAGTGTACCCTATATAGGTATATCGATGTTATACGCTGATTCACATGACATGCGAAATTGAACCCATGAGAACAACGACCATATGAGATGAGGGGGTTAAATGCCACCCATGAGAACAGCGACCTTATGAGAGGGGGGGTTGAATGCCATGATGAGATGTTTCTTGCCGCAGAGGACATACTGAGGCCGGTGAAATTACAAGTATTATCGTTGTTTTTCAACCTTCTTGTATCTATTTATGATTTTCAATTTCAACTTCGTTTTTTTGTATGGAGAAGGGAACATGTATTTATATGAGGCCGATTGTTATCATACAAGAGATGTGGTGGAACTGAAGGAAATCGAAGTAAGTCTACGAAATGCAATTGGGAGAAAACAAAAGAAGAAGATGACAGAAGGATTTCTAACCACTGAGTTGGAGGGAGAATCATATTTAAGGAAATAATCCCCCATACGCTGGGGTGATAACCCGCCGACCGGCGTTCGATCACATGGCCTGTTCCTTTATTCGGAGGAGCGCATGGAGTTGCTGAGACCTGCGACATATTCTCTCTTTTTTCTTACGTGTGACCAATGCACAAACGGAAGAGAGAGGAGAGGTTTTGTCTGCGTTGCCAAACATCAATACTTGAAGGGTATTATTTATAGACATCATGTTCGTGACCACAGTATTTGTACTTTTTTTAGACACCATAGACGGGTGAGATCATCAGGCCAAACTAATGAGCCACCTCTCACCGGTCACTTTTGTCAACATTCATGAACTAACTCTTCGTGACAAGATACTTCTGAAATCAAGAGGTTCGGCACTCCTATGCCTGGTTAAAGTAGCTCCATGCTTCTGCCAACTACAGAGTGACATTTTTCTTTCGTGACAACTGTTATGGCTAAAATATCACCTAGTGGGGGTGAATAGGTGATTGTGCGGAAATGAAAGAATTTAAACCAATATTGCAGCGAGACAACTTCTGATGAAGTTGTCAGATCTTATTGGTGTACAATTCTATCACAATTAATAAAGAAAGTAATGGGATAGAGAATTGCACACAAAAATTTATAGTGGTTCGGCTTTTGCAAGCCTACGTTCACTCTCCTGCGCTACAGCTAATTGGCTGGAATCCACTGATAAGAACCGATCAGAGGTTACAAGATCTGAGCTCTAAACACTCAAGCTCGTGTGTATAACTCCTCACACACTCTCAACCTCTAAATGGTTACACAATAATGCTCATAGAGATGAATGTATAATCAAGACACTCTTCGGACTTTGGAATTAAAAGCTTCAATTCTCATGAATGCGAATTCTAATTCCTTTAGCTTCAAGATATTCTCTTATACTCCTCCTAGTCCAAGCTCACCGTTGGACTTATCTCTAGGAGGACTTATCTAGCCAATTTACCGATTGGCCTAGATTTGGTTGAGAACATCTGATGGCTTTAGGATCGCCGAGGTTGATACTTCCCATAACTTTTGCCGCTCATACAGCAGTTTGGGTTTCCATAAGTCAAGTGCTTACGAATGGAAAGAATGTTTTGTCTCAAATAAGTCGTTCCGGGAAATCCAAATCTTCAAGAGACACTTTCCTTTGGAACTTCTTATATATAAGGTAAGAAATCCAACCAATTGCTACTAGCCGTTGCACGAGGATATTATTTTCTTCCTAACCGTTTAATAGAACACATAAGGAAGGAAATAATTAAACCACGACTCTGGTTCTAATTGATAACGTCTGATTAGATCCCATCAAACTTTCAACCGTTGTCCTTGATTATCATAACATAACACAATCTTAATCATAGGCAACCATAACTTCTTGATAAGTCTTTGAGTCCGGTTCTCTGAGTCTGATGAGTAATGTATGATGATACATATAAGAGTTTCCATCAGAACTTCTTGATCAACCAACTTGCTTCAAGAATATCACCTAAAAATTCTTTCATTAGAATCATTGGACACTTATGGAAATGTTTTGTCAATCTTCAAAATCAATTTGGGAAATTTTCTCAACAACAACAACTGGCATTTAATAAACATTGGTTAAAAAGTCCTACCATAGAGTTCCTAAAATAGAGTAATAGACTAAACTGCCATTATTTAGAGAGATGTGTTTGTACCTTTATTTGAAGGGAAAATGAGACAAATAATTTATGAACTTTAGTTCAATGTGGAATGTCATCCTTAGACTTTTAATTTATTCAAAGTGATCCATAAATCTGACCAAGAAAAAAAATGGTCCATGAAATATTAGTACATGTTTAATCCAATCCCTAGATTATATGAAAATATTTAATTTCATCCATTCGTTAATTCAAGTTAATGGAATTTGTTGATATGGTTTTCCTATCTGTCAAGTTTGAATTGTGGAACAAAAAAAAAAAAAAAAAAAAAGTTTATTTGTGGATCATGTAAGTAAGATATCAATCTCAGTTAGGTTATAGTAATCTACACCAATAAATAATGATGAACATGTGAACACCCTAACATGTTCTTTTTTCTTTTTCTAAGTAGATACATAATAATATGAACATATTGACTCATCATTTAATAATATCCAATGGAGAGTATATTTGAACAAATGAAAGGACTACATTGGAAATATACTAACTATTCATAAATCATATTGAACAAATTAAAAATTTAGGAATGACATTGCACATTCAATCAAAATCTAAGAACTATTTTTGTCTTTTCTCCTTATATGAAAGGAGAGTTCCTTGGAAGGACTGGTTTATCCTTCCACGAACTCTCCCTCCTCTTGTTTTCCTTTTCTCTCAAATGACTCTATGTCCCCTCTTTTCATTTTTATTCTTTCTCAATCTTCTTTTCGTCCAGTTTTTCCCATTTATTCTATTTCGTCTATTTAAAACTATTGGTATTTATGCAACTTATAGATATTGTTACAAACATGACTCATGAGCTCACACAAGGTGTAATGTGATTAAAGCGTCTGGCGTATATGATTTCGCAAGAAGAATCATTAATATGTAATTTTACAAGTTTAGCTTAGTTTATGTCACGCCCCGATCATCAGGCACGCGCCCATCCCTCACCTTGGTCGATTTTAAAAGCGATATCCCAGGACTACGTATCGCCGACCTTTTCTTTTTTTATTGCGCAAGCGGAAGCATATAAAATCCCCAGACAATAGAACATTGGGATAGAACAGTAGGATTAAATTTCAAACCTTCACTCTTATGTACATTGCAAAACAATGCAAATATATATACAAAGTGAACTATTAAGTCCAATTCACATTAAGCCAATTAAAAACACAAGGTCTACAAACAGAAGCGGGGTTCTACAAGTTATGGGTCCCCATCCTCCTCTTCATCAATCTCCACACTCCAACTGGGTCCTTTAGTAGACTGCACTGGACTTCGAGACCTTCAACATCCAAGTCTGCTACATCTAGAGACCTGAAATGGTTATTCAATAACCAATGAGACCACGTCTTAGCAAGTTCTACCCCCTAAGACTCGATTAGTAAGCCAATACACTACGGGCTGCCTAAGCACGCACAGGTCAGAGGACTTACCTTGGCCTCAGATTTCACCTGCAAATCAGTACAATTCATAATAGGCACCCAACTACTCATAACAAATCGAACTAGTCGATTACATATCATAGAGCATACGTGCATTCTCTAAGGCACTAGTTCACCAAAGTGATGCATCAAATCACCGAGCCCACGTGTCTCTTCCAAGATGCCTCACTTAATTCCTTGGGCCCACGTGCATTCTTTCTGGCACTCGTTCACCAAAGTGATGCATCAATTCACCGAGCCCACGTGCCCTTTTTACGATGCTTGGGCCACGTGCATTCTCTCTCGCACTCGTTCACCAAAGTGATGATCAATTCACCGAGCCCACGTGCCCTTTTTACGATGCTTGGGCCACGTGCATTCTCCAACTTGTGATGCATCAATTCACCGAGCCCACGTGCTCTTTTAGATGCCACTCTCAAGATCTAGTGGCTTTACGGTCCCACCCGACCCTTTCAACTACGGCCAATGATATTACACCTCATAATTAAATTCCTCACTTTCATAATATCTTGGCATAATTTGTTAATATCAAAGATACTCGATAAAATATCGTGTGTGGGTACACAGTCGGCCTTAGCCAAAATAGAATAATTTCCTTTTCTATAAATCCCACATTTTCTGTAGTCTACCAAAACATTTTTGGCATTGTCAACCGATGCCCGATTATTTTTCAATTAATAACCAAAGATTATTCAATTTAGGAATAAATCCTAAAATCACTCATAAATCAATTTAACACAAAATAAAGCTCATTTAAATAAACGGACTGCACCATGATCATCAGCACGAATTTCCGGTCACCGGCCATCCCGGTTGAATTTCCGGAAAAATAAATAATTAAATAATTAATTTCGAAAATTAAATAAATAATTACTAAAAATCCAATTTAGGCCCGTAATGCCTAATTGGAAGCTGAGACGAGCCTGGAAAATTACCGAGACTCGTTCAATAAATAACATGGCACGTTTACTTGCTAGTGTCTATTTCTAACCATCTAACATGCATCATTAAGTCTCTAATTTAATTTATCTAAATTAATCTAACCACCTAATTGCATTTAATTAAATCTAACCAACCCTAAGTATAATTAACAAACTAAGAAAGCATTAGCGAGTAAAACTCACTTGATAAAAGCGAAGTCCGAACACCGCAACGGCGACGCGACGGCGGCCGAAATTCGAACTTTCGACGATACTGGTGAGCTTGGGCCGGGCCAAGAAACCTTGCAAGCCCACATAAAATTCTAGGCTTGGGCTGAACTTGCGGTTGGGCTTGGCTTCGCAGGCTGGGCCTCAAGAAACTGGGCTAAGCTACCAAATTTGATGGGCTTCAAAGCTGGGTTGAACTTCAAATGGGCTGAGCGTTGTTAGATTGGGCCGGCCTGAAATCAATGGGTTGAAGCTAAAGTCCACTTGGGCTGAATTGATGCATGCTTCCAGTGGGCTGAACTTCACGTGCAAGAGGAGCAGCAAAGCCCACGAGCTGAAGAAGACCATGCGGACGTCATTGTTACTGATGGAGCTGACCCATCGTGCGGCAGGGATTCGGTGGAGTTTGACTGAAATTTTGATGGTGCTTCGGTGGGGCGGTAGCGGGATGGAGCGGCTGAGTCGGTAGGATTCACGGGTCAACAAGATGGGGAGCTGTTTCATCAAACTTCAGTGGATCACGTGGGCTGGAGTCACGGATGGGCCGAGCACAAAAAAAACGGAAGGAGCTGGCATCTTCGGCTTCGCTTCTGGGGTTAACAAGCTTTGCTGATTGACCGACGAAGACGCGTGGAGCAAGGAACGCATGGCAGCAAGAGGGATCCTTGGGTCTTCGGGGAAATTAAATTCCACTGCTGCTGGACGCTTGACTGAATGGGAGAAATTCGGACGCGTGGAGAAAGAGAGATGAGCGAAGATAGGGGCTGCCTCGGTCTTCGCAGTTGAGAGTGGTCGATTGTGCCGAGTGAAGACTCGAAGTGGTGGAGGCTTCGGGCTTCGCTATCAAAGATGAGAGCTGCAAACGTGAAGACCGAAGCTGCTGGCGTCTTCGGTGGATTTCTTCGGTGGGTTGAGATGAATAAACGAAAATGAAAAGCAAGGCAGAGACAGCTGGTCTTTTGGCTGAGGCGCAATTCGCACGAGGAAGAAAATGGGACCGGTCAAGTGTATGGGAGAAGCCAAAGAGGGGGATTGAAAGTCAAACAAGAAATATCTATTTCATGATTAGTAAACCACAAAAGTCCTCAGCCCAACCAATGGAGAATTAGCTCCCAATTAATCCAATTCAAGTTATCTTGGTGTGGATAATTATGTCCATTTTCAGCCAACCTTTACAATGGGTCACCCAAGAGCCCAATTTTTCACAATTCCAAACCAAATGAAGTCAAATTAAGGGCCAAACTGTAGCACCCCATCACCCTTACGAATTTATACCACCACTTCACCATTCACTTCAATTTGGTAACCCGAAATTCCTCTAATAATGCCCATCCGAATTTGCAACTCTTTTCCGAATTGTCCGTAACGATTTTCCGTAAAAATTCCAAACTCAATGGAATTTCTCCAAAAGACAAGACGAAGTCCTATAAATGAACTGTGACATGCTCGAACGTTAGATTTCCGAAACTGAATTCAATTTCATGGTTAAAATCGACCGAACACGATTTTAGTCCGATCCGACCTATTGAATAGCTTTTAGGGATTTTACTGCGGTTATATCCCTTAACGGCTTCACCCAACAGATCGGTTAACTCATGAGTGATCAACTCAGAGAAAAAGGACCATCGGCGCGTCGATGAATTGCCCATTTCATATATTCGGGACGGTTCGAAAATTCGGGATATCACAGTTTACTCAACAAGCTGCAAAATTAGAAGTGATTATGGACTTGCTATCACTCGCAGGGGTAGTAATGATTGAGCTGTGATGCTAGTCATGTCAGTGAAGACATAAACGAGATAGTCCACATATATTTCGCATTGGTTGGATCTAAAGTGAAAGTAGACTATTAGGGATTTAAAGATAAGATACTCGATTAATTAGTCTTTCAAATATTTATCCAGGATACATAGAAAAATCACGGGATAATTTTTGGAATTTTTCTTCATTAATAATACTAGAGAAAGCCTGGTTGGGTTCGAGACTATTCAATTAAACAAGTCCCTCAACTTTGAATTTGACACGTGGGTTAGAGAGTACAAATATTTGGGAGCCACCTTTACTTGATTAATCAAATGGCTAGATACACGTAAACCGAATTTCAAGTGGAGAGAGTAGAGCACCTGTCGAAATTAGGATAATCCATAGACCATCCAAATTTTTTTACATAATTTTCGTTAATGCACTCATTGACAAAAATGAGTCTCTTGAATCGTTATCTTGCAAAATAAGAATCGAAAGTTCTAAAACTTATTATGGAAGTGTAATTGAGTTAGAACTTTCAAAAAGTGTAATTTAATCATTTCGTTAACTTTGTCCAATTTGGCAAATGAGAAATGTTGACGTGATTTTTTTGTTAATTATTTTCTCTTTCACGTAGCGCTGACGTGATCAAAATATGAAGGATAAGATTAAAACGATGTTGTTTTTGTCTGAATTTGATTTTGACTCAAATTTTATTTAATTTTATTAAAAAAAAAGCTAAATCTAAAAGAAAATTAAGAGGAAGGAAGGAACCTTGCTGTTTTGCCATTGTTGAAAAGGGTTGACAATTGTGGGGTGTTGGTGAGTGGGGGCCTGAGGGCCTTGGCCAAATTTGGCCAAAGGCTACTAGATCTAGGCAAGGGCTAGCTAGATTTGGAAATTTTGGGCCAAATGGTTCTCACTTGCTGTCAGCGAGGGTCATTGGCCACAAGCTGAGGCCTAGTGCACGCTATTGGCCATTGCAGGGGCCGATGATGGTGGGACGGTGGTGGCAGGGGTTCTACAAGCACTTGCTTGGTTTCCTTTCTTCCTCTTTTTTTTTTTTTTTTTTAAACTCTTTTTAAATCTAATTTTTAAAGAATTTGGGTAAAAAATCAGATTTGGATAAAAAGGACTTTGTTTTAGTCATGTCAGTGCCACATGAAAATAATAAAAAAGTCACGTCAGTATTTTCCATTAATCAAATTAGGCAGAGTTAACAAGAAGAGTTGATTGGAAAATTTAACAGATTTTAAAGCTTGATTGCACTTTTTAAAAGTTTTAGAATTCAATTACACTTTCACAATAAATTTTAGGACTTCGATACACTTATTCCTAAAATTTATAAACAAGAGGGTTTGATTAAAATTAATTGAGAATAGCAAACAATATTAAAATTATTGAAAACTTTGAAAAGGTTTGATGCAATACTACGTTTTAAGGTTCTTTTGAGCCATATCATGGTAGGGGAAAATTGTTGAAAATGTTAATTAACATTTATTAGCAAGTGATTTCATAGTAGTCATTTTAAAAGCCATGAGATGCTTAGGAAGAAACGGGGCTTTAATTACATTCTAAAAATTTCCTACCGAAAAGCTAGGTGCACTGGTCAGTAATTTTACTTTGCTTTTTACTCTTTCCTTTTTCCTTTTTTTCTTTGAATTTTTTTGGTAAAGTGATAATTAAAGTTCGGCTATCATCTAATATGGAGCACTTGAAACCCTTAAGAAATCCAATGATACCATGTTATCCGCCATTTTATTTCACATTTTTCTAGAATCTTTTGGAATGATTTATTTTTTTAATTATAATGATTGCGGAGGGAAGATAAAAAGAAGTATTTTTCTTTTTTAAATAACCAATATCTTAGTTATCCTAACACTAACAAACTAGCTATAGGGTGGTAAACCTATGATTTAACAAGGTCAAAACTAAGATTTAACATGGATTTAATTGAAAGCAAGCATGTCATCAAGAAACTCTTCTCCACCTTTGATTATGACTGGCATTTACAATTTCTGTGATGTTGATAGTTTTTGTGTTTTGTAGAAGTATTGACACTTCAATTTTGACTATCATATTTAATTCTTGATTGCATAAAAAAAATTAGAGGTTGATCTAATCCCTGGGCAAAAATATCATTCACATGATTTGCATTTTATATTACATTTAGTATGTGCATCGCATTAATTGAATTTAGGGAATCACATGCCATGGCCACAAAAGGCAAACGAGGGGTCTCTCTCTAACACCCGAAAAGAAAAGGAGAGTTCGGCTACAATTCCGAGTAGGGCAGAGAAAAAAAGAGTGGAGTCGAAGGAAAAAGACAGAAGCATAAAAAAGGAACCGACATAAGGGGGTCTGTTCCTCTCTCCCCCTTTGGTCTCCATCCACGTTTACACAAAAGAAACATAAAAAAGGAAGGACAAAGAAAAGGGGTCTGCACGTTTTCATGAGAAAGCAAATGGAGAAAAGCTTTCTGGGGCAGTTCCCAAAAGATGTAAAAGGAAGAAAGGACAAAAAAAAAAGGGGTCCGCACGTTTTCATGAGAAAGCAAAACAGAAAAAAAAAGAAAGCTAATGGAGAAAGTCTTGAGTTGTGCCGTACAGGTTTTGTGGGGTTTGCGGCAAAGACCCACAGACGCCGGCCGCAACCGCGGCCCTCTTGCGGTGCTCCAACTGACACCGCGTTCGCAGCCCTTGATCGCTAGCCCGCGTTGTGCCACTCGCTGCTGTTCTCGCGCGGCCAGACTTGTCCCAGCGACTCCTCCGGCTACCTCTGCAGTCTCCATCTAGCAACCCTAGGCATCTTCAGCAGTGGTGCTATTTTGCCGGTTTTGATCCCGGGACGAAATATTTTTCACGGAGTGTTATTGTCGGCTTTTGTTTAAAAAGGACGGAGGTTATGTGCAAATTCCGAATACATATATCAAATGCAATTTAAAGATTGAATTTCTAATTTCAAACAGTACTATACGATTCTGATAATTGACTTACTAACTTTGAGACCCAATTTGAACTATATGATGGAATCTAATCAATAGTATAGCTCTAAGATAATTTGATACAATGTTGAAACTTAATCGGCGACAATGCACTTGGATAAATGACACAATGTCGGAATATAATCAAGGATGTTGGACTAAGAATACAATGTCAGAATTTAATCAACAATGCTGCGTTAGGATATAGACCCTCGCTGAAATTTAATCAATGATAGAAATCTTAACACAACAACTAGGGAAAACTAAAATACAATAAGAAAATAACATTTGATGTGTTATTTAGGGGGTTCTTGCTCGATGATTGGTGGTATTTATAGAGGAGCTTGGTAACCGCCACTCAGTTATTCATTTCTGATAACCGCTTCCAACCTTAAGCACGTTCCCTTTTGTTCGCAATCAATCCGCTCATTCCTTTTACAACTGTCTTGATCGTGTCCTAATTTATCAACAGTGAATTCACACATAAGTTCTTGGATGTTAAACGCTTTTCAACGTGCCCTCCTTTGACGCTTTTTTTGTATATTTGGAATGTTTTTGTCCAAAACTTGCTGCTGGCATCATTTAGGTAGCCACTTAATATCTGCCGTTATATTTTAACAATTGACCACGTGGAGGCTTCTCGCTTTGCTCTTGATCCTTGAATCCTCATCCTCTGGCTCATCGATAGTTAATCATATATTACAATCCTATTGACGCACATGTGTAATTTCATTTGACTTCCATCATGATTTTCGCCCTCGTGATCAACACGTGATAGTACGGTCAATAGTGAATGTTAACATATATCCCATTTTAAAAGAAGTAAATTTGAAATTTATTTCTTTAAAAGAAAATATCTTGTCTTATGTGCGATTTCCTGTTGGTGACAATCATGCCTTTCTTTCTTTAAGCGCTTCTTTTCTTGTGCACAGCCAATACAGATCATTACTTCCTGTATTATTTTGATGCGTCGTTTCGAATTTTTGTAGACAATTGATTACTGCGATTTTGAACCATCGTCTTCAACCCTATAATAAATATTAGAGACTTCCTTTTTAATACTCCTTCTGTCTTCTTCCTTAAACCCTAAAACCTTTTGCATCTCGTTTTCTGCGTCTACTTCAGCATCTTCCATTGCATCCAATACCTCCAAATTTCACCCTGATAGTTACATTGCCAATTTTGATGATCTAGAACAAAGTGAGGACGCTGATAATCGTCGTTTTGGACTCTTGAGTGTTATGGAAGAACATCACGAACGCCTACTCCTTGGGCCTTGCCTTTTAGACCATCAACACATCCCGCCATCTCTCCAGCCTTGTTTCCCAATGAAACGCGAAGAGATACTTCCTATTCAGCACTCTCCCTCGATGGACATCTGGACTTCGGCGCCCTTCCGATATCGTGGTTTTCCGTGGTTTGAAGTGGAATTCCACTCATCGTACTTACGGATGAAGGATTATCTTTGAAATAAGCTTGCTTGGAAAAAAGCAAGGATAGAGGCAACACTTGAGGTTAGTATGTTGTCCCACGATCTGAACAGCGGACTATTGGGTTTTGCAATATGTTTCTATCCTAATCAACCAATTGCTTCTTTTTCTCTTGGGGACCCAAAATTGTCACTCTTTTAGATATCTTTACCATAGCTGGCTTTGTGCTGAATGGCATTCCTATAGATAATTTGGAACCATTGGAAGTACCTTATATTTCTAAGAGTGTCCTTGCTCATGGGAAATTCCTTGATTGATTCTGCTGCACTTTTGGTCCCATTGACTCCACTAAACATATTGTCTTTTTGCTCTATTGACTATCAAAATATGTATTCTTTAACTCTTAAAGTTTCAAGGGACCATCTACACATTGCCTCGGACCTTGCAGTGGGTAAATGGTTCGCTTTGGGTCCACTCGTTTTGGCTTCGTTATATAGGGATTTTACTCATGCATCTCTTTCAATGAAATCCAAAAATGGTACATTGTTTGGTCCATTTTGACTTTTGCAAGTATGGCTGGCTCTTTATTTTCCTTTTTTATTCAGTAAAATTCTCATGATCTTCCACATTACTCTTTAGTGAACTTTAGACATTCTCATCCTTTCCTTTTAGTATATTGATTACTATGTCGTTCACCTTTGGATACACCTATTCGATTTTCTTCCTTTACATTCTATCTTCAAACTCTTTTGGAATTCGACCTTGATCTCATTGAATTTTTCCCTTATAAACCTAAAGAGTTCAACTACCTCTGCGATCCTGCCGCTTTGAACGACTATCAAGAGTTCTGGATTTGGATTTTTGCCAATGATGAACTACATCTTGTATAATATTTGATCACATAAACAACTAATCAATCAAGAAACATGGATCCATAGATGACTGTAAAATACCAAGAATCGATAAACACAGTGGAATTAAAGTGTACCTGTTTGAGCCATTGCTTTACTTGAAGAAAAGTAGATCACTTTGATAATCAGGGGTTTATCGGCATACCAGATCTTCCTCTCTATGACCTATTTCAGTATATCAGCTTTCAATGGGATTAAAGCAACTGATAGGTATAACCTATCCTTTTATAGGCTAGAGAGAGGACCTAGCAAACCCTAATTACTAGCGTGTCAACTGGGTCCTTCCCATTACGGGCTTCAGTTAAACACAATTGCCTACACTTTACTGCTCAACTAGGCCCGTTATCAATAGATGCCAATACCCTATTTAATCAGATCACTGTAGGGTTAAACAAATATTGGAATATCCATTAACCCGATTATTTAAAATAGAAAATCAATTAATTAATGTAAGCCCATATTATAGGAAATTTCCAACATTCTCCCACTTGGGCTACATTAATTAACTTATTTTATTTTGAAAAAGATTTGAAAACGACACTATCGGGTTAATAACTGAAAATTTTGTTTTATGTGGCCACAACTTTAAAAAATAATATTCCAATAACGGCATCTCAATACCAATCCAATCCTATATAACCTCAGTATAGGACTATGGAGATCAATGTGTTAAGAAAATGCATACAACACAAGACCTTCCATAATCACATATAATAAGTATTATATTTTCATGGATCATGGGCCTAGTAGTGTAGAAAGAAATAGTGCCAACATGTGATCAAAATATACACTATTTCTTATCGGTCCTTAATGCAATTTCTCAACGACATGAAACTGCATTAACACAATTTCTAAACAACATGAAATTGCACAACTATGTCACAATCCAACATGAGATCTCATAATTAGTGACATCTAGTCATCTTTAAACTAAAATTTGTTTAAAGATACTGTTTTATACTTCCATTTCTCAGTCAACAGGAGAAAGGATAACAACGTAATCATTAACAACAGTTATTAAAATAAATGCTTTAATAAAGATCATAAAAGCATTATCAGTCTGCATATAACTATAATATCCAGAAATACAATTTGTGTAACTCCCACTAACAAAAGAAATCAAAAGAATCTAAGACACCCATATTCTTTACATGTTCTTTAAACAAAATGGGTCGTAAGCCTTTTGTTAGAGGATCAGCCAACATGGACTCAGTTATGATATTTTCAATCACAATATCTCCTTTTTTGACTAAGTCCTTAACAGTATAATATTTGATCTCCATGTGTTTGGACGCATTGCTGATCTTGTCATGCTTGGAATAAAACACAGCTGCAGTGTTGTCACAGTAGATCACCATAGGTCTAGCAATAAAGTCCACAATTCGCAATTCTGAGATCAAATTTCTGAGCCAAACTACTTGAATTGACGCGCCATAGCACGCTACAAACTCAGCATACATCGTAGAGTTCGTAATCAAGGTTTGCTTTGTGCTTTTCCAAGAAATAGCACCTCCAGCCATCATAAAAATATATCCAGAAGTTGATTTTCTATCATCTGAACAACTAGCAAAATCAGCATATGAATATCCAATCACCTTAAGGTCATCAACTCTGCTATACACGAGCATGAAGTCCTTTGTTCGTTGTAGATATCTCATCACCTTCTTAGCTGCAACCCAATGTTCTTGACCTGGATTTGATAGATATCTTCCAAGAGTATTCACAACAAAAGCAATATCAGGTCTGGTACATACTTGTGCATACATAAGACTGCCAATTGCACTAGCATATGGAACATTCTTCATGACTTCTTTTTCAACATCATTCTTGAGGCATTGTTCTATACTCAATTTATCTCCTTTCACAACAGGAGCATCACCTGACTTGCAGGTCTGCATATTGAATCTTTTCAAAACACGATCTATATAACTTTTCTGAGATAACCCCAAAACCTTCTTAGATCCGTCACAATAAATCTCAATGCCTAGAACAAAAGAGGCTTCCCCAAGATCTTTCATATCAAACTTTGTAGATAGAAATTTTTTTGTGTCATTCAATAGATCAACATCACTGCTAGCAAGTAAAATTTCATCTACATAAAGTACTAAGAAAATATATTTACTCCCACTTACTTTCATGTAGATGCATTGATCATACTTGTTTTCTTCAAAGCCAAACGATCTCACAACTTTGTGAAATTTTAAGTACCACTGACGTGATGCTTGTTTGAGACCATAGATGGACCTTTGAAGTTTGCACACCATATGCTCCTTTGCGGCTTCTTTAAACCCTTCAGGTTGTTGCATATAAACTTCTTCATCCAGATCTCCATTTAGAAAAGCTGTTTTGACATCCATTTGGTGAAGCTCTAAGTCAAAATGAGCCACCAATGCCATGATTATCCGAAAAGAGTCTTTAGTAGATACTGGGGAAAAGACTTTAGTATAATCAATGCCTTCTCTCTGTGTGTACCCTTTTGCGACTAACCTTGCCTTGAATCTCTCTATGTTGCCTTTATTGTCTTTCTTGGTTTTAAATACCCATTTGCAGCCGATCAATTTATGCCCATCAGGTAAATCAACAAGTTTCCATACTTGATTAGTTGACATGGAAATCATCTCATAATTCATCGCTCCTAACCATTTATCTGCCTGATCACTATTAAGAGCTTCTTTGAAAGTCGTCGGATCAACTATACTTCTAATGTCAAAATCAGCTTCTCCAAGATAGACATGATAATCATTTAGAGGTGTTGGTCTTCTTTGTCGCTGTGATCTTCGCACAGGCATTTCTGGAGCTACATCATTCATCTGGGGAATTTCATTTGTAATGGGAGGATCTACCGTCATATTTTCGGTATTTGCTTCTTGTTGAATTTCCACTCTACTAGGATCTCGCCTAGAATCATCATGCAAGATGGGCAATGGAATAGAGACCGTTTTGTTTGGTTCTTCCATTTCAAAAGATTGAGAGGAACTCTTTTCAGCTACATCTAATTCCAGGAATTTGGCAGTTTGAGATTCAACGATTCTAGTGCCTCGAGTAGGACAATAGAACCTATACCCTTTAGAATGATTAGGATATCCAATAAAGTAACATCTAGTAGTCCTGGATTCGGTCTTCTTCTGAGAAGGATCATAAATTTTCACCTTCGCAGGACAACCCCAAACTCGTAAATGATTCAAGCTTGGTTTCCTCCCTGTCCACAATTCAAAAGGTGTTTTCGGCACCAATTTACTAGGTACATGATTCAAAGTATAAGTTGATGTTTTAATCGCATCACCCCATAAGTATTCAGGCAAATTAGAACTGCCCATCATACTTCGTTTCATCTCCATGAGTGTACGATTTCGCCGTTCAGCTACACCATTCTGTTATGGAGTCCCAGGCATTGTATATTGAGCGACAATACCACAGTCCTACAAATATTTTGCAAACGGTCCCTTTTGCTGTCCAGCCTCAGTATATCGCCCATAATACTCACCACCGCGATCAGACCTGACAATCTTGATAATTTTTCCCAATTGTTTCTCAACTTCAGTACGAAACACTTTAAACATCTCAAGAGCATCAGTCTTCTCCTTAATTAGATAAACATAACAATAACGGGAGAAATCATCAATGAACGTGATGAAGTACTTATTTCCACACAAGGTGGTTGAGTATGGCCCACTAATATCAGTATAAATTATCTCCAATAGATTTTGACTGCGAGTAGCCCCTTTCTTTTTGGTTTTAGTTAGTTTTCCCCTCACACAATCAATACAAGTCTCAGTATCATCTGGGTCAAGAGGAGGAAGAATATCAACCTTGATAAGTCGCTTAACCCTTTCTTTTGAGATATGCCCTAATCGTTTATGCCATAGCAATGAAGATCTCTCTTTGATTAAAGATCTCTTAGCAACAACATTCTCGACATTGAAAGAGCAATACGGTCTATTGGGAGATAAGGATAATTGATATAATCCATCAGAAAAAACACAATTCCCAATAATTTTGGAATCATAACTCAAATCCACTCTTTTATTTGCAAAATGAAGACAATATCCAGCTTTGTCAAGCGAAGAAAGAGATACTAAGTTTCTCCTAAAATTAGGAACATAAAAGACATTGTTCAAGACAAGCTGAAAACCAGAATCCAAATTCAAAACAATTGTCCCTATGCGCTCCACATCAACTCCAGTATTGTTTCCAACTTTAAGCTTTGACTCCCTTAGACTTGGATTCCTTATATTTGTGAGACCCTGTAAGGCAGTAGTCACATGAACAGTAGCACCAGAATCAAGCCACCAAGAATCCAAAGGAACATCAACCAAATTTGATTCAAAGCAAACCAATAACTCATCTTGGTGACTTTCTTTTCTTGTTTTTAGCCAAGCTTGGAATTTGTAGCAATTGGCTCTCTTGTGACCCTACTTCTTACAGTGAAAACATTTAAAATCCCTATCTCCATTTCTCCCATAATTCCCATTTTTCTTGAAGTCTTGCCATTTCTTTGGACCATGAGCATTTGACCCTTCAGGCTTCCACTTGCCTCTAGAGGAACTCAACTTGGCATTGGTAGTTAAATGGGCGGACTCATACTTTTCCTTCTTTAACTTCTCTTCCTCAGTCACACACTTAGTAATCAAGGCATTAACGCTCCATGTCTCATTCTGAGCACTATAAACAGTCTTAATCTGGCTAAATTCAGCTGGCAGAACATTTAAGGCGTGATGCACAATATAATTCTCAGAAAGGACAATTTCATGAGCCTTAAGTTTGGACTGAATGTGGACCATTTTCAGAATAAATTCTCTAACACCCATAGCAGCATCATACCTCATGTTCGTTAACTCACTCAGCAAATTCCCAGCTTCAGCCTTATCTGAGACTCTATATCTTTCTCCCACTGATTCAAGGAACTGTCTGGCATTTGTATCTTCCGGCAAACCACTAATGAGATGCTCAACAATGGACCTCTTCATAGCAATGAGGCTCAGTCGGTTAGATTTTTCCCATCTAGCATAATGGGCCTTTTGATCTGCAATACTTTGATCATTGGGCCTGGCAGGTTCATCCTCATGTAGAGCCAAGTCCATATCAACGATGCCCAAAGCAAACTCTATATCTTGCTTCCATCTCTTAAAGTTTGATCCAGTTAACATTTTAACCGTGGCATTGTTGTTATTTATAGCAAATGTAACTGTTTAACACACATAATGCAATAAGATTAATTATGGGCAATAAGCAATTCAACAAAAATAATAAGTACATCATAAACTCCCCTTTGGGCAGAGTGTATAATGCACCATTATTTTTCCCAGCATGAAATTTATAAAGCAACGAGGAGAATTACATATAATTGTCAAGGATCCATTCCCTTTGGGCAGACAAATCCTTTAAATCATACATCTCCATAATATCACCATAGAGGGGAATTACATATAATTTTCAAAACATTTATCCCCTTTGGGCAGATAAATATTTTTCAATTATACATCCCCATCTTTTAAATATGGGAATTAAACTTCATGCTATTTTTCCAAATTAATATACACAATAACTCCCTTTGGGCGAGTAATTGTATATATTAATCTTTTATCAATAGGGAACTCCAAAATTTATGCCCATAATTCATCAAACAATATGAAACACTTCACAACATGTGTTTCCAAAGATCATATTGCATTTTTTCAAACAACAATTTTTGCCAAATATAAATTTTTTTAATATATATATTTTAAATATATATTTTAATATTATTTTAATAATACGGACCCAAACCCGAGGGCCCTTACCTGCACCCGGCCTGCATGCAAGCCACTTGAAATGGGCGGGTCGTGAATAAAATTGGCCCACAAATTCAAAACATATAAATTAATAAAAAAGAGCTAAGCCCATGTTTTAAAAAAAATACGCCCAGAATCAAAAGAGAGAGGTTCTGGGCGTGAGCCCAGAACCTTTAGGTTTCTTTAATAAAGGTCCTGGGCCACGCCCAGAACCTCAAACATTAAAAATAAATAAATAAATAAATAAAGGATGGGCTTACGCCCATCCATTGGTCCGGCTCGGCTGGAGGGTCTTCTTCAACCTCCAGCCGGGTCCCGAACTTGCAGAAAACTGGGTCGCACGACCCGGTTTCAACCCGAAGCTCAAAATAGCATAGAAACATTGATTTTTGATGAAATTTATTCATGGGTCTTGAATATAACAACAATATAATTAACTATAATTAATTAAACGGAGAAAAAACCAACTAAATCTACCACATGCAAGCTTCAAAGTTTCGGACTAAAGCTCCCATGGCCGAATTTCAAATTTCTTAAATTTAAACCCTAAAAACTCAATTTAATACAACAAAAGATACTAAAACAAATATATAACAATACCCATGCAACAGTTTACATCATACATCAATCGATTGCAAGTAATTTGCAAATTCTAGAACTTTTTCATGTATAAACCCTAGAATTTCAAATCTGAAATTCTCTCTCAATTTTCAACGAAATTATGCAAATTATATATGGTTGGAAAGATCTCGACATGTAGAACAAAAGCCCTATGGTTTCAGGATCAATCAAGCAAAATATCCACACGAAAAAATAATGTCCATATTCGGCTCAAAGAGAAGGATTTCGAATTTGTCCATAAAAAAAAAAAATTTGGATCCTACAATGATATATGATCGGCTCTGATACCACATGTATAATATTTGATCACATAAACAACTAATCAATCAAGAAACACGGATCCATATATGACTGTAAAATACCAAGAATCGATAAACACAGCGGAATTAAAGCGTACCTGTTTGAGCCATTGCTTTACTTGAAGAAAAGTAGATCACTCTGATAATCAAGGTCTATCGGAATACCAGATCTTCCTCTCTATGACCTATTTCAGTATAGCAGCTTTCAATGGGATTAAAGCAACTGATAGATATAACCTATCCTTTTATAGGCTAGCGAGGGGACTTAGCAAACCCTAATCAATAGCGTATCAATTGGGCCCTTCCCATTACGGGCTTCAGTTAAACACAATTGCCTACACTTTGCTGCTCAACTAGGCCCGTTATCAATAGATGCCAATACCCTATTTAATCAGATCACTGTAGGGTTAAATAAATATTGGAATATCCATTAACCCGATTATTTAAAATAGAAAATCAATTAATTAATGTAAGCCCATATTATAGGAAATTTCCAACACAGCTTTGGCCCGATATTCAACAACGAATGAGCAGAGAACAGTCCCCGGCTTGGCCCTTGATCAGAAGCCTTGAAGGCCGGCGATGAGCTCTGGCGAGGAGGCTCACGGTTCCAGAACGCCTCGGAATCTTTCTGTTATCCCTCGCCGTTTCACGGTTGTAGAAGGTTGCCATTGGGTCTGCTTCAGTCCCTCGCTTGTTGCTCATCCCTCCCTCGCAGACGCACGCTCACTCGGTCACCCGCACGTTGCTCTGTCCCTTTGTTTTGCGTCGCAGACACCTCCCTCGTGTGAATAAGAAGGGCTACCAAAAAGGGCTGGGCCTCTTCTCCTTTTTCTTAACTGTTTCAGATGGGCTCCGTAATGGGCTAAGAGAAAGAAACAAAAGAGGGCCAAAGAATTAAAAAATAGGCTGGGCTAATAGAGGGAGGGGTGTAGAGGGCCGAAAATTTTGCTTAGTGGGTTGGACATACCGGCCCACATGACTTCGCTTTCAAATGATATATATTATTTATTTATTTATTTTCATTTCATCCATTTTTATTCTTCATTTTGCTTTTTATCTTTTTATTATTGCCAAATGAGGATACATACGGCAAAGAAATGAAGAATCAAGTTTAACCACGAAATATGTTCAATTATTTATGTATTCTTTGAAGCAAATAAATGAATCTTGATGTGAAAGTGTTAGGGGGAGAATTGTTCAGAAAGCCCTAAACCTACTGTATAGCGGTCAATTTTGACCTAAATTTTTTAATTGTGTCAATTTAATCTCGAACTTTTTGACAATTGGCTAATTTAATTCTAAACTTTTCAATTATGCCAATTTAGTTCTAAACTTTTAGACGATTTGCCAATTTAATCCTAAACATTTCGATGATCTATGCCCAAAATTACCTTGAGTGACTAAATTGATAAATTATTAAAAAAGTTTTGGATTAAATTGCCGTGATTGAAGGTTTAGGACTAAATTGATAATCATCAAAAGGTTTAGTAGTAAATTGGCACAATTGAAATGTTTAGAATGAATTAGCGGCCATACAATAGGTTTAGAACATTTTGGACAAAGTGGTTATAATTATTAAAATAATAATTACGTGATACGCTAGACTTGCAAACTTAGCAACACCATACCCATATGCATCCTTTAATTACGGGTCTCATTACGCACATCAATCTGAAAGTACATATCGATAATGATATTTTCCCTCATACATCCAAGAAAAATAGGGTTTCAAAGGCATAATTAATACGCTATTGCTTTATAATGACCAAATTAGTGTGACAACGTTTGGTCCAAACCTCACATCGGCAAGGGATTGATGAAGAGCGATGTCACATAATCTTTGAGCTTGGTTTTAGAATGGGTGTAATTATCCCCATCGCTATATAACACATCAATCACCCGCGATAAATTGAGCATTCGCGTGAGAATCGGCATTGGGACCGCGGTTGGACGAAGAAACTCTTCATTGGTGTCCTTCCATGCATCAATGACTCGTTTATGGAGTTCCGCCACAGCTTCCTGCTCCGAGACACCACGGTATTTCATGAGCAACTCCACAGCAGATACTACGTGCCCCCTCTTTTGCTCAAACTGTATGTCAAACCACATTGGTGTAATTAGATTAAGTGGTGGTGGGATCTAATTTCTATTTGATTGATGGAGGATAATTATGTCTTTATTATACCTCGTGAGAGGAAATGTCATCCATGAGCCTACCGATGGTTTGTGCAGCCTTCACAATCTTGCAATCACCCACTGACCATTTAAGAGCATGTTCTGTGACCACATTGCCTATTCCCATAAGTGATGTAGTCGCTAACATTCCATAGCCACTCGTTATTAGTTGAAGCGACATGTACTCTTCTAGTGTTGGTATGTAGTTGGTATGGAACCATTTGGCTTCCTGAAAGTATGCTCTCACTAGCTTCTTC
Organism: Eucalyptus cloeziana; assembly: GCA_014182715.1. Lineage (NCBI taxonomy): Eukaryota > Viridiplantae > Streptophyta > Magnoliopsida > Myrtales > Myrtaceae > Eucalyptus > Eucalyptus cloeziana. Next base: position 38,427,011 of record CM024639.1, read on the forward strand.
ATCTGAGAAATTAAACATACACATGAATTTCAGATTTCTAACTAAAGATTGCCTTCGATGCATGTAAAGTTTACCGCTGATGCTTACGACTTCTTTTGCGTAGACAAGGTAGTATGATCTTCCTTTTGTGGCCAATTCATTCCCAATATATTCATAGAGCTGGAGAAACTCCTTGAAAAGAGCTTGCATATACTCTGGTAATCCATCCATGGCATCAACATCCCACCTGAATTCAAGTTCTAGAAAGTGACACACTTAACTCTATACAAAGTTGATCAAATTCAAAAGTTTGAGAAAGAGAATGCGGATTTTGTACTTCTGGACTGCTTCGTTAAAGAGTGCAAGTTCTTCCAGTGTGCCATAGACATCATAGATATCATCGATAATGGAAGTGAGGGATATCACTTTGGTTAGTATGTCTCTGGCCATGGCGAGTTCCGGCTCAAAATATACTCCCGTGGTCCAAAAGAACAACTCCACAAGCCTGTCTCTAGCGAATGGGAACTTTCTCGGAACATCTATATTCTTCCACCACCTATGATTAAATGAACCTTAGCATAACTTAAAGTACTCTAGCCCAACAAATTTGCATAGTTATACTCCATTTTTCACTTGTAGAGGACTTTGAAAAGCACTATTCAGAAAGGTAAATTGAAACGAGATGAGTTAACCTTTGGAAAACACAAGAAGAAAAATCCATAATTCGGGCATTGCTAAAACATAATCGATAGTTGGGGCATTTTAAAAACATAGTGTAGAAGCTAATTTTTTATATACAATCAAATGAAGTTAATGAACCTAGTAATCTTGCAAAGTTCCTTCTGGTGTTGCTCTTGCAGTAAGTTGAAATCTAGTTTAGCCAAGGTCAGCAAAACTTCATCATGGGAAGGCTCTTCTTGGTAGAGTGGAATATAACGCCTTGCCTCGAGCCTCGGCAATCCCCTATGAAGTGGCTGCTTTAGAGCATGACTCACTTGTTTTGCAAGACTAGTGCTCACTGTGCTTTCATCAATCGATTCAAGGTGAGATGTAGCAAAAGGAAGTGCTTCATCCAAGATAGAATCACCATGACACCTTAAATGGCAAGCTTCATATAGGTTTAGCAATCCGTGCACATCGGTGACAAGCGATTCCCGGAAATTCCCTTCACTATCCTTGAATTTGTTGAAGACATCTGTACAACCAGCCAACAAGGAAAAACGATGCAATCGATTAGAAATTAGAAAGGGGATATGCTTGGTTAATGTTCTATATTTTCTTGCACGTGTGAAATTCGATTGAGCAATAGGAGGATTTAAATAGGTATCTTATCGGATTGGTGCATTACATATAAGACGTACCTGATGAAACATTGTAACCATGTTGTCGCAGCAATCGAAAGATAAGAGCGACTATGTGAAGGTCATCCACCTTAAAATCTTCATGATCAAGTCGAAAGTAACTTTTGTGGATTTGTTCTAATTGCTCATCTATTTCACGTTCAAAATGGTACTCAATTCCCAAGCGTTGGATTTGATCGATTAAGCGAAGCTTTTGTAAGGGCTTATCCACGATATCAGTCAGCATCTTCTTCACCTCTCCTTTTAGTTCCTCAATTTGTCCCTCCACTCTTCCGAGGAATTTGAACTTCTGCAAATATATTGCACGGTATTTCAAATAAAAGCAAGCATGAAATACGTATAGTTCACAAAATAAATTTAATCTTGATGGCCCCGTCTGTGTACCCTATATAGGTATTTCGATGTTATACGCTCATTCACATGACATGCCAAATTGAACCCATGAGAACAACGACCATATGAGATGAGGGGGTTAAATGCCACCCATGAGAACAGCGACCTTATGAGAGGAGGGGGTTGAATGCCATGATGAGATGTTTCTTGCCGCAGAGGACATACTGAGGTCGGTGAAGTTACAAGTATTATCGTTGTTTTTCAACCTTCTTGTATCTATTTATGATTTTCAATTTCAACTTCGTTTTTTTGTGTGGAGAAGGGAACATGTATTTATATGAGGCCGATTGTTATCATACAAGAGATGTGGTGGAACTGAAGGAAATCGAAGTAAGTCTACGAAATGCAATTGGGAGAAAACAAAAGAAGAAGATGACAGAAGGATTTCTAACCACTGAGTTGGAGGGAGAATCATATTTAAGGAAATAATCCCCCCATACGCTGGGGTGAAAACCCGCCGACCGGCGTTCGATCACATGGCCTGTTCCTTTATTCGGAGGAGCGCATGGAGTTGCTGAGACCTGCGACATATTCTCTCTTTTTTCTTACGTGTGACCAATGCACAAACGGAAGAGCGAGGAGAGGTTTTGTCTGCGTTGCAAAACATCAATACTTGAAGGGTATTATTTATAGACATCATGTTCGTGACCACAGTATTTGTACTTTTTTTAGACACCATAGACGGGTGAGATTATCAGGCCAAACTAATGAGCCACCTCTCACCGGTCACTTTTGTCAACATTCTTGAACTAACTCTTCGTGACAAGAAACTTCTGAAATCAAGAGGTTCGGCACTCCTATGCCTGGTTAAAGTAGCTCCATGCTTCTGCCGACTATAGAGTGACATTTTTCTTTCGGTGACAACTGTTATGGCTAAAATATCACCTAGTGGGGGTGAATAGGTGATTGTGCGGAAATGAAAGAATTTAAACCAATATTGCAGCGAAACAACTTCTAAAGAAGTTGTCAGATTTTATCGGTGTACAATTCTATCACAATTAACAAAGAAAGTAATGGGATAGAGAATTGCACCCAAAAGTTTATAGTGGTTCGGCTTTTGCAGGCCTACGTTCACTCTCCTGTGCTATAGCTAATTGGCTGGAATCCATTGATAAGAATCGATCAGAGGTTACAAGATCTGAGCTTTAAACACTCAAGCTCGTGTGTATAACTACTCACACACTCTCAACCTCTAAATGGTTACACAATAATGCTCATAGAGATGAATGTATAATCAAGACACTCTTTAGACTTTGGAATTAAAAGCTTCAATTCTCATGAATGCGAATTCTAATTCTTTCAGCTTTGAGATATTCTCTCATACTCCTCCTAGTCCAAGCTTACCGTTGGACATATCTTTAGGAGGACTTATCCAGCCAATTTACCCGTTGGCCTAGATTTGGTTGAGAACATCTGATGGCTTTAGGATTGCCGAGGCTGATACTTCCCATAATTTCTGCCGCCCATACAGCAGTTTGGGTTTCCATAAGTCAAGTGCTTACGAATGGAAAGAATGTTTTGCCTCAAATAAGTCGTTTCGGGAAATCCAAATCTTCGAGAGACACTTTCCTTTGGAACTTCTTATATATAAGGTAATAAATCCAACCAATTGCTACGAGCCGTTGCATGAGGATATTATTTTCTTCCTAACCGTTTAACAGAACACATAAGGAAGGAAATAATTAAACCACGACTCTGGTTCTAATTGATAATGCCTGATCACATCCCATCAGACTTTCAACCGTTGTCCTTGATTATCATAACATAACACAATCTTAATCATAGGCAACCATAACTTCTTGATAAGTCTTTGAGTCCGGTTCTCTGAGTCTGATGAGTAACGTTTGACGATACATATCAAAGTTTCCATCGGAACTTCTTGATCAACCAACTTGCTTCAAGAATATCACCTAAAAATTCTTTCATCAGAATCATTGGACACTTATGGAAATGTTTTGTCAATCTTCAAAATCAATTTGGGAAATTTTCTCAACAACAACAAGTGGCATTTAATAAACATTGGTTAAAAAGTCCTACCATAGAGTTCCTAAAATAGAGTAATAGACTAAACTGACATTATTTAGAAAGACATGTTCGTACCTTTATTTGAAGGGAAAATGAGACAAATAATTTATGAACTTTAGTTCAATGTGGAATGTCGTCCTTAGACTTTTAATTTATTCAAAGTGATCCATAAATCTGACCAAGAAAAAAAATGGTCCATGAAATATTAGTAAATGTTTAATCCGATCCCTAGATTATATGAAAATATTTAATTCCATCCTTTTGTTAATTCAAGTTAATGGAATTTGTTGATATGGTTTTCCTATCCGTCAAGTTTGAATTGTGGAACAAAAAAAATAAAATAAAATTTATATGTGGATCATGTAAGTAAGATATCAATCTCAGTTAGGTTATAGTAATCCACGCCAATAAATAATGATGAACATGTGAACACCCTAACATGTTCTTTTTTCTTTTTCTAAGTAGATACATAATAATATGAACATATTGACTCATCATTTAATAATATCCAACAGAGAGTATATTTGAACAAATGAAAGGACTACACTGGAAATATACTAACTTTTCATAAATCATATTGAACAAATTAAAAATTTAGGAATGACATTGCACGTTCAATCAAAATCTAAGAACTATTTTTGTCTTTTCTCCTTATATGAAAGGAGAGTTCCTTGGACGGACTGAGTTATCCTTCCACGAACTCTCCCTCCCCTTGTTTTCCTTTTCTCTCAAACGACTCTATGTCCCCTCTTTTCATTTTTATTCTTTCTCAATCTTCTTTTTGTCCAGTTTTTCTCATTTATTCTATTTCATCTATTTAAAACTATTGGTATTTATGCAACTTATAGATATTGTTACAAACATGACTCATGAGCTCACACAAGCTGTAATATGATTAAAGTGTCTGGCGTATCTAATTTCGCAAGAAGAATCATTAATATGTAATTTTACAAGTTTAGCTTAGTTTACTCAACAAGCTGCGAAATTAGAATTGATTATGGACTTGCTATCACTCGCCGGTGGTAGTAATGATTGAGCTGTGATGCTACTCATGTCAGTAAAGACATAAACGAGATAGTCCACATATATTTCGTATTGGTTGGATCTAAAATGAAAGTAGACTATTAGGGATTTAAAGATAAGATGCTCGATTAATTAGTCTTTGAAATATTTATCCAGGATACATAGAAAAATCACGGGATAATTTTTGGAATTTTTCTTTATTAATGATACTAGAGAAAGCCTGGTTGGTTTCGAGACTATTCAATTAAACAAGTCCCTCAACTTTGAATTTGACACGTGGGTTAGGGAGTACAAATATTTGGGAGCCACCTTTACTTGATTAATCAAATGGCTAGATACACGTAAACCGAATTTCAAGTGGAGAGAGTAGAGCACCTGTCGAAATTAGATAATCCATAGACCATCCAAATTTTTTTACATCATTTTCGTTAATGCACTCATCAACAAAAATGAGTCTCTTGAATCATTATCTTGCAAAATAAGAACCGAAAGTTCTAAAACTTATTATGAAAGTGTAATTGAGTTAGAACTTTCAAAAAGTGTAATTTAATTATTTCGTTAACTTTGTCCAATTTGGCAAATGAGAAATGTTGACATGATTTTTTTGTTAATTACTTTCTCTTTCACGTAGCGCTGACGTGATCAAAATATGAAGGATAAGATTAAAACGATGTTGTTTTTGTCTGAATTTGATTTTGACTCAAATTTTATTTAGTATTACTAAAAAAAAAGATAAATCTAAAAGAAAATTAAGAGGAAGGAAGGAACCTCGCTGTTTTGCCATTGTTGAAAAGGGTCGACGATTGTGGGGTGATGGTGAGTGGGGGCCTCACGGCCTTGGCCAAATTTGGCCAAAGGCTACTAGATCTAGGCAAGGGCTAACTAGATTTGGAAATTTTGGGCCAAATGGTTCTCACTTGCTGTCAGCGAGGGTCATTGGCCACAAGCCGAGGCCTAGCGCACGCTATTGGCCATTGCAGGGGCCGATGATGGTGGGACGGTGGTGGTAGGGGTTCTACAAGCACTTGCTTGGTTCCCTTCCTTCCATTTTTTTTAAAACTCATTTTAAATCTAATTTTCAAAGAATTTGGGTAAAAAATCAGATTTGGATAAAAAGGACTTTGTTTTAGTCATGTCAGTGCCACATGAAAATAATAAAAAAGTCACGTCAGTATTTTCCATTAACCAAATTAGGCGGAGTTAACAAGAAGAGTTGATTGGAAAAATTTAACAGGTTTTAAAGCTTGATTACACTTTTTAAAAGTTTTAGAATTCAATTACACTTTCACAATAAATTTTAGGACTTCGATACAGTTATTCGTAAAATTTATAAACAAGAGGATTTGATTAAAATTAATTGAGAATAGCAAACAATATTAAAATTATTGAAAACTTCGAAAAGGTTTGATGGAATACTACGTTTTAAGGTTCTTTTGAGCCATATCATGGTACGGGAAAATTGTTGAAAATGTTAATTAACATTTATTAGCAAGTGATTTCATCGTAGTCATTTTAAAAGCCATGAGATGCTTGGGAAGAAACAGGGCTTCAATTACATTCTAAAAATTTCCTACCGAAAAGCTAGGTGCACTGGTCAGTAATTTTACTTTGCGTTTTACTCTCTCCTTTTTCCATTTTTCTTTGAATTTTTTTGGTAAAGTGATAATTAAAGTTCGGCTATCATCTAATATGGAGCACTTGAAACCCTTAAGAAATCCAATGATACCATGTTATCCGCCATTTTATTTCACATCTTTCTAGAATCTTTTGGAATGATTTATTTTTTCAATTATAATGATTGCGGAGGGAAGATAAAAAGAAGTAATTTTTTTTTTTTTTAAATAACTGATATCTTAGTTATCCTAACACTAACAAACTAGCTATAGGGTGGTAAACCTATGATTTAACAAGGTCTAAACTAAGATTTAACATGGATTTAATTGAAAGCAAGCATGTCATCAAGAAACTCTTCTCCACCTTTGATTATGACTGGCATTTACAATTTCTATGATGTTGATCGTTTTTGTGTTTTGTAGAAGTATTGACACTTCAATTTTGACTATCATATTTAATTCTTTATTGCATAAAAAAAATTTGAGGTTGATCTAATCCCTGGGCAAAAATATCATTCACATGATTTGCATTTTATATTACATTTAGTATGTGCATCGCATTAATTAAATTTAGGGAATCACATGCCATGGCCACAAAAGGCAAACGAGGGGTCTCTCTCTTGCCCGCCCCCTGTACACCCAAAAAGAAAAGGAGAGTTCGGCTACAATTCCGAGTAGGGCAGAGAAAAAAGAGTGGAGTCGAAGGAAAAAGACAGAAGCTAAGCTCTTTTCTCCATGGACCGACGCAAGGGGGTCTGTTCCTCTCTCCCTCTTTGGTCTCCATCCACGTTTACACAAAAGAAGCATAAGAAAGGAAGGACAAAGAAAAGGGGTATGCACGTTTTCATGAGAAAGCAAATGGAGAAAAGCTTTCTGGGGCAGTTCCCAAAAGAAGTAAAAGGAAGAAAGGACAAAAAAAAGGAATCCGCACGTTTTCATGAGAAAGCAAATGGAGAAAAGCTTTTGGGGCAGTTCCCAAAAGAAGTAGAAGGAAGAAAGGACAAAGAAAAGGGGTCTGCACGTTTTCATGAGAAAGCAAATGGAGAAAAGCTTTCTGGGGCAGTTCCCAAAAGAAGTAGAAGGAAGAAAGGACAAAGAAAAGGGGTCTGCACGTTTTCATGAGAAAGCAAATGGAGAAAAGCTTTCTGGGGCAGTTCCCAAAAGAAGTAAAAGGAAGAAAGGACAAAAAAAAGGAATCCGCACGTTTTCATGAGAAAGCAAATGGAGAAAAGCTTTCTGGGGCAGTTCCCAAAAGAAGTAGAAGGAAGAAAGGACAAAGAAAAGGGGTCTGCGTTTTCATGAGAAAGCAAATGGAGAAAAGGGGTTCCCAAAAGAAGTAGAAGGAAGAAAGGACAAAGAAAAGGGGTCTGCACGTTTTCATGAGAAAGCAAATGGAGAAAAGCTTTCTAGGGCAGTTCCCAAAAGAAGTAAAAGGAAGAAAGGACAAAAAAAAGGAAAAGGGAGAAAAGCTTTCTCTGCACGTTTTCATGAGAAAGCAAATGGAGAAAAGCTTTCTGGGGCAGTTCCCAAAAGAAGTAGAAGGAAGAAAGGACAAAGAAAAGGGGTCTGCGTTTTCATGAGAAAGCAAATGGAGAAAAGCTTTCTGGGGCAGTTCCCAAAAGAAGTAAAAGGAAGAAAGGACAAAAAAAAAAAGGGATCCGCACGTTTTCATGAGAAAGCAAATGGAGAAAAGCTTTCTGGGCAGTTCCCAAAAGAAGTAGAAGGAAGAAAGGACAAAAAAAAAGGGATCCGCACGTTTTCATGAGAAAGCAAATGGAGAAAAGCTTTCTGGGCAGGTTTTGTGGGGTTTGCGGCACTAGGGGTGTGCAAAAGAACCGAGATCCGCCTGAATCGCCCGGAACCGGACCAAAACTGCACGGAACCGGTAGTTCTTGAGGTAACCGGTCCGGTTCCCGGGTCCAATTTATGGGAACCGGTGGGTACCGGTCCGGTTCCCTGTTCCATGGGCGGATCCGTCCACCCGCCCACCCGAACTGGACCAATTAATTTTTAATATGAAAAAAAATTGAAATTACTAATTAACAAATCTAGCATCAAAAGCAAGCAGTGCACGAACCAAAATTAGTCCCGATCTTTGCGCGCAGAAGAAAGTCCCGATCCTCCTGAGGCGCCGCTCAACCCCTGACCTTCCGAGACCACCATAGGGATGGTAAGCCCGAACCCGTCTCCCGTTTTTGGACTGTTCTTGAAACAATTGATGAGGTGATATATCTTATTTAGCGAAATCATTGTCCTCTGCATGGAAGAGATCATAGCAAGCCGAATTTGCACATCTTCACAGAGCTCTGCATCACTAGTGCCTGCGAGTTGCTCTTGCTATTGATATGGATATAATAGAGTGGAAGTAGTTTATCTTAGCCTTTGCCAAATGTGCGTATTGTTGCGGAGTTATCTGAGTATCATGCATAAAAAATTGTTTTTCGAGGAAGTTGTAATTCTACAAAAAAGAGAAGATCTTGTCATGTTGCTGGTTATGGACTTGGAAATCTTATCAATGGTTATTGTGCAAATGTAGTAATTTTGAACGATGTTCTGCAGGAAAAGAGCTCATGCTTCGTGTTGCAGAGTTGGTTTTGAGGCATCCTGGACGGACCAAGAAGCAAGAGCTTGTGTCCACTGCGAGTACTGGACCTTCGAAATCCAGCAAGGGCGGGAAAAAGAAGAGATAGTCGAACATAGTTGCAAATGCATCACCGTTGTTATATTATTATTATTGTGAGACTGGTTCCATGGATCCACCCGGGAACCGGACCGGATCCATGCAACAAACAGGTGGATCCCGGTTCCAATTTTTCGGAATTGGTCATTAGCGGGCGGTTCCTGGTTCTAGGTCGGGAACCGCCCACCCGGACCATGCACACCCCTAGCAAAGACCCATAGACACCAGCCGCAACCGCGGCCCTCTCGCAGTGCTCCAACTGACACCGCGTTCGCAGCCTTGATCGCTAGCCCACGTTGTGCCACTCGCTGCTGTTCTCACGCGGTCAGACTTGTCCCAGCGACTCCTCCGGCTACCTCTGTAGTCTCCATCTAGCAACCCTAGGCATCTTCAGTAGTGGTGCTATTTCGCGGGTTTTGATTCAGGACGAAATATTTTTCGCTTTTGTTTAAAAAGGACGGAGGTTATGTGCTAATTCCGAATAGATATATCAAATGCAATTTAAAGATTGAATTTTCAATTTCAAACAGCACTATACAATCCCAATAATTGACTTACTAACTTTGCAACCAATTTGAACTATATGATGGAATCTAATCAATAGTATAGCTCTAAGATAATTTGATACAATGTTGGAACTTCATCGGCGACAATGCACTTGGATAAATGACACAATGTCGGAATATAATCAAGGATGTTGGACTAAGAATACAATGTCGGAATTTAATCAACAATGCCGCGCCAGGATATAGACACTCGCTGAAATTTAATCAACGATAGAAATCTTAACACAATAGCTAGGGAAAACTAAAATACAATAAGAAAATAACATTTGATGTGTTGTTTAGGGGGTTCTTGCTCGATGATTGGTGGTATTTATAGAGGAGCTTGGTAACCGCCACTCAGTTATTCATTTCTGATAACCGCTTCCAACCTTAAGCACGTTCCTTTTTGTTCGAAATCAATCCGCTCATTCCTTTTACAACTGTCTTGATCGTGTCCTAATTTATCAACAATGAATTCACATCTAAGTTCTTGGATGTTAACCGCTTTTCAACCGTGCCCTCCTTTGACGCTTTTTTGTATATTTCGAATGTTTTTGTCCAAAACTTGCTGCTGGCATCATTTGGGTAGCCACTTAATATCTGCCGTTATATTTTAACAATTGACCACGTGGAGGCTTCTCGCTTTGCTCTCGATCCTTGAATCCTCATCCTCTGGCTCATCGATAGTTAATCATATATTACAATCCTATTGACGCACGTGTAATTTCATTTGACTTCCATCATGTTTTTCGCCCTCGTGATCAACACGTGATAGTACGGTCAATATTGAATGTTAACATATATCCCATTTTAAAAGAAGTAAAATTGAAATTTATTTCTTTTGAAGAAAATATCTTGTCTTATGTGCGATTTCCTGTTGGTGACAATCATGCCTTTCTTTCTTTAAACGCTTCTTTTCTTGTGCATAGCCAATACAGATCATTACTTCCTGTATTATTTTGATGCGTCGTTTCGAATTTTTGTAGACAATTGATTACTGCGATTTTGAACCATCGTCTTCAACCCTATAATAAATAGTAGAGACTTCCTTTTTAATACTCCTTCTGTCTTCTTCCTTAAACCCTAAAACCTTTTGCATCTCGTTTTCTGCGTCTACTTCAGCATCTTCCATTGCATCCAATACCTCCAAATTTCACCCCGATCGTTACATTGCCAATTTTGATGATCTAGAACAAAGTGAGGACGCTGATAATCGTCGTTTTGGACTCTTGAGTGTTATGGAAGAACATCACGAACGCCTACTCCTTGGGCCTTGCCTTTTAGACCATCAACACATCCCGCCATCTCTCCAGCCTTGTTTCCCAATGAAACGTGAAGAGATACTTCCTATTCAGCACTCTACCTCGATGGACATCTGGACTTCGGCGCCCTTCCAATTTCGTGGTTTTCCGTTGTTTGAAGTGGAATTCCACTCATCGTACTTACGGATGAAGGATTATCTGCGAGTTAAGGTTGCTTGGAAAAAAGCAAGGATAGAGACAACACTTGAGGTTAGTATGTTGTCCCATGATCTAAACAGAGGACTATTGGGTTTTGCAATATGTTTTTATCCCAATCAACCAATTGCTTCTTTTTCTCTTGGGGACCCAAAACTGTCACTCTTTTAGATATCTTTACCATAGCTGGCTTTGTGCTGAATGGCATTCCTGTAGAAAATTTGGAACCATTGGAAGTACCCTATATTTCTAAGAGTGTCCTTGCTCGTGGGAAATTCCTTGATTGATTTTGCTGCACTTTTGGTCCCACTGGCTCCACTAAACATATTGTCTTTTTGCTCCATTGACTATCAAAATATGTATTCTTTAACTCTTAAAATTTCAAGGGACCATCTACACCTTGCCTCGGACCTTGCAGCGGGTAAATGGTTCGCTCTGGGTCCACTCGTTTTGGCTTCGTTATATAGGGGTTGTCGGGAATTACTGATTCCCAGAAACCGGATTTGACACTAAATCGAACCCCTAAACTTATGCGGAAGACGAGCCCGGGAAAAACACATGCATCACCGATCCTAAGGCACATCACAGAATTGAACGTACCTTATTAGCCACAGATTAAACACCAATGCCGATATGAGGAAGAGAAACTGATCCCGTTCGATCCGATGACATCAATTTGCCTTGAAGGGAAGATGGGTGTCGCCTCTTGCGCATTGTTCTTTCTTTTGGAGTGTTTCTGAGGGAGAGAGGGAGGAGGAACGTACGTTATGCCAAAATGTGCGTTCCTCCCTCTTTATTTCCCCTTATATATGTCCCATCCAAAAAGAAACGTGTCCCTTCATCATATTCCTTCATCCATGGGCCCTAATCTTGTGGGCCGGGCTTTTAGGCCCAACATGGGTGGACGGGCCAACTTAGGCCCATCACCATAATTAATAAAACCATCATCTCCCACTCGCATATGGTGGGCCGAACAGGATCCTCTTTACCTCTCTACAACATTCATACTGGTGAATAGTCCGTGTGACCAGCATACTTTGAGAGCTCGTTGCTATACATATGTTAGGAATATATAGCAGCTCATAATGGGCATCACATTCCGAGTAGATTTAGTATGCAGTACTCTAGATCGATCGATCACATTTATATCTCTCTTGATCTCTTTTAAACAATGATATATTTATTGTATTCACAATTATGATTATCCCAAAGACAGTCATAATTGGTCGACCGGTGAATACAAAACTACAATGTGATTCTCCAAAATCGATATTCCTCTTTCCTTCAAACTCTTAATTTCAGTTCAACTTGCTTTTCTAGAAATGTCCCATTAGATTGAATCAATTTATGATCATTGGTAACATCCTAAGATAGCAATCATTGAATAGAAATCTTGAGAATAAGTAAAAAGTCATGAGGGCACTAAAATTGAGGAACTCTTTTCCTCAAGAGTGTCACACAACATAAAAGTTGAGATCAAACTTTTGCCACTCTTATTAGTCGTCTCATGCATACGTAGTATGAAATGCGTATTATGGTATTAACTCATTTCCCATGGAGCGTATGTCTACACCATCAATACCGTACAGATGATAGTTCAGACATACCCAATGTCTAACTTGAGTTCATGTATCTACTCATTCACAAAGTTCATCAGAACTCACATCTGGTATCTTAGACAGATAAAGTAAAATATGTGGGGTATTTTACTTTCGGACATAGTTCATATCATGTCCTCATCTTAACACTTAGTTAAGGCGACATATATATTTTAAGCTTGAGCTCTCGATTATCACATAGATAATAAGCTTAAAAACCGTATCATCTCTATTTATCACGTAGTAAATAGAGGCGATTACCCGTGTGAGTGGGCTAATCTCTTATCTGTCCGACATACTTTCTCAACATAATATAATGCACTGAGCATTAAGATGCATAAACGTCAAACAAAGATTCATAGGCATTAATGATGAAAACACAAATTCATTAAATGTGAACAATTCAGGGAAGTTACAATATCCAGTACATCAGACTCTACACAATCCTAGAGATTTTACATGACCACAAAACATATCTTTAGGTATTGGCTTTGTCATAGGATCTGCTACCATTTTATGCGTAAATATGTACTATAAGTTCACATCCTTTCGTGCAACCATATCTTTGACAAAGTCATACTTGGTATCTATATGTTTGGTCTTGCCATGATATTTTGGATCTTTGGTGTACGCTATAGCTGCTTGGCTATCACAATTAACTAATAATGGATTTGCAGCTTTCTCTATAACACCTAAATGATCCAAAAATCTCTTAAGCCAAACTCCTTCTTGTATTACTGCTGATAATGCCACGAACTCAGCTTCCATCGTGGACAAGGCTATACACGTTTGTTTCTTACTGCTCCAACATATGGTGCCATTATTCAATAAGAAAACAAACCTAGAGGTAGATTTCCTTTCGTCTAAATCTCCTCCCTAATCAGTTTCAGAATAGCCTTTGAGTCGCAGACCCTTTCCTTGATTAACTCAGCGTATAATCAGTAGTTCCCTTTAGATACCTCAATATTCTCTTAACGGCTTTCCAATGTGCTTGACTTGGATTGAATTGGTATCTACTCACCATTTCAACTACAAAACATATGTCAGGTCTTGTACACATCATAGCGTACATCAAGCTCCCAACAGCGCTAGCATAAGGAACATGTTTCATTTGTTCCTTTTCTTGTGGAGTCCTTGAACACAGTTTATGGCTCAATCCTTCACCTTTTGCAATAGGAGTGTCTATGGGTTTACAATCTTGCATACGAAATCGTTCAAGAACCTTATTTATATATGTTTCTTGCAAAAGAGATAATGACCTCTTCGAACGATCTCTTGAAATCTTAACTCCAAGGATGTATGCAGCCTCACCCATATCTTTCATCTCAAAGTTGAAAGATAACCAACTTTTAACAGTATTTACAAACTCCATATTGCTTCCAGCAATTAGTATATCATCAACATATAATGATATGATCACAAATTGATCTTTGGATCTTTTGATATATACACAATGATCCTCATCAATCATTGTAAAATCATATGCCATTATGGCATTATGAAAACATATATATCACTGTCGTGACGACTGCTTAAGACCATATATCGATTTCAAAAGTCGACATACCTTTTCTTCTTGGCCTTTTGTAATGAAACCAATAGGTTGTTCCATATATATTTCCTCATCCAATTCTCCATTGAGAAAAGCAGTATTTACATCCATTTGATGTAATTCAAGATCCATACTTGCCACTATTGCTAGAATAATACGAATTGAGGTAAATTTCACAACAGGAGAAAATGTTTCCTCATAATCAATTCTTTCTTGTTGATTATACCCCTTCGCCACAAGGCGAGCCTTATGCCTTTCTATCGAGCCATCAGCTTTACGCTTTATTTTGAGAACCCATTTGTTCCCAATAGCTTTACGTCCTTTTGGAAGATCAACTAGTTCCCAAACATGGTTTGACTTCATTGACTCCATTTCCTCTCTCATTGCATGCATTCAGTTTTCCTTACTAGGGCAGCTTAGAGTCTCATGTATATTTCTTGGCTCATCCTCATCTTGTGGGGCAATCATAAAAGTTTCCCTTTCAATGTCAAAACGTCGACGGGGAATACTTTTGCGACTTGTTCGCCGTATGGGAGATTGTACACTTTGCACATCATTCCCCATTATGCTCCCACTAGGATTAGATAATGATGATGTCGTCTCATCATGTGGTTGTAATTGAGAATGAGTAGAATTCAATTCATCACTTCTCATATTACTCCCACTTGGACGAACTCCACTAATATCATTATCTTGATCCAAGGTTTCAAATAGGGAGTATTTTTCACCTATTTCGCCCTTCTTAGGAAATTTATTCTCTAAGAATGTGACATTCCGTGATTCAAATTCAGTTATACTCCCACTTTCCTGCTCACCTATGAACACATACCCTTTCGAGTGTTCGGAGTATCTTATGAAAATACTCTTCTTTCCTCTGGGACCCAATTTCCCAAACTTGTGAGAGGGCTCATAAGTATAGGCAGCACAACCCCATGGCTTAAGAAAACTTAAGTCCGGTTTCCTACCTGTCCATAACTCATATGGAGTAGAAGTAACTGATTTGGAAGGCACTCGGTTAAGTATATAGGCAGCAGTTAACAATGCATCACTCCAAAAGGTGATGAGTAAGTTTGCATGCGCCATCATGGACCTAACCATTTCCAGTAAGGTTCTGTTTCTTCTCTCCGCAACACCATTTTTGTTGAGGAGTATATGGAATAGACAACTGTCTTTCTATTCATTTTTCATCACATAATTTTCTGAACTCATCAGATAAATATTCACGACCTCGATTGGATCTCAATACTTTTATTTTCTTGTCTAATTGATTTTCTACCAAGTTCATAAACCTTTTGAAACAACTTATTGCTTCAGATTATGAGAAATCAAATAGACATATTTGAATCGAGTATAATCATCTATAAAAGTGATGAAATAAATAGCCCCATGCCTTCCTCTCATATTCATTGGACCACAGACGTCAGGATGGATTAAATGCAGAGGAAGTTCAGCTCTTTTACCTTTTCCAAATGGTTTCCTTGTTGTTTTCCCTACTAGGCAATGCTCACATATGGGCAAATCGACTCTTTCAATATTGCCTAACAAGCCCTCTTTGGCTAGTCTATTCATACGTTGTTGGCCAATATGACCAAGTCTAGCATGCCACATATTCACATCATTATCATATGAATTAGGAGACGTGAGAAGGGAATAACAAACATTTGCATTAACATAGTTAATATCTAATATAATGAAACTATCTAGAAAATAACCACAACCATAGAAATTTGTATCCAAAAACAAATTTACACCACTATTATGGAAGTTCGCATTAAAACCAAACTTAACCAACACTAAAACAGACGCTAAATTTCAACGAATCTCCGGAGCATACAACACATCATGTAGGAATAAAGTGCGTCCACCACGCATGTTCAGTTGGCAAGTGCCAATTCCTTTTACTTCAGCTCTGGAGTTGTTTCCCACATAGATCCACTTAGTTCTAGTTGGAACTCGTCGAAATTCAACGAAGGATTCTCTATCCTTCGCTACATGGTCTGTCGCTCCTGAATCTACAGTCCACAAAGGATTAGATTCAGTCAAGAATACAGAACTTGACACATATGCAAAGTTCCCAATAGTACAAAGGGTGTGTACATTCTTTGGCTCGCGACAATTGCGGGCATAGTGACCCCTCTGGTCACAGTTGTAACATTTCACCCTTGAGATATTCTTCACATGAGGACGTTTTCCTCTCTTCACACGAGGACGTTTTCTCTCTTTTGTTGGTTAATTCTTGGTTTCTTGCAAGAAGGACTTGATCCATTGCTTTTCCACATATTGAACGAATCAATGCGCTTGCGCTTAGAGCTTGAAGCCCCTTCTAAGCTTAAAGCAACACAGCAAATATCTGTATCATGCTCAAATGCCTTGAGGCGATCATCAACTAGCTCAAGGTGGCGCACAGCATCCACAAGATCTTCCATAACATGGTCAAGAGCTTTTAGTGCTTCTTGCTTTTCCAGCACATATTGAATTCTCATATTCAATATTTCACTATTCTCGCCGTTCAATTTGTCCTCTTTGTTCAAATCAGCAATTATGTTTTTAGTTGCTGAATCCATCGATATGAACATATCAGACATATATGCACGAAATATTAATGCCTATCACTTATGCATCTATTTTGCACAAACCCATCATATTAATTAATAATTTTAAGTAAGGTTTCAAAATCAAAAGGTCACTATTGTCGCGACCTATTTTTTCGATGTTTGCCACTTGAAACTAGGTTAATGGACTGCTAAGTTTTTAAACTTAGCTCGGGCTCTCCCAAGCCCATACCAAATCGCGACTTGAGTCTAAATTTAAATATGCAAAATACTATCTAGGAGTCGCCACTAATCTGTTTTTGGTAGGTCGATTAGACACCTAAGCAAAATAATGGGAGAATTATTTTACTCCTACGAACCAGAGACTAAGGGTACGGGGACTTGGTTACACTAGACTATCCTAGTGCCCTTTCGGTACCATTTCTTTTTAATTTTCAAAAATGTTTTGCAGTTAGCTTGATTTGATTTTAATTCATTTTCCTAACGTGTGAAGCGATCATGCGAGTGCACAAACCACCAATTTAACACCCGAGAAAGCGAATAAAATAATACAGGACTTACCTCAAAGCAACGAAAGCAACTGCGTTGTTAGGTCAGAATTCATATCAATAATCCTAGATATGATTTCTAATTAATAAGCAATCACTCAATTTTTTGTTTTCACTTTATTTAATGAAAGTCGTGCAATGCATGCTACTAATTTAACATGAAATGATATGACGTGGCAATATGACCTAAACTATATAACATGAATAAGCATGCAATCCATCCTAAAGCATGAAATGAATTTATTCTAAATTTTTTGTATTTTCTATGAAATTCGAAATTAAAGAAATGCAACAATTAAATATGCAATTTAATTAAATGACCTAGTTCTAATGACGAGCAATGAACTTAGCAACAATCACTAGATGACGAAAATTTCAAAAACCTAATCCTACATGTCTGATTTACTAAACCTATATGCTCATGCAGAATTTTGATTTTTTTTATTAACTAATTATTAAATAAATATTAAATCTAAACTATCAACAAAATAAAGCAAGAAAGGATTAAAATAATCGAAAAAATAACCTATTGTCTCACAGGTCAAATTAACAGTTATTCTAACCCTAATTGTCACAACAAGGAGATCAAAACAATTACAAATCTGATCCGAAGTCTTACGGACCAAATTAAATAATTATTGTGATTTAAAAATTGAAATTTCACCAAAAAGCCCAAAAATTAATATAATTAAAAAAATGATCCGATGTCTCTCGGATCAAATTAATAATTACATTAATTTCGGACAAAATCCTACGGATAATGCATACAAAATGCACAAATATTAACATTGACAAACCATACAATAATAACAAAATTTAAAACACAATAAAATAACATAAAATAAGCAAAAGAAAGAAATACAAATAAAACTAAAGGAGGAGAATTGCAGCAGCATTGGTGGGCATATGGCTAGTTCTTGATTTGATCATTTGCTAGTCTCCTCCAAGAACTTTTTGAGTGGACGTCCCCCTTCTCTTGTCGTCTCTCTCTTGTCAATTATGGTGGAATATGGAATTGTGTGGTCTTTTGTTCGGCATTGAATTGCTTGGGACCACAACATCAGAACAAAACAAAGTAAATACCAAAAATATGGAGTGGACAACTTTAATAGGGAGAGAAACAACCCGGTTTTATCACAGTGAAATCACTGGATGGCAATCAGCGCTTAGTTACGTTGGCCACTTCGATGTTTCGCTGCTGGAATTATCGTCAGAGATGTAGGAGTTTAATCTAGGCAAGAAACAAAAATAAAATCACCTTAGTTTGAATAGCAAATTGGAATCGCACACAATCAAACTTAAAAAAAGAAGAAGAAGCTTGACTTAGCTTTATGCTTGTCGTCAATATCCATGAAGCATGATGAACGTGGAATGTTGTCAAGAACACTACACCATCATCTGAGATCCCTGAGGGTGTGTGCCTCTCCCCATATTTCTCTGAGAGATTGTCTATCGAACCTGTCTACGTTTTCTCACCATTTTTTTTTCTTTGTGAGCTCCGCTCTCCTCCTAAAGAAAATTGAACTCGAAAGAAATGAAGGAGAAAACCTTCCTCACTTTTGCTCTGAATTTTTTTCGAAAATCCCCTCTTGTGAGCTCCGCTCCCCTCCTAAAGAAAATTGAACTCGAAAGAAATGAAGGAGAAAACCTTCATCACTTTTGCTCTGAATTTTTTTCGAAAATCCCCTCTTGTGAGCTCCGCTCCCTCCTGTCATGAAAAGTGAGCCTCTCTTTTTTAGTGATTCGAAACGGTCTCTTTACATGGCATTTCCCGAGTTGCCATTTCTTGTTGCATTAAATCAAGCCTGCAAATCGGAACGTGATTTCGCAATCAGCTCAATTTTACTTGATTCCTTCCATTTTACAAAAATTCTTGCCCCTTATTCAATTGCTTCCGCATTTAACAAAATCCGAATACCCATCAGAATTTCAAATTTCCATGCATAATCAATCAAATGAATTGCCCCCATTTTCTTTCATTTTTTCCTTTTATTTGTTCAAAATGCAATTTTATTTTTCCAAAATTAGGTGTCAACAACTATGTTTCCAATCATCATCCAAAAATCCTAACTTAAAACTATCATTAATATAATTGTCCATGCAAAGTAAATCCTATGAAGCTACAAAAACTTCTATGAACTACCCACAACAGTTAATAACAACAGAAAGCAAATAATATTTGACATCCAACAATGATATAATAACAATGCTTTCACATAATACAACTAACATATTAGTTGCTACATCAACAACAATTAGGTAGAAAACATAATATAAAATGTCCACAAAGAACACTAAATAAAGACCAGCCATAACATCTAAAACCAAGGCATCATACTACTAATAGGGAAAGCTGCTACTTGGTTCAACTTCTTTTTCTTTTTCTCCGTAAAATTTTCAGGCATTCTCGACAGCCACCGAAAAACAGACGGATATCCCTTAGGATTTCTCCTACGCACATTCATTCCTGGCCTAATCGAAGTCATTCCTTGGGTCTCAGTCTTTGTGGCTCCAACCCGATGATATTTATCTACGAATTCTATTACTAGCTCCTTATATCTAGTAAATCATTTGATCTCCCATAGGCGATCCAACACTCCTTGCCATTCTTGTGGAAGAGTGTTCATAAAGAATCGCACCATCTGAGTATCTGGCATGAGATAACCGTTCCAAATGACTTCTTGAATTTTGTTGTTGACCTCTATGACATGATCAATTATGTCGTCACTCTCCCATCGATAACCATTTAAATCGGCTATCAACCTTGAAAGCCTTTTCTTTTGTTCATCTAACATTGTCCGCATAGATGCGCGCGGCTTACGGGGAGGCATTGTTCCTGGAACAAATGCAGAACAAAAAATGGACTACATATAATCCACATAGACATAATTGAAAAAGAAACACATTCCTTTTTTTTTTTTGGGTCAACGGTCAACGGTCGGTCAACGGGTCAACGGTCAACGGTCGCTGGGTCAACGGTCAACGGTCGCTGGGTCGGGTCGGACCAATCGGCCGGTTGGGCTGGTCGGTTCGTCCGACCGGCACGTGCGCGGCACGTGTGCAGCTGACGTCACGATGACGTTAGCTGGCGCGTGCCTCGCAGGCGCCAGCGACCGTGAAAGCGCACGTGCGCGCGTCGGTCGCGCGCGCGCGGGCGACGCACGCGCCGAAGACGCCGGTTCGTTCCGGCTGCGCATGGGGGCGCGTCCGGCGGCCTTTAGCGGTGTTCCACCACTCGTTGCGATCGTCTTGACGAGACCTTCCATCCAGAGCCTTCAGAAATGGATTTCGACTTATAGAAACTCGAAAAAATGGATGAACAGTGCTCGGGTGTCGGGATTTTTCAGTCCCGATTGGTGTCGGCCGATTAATTTCACGAAAAAACGATAAGAAATCATCCATAAACATGAAAGGGGTCGGGAAAAACATGAACGGGGCTCTGATACCAATGTCGGGAATTACTGATTCCCAGAAACCGGATTCGACACTAAATCGAACCCCTAAACTTATGCGGAAGACGAGCCCGGGAAAAACACATGCATCACCGATCCTAAGGCACATCACAGAATTGAACGTACCTTGTTAGCCACAGATTAAACATCAATGCCAATATGAGGAAGAGAAACTGATCCCGTTCGATCCGATGACGTCAATTTGCCTTGAAGGGATGATGGGTGTCGCCTCTTGCGCACTGTTCTTTCTTTTGGAGTGTTTCTGAGGGAGAGAGGGAGGAGGAACGTACGTTATGCCAAAAGGTGCGTTCCTCCCTCTTTATTTCCCTTTATGTACGTCCCCTCCAAAAAGAAACGTGTCCCTTCATCATATTCCTTCATCCATGGGCCCTAATCTTGTGGGCCGGGCTTTTAGGCCCAACATGGGCGGACGGGCCAACTTAGGCCTATCACCATAATTAATAAAACCATCAGGGGTTTTACTCATGCATCTCTTTCAATGAAATCCAAAGATGGTACATTGTTTGGTCCATTTTGGCTTTCGCAAGCATGGCTGGCTCTTTATTTTTCTTTTTTATTCAGTAAAAATTCTCGTGATCTTCCACATTACTCTTTAGTGAACTCTAGACGTTCTCATCCTTTCCCTTTAGTATATGGATTACTAAGTCGTTCACCTTTGGATACACCTATTTGATTTTCTTCCTTTACATTCTATCTTCAAACTCTTTTAGAATTCGACCATGATCTCATTGAATTTTTCCCTTATAAACCTGAAGAGTTCAACTACCTCTGCGATCCTGCCACTTTGAATGACTATTAAGAGTTATGGATTTGGATTTCTGCCAATGATGAACTACAGCTTTGGCCTGATATTCAACAACGAATGAGCGAAGAACAGTCCATGGCTTGGCCCTTGATCGGAAGCCTTGAAGGCCGGCGATGAGCTCTGGCGAGGAGGCTCAAGGTTCCAGAACGCCTCGGAATCTTTTTGTTATCCCTCGCCGGCTCACGGTTGTAGAAGGTTGCCATTCGGTCTGCTTCGATCACTCACTCGTTGCTCATCCCTCCCTCGTAGACGCACGCTCACTCGGTCACCCGCACGTCACTCCGTCCCTTTGTTTTGCGTCGCAGACACCTCCCTCGTGTGAATAAGAAGGGCTACCAAAAAGGGCTGGGCCTCTTCTCCTTTTTCTTAATTGTTTTAGATGGGCTCCGTAATGGGCTAAGAGAAAGAAACAAAAGATGGGCCCAAAGAATTAAAAAATAGGCTGGGCTAATAGAGGGAGGGGTGTAGAGGGCCGAAAATTTTTCTCAGTGGGCTGGACATACCTGTTGGCCCACATGACTTCGCTTTCAAATTTTATACATATTATTTATTTATTTATTCTTCATTTTGCTTTTGATCTTTTTATACATTTTTGTAAGATCAATGGATATTTAGAAACGTGGATAAAAATTTGGGTGTCATAGTGCCCGCCTAACAACCTTGGCGATTCCAAATGAGACAGATGGTTGCGAAACAACAGCCTCGACAAGTCCTTCCTTTTCTCCGTTGACTCCAATGAAGTGCTAGCATCCTCGACTCTGGCATCAGCCCAACGAGCCAGCCCCGATGAGCCCGCGACCACCGAGAGCTGTCCACCAGGGTCACGCCATCCCTCCTGCTGCTGCTGCTGACGCCCCGCCCGCATCAGCAACGCTCTAGGCTGGAACCTCATGCTACCAAGTTGTCCCTACAGCCGTGACTCGCCTTTGCCGCCACTCTTCACCATAGTAATAGTTCGAGCAAATCCCAGTGAAGTGATCAGCATGCTTCAGCCACCGACTAGCGGCAACTCTAGCAGTCTCGACACCGGAACAGCACCCTCCAATGATCTCCTAGAAACAGTCCTGCAGTTCAGCTCGGGTTTTGTTGCCGAACTCCTTCGCCCACTCCTCACCTTGCGCCTGATCTGCACCAGTAAAAAATCCGGCTGTTTCCTGGCGAGTCGAGGCCTCCTGGTGTCCTTCCAAATATAAACAACAACTCTGTGAAATCTCCTGGCTTTCTAGTGCTTCCAACGTGTTCTTGTAGCGAAGCCAACACCTCCAGCGTACCCGCGGCTGCGCCCAACGGCTCCTGCGAGTCGTCCAGCAGGCCTGGTCGTCATGCTCATCCTCCTGCCTCCTTA
The DNA here is from genome assembly GCA_014182715.1 of Eucalyptus cloeziana. Lineage (NCBI taxonomy): Eukaryota > Viridiplantae > Streptophyta > Magnoliopsida > Myrtales > Myrtaceae > Eucalyptus > Eucalyptus cloeziana. The sequence continues at coordinate 38,449,960 of CM024639.1, forward strand.
CACCTCAGCGGTGTCCAGCTACTTATCGGCGCCTCAGCAAGTCCTGCCTTTATAGAGCAATTCTAGAGAGACTAGCGATTTGCTCTCATTTGGTAGGTTTTCCTGCGAGACCATCGCGTCCAGTGGCCTTGGTGTGAAGTCCGGAGTCGATAAAAAGGAACACCTGCCGTCTGGTGATTGCCCAGTCGCTTTCGCCAAGCCTTGTGGTTGCGCTCAACGGACGTGCAAGAGAGTCTTCAAGCACTTCCAGCGAGACCAGAATTCATCGCTACGTCACCCATCACCCCCCCGCGCCAAACCAATCCGCGGTTTCACTTCACTTCCTTTGCTTGGCATCCCTTGTTTTGCTAAATTTTGCATAGTATTAGTACCTTTGTTTCGTTGAAGCGCTGTTTCAGTAGACGACTAACCTGGAATTTGTGCAGAATATTGTTTTCTTAAGCTTATTTGACTTTAACGTTTATATTCAGTGTGCATAAAGGTTCTTAAGAGCTTAAACTTCACGACCAAATTTTTATTCATTGAAAAGAGAATACTTGAGCACTTGATGTAGGATTTGTGAACTGAGGATTGATAGGAAACACGGTGTTTGCTTTGTCCTTTTGTTGATCGTGGGAGTCTTGCGAAAAGTTGTTTGCCTTAGGTCGAGTCACGGTTTTTATTGCATTTTTTTAGGCAGGAATGGCTAGGGGTGTGCAACTGGACCGGGTAAACCCGGTTCCCAGACCGGCCCACTCGGAAAACAGGGTTGGGAACCGGTTCCAGGTTGAAACTGGTCCCGGAATCGGTTCCCAAAAGTCAGAACCGGTTTGAACCGGTTCTGAGGGATTACCCACCCGGGAATCGGATTGACTGGACCGGTTCGGGAACCGGTTTGAGAACCGGTTTGTAAGCCAACCCAAAAAACCCTAATTTGTTCCCTATTTCTATCTTTACCTCTCACACTCGCAGACTTCACACTTCATAGTGTTTTCCTTCGTCGCACCATCGCCAACTCCCTGTCGCGCCATTGCCAGATCCAGCTCCCCGTTGCGCTGCTTCCTCATCTGCGTTCATCTGCTTCCTTGTCGTGCCATCGTCAGCTCCCCATCGCTCTATTTCATCCATCGCCGGCTTCCTCATCTGTAAGCTCGCAAATTTCCTTGGTTTTTCTAAAATTTTCTTTCAGATTAAAGTTGGGTTTTCTCGTTTTCTTTGGGGGTGCTTTCCTGAGCTGGATTTCTTGTTAGATTGGTGGAAAAGTTTGCGTTTTTCTATTCATATGGAACTTATTGTGAATGGGTGGGGTAAGCTAGGGGAGAGAGGGAAGAAATCATAGAACTCGGGAGCCACCGCGACCTTCGTCGCCGTTTGCGGGCTTTTTAGAGTCTCGAGCTTCAACGCCTTAGGAGAGGGTAAGAACGCACATGAGGGCTTGGGTTTCTGGGAAATCGTGTGCGAATTGGGAATGGATAGGGAAGAGACAACGTTGCGGAGATTGAATGTCACGCTTCGATCCTCAGGCACGCACACATCCTTCTACTTGGTCAATTTTAGAATGTGATATCCTAAGACTATGTATCACCGACCCTTTCATTTATTAAGCACATGCAGAAGTAGTTATAAATTCCTAGACAATAAAACGATGGGATAGAAAAGCAAGACCATATTTTTCATATTGAAACTCTTAACCGAACTTTTATACATAACACAATCCAGAGTACTTCACAACTATTCACAACTTTAAAGCCTTACTCTATCTACACATCAAACAGGATTCACAAAAGAGGATGGGATCTCAGTCCTCATCCGGGTTGTACTTAGGATCATCCTGATTCTCTTCTGACTCTTCTTCACTAAGCTCGTTTCCTTCAAGCTCTTCATCTTTTTCTGGCTCATCGTCATCTTCTGGTTCCTCCTCCTCAGGCTCACTTACGGCTTGAAATGTTGTCCCACAACCGGGATGAGACTGTGTCTCAGCAAGTTCTACCCCACTAAGACTCAATTAGTAAACCAATACACCGTAAGGTTGCCTATGCACAACACGAGTAAGAGGACTTACCTTGGCCTTATTCCCAACCTGCAAATCAGTACAGTTCAATAGGCACCCAAACAATCACAAAAGATCGAAACATCGATCAAATCGACTTCGTTGATTACATGTCAATCGGACCATCTCTCGGCATTTCATTCCATCCCATAAAACCTTCAATAGTACACTTAGTCACATAGCTCCATTAATACTCTCGGGCGTCGTTTTCGCCAAGGTGACATAAGTAACAGACGGTTTACGTGCGTTCTTTAAGGCGCCGTTTTCGCACAGTGATATCCTTGATCACCGAACCACGCCCGTCATAGGTCATAGACAGTCTACGTGCATTCTTTAAGGCGTCGTTTTCACACAGTGATATCCTTAATCACCGAACCACGTTTGCCACAAGTCATAGATCACCGACAGTCTACGTGCGTTCTTTAAGGCGCCGTTTTCGCACAGCGATATCCTTAATCACCAAACCACACCTACCCCAAGTCATAGACAATCTATGTGCGTTCTTTAAGGCGCCGTTTTCGCACAGTGATATCCTTAATCACCGAACCACACTTGTCTATACTTCGTACCTGATCGGTCTCAGCCAAGAGAATTCCCAATTCACTCTCACGATTCTTTGCACTTTACAACTCACCAAAGCATCTTAAAGGTTAAATAACCATGCTCGGCCATCTACCAATCAATCATTCAATTCCACTCAATTTCAATCAATTAAGGAACAATTCCTCAAATTGCACAATGAATTCAATTTAGCATAATGTGGAGCTCAAATAAATAAACAGATGCACCACGAAATTTCGGTCGTCGACTATCCCAGCCTTAATTTCTGAAAAATAAATAAATAAATAAATAATTTTGAAAATTAATAAATAAATACAATAATTCCAATTTAGCTCAAAATAAAGCTCAATTAAATAAACGTCTTTACCACGATCATCGCATAAAATCCCGGTCACCGGCCATTCCGGTTGAATTTCCGGAAAATAATTAATTAATTAAATTAATTTCAAAAATTAATATTTAATTACTAAAAATCCCATTTAGGCCTGAAATGCCTAATTGAAGCCCGATAAGGGTTGGGAAAAATCCCGAGATGCATTCAATAAATAGTAGACTACGTCTACTTGCTAATTGCACAATCAAAATGTCTAATATGCATCACAATTAATTAATAATCACTAATCTACTCTAATCTAACCACCTTATCCTACTTAATTAACATTAAACAACCCTTAAGTATAATTAGTCCACTAAGCAAGGATTAGTGAGATTACTCACTTGATTAATGATCCACTTGGATCAAAATGATGAGGATGCGATGGGGTTCGATCCTCTCCAAAGCGGCGATGGCAACGGGGCACGGCTCGGGCCCGAAAAATGGCCCGCAAGCTCGTTGCTCAAGCTGAAAAAAAAATCAAATAAGAAGCAGCTGGGTTTTCCTTCGGTTGATGGGCTGAACGAACGAACGGCAGCAGCCTCAGACGAAGGAGAGAGGCCGCATGAGTTTCGGTCAAACCAGCGGCTTTGGTGAAGGTTGCTATTGATTCGGTGATTCTGCAGACTTCGGATGAAATAAAAAAAAGAAGAACGAAAGCAAAGTAAAGACCGAAGCTCCAAGACGTGCAGAGGAAGAGAGAAGTGTGAGGATGAAAGTATCGATCAAAGAAAAGCAAAAGAAAGAGATAGGCTTTGACTAAAATCAAAGCAATTGAGAGGGAGGTGGGGAAATAGGATACGGCAGGGGAAGAGAGACGTCGGTGGGGGGCTTCGCACGAGAGAGAGAATGAGTGTGCATGGGGGGTGGGGGGGGACGTACGCAGCAAGGGGAAAAGAAAATTAAAAGGAAAAAATCGAAATAAAATCTTATAATTCAAATTCTTGGTCCCACTTGCACTTGTCTAATCCAATTTGGTCCCCGAAAATTCCCATGCTAAAGCACTTGATCCTCACTTGCTTTCTTGCACAAAATTTCCCTCAAATAACAAGTTTTAGGCAACAACAACGGCCATTTCCTTTAATTCCGAATTTTAATTCATTTCATTTTCGGAATCCGATTTTCTGAACAAACAAATCCAATTGGGGTCCAGTTTGAATTTGGAAAAAGCCCAAACAACTTACATTCACCCCTTCACTCACACCAGATGCCAAAAATCCCATCAATTTGGCCAATCCGAATTTCCGTTCATTTTCTGAATGGTTAGCAACGATTTTCCATAAAAATCCCGAATTCACCGAAAAATCCTCGAAAAATGAGTCGACGTTCCTAAAATTTATTGTGACACAACAGAATCTTCAATTTCTGAAATCGGACTTGAATTCGCGGTTAATTTTCACTTGGCGCGTTTTTAGCGTGACCTACGCTACCAGGTAACTTTCAGGCATTTTTAGTGCAACTGACTTGTGGTCGATTTTCTTCGAGCCACTATGAACCCACTCAACTCATTGGCGACTCTCGGTTGTCGTGAAAATCTCGAGGATCCAAATACAGACACAGGGTCCCAAAATAATAGGAAAACCAATCTAGTGCCGATCGACGAGAATTTTCTAATTTAGTAGTGTCACTCACGATTAGCCACACATCTTAGTCGAACCAGCCTATCTCTGATTTCGAATCGATTTTATATTGTGCCGTATTTACCTCTAAAGATGAGCACGATCAAGAAGCCGGTTCCTGGTCGAATTCTCAAGTCTATTTGCCTTAAAATCCTTAATGGCTTTCCTAGGTAGTCTAGTTATCTCGAGAGTGATCAGCTCTGAGAACAGCCCTATAGGCGCGTCAGTGAAATGCCCGATTTATTCAGTAGACGATAGGGCTGAAAATCTGGGATGTCACATTGAAGATGAAGCCATTTTTCGAATCGGATATCTCCTTACTAGTTCTTGCTTAGGCGCTCGGAGCTTCGGTTTCTCTCTCGTCAATAGTGTTATCCACACTTTTTGAGCCATGAGAGAGAAATGGTTTTTGGACTTGGAGGGTTCGACTCAAGATGGACCGTGGTTCTGGATATGTAGATCAGCTCAATGATAGCCTTTGATGTGTAGATATCAAGCTAGGTTTTAAGATTTCAATTTGTTTATGTAGGTTTCAAGCACCTTTGAGCTGCTCTCTCTAGTTTTTCTTATAAGCTCAAAAAACTTCTGTACCAGACCAAATTTTCCAGATGGGTCTGTCTAATTGTTTTTGATTTATTGACACATTCGAAGTGAAAATTATTAAACTGCTGTTCACTTTGGTTCTTTTTGTACTTGAATTGAAAATGATTTTTGTTTTGTGCAAGAGAGTTGAATTGAAATTGTCAGCCAACATTTTTATTCATCCACACGCTGTTGCAAACTATTTCCTTGTTACTGCTTGTCTTGCAATCAATGCTTGTCTCGATGCAACTCCCAGTTCTGAAGTATGAACGATAAGTATTGCACTTTGGATTCATTGGAAGGATCATCGGCTGCTGTGTCGTGAAATTTTGAGTGGGCGTCTACTAATAGCTTTAATGGTTCGGTCCTGCCTTCCAAGCATTGATAATTTGCCATTTAGTTAATCAATGTAGCAGATTTGGGTTTTCATGGTGAAGTGTTTGGTTCTCCATTGAAGCAGGCTGAAAAGAAAACTTAAAATCATTCAGGGTAGTAGTCACCGTAGATTGTCTTATGTAAACTATGCTACATCTTCTGCCAATAGAAAGCTCTAGATCAATGTTTTCGAAAAAGCAGTCAAGTAAACTGTTTGAGGTATAGGTTTTCAGGGATTGTAGTGATATTCTTTCATGGAATCAGGAGATGGATCTTGAAAACAATGCCAATAGAGCATGGTTTCTTGTTGATTTTTCTTTATATATGAATTTTAGGTTTTTGTCAGAGATTTTGCACCATGTGGAACGCGAGGCCGAAGAAGGAGAAGAAGATCAAGCGCATCAAGGACAAGGTTAAGGTCCCTAGGAACTTTTGATTTACCGATTGGCAATGGAATATGGAAGCTGTTTGTGTAAATCGTCGGTGGATTTTCGGTTGGGATTCACTTTGTATTTTGGTTTTGAGATTAGAGAAGTTCTATTTTCTTTGAGATCGATTGTTTTGCTGGTTTGAAAGCGTGCATGGTGATACCTAGGAACTTTTGGATAAGAATGAGAGTCATTAGCATTTCGATTGACAATGTTTTTAATCGCTAGTCCTCACAGTTTTTATGCAAAACAGGTTGTGAGGTTGCTATACAACAATTGTATGCAAAACAGGTTCTAATATAAACAGGGTTAACCCGGTTTTGAGACCGGAAAAATAGGGTGGGTCCGATACAGGGTCCAAAAAAAGGGAACTGGTTATAACATGGTTGGGTACATGGTTCAAGTCTGGACCCTATCCACCCTGGATCCGATCACCCCTAGTTGGTGCTGTGGTCTAGAGATAGTATTGCCAATTTAGTCCTTTTTCTTGAACATTTTCTTCCATGTTCGACTCGAACATGTTTGACTAAACGACAAATCTACCATGTTAGACTCAAATATCAAAGATAAAGGTCAAATGTGGGGCCTATTCTTTATTTAAGATAATTTGTTACATTTTTTTCTTCTTTGTTGGTTTTCCTTTTTGTTCTCCCATTAGGGACGAAATTTGTGTCCCTCTTTTCCAAAAAAATATATTTTTTTTGGTAGAACCAAAAAATGGTTTATTTGGCAGATAGCTAACAAGTTATTGTGTCAATGAGTTATATAATTTTTTTTTAATGGGAAACGTTTATTCTAAAATTATCCAAAGTTCAAGTAAAAGTGAAAAGAATGTTCAAAAGCACTATTTAGTAGGGTAAATTGAAACTAGACGAGTAAATCTTTAAAAAATAGAACAAAAAAATCAAGAGTTCAGGCATTGTTAAGATATATTCTTGAAGCTAATTTTAGATTTTGTTATCATATGATGTTAATGAACTTTGGAATCTTGCAAGTTCCTTCTCGTGTTGCCCTTGTAGTAAGTTCAAATCTAATTCAGCCAAGGGAGAGCAAGACTTTGTCTTGGTAGAGTGGAATATAACACCTTGCCTCAAGCCTCGGGAAATCCTTGCGAAATGGCTGCTTTAGGGCATGACTCACTTATTTTGCAAGTGCTCACTTTGCTTTCATTGATCGATTCAACATAAGTTATAGCAAAAGGGAGTGCTGCTTCCAACATAAAATCAATGACAAGCTTCATATAAGCTTAACAATCCACGCGCATCGTTCATGAGCGATTTTCTTGAATTTTTCAAAGACCTCTGTGCGATCAACCAGCATGGGAAAACAGATGTAATTCGAATCCTATTTAATGTTCTAGGTTTTCTTTTACCTGTTTCTGACTGAGCAATAGAAATATTTTAATTTGTTTTGGATATCTTATTAAATTGGTGCATCACATGTAAGACATACCCGATGAAACATTATAACTTTATTGTCGCAACAATCGAAAGGTAAGAGCCACCGTGTGAAGGTCACCTGCCTTAAAATTTCCATGATTAAGTTGAGAGAAACTCTTGTGGATTTGTTTTAATTGCTCGTCTATTCCACGCTCAAATTGGTAGTCTATTCCCAAGCGTTGGCTTCGATCAATCAAGTGAAGCGTTTGTAAAGGCTTATTTTCGACATCAGTCAGCATCTTCCTCACCTCTCCCTTCAGTTCCTCCATTTGTCCCTCCACTCTTCCATGGAATTTGAACTTCTGCAAATATATTATACGCTATTTCAAGTATGAAGCAAGCATGGTAGACGTATATTTTACAACTGTTAAAAGGGGGTCCACAATACATGGAACTGCCCAGAACTAAAGAAAGCGGTGAGATCGAAAATGCGATGTGAATGTTGCAGAAACCAGCAGGGAAGATTCGAACTACATCTGCTGTATGTCTGTCGGTTTGATTGCAGACAGGTGGATCATGGACTTCGGATGCACACCCCCGTGACATTACATAGGGACTGGTTTTCAGAAAATCAGTTTAGCAGGAGTGGTGCAGTGTTTATGGGCAACAACGCTAAGTGCGAGGTGGTTGGCATTACTCAGTGCATATCAACCATTGAGGGTCAGTCTTATTTAGGGAAAAGTTAAAAAGAGTTTTAAATCTTTTGCATTTGTGTCAATTTATTCCTAAACCTTTTTACTTGGTGTCAATTCAGTTATTTTTGGCTAATTTTAGCCGGATTTTGTTGACTGGGCGTTGGCCAGCTGACGTGGTATAATCAACTTTGATGTTGATAATTTTAATGATATTTTAATATTTTTGAATTTTTCTATATATATTTTTTCTTTTTTTCCTTCTCCTCCTCCTTCCTCCAGCCGATTGTCAAACCTTTGCGACCGGTCGAAGGTGACGGCTGGCGAGGCTCAAGCCCTCACTAGTGGCCGTGATGGCGAACATGTGGTGATTGGCCAGAGGCAATGGCCGTCGAGGCTCAAGCCCTTGCTAGTGGCCGTGATGGCGACCTCGCACTGGGTGGCAAGGCTCACCCTCCCCGGATATGGTGAGTGTCGAGCCTTGCCAAACATGGGTGAGGCTACCCTCGCAGCCTGGGCAGCCTTGAGCTGGCTTCGCCAGTCATGAAGGTAGCCTCGTGCCTGGGCGAGGCTCGACCTCGCTAGATTCAGTGAGGGCAAGCCTCGCCACCCAATACGAGGCTGCTCTCGCGGTCACTAGCAATGGCCGGTGAGGCTCGTCGGCCATCGCCTTTGGCCGCTCGCTGAGGTCCGGCAATCGGCTAGAGGAAGGAGGAGAATGAACAAGGAAAAATAAAATAAAAATAAAAATTCAAAAATATTAAAATATTATTAAAAGTTAACCACGTCGGCACCGATCATGCCACGTCAGCCGGCCGGCGCTCAGTCAGCAAAATCTGCCCAAAATTAGCCAGAAATGACTAAATTGGCACCAAGTAAAAAAGATTTAGAATTAAATTGGCACAAATATAAAAAGTTTAGGACTTTTTAAATACTTTTCCTGTCTTATTCATCAATCGCTTTACAGGGCCTTTATAATTTGATATGAGATTTAACGTGTTACAATACATTCGCAGATCCTTATATATAAGACTGGGAACGGTATGCATGTCTTCATCTGACAAAGAAAAATGAGTTTTGGTAGTTCCCTGATAAGAGAACGTTTGGTGGCTTCCATTATATTTGCTAAAGGATGACGGTAGTTCTCTGAAAAAAGATGGGAAAAACAACGAAGCTGCGTTTTCTTATTTTTGAACCCATAACAAAGGAAATTTCGGCAATTTCTTTAAAAAGTTGGTCAATTAAGAAAAAAAGAATTATTGGTATGTAACTCAACGGACAAGTTGCTAAAAAAAACGAACGTTGGTAAGTAATTCAAATGAAAGTTGACACTCTAAACTAGTTAGTAGTTCAATTTGACAAAAGTTGGTAAACCATTTTAATTTAGGTTAGTAATTTCATGTAAAAGTTAGCTTATTCAAAGCCTTGGTACATTAGGCAAATAAAAACAAGTAAATTAGTGCAAAAATTACAAATTTGCAAATTATCATTAAAAAAAATTGGCAATTTTATAAATGCTTTAATAAGTTATAGGTAAGTTACCTGGAAAAGAAGTCACACAGGTCATATTTTTTACAAATAGTTTTTTGCCACTTTGGGACTTATTGAAATTGTTGGCCACAAAAAAAAAAAAAAAAAAAAGACATCGAAATTTACAAGCACGCAAAAAATCCATATTTTGTACATGATTCAATGAAGTTCTACCAGACAATGTGATTGACCGTGGCCAACAGATCAAGCGATACTCTTGATCTTGCCATGCAATAAAAGCTCGGACAACTTATTATTGCCAAATGAGAATAAATACAACAAAGAAATGAAGAGTCAAGTTTAACCACGAACTATCTTCAATTATTTATGTATCCTTCATGAAGTAAATAAACGGAGCCTTACATAAGCTGGACATCAAAAAGTTAGGGGAAAAATTGCCCAAAAAATTTTAAACCCATGTATGGTATTTAAATTGTGCCAATTTAGTCATAAATTTTTAGATAATTTGCTAATTTAGTTCTAGACCTTTTAATGATATGTTATTTTAGTCATTCTGGCTAATTTGGTTGGAAATTGTGGACTTGACGATCTAGCCAACATCGGATGTCTTGTGTGGCATGGTTGACACTGACGATTAGTGCTAACATTGATGATTTTTGTAAGTTTTTGAAAATTTTCTGAATTTTTTCTTTCCTTTCTCTTTTTTTCTTCTTTCTTTTCTCTTTTTTCCTTTATTTCCCTCTGCCAATTGTTGGCCGCTAGCGAGGGTTGGGTGAGGAGCGAGCTCACCCATATGGTGAGGGTCCTCACCAAGGTGAGGGCGACCCTCGCTTGTGGCTAGCAATTGGTGAAAAGAAATAAGGAAAAATGAAAAAAGAAAAAGAAAAGAAAAGAAAAGAAGGAAAAGATCAAAAACATTAAAAAAATTACAAATACTGTCAATGTCAATGATTTTCGACAACTATTAGCTGGACAAACTTAATTGGAAAATTGTTAAAAGATTTAGGACTAAATTGACAAATTTGTTTTAAAACTAAACTTATATAATTAAAATGTTTATGACTGAATTGACAAATTGTTAAAAAGTTTAGTATTAAATTAGCACAATTGAAAATTTAAGAACTGAATTGGCCACTGTAAAATAAGTTTAGGACTTTCTGGATAATTTTCCCAAGAGTTGGGAACTATTAAAATATTTCAATTACATGATACACTAAACTTTGCAAACTTAGCAACATATGCGTAGTTTATTTATGAGTTTTATCACACACACGTCAATCTGAAAGTACATAATGGTAATAATATTGTCCCTCATACATCGGGAAAAATAGGATTTCAAAGGCATAACCTATAGACTATTGATTTGCAATGACCAAATTGGCGTTACAACGTTTGGTCAAAACTTCACATTGGCAAGGGACTAACGAAGAGCCACGTCACATAATCTTTGAGCTTTGTTTTAGAATGGGTGTAATTATCTCCATCACTATATAACACATCCATCACCCGCGAAAAATTTAGCATTCGCGTGAGAATCGGCATTGGGACTGCGGTTGGACGAAGAAACTCTTCATTGATGTCCTTCCATGCATCGATGACTCCTTTCTGGAGTTCCTCCCCAACTTCTTGCTCCGAGACGCCATGGTATTTCATGAGCAACTCCACCGCAGATACTAAGTGGCCCCTCTTTTGCTCAAACTGTATGATAAATGACATTGGTGTTTCTAGATTAAGTGGTGGTCGATCAAATTGTATTATATTTCATGGAAGATAATTATGTTTTATTGTACCTGGTGAGAGGCGATGTCATCCATGAGCCGACAGATGATTTGTGCAGCCTTTACAATCTTGCAATCATCGACCGACCATTCAAGAGCATGTTCAGTGACCACATTGCCCATTCCCACAAGTGATGTAGTTGCTAACATTCCATAGCCAGTTGTTATTAGTTGAAGGGACATGTACTCCTCTAGTGTTGGTACGTAGTTGGTATGGAACCATTTGGCTTCCTGAAAGTATGCTCTCGCTAGCTTCTTCATCTAACGATGGAAACATAAACAAGAACGTTGGATTTCTAACTAAAGATTGCCTTTGATGTATGTAAAGTATACCAATGATGCTTACAACTTCTTTGGCATAGACAAGGCGGTATGATCTTTCTTTTGTGGCCAATTCATTCTTAATGTATTCATAGACCTGGAGAAGCTCCTTATAATAAGCTTGCATATACACTGGCAATCCATCCATGGCATCAACATCCCACCTGAATTCAAGTCCTGGAAAATGACACACTTGACTCTATACAAAATTGATCAAATTCAAAAGTGTGAGAAAGAGAATGCAGATTCCATACTTCTGGATTGCTTCGGTGAGGAGTGCAAGTTCTTCCAATGTGCCATAATAACGATTTGTGCCAAATGCCAGTGGCCCAGGCTTTTTTTTTTTTTTTTTTTTTTTTTTTCTGGTTAGAATAGTGGCCCAGGTCATGTACCTGAGTATGTGGGGTTCTATCGGGCCGGTTGATGTACGGCGTTTAACACGTGTATTGTATAGAATTTCGGAAAGGCTTTTTAACCTGCGAATGGTGAAGGCTGTTGGAGATACCTTGCAAACTGTGTTTTAACGGACTCCTCCAGAACCAGCCAGCTGGGGTCTCTCACCCCAGCCAGGTTCTCCCTGGAGTGACTAAGCCTTTTAAGGTCTTGCTCAAGACCGTACTAGGTTCTTATGTGTTTTCCGGGGGGCTGGATTTTCCCCCCAACCCGTATCTTTTTCTACCCGGGAAGGATATACCCCATTTTTGTTTTACGTCAGTTTGGGGCGCCAAGAGGCTCTGACGTGTTGCTTAGGGCAACAACTCCAGTTACGTGGGGACCCTCCCATAGGGTTTTTCCCATTGGCCTTTTAACCTCTTGCCAAGGAGGATAACCAGGTTCTTATGTGTTTTCCGGGGAGCTGGATTTTCCCCCCAACCCGTATCTTTTTCTACCCAGGAAGGGTATACCCCATTTTGTTTTACGTCAGTTTGGGGCGCCAAGAGGCTCTGACGTGTTGCTTAGGGCAACAACTCCAGTTACGTGGGGACCCTCCCATAGGGTTTTTCCCACGTGGCCTTTTAACCTCTTGCCAAGGAGGTAGAAAGGCTTTTTAACCTGCGAATGCTGTTGGAGATACCTTGCAAACTGTGTTTTGCTTCTCCACCGTTCATTTTCCAATCGGAATCTAGTCTTCCTTGTCTTCGCTTGCTGCGTACTAGAAGATTCTGTTCTGCATATTCTCTACTATTGTACCATGGTCGACTACTGACCTGAGTGGTGTGAGTGTTGTGCCAATACCTTCTCGCCATCACGGCCCCATGCGGCGCTACCGCCTCATTAAGAATGGAAATATCTTCCGCGGTGTGTGGTTCCTGATTTGATTCTGAATTAAACGTGAAGATACGTGTGCAGCATTTGTGGTCCGCATCCGCGCCCAACCTTTACCTAGTCCCACCTAGGCAGTAATAGATCCATTTTTGTGGGTGTGGATTGGCCCGTCGTTCTTGGTCAGGTCATTCACAAGTTCCTCCCTCCTTCTATTTCGTGGTGTGTTCTTAGCTCATCACATTTGGACCATCCCGCCTCTCAAAGCACTCGAGAAAGCTGCCTCTAAATAAGCAGTTTCGCATATTCTAATTAATTTTCACATTGCTTTTAGACAGCTTGGTCCTGTTTGATAATATTTTCATTTCTCTATCTATTCTTTTATTCTTTGAAATAAAAAAAGAATAAAAATCCGTTTAGTAACGTCAACTAATTTTTCTATATCCTAAAAGATATTAGTAACAATAAAATAAATTTGGAATAGAAACAAGAAATAGAAAAAACTTATTTATTTCCGAAAACACAAAAAAAAAAGTCATTTTAGAAAAACAAGCTCAACATAACCTAATGTTCGTCTTTACACAATCAACACAAGGTTCAATTTCCGAACCGATCCAAGTTCCCTTTTTTTTCGAAATAAAAAATAAAATAAAATAAGAATTCAAAAATTTAGGAAAAAATTTAAAAATTAGATTTTGAGTAGTTTTACTAGATTTTAATGTTAATTTTAATTTAGAATTAGTTTAGCATAAAATGTGAAAATATTTTGATGAAAATTGGATTCAAAATTGAATAAGCTTTTAAGGCTTTACTATATGGACTTTTAATTGTCATTTTTGTAGAGACAATGTTAGATCGCGAAAGCTTGGTGACTCCAAGCAACTTTTGCTTTTCTTCTCAAAAAATCTATATGCCTGTTTATTATAATGCTCAAAGATTTACTATCAATTTCCTCATATTGTGAGTTATAAACCAACGAGACTCTCTATTACCATTTCCAACCATTTATCTTTAACTAACTATTATGTTGGATTTTCTTAGGTTATTTTAGAATAGCTTGATCAATTAAATCATTACAAAAGTCCAGTATTATCTAAACTTGAAATGTTACGTCTCTTTATAATCAAATAAAAAAATTGGGATTAGAAATTTTTAGGATCATACAAAATGCATTTTTGTTCTTTCTCTATTTCGAGAATATAAATTTTGTGCAATTATCAAACACGTTTTTCTATTCGGAAACTTGTCCAGGGAAAACTATTTCTGAATAGAAATCATTCTTGAAAACAAAAATGTTATCAAACACACCCTAAATACCAGTCAAGAGGCCAACCTCTAGAAAGTTCATTTAAATGTGTTGAGAGCTACAGTTATGGGAACCATATAGGTCCCGAGGCCATCGTAGCCATGAAAGAAGCATCCCTATCTCAAATGCAAGATTCCTCTGTTACACTAATAATGAATTGTACATGGCCAAGTCCCTATAGGAAGAGCTTTCATAGGGCCCTCCCGATTTAATAGCATTGCTTTCTCTAAATTAAAATTACAATGAATGGCGGTAGAGGAAGATGACTTAAGTATGTGGCCAAGAAAAAAAAGTGTTTGCACACCAGCCCTTGTAGTTGTACTTGGAGTTACAGAAAAAGATGTTCAAGCAATATCTCCTCCACTTCGTCCTCGACCTCTACCTTGATAGTGACCTTGACCTTAACCTCGACCACAATCTTGATTAGTCTCTCAGATTTGCATAGGATCTCTACTTTGCTCCTTCTCATCTCCAATGGTCAAACCAAGTTTGGAGTACTTCCTCCACCAGCTCATGCTCATTTCTTTTGAATTTGACTTCATGGGTTTGCAATGAATTATAGAAAATGGTTGTTACCTTGAAAAATCCCAAACTAGTACACTTGTGACAAATTTACCCTAAACTATTTTTTTTACTACAGAAAACCCCAAATTGGTATACCTTTGATAAATTTACCCCAAACTGGTACATTTATGACAAATTTACTCTTTGTTAGTTTCTGTTAAATTTTACTGTCAAATTATTAAGTTAAATGACACGTGACAGTTGATTGGTATATCAATTTGGGATTTTATGCTCCGTTTGTCACAGTTTATAATTTTTGTGATTTTTTTTTGTGGTATTAATCCAATTTAGCGGATGGCATATTTATCACAAATTTACCAATTTTGGGTTTTTTGCGGTCTAATAAATTAGTTTGGGGTAAATTTGTCATAAATGTATCAGTTTATGGTTGTTTATGGTTAATTGGGGTAAATTTGTCACAGGTGTACCGGTTTGGGGTTTTTCATAGGTAAAAAAAATAGTTTGGGGTAAATTTGTCACAGGTGTACCAGTTTTGGGTTTTTCAAGGTATTAATCCTATAGAAAATCATCATTCATCATGGCATCCCAGTTTTTGGACACTTCGATTACAACGCCAATGTGATCGTACTTCTTGTCTAATATGACCAAAGAATCTTCTCAACAATTCAAACGTCTAGAACATTTTCATCATTTCTTTCAATCTCGTTAACAATCGCAAGAACTCTTGTGAAATAATTAGGATCAATTCAGATTTTTTTCATATGGATTACCTCAAATTCGACTCTCAAAATTTGAAGGCATATGTTCTTGAATTTTTGTACTCCTCGGTGTGTTATGAAGGGTCTCCCATGCCTCCTTGGAAGTAGAACCATTCAACATATTCTCCAACATCGAATCATCTAGAGTTTGATAGATGATTACCAAGGCATATTGATCTATTGCTCAAAACCTTCTCCAAGGCATTCTTTTGATTTTGACTCAAAGTGGCTTCATTCTTTGGTTCATCATAACCTGTGTTAACAAACTCCCATACACCATAGGTAGTTGAGTGTTTGTTGAGACCATGATCATAAATCATATGCTTTGATACCATCTTGAAGGGATGATTTGAAGGTGAAATTATGCTCTTTCTTTTTTTCACCTTGTCACCTCATTGAAATGATCACAAGACTTGCCTTCATATAAGCTTGTTATATGAATCTTACTCTTAAATGACTCATAAATATATTTAGCATTTCAAGGAGATAGATTCCTGGGAATTTACGAAACATTAAACCAGGCATAGAGATAGAAATAGACATTTGAAAAATAATACTACAATAAGACTCTTAAATTTGTGCCCCAATCTTAAGACTCGAACGGGCATCAACATCAATCATTTGGGTAACTAATCAACAACAAAATAGACAAGTGTGTGTGTCTATATATATATATATATATATATATATATATATATATATATTATTTATTTATTTATTTATTTTACCCTTATAAATTGCCAACTTGGATTCAACCAATGCATGAACTTACCCTAGTTCACGGTACACAATAAACAACCAAGATTGTGGTATACGATGATCTTGTATGGTGCAGCTTCAATCAATTATGAGGTTATCTTTCAACTCCATTTGTCGTGACCTCCTTGAGATGGAAAAAGATTCCCTTTGAAAATAAGTTTTGTCCCATAGGCTAAAGCTTGAAGAATTCCCAAAGGACCAGTGTATTTGGGACCAATACATTGTTGTATTCTTGTGGATATTTCTTTTTTTGTTCGAAGGGGGAAAAGACATAGGTTTAGGGGCATATCCTAAAAAGCAAGCCTATGCCCCTCGTTTTAAACGTGAGCTCTCCCAAACTCATGTCTCACGTGCCATTAAGGTATTCAAATTGATGTTACAAGAATTTTCTAATGTAGAGTCGCCACTAGCCAATTGAGATTGGCTAAAAACCAAGTGAAGCATGAGAGTATGCCTCACTTCCTATGCAATCAGAAAATCTAAGGTCAAGAACTTGGTTACATTAATTAATCAAGTAGTGCTTCTTCGGTATATAATCTTGCTTATTAAAGAAAATGTTTGTTAGGCAATTTGGATTGATTTTAAACCTATTTACTAACATGTGAGATGATCATGCGGGTGTGCAATTATTAAACAAACAACCAGCAACCAATGAAGCATTAAAATAAGTAGCAAAGAAAAACAAGAATCTAACCTTAAGAAATAAGACAAATGTCATTCTTATTCCTAACTAGACTAAAAGAAAACCACAATTAACATATTAAAAGTGCGCAACCACATAATAGTTGAAATGAAAATGCGCAAACAATAGCCTAGCATGTCTCTAAGAGAACTCAAATCCTATGGTGAAGCCCTAATGGCTTGTCCAATTTTGAGCACAATTTTATCAAGGATTTTTACACAATTTAAGAGGAACTAAAAAAAAAACTATTTTTTAAGCTTCTTCTGATTTTTAGAAAAAAATAATATTTTTTCGGAATTTTTTATTTAATTTTTTTTTAAATCCAAAAATGGGACCCGGGCCGGGCTATCGAGCCCAGTTCGAATATAGGCTAGCTCTGATCTCGCAGGTCTGAGCCTAGGTTGTACGGACATTCTTTAGGACCCTTCGTGTCGTGTCCGACACTCCGACACGCTCCGACACGTTCCGACATGCTTTGACATGCAGTCAACTACCTTTGACATGCTCCGACACACGAGTCGGAAATTTTGACACGTGACTTCGACACGCATGGGGTTATTTTTACAAATTTCCAAAACTTCTGGGGTCTAAATATAAATATATGAAAAAAATAAAATAAAATAAAAGCTAAAACAAATTTCCAATACTCGTTTGAAGATGTTGGGGTGCTTGAAGTTGCAAATTTTTCACTTGATGAGCCAGCGATGGAGTCTCTTTTTTTTTTTTTTAAAGAAGTGGATAATGTGGATGAATGACTTTTTGTTATATTTGATAATGGAATGTTGATTATTTTTTTTTTCTTGATGGAATGTTGATTTTTTTTTATTGTTAAATTTTAAATTTAATGGTGGAACATGGATTACTTGTATTTTCCTCCAAGTTTTATGGATTATTACAATGAAATGTAGTTGAATTTGTCAAATTAAAATAATGAATGATATTAACAAATGTAGGATTAATGTTTTTAGTATAGATTAATTCTAGGCTCTTTTTTATTATTATTTAGTTATTTTATGCATTTATATATTAAAATATTTATTTAATATATAACGTGTCGGAACATGTCGAAATTATTTACTTTTGAGAAATGACGTGTCGGCGTGTCGTGTCGTGTCGTGTGTTTGTGTCGGTGCAACCTAGGTTTGAGCCGTGGACACAAATAGGCTTATCCGAAACAAGCCCACTCGAACAGAAAAATCACCAAGCCCATTTTGTTGAAATTAAAAGCACTAAGCCCATCTTGCTAAAAAAACTCAGCCCAAGCACCCTTAAGACTAAAGTCAGTCCGATTCCTCTAAAGCCCAATCAAAGCCCAAAAACTCATAAAACCTTATTAAGCCCAAGACCCACCAAGTCATATTCCCCTCCTCCGTCAGAATGAGCCCATCCTAATTGTTGATCTCTCTCATGCTCAAGTCCACATAGCCTATTTTTTCAGCTTTCTTTTATTCTTTTTTGTTTTCTTTACTCTTTTTTTTTTTTTAATTTTCTTTTCTCTCCCCCTTTGGCAGGTCGTCTTCTTCCTTGGGTGTCTTCCTCAACGGGATTCACACCCTCCCCGAGGCTCCTACGTTTCTACACAAACCTCGGCCAAATCTCAAGTTGCCGCCGAGCTACTACCCTTCACCAGTCGTCCACTTCGACAACCACTTAGCGGCCGACCTCCCCGCCGTCGGCCGAGCACCACACCACCGCACCACAACCAAACACCGAACAGACCATGGCGACGATGGAAACGTGGCGAACGACTATACGGCCGACGCCCCAGGTCGCCTAACATCGTTGGAACATCCCAATAGAACGCGACGTGCCCGGACAACTTGATTTCGGCCAATAACGGGAGGACGAAAACTAGATCTTAATTAGGCATTTCGTCCAACAGGTGAAGGGCGCTCGCGAATCATGCGGTTTTCGACTCAACTAGGACTGAAACCCAAACCAGGACTCGCCAAACAAACAACAAAACACATAACAACCAACGAGGGAATGGACGAGGCCGGAGTTCGTGCGAGCTGGTCGGTCGCGAGCTCTGGCCGTCGTGCCCAAAACAGGGCACGGACAAAGGGCTTAATGATTTGGCTCGATGGCATCGACAGAAAAGAGTCGTCAGCGGAGCGTGCCCGAGGCCAAGATGTCGGCTGAGGCCATCCCATTCTCAGTTGCCGCTCTCACTTGCGGCTCTCTCTCCCTCTCTCTCTCCAAACTGAGCGCCCTAGAAAAATCCCCCTCAAACGAGCCAACACCCTCGCTTTTAAGCACTGGCGTGCATGGCTTTGTACCGTGCCAACTGGTGCTGCCGGCCTTCCCCTGACCGAACTTCTCCCGTGCGAGTGAGACGCCTTGCTCTCTGTCACCTCTGTACGCCGTCCTTCTCTCTTCCGCCTTTTGTCTATAGTGTGTAAAAGGAAGATAGGAAGAGAGAAAAAGGAGAGGACTGGGTTAGGAAAAACTAAAGAAGCCAGGCCCAATGAAAGAGAACAAAAATGAGGGAAGGAGGCGGGGCTGGCCCATCCCCAAAGCACATATCGGCTCTTTTTTAATAATAACATTAAAAAATATAATAATGTTACTATTTTAATTATTTATTTAAAAAATTTTAATATTAATAATGCAAATGTTCCTAATGTCTATAACTGTATGCCATGCAATTTGATGATAATTATTTTTAATTAACCCATAAATTTTTATGCAATTAATGAATGATTATATGGAGCGCCAAAATTTAGGTGTAAATATCACTTCAATCACTCAATTGGTAATTTGTCTTTACCTGCTATTGACGCCTAAAATTTCCTTTTAATTAGGTTTTACTTTTTTTTAGTTTAGTTTATTTTATTTTATCTTTTTCAGATAATAAATAAACAAATAACAAAAAAACAGAAGAAAAACAAAACAAAAGCAAAAATAAAACAAAAAAGAAGAGAGTAGCCCATTCCCCCCAACCTCATGGGCCCCTACGGCCCATCCTCCTCCTTCGGCCCGACCCTCTTTGATCATCTTCTTCCTCCGTCCGCACACGCGTAGAAAGCGCGACGCCAGATGAGCGGTGGACGGTGACGCACGTGGAGCAGAGGCGGCTAGCGTCGGATGGGGACGTGCCGAGGGCAACTGGCGTCGGATGGGACGCCGGTTCGGCCGGCGAAGGCCATGGAGACCGGCAGTCCAAACTCCGTCGGCCGGCCGCCTCTTGGCCTATAAATAGGCCCTCCATCTCCGTCGACAGGGGGCACGGAGCAGCAGAGAGAGAGAGAGAGAGAGAGAGAGAGAGAGAGAGAGAGAGAGAGAGAGAGAGAGAGAGAGGCAGCGAGTGATCGAGGGCTGCAGATCTTCGAATCCTCCCACTGAG
The DNA here is from genome assembly GCA_014182715.1 of Eucalyptus cloeziana. Classification (NCBI taxonomy): domain Eukaryota; kingdom Viridiplantae; phylum Streptophyta; class Magnoliopsida; order Myrtales; family Myrtaceae; genus Eucalyptus; species Eucalyptus cloeziana. The sequence continues at coordinate 38,470,227 of CM024639.1, forward strand.
AGACTTCAGAACGGGGGGACCGAAGACAAGCAAACCTAGATCTGTGAGCAGCCGAGGCCGAGAGAGAGGAGAGGGTTCTGGATCCGCGAAGAGGGGGCGGGAGAGAACAGAAACTGGAGAGAGAGCCGCCTCAAGTCGTGCCCGCCGCCACTGTTGTTCTAGATCTGAGAGCCGAGCAACCGCCGTCACTGCTGCTCGCCTCAACCGCAGCCGCTGTGCCAGGCCCTCGCTGCGAATAGGTAACAGCCATCCTGGCTCCGCCCGCCAAGCTGTCACTCTGCCCTCCCCTGACAAGCTAGTGACCGCCATCGTCGCCGTAACCGCCATCGCCGCCGTCACAGCCATAACGCCTTGGTTCCCCCCCCCCTCGGTGCCGCGGATTCGCAAACCCTAGGGTTTGCGATTTTCCGGGTCACGAAGCGGATTCGGGTCGAGAACCGGGTAGGGATTCCGTGATTTCGAGGGCGGCGGGAGTCGGGTCGCGAGCCGAGTCGGGTAAGGTTTCGCCGAGGGGAGCGGGTTGTTGGGTCGGGGTCGTCGGGCCGGGCGCGTCTCAAACGCTCGGCCACGATGCCGTTTCAATAAAGTAAAAAAAAAAAAAGAAAAAAACAAAAAAATCCGCGGTCGGTTTTTTTTTTTTTTTAAATTTTATTTTAAATAATATTTTAAATAAATAAATAATTTATTTTCCGAAAAAAATCAAAAAAATATAATTTATTTTCGATAAATATTAAAAAATATTTTAATTTCCAAAAAAACCAGAAAAATATTGAAAAATATTAAAAAAATATTTTATTTTCCCAAAATACCAAAAAAATAAAAAATATTCCATATTTTCCAAAAAAATGCCAAAAATCCGAAAAAAAGCCAAAAATTCAAAAAAAGCCAAAAAGACTTGTATTTTTCCAAAAATACCAAAAATCCAAAAAAAAAAAAATCCCTTTTATGTCCAAAAAATTAGAAAAAGGCTCAAAAAAGTTTTTCCTCCCAAAAATGCATGGAAAATCCCTAAAACATCCAAAACAACCTCGGGGTTTAAACAAGATTAGGTACTGAAAGGGGATTAGTGATTAACTAGTGTAATCAAGTCCCCAATCCCAATTTCTCTGGTTGCGCAGGAGTGAGTATTTCTCCCAATACTTCGCATGGGTTTCTAATCAACCCACCCCAATTTAATTAGTGGCGACTCCGTTTTAAAAATTAACTTACAGGTTAAATACTTAGACTATTAAAGTCGTGAATTGGTGGACTTGGGAGAGTCCAGGCCTAGTAAATTTAGCTGAACCATTAGCCTTCGCAAGGCGCCTGCCCCGATCGGGCGGCGGAAAAAAGAAGTCGCGACAGCTTGGCGACTCCGCTGGGGACTTTAAGGACTTAGGCCTTTTTTGCCTTGTTTAAATTCTTTACTGACTTAGGTTTTTCTTTATGCAGGTCAGTAGCTTAGAAATTTATTTTAATTTTACTTAAAATAGATTGTCTTGTGATTATGAATTGTTGTGCATACTTTACTGTTTCAGCACTACACATGACACACACAACCCGACCGCCGGACTTGGGCCGCCATAGGATATTTAGGATGGTGTCAAGAAAGATACGACCTCGAACGCGAGACTGCAATATAGAGGTTGCCTTTCTTTTCCTCAAATTTCTCTAGCCGAGGTTAGGAGGGTATGTTGCTAACGCGAGACTGTGATGGGCGGATACCCTTTTAATTTCAACAAGCCTTCTTAGTTAGAAATCGAGCCACACATCTCATGTGCATGTCTTTGTGCTTGCCATTTTCTTTAAAAGAAAAGTAATTTATTTACTTTTACTCAGTCTTTTTTATTGGCCCATGGCAATTTAGGGTAGGTTTTTCGAGTCCCAATTTATATGCGATGGGAGAAGATGACATCCAGCTTATTCCCACTCCCAAGGCAGAGCTCTTCAGGTGGTGGGGTCAATTGGACCAGTATGCCCAAGAGCGTGTGAAAGCCAAAGTCGGTCATCTTCTATCGTTGATCCAAGTCCGTGTTCATCCCGAAGTCATACAAGCCATGGCACATTTCTAGTGCTCGAAGACAACTACTTTTATGTTTGGTGGGTTCGAACTAACCTCGACTCTGGAAGAATACAACATCATCACTGGAATGCCCCTCGAGAAAAAGCTTGTTAGGCCATCAACAGGCGTTATCCCATTGCGTGGGTTAGCACGACTGTTAAGAACTGAAGTCCATGTTATGAGACAAATTCTTGAAAACAACCATAATACCTGCCCCCTAGCATTTTTGACTGCCTGTTTCGAAAATCAACCCATGACCCAAAAAAGCGAGATTTTCCTCTTGGCCTTTTTCGGGTTCATCATTTTCCCCCATCAAAGAAATGTCATAAGTCCAAAGATGGCATAGATAGTTGATCAGATCTCAAGGGGGCAAAATTATGTCAACATGATTTTAGCCGAAACATTCTTGTCCTTCAATCGTTTTAAAGAAAACACGGAAAAGGTCATGTGGGTCTCCCCGGAAATTTTACAAGTCTGGTTCTTTTCTCATCTAAGCGAATTTCGATGCTTCATGCGATCGTCTAAAATAAATGATTTCGAAAATCCATTACAAAAATTTATGGTTTTAGGACCATACATTCCTAACCAGAGCTATTTAAATTGGATAAACTTTCTAAGAGACCCAGCTCCTGAGGCGTTCCAATGGTGTGCTGGTTGGTTCCATGAAAAGAGAGCTTACTTTGCTTACAAACGCCACCATCCAATTCCGTTGCTTGGTTTCACCAGCGCCATTTCTTATTTCCCATATCGGGTGGCACGACAGTATGGAGCCCTTCAGGAGATCCCACCACCTTTCAAGAGGAAGGCCCCTCCGCTCCTTTTCACCCATTAAAGTCGTGAATACACATTCGAGTTTGACATTATCGAGGAAACATAGAGTAGGTGCCATCGCAAAAGAATTGTGATACCTGAAGGGCTTGGGGGACAAGAAAAAGCCCACCACGCCTCTAAATCCTACATCCACAACCATCGTATCCCGACAAAGTGGAAGCCATCGATCCCTCACCTAATCAGCGAGGTCGGCTAACATGAGCAAGCAGAACTTATGCAAGGGGATTTGGGAATAGGCTGGATACATGTCTCAGAGCCGGTCCAAGAAAGCAAGCATCTGCGCAAGAACAAGGCTCCCCGTCGCATATAGAATAGCAATCATGTATCCCTTAATGTTGATATCATGAAAATTCCGTCCCATTGTTTAGGGACTTTTGTTTAATACATAGTATTTCCTTCTGTCATTTTAATTTCAAGTTTTAAATGTCAGAAGTCTGTGGTCTATAAAAATCCTCTTTTGATAAATAAAAAAGCAGTTAGACCATTGCCATGGGTCAATCTTTGTTTACTTTCGTGCTCATTCATGATTTTTGCGACACAGGTAATTATGAACCGTCAACTATCAGCCACCCGCAAATGGCCTCACGTGATAGGACCCAATTAGAATGATGTACAAAATCACCTCACCAACATTGAAGACGGCGTAGGACATATGTCCATTGTCCTTCAACAACTCTCAAGACAAATGGAATCCACTCAAGCTAAACCCAACTCCGTAAATGCTTTAAACACACTCCTGGCACCTGCAAATTTGCCAGAGGATGACCAACAAGATAAACAACTTGAAAAGATCATGAAAAAGTTAAGACAGCTACAGGGGCAGGATCCTATGTACTTGTCTAAGTACGCCAGCATTAAAATCCCTGAGGAACTCAAAATACTGGAATGCGAAAGGTATGCTGATACCTCCCACCCAGAAACCTACTTACAGGCCTACCTGGTCCGAAGGATGATTCAATCATACCAATCAAACTTGACCGGCCCTGCCTTGCGATGGTACATTGTCAGGAAGATTAGTTCCCTTAAAACCTGGAGGGAACTAATCCATGTTTTCCACCAAGAATATAATATTGACATCAGGCCTGACATCGCCTTGCCCTACGAAGAACCGATGATCCCGGAGCACGAGGAGCCATCGATTCTTTGAGATAGGAGAAAAAGATGTCAATGAAGCTTTGCATGATAAATGGGCAACTGAGCAGCATCATATTATTGAAAAGTTTCCCAGTCGGAAAGGCAAGGAACCTATGTACAAGATCAAAAACAGGGGGCCTGTTCAAGACCAGGACACGACAGGATAGCTCTCCAAGCTTACTGCAAGAGCTAAGGTTCAAAGAATACCGACCCCTATCAACATAGAAAGTGAAGCAGAGAGTGAAGCTTTAATATCTCTCATTCCCCTTGACAGAATCGAACTGACGAAACGAAGGGCCTTACTCAAAAGGTCTGGACCAGGAGCCAAGAAAAGAAAGCCTAAACAAATCAATTCGACATCTACCACTGAGTATAGGCGAAATTTGATAATTGGTGAGCTGCTACACCAAAACTTCGAGCATTCTCTGGAATACAACTTTGAAGGCTACCGTCCTCTAGAGTACGACCCTGATGACTTCTAGTCCCTAGAATACAATCCCAAGGACTTCCAGCGTTATTTCGATGAAACTGACGACTCATCGTATAACTGTTTCCTACTCTCACCCGAGGATGAAGGCCCGTCAGAAGAGGAAACGTACGTCTTTATCCGCTACGATCCTAACGAACTACTAAGCTCGTCCTCTAACCATGAGGATAGCTTCAATACTTCATCCTCATTCGGAAATTTTGACCCAGAAGAAAGCAATGGGGTAATCTCGGTAGAGTCCAGTTTCCCTGAAATAGAAAATTCACCACTGCAACGAATATGCAGTGGGAAAATCAGTGGCCTAACCAAAACATATCAGGCCCGTCTTGCCCTCACATGATCATGACCCCTAGCAAAGTATGGATACCTAATCTCCGCAAGTATAATGGCACAACTTGCCTCGTGGCTCATTTGCAATATCTCCACACCGAAATGAGTCAGTACTATGGCCCGATGTCATTCACAACTCAGGCGTTCCAAGAAACTCTTATGAGGTCTGCATTGCAATGGTTCGTCATCGCAAGTATTTACCTCATAAAGGATTGGAATAAGTTGTCTTCCACATTCTTACATCAATACCAAAACCAGATTGGAATTAAATTGCCTTGCAAGAGTTTGGCCCATTTCGGAAGAAGACTAATGGAGGATTTCCGAGCATATGTAGGGAGGTGGCAGGCTTTTATGATGCAAACCCACCCTCAACTGGCCGAAGAAGAATTGATAAAGCAATTCGTAGAAGCTTTGCCCCACGAACATCGTTGTTGGCTGCATGGGTTACACTTCCGTAGCTTCAACAAAATAGTCATCGCATGCGAATACTTCGAGTCTATTGGAGGCGAGGAATTCAAAGACGCTTGACTTCAGGACCAGCACTATCAAAACGCTCCTTTTCATAGGAGTTTTCATTAGTTTTGCCTGTTTTTATGTTTCTTATCTAGTGCGTTACTATTGTATTTTTCATTCCAGTACTTTAATGTACAGTTATAATATTTTGTTTTGAGAGCATGAGGCGGTATTCCAAACCAGCCCAGTGATACTATCCAACCATGAAAAGAAAATATCATCCAAGGAGAATACTGAGGGTTAGGCTTCCTCATACTTTTTCTCCCCCAAAGACGTATTCTGAAAATAAAAAATATTTCATCACCAAAAGTTTTCGTCAAAACAAGATAATAAATTTAACCATGTTTGTCTTTCTGACTCTCTCACTTTATGTCCCAGAATATCATCCCCTTTGACTTAGTGTAACAAAAAGCATTTAAAATTGGCACATCATGTGAACAGACCGAGTTCAAAGACACCCTTTCAAGGAAGCAGGGGCAAACGAAAAGGATCATCCTGTTTCAAAGAAGGTAAGTCTTGTTCCCTGAAAATAATTTTGAAAATGATGTCTCCTCTCTTCTGTGTACAGGAACCGAAAGATAGGAAGTAATAGGCATAGGCATACGATTAAACTCGAAGCATGCACATCATGGTAGCTCGAGGCAAGATAACCTCCCCCATGCTGCTTTCGACCTTCCCATTTTTGCAAGCCGTCCTTAGGATCTCTGTGCACTCCACTTCATTCCTGTCCAACTCCTTCTCAAGACAAAGCAATATCTTCTCCCCCCGACATGCTCGAACAATTAGACGGTACAGTTTCATTGAAGGGATTTTCAGCTTCGACAAGCCAAGAAGCACAAGGAAGAAATTTCTTCTCTTCCTTTGAATTCATTACTGTCAGTAGGGAGAAAATCCAGACAGTCAAGGCGATCTGTAGCCCCCACTCCAGACAATGACTCTAGAGTCTGGAAGCTTCACTCCGTGTTCCAGACACGTATTCTTCCAAAAATAATTGCCATCAGAAAAATGGAGGTTTTTTATTGTCCATCTCAAATTCCATAGAAGCTTGAGGTACATGACTTTTTGCTCAATGCAGCTATTGTCAAAGATAGAAGCAAAAATTCCACAAAAGGAAGGCGTTGAAGATGAATTAACGACCAACAATCATGCATACAGGGCCACAAATGAGGAGGGCCAATCAAAAGAGACATTGAACTATGTCAAAGACAAAAGACCATCATTTACACTCAAATATCCCTAGGAGTCAGCAGATATAAACTCTGGGGAAGAGTAATTTGGTGTTGTTTCCAATACTCCCAGTATCTGAATTCACTTTTGATATATTTTCTCCTATTGATAGGAAGCCTAGAATTCAAGAAGCAAGCTTAATGGTTAATTTGGGCAAATCAAGTGACCCATATCGATTTACCTGACTTGGTATGAAAGGATGTGCTGTCCAAAAGCCGATTTGGTTAAAAGAAAAAAGAAGCGCCCTACAGACACCGTCAGCACCTCTGGTCGAGTGGTACCTAGGAAGAAGCAAAATGATCCAAAGTTGAGGGTTCGAATCCCTAACGCGACAGCTAGCTTCTTGAAAAAAAAAAAAAAATTTCTTTTGCACCTGCAAATTACAAAGAGAGCAAATGACCTAACGGAGTGAAAATTACAGGAATTCATATCCTCCTCGTACTTCAAGTCCATTCAAACATCCGTAAACCAGTGAAGGGTAATGTTATATCACTTCCAAGTTATTCGACTCTTGAAAGAGCTTCTGACTAACATGATTCCTCTCGTCGGTTGCAGGATCACCTGATCTTCAAAGATGCAGAAAGCAAATCAATGAGAGGCATGTCAGACCATGATAAACTCTCCCAAGCCAAGTGGCGTCTCAAATATCGCCAAAGCAGATGACAGAAACCTTTCAGGCCTCAAATCACGTGTGATTTTGGCCCTACTAATTGATCTATTTCCACATCTTCTCTTCTGCAGGGGCAAAAGTAGAAAGGTCCGTCAAATCAATGATCAGATCCCTAACCCTAGCTGATCCTTCTTGTGTCATTTCCTTACTTAATAAGGACAATCCATTGATGCCCCTTTGTGAATAACTCTTTTGATGTTCAAAATTCAACACATTTGTAAATACAATTTCACCAAGTAAACACCCTTAAAGTTGTCAATAGGGTTTATTGAGTAAAAATCATTCATTTGTTTTGAGAGTACAAACTCTCTCATACTTAATAAATGTTGCATGTCTTCTCCAAATGGATTTTTGCATGATGATTTTGTTTGTCTAAATCACTGATTCCGTTGAGAATTATTAGAACAGACAGCTAAGTGAAGAATGCAAGATTAGTTGAGCATGCTGGATGAGGCGCGCCAGAATGATGGCAGGCAAACCATATCCTACACACAGTCCCCCATCTATACACTTGTGAGATGAGTGTAGAAAATTCCATGACTGCAGGGTAAAGAGTTCTCTCGCAAATGGTACGATAACCAAAATAGTGAGAGGCATTTCATTGCTCACCCCCCTTTGAGCCCCATACACTAGTGAAGCTTCTCTCATCAAGAATCACCCTCACACTGGAGCATGTCAAAGGCAAGGCAAATCAGCATCACAAGGTGAGAAGAGAGATAGAAATTCTCTTGCTCGCATTTGCATCAATCTTCAAGTGTCTTTATTGCATATGAACACTCGCGTTAATTTAAGTACCTTAGAATGATGAAGAGCATTTCCTTTTCTATGCATTTGTATATATTGTACAACACAAGTGAGTCTATAATTTTACCCTCACATTGAGACAAAGCAAAGATTACTGCCACCCGAGCAGCATAATCGGAAGCCCCAACAAAAGATGCAGACCCAATAGTCTAACCAAGGTGTTTGCTTGAACTTGTCTAGACCAGTTCTTCAAGCAGCAAGAAAAAACTAGGGGCATAAAAAAGCAGTATACTTGGTAAAAGCAAGGTCAATGCCCATGAATAAAAAAATTGGAATGAGAAATAGGGGCATGAAAAAGTAGTGTGCCTGGTAAAAGCAAGGCTGGTGCCCCCCAAAAATACAGCCAAGAAAAAGTTGCTGTTGTAAAATCTCCATCTGATAGTAAGAAGAAAGACCAGTAATGAATGCCGAGACAGTCACCAACTCTCACCCTTCTACATGTGAGCCGAGTCTACGTTATATTCCCATTGTAAAAAGTCTCTTCAAACTAGGGCACTTCAATTAACGTAGGAGTTCATATGTACATAAGCATCACTCGAAGAAGTACGAGCAAGATTACTCTATCTCTTTTCGCAGGGTTCCTGACTTGTAAACCCGGAGATGATCGTGTAACATTTTCGTCCATTGGCTTCGACCTTGATGGTCCCCTTTAATGAGCTGCTGACCAATACTCCATCACAATTTCAACAAAGACCTCTCACATTGGTAAAGTCGTACCACTTGCGAGAATACTCGGACCCCTGCTGACATGATGACAGTGAGAAGCATGATCCTTATAAATCCTGCATCAATGGTCAGGATAAAACAGCCTTTCCATGAGAGTGAGTGAAAAGTCCTTTCAGACTGAAAGCCCCTCATCTGACATGCTCAAGACATCTACATTCTAAATGAGGGTTGTCTTTCAAAATCTTCCTTAGTGGAATTCAAGTGGTACAAAACTGACAAAATTGTCATGCATAAATCACATTTGAACTCATGAATTTACAGCATATACAGTTATTGTGTACATGTCTACATATTGTGTAAATAACGAACATACTCTCAGTAATCAGAGATATTGCCAAGTAAGCATATTCCTATCCCCATTTGTCTTAAAGTACCTACCACTGTCCGGGTACTCCCTTCTTGTCATTCGACCTATTCGAGTCGTCCCCTGAATTTGGGTGCTTGCAACGGTCTAAGTATCCCCTTGTCTTTGAGTACCCACCATTTGCCGGGTACTCCCTCTTATCAACACTCGACTTGTGCGAGTTACCCCCAAGTATTGATATTTGCGATTGTCCAAGCATCTCCCTGTTTTTGAGTGTTTGCCGCTACTCAAGTGCTCTCTCTGTTGACACTCGACCTATTCAAGTTGTCTTTAAAATTTGGATGCTTGTGACTGTTCAAGTATCCTCTTGTCTTTGAGTACCGACCATCGTTCGAATACTCCATTTCCGTGACACTCAACCTGTCCGAGTTGTCCTCAAAATTACGCCATTGAATACTAGCAGCTACTCAAGTATTCCACCACATTATGCGCCTACAATCACCCAGGTATGCTTTCTTACACTTGGACCAGTTGAGTGGTTCCTGATCATATCATTAAATATTTGTGTTCATCCAAATATTCCTCCACTTTGTACACCTGTGTGCCTGCGGCCATCCAGGTAAGCCTCGTGCTACATTCAAATTCCCAACTTCCAGGAGGTGAGAGACCTTCATGAATATGCGAGGCATGTCCTCAATATTCCCCATACCAGGAGGTGAGAAACCTTCATGATTATGCGGGGCATATCCTCGATATTCCCCATAACCAGGAGGTGAGAAACCTTCACGAATATCCAAGGTACGTCCTCGATATTCCCAACTACAAGGAGGTGAGAGACCTTTACGAATATCTCAGGTATGTCCTCGATATTCCCCATAACCAAGAGGTGAGAAACCTTTACAAATATCCAAGGTACGTCCTCGATATTCCCAACTACCTGGAGGTGAGAGACCTTCATGAATATCCAAGGTATGTCCTCGATATTCCCAACTACCAGGAGGTGAGAGACCTTCACAAATATCCAAGGTACGTCCTCGATATTCCCAACTACCAGGAGGTGAGAGACCTTCACGAATATCTCAGATATGTCCTCGATATTCCCCATAACCAGGAGGTGAGAAACCTTCACAAATATCTCATGTATGTTCTTGATATTCCCCATAACTAGGAGGTGAGAAACCTTCACGAATATCCATGGTATGTCCTCGATATTCCCAACTTCTAGGAGGTGAGAGACCTTCATGAATATACGAGGCATATCCTAAATATTCCCCATAACCAGGAGGTGAGAAACCTTCACGAATATCCAAGGTACGTCCTCGATATTCCCAACTACCAAGGGGTGAGAGACCTTCACGAATATCTCAGGTATGTCCTTGATATTCCTAATTTCCAAGAGGTGAGAGACCTTCACGAATATGCGGGGCATGTCCTCAATATTCCCAATTACCAGGAGATGAGAGACCTTCACCAATATACAAGACCCATCCTCGATATTCCGTCTGCCAGGTATTCTTTAGAAATTCGTACTTGTGATCATCCAAGTACCCCTTCAATGCCTGTGAACGTTCAGGCATCCTTCAAAGTCCATACTTGTTAACATCCAAGTACTCTTTTGACACTTACAAGCAATCAGGTATGTTCCAGCATCTAGTACTTGTAATCATACAGGTACCCCTTCGATATTTGCGAACATTCAGGCATCCTCTAAGAGTTTGTACTTGTGATCATCCAAGTACCCCTTCGACGCCTGTGAAGGCCCAAATATCCTCCAGGCTAGTACTTGTGAATATCCAGGTACTCTTTCAATGCCTGTGAATGTCCAGGTATCTTCAACAAATTGATGCCTTGAGAAAGGCCGATGCATCCTCTCGAGAAAAGTCGGGTACCAACTGGTGTCCTTGACAAAGATCAGGCACCTCACAAACCGATGCCCTGAGAAAGGTCAGTGCATCCTTCCGAGAAAGGTCGGGGTTCCAACAGGTGTCCTCGACAAAGATCAAGCACCTCACAAACCAATGCCCTGAGAAAGGTCGGTGCATCCTCCTGAGAAAGGTCAGGTTCCAGCAGGTGTCCTTGGCAAAGATCATGCACCTCACAAATCGATGCCTTGAGAAAGGTCGGTGCATCCTCCCGAAAAAGGTCGGGTTCCAACTGGTGTCTTTGACAAAGGTCAGACACCCCCACAAAATAAATGCCCTGAGAAAGGTCGGCGCATCTCCCGAAAGAAGTTGGGTACCAACTGGTGTCATCGATACAAATCAGGCACCCACAAATAGATGCCTTAAGAAAGGTCGGCGCATCTCCCGTCACGAAAACTAAAGAAAGGTCCGAGTCCGAGACAAACCACTTACTGCTTTGAAAGGCAACCGAAGAAAGGTTCGAGTCCTAGAAAAGCAATTTCCCGTCAAGGTGACCAAAGAAAGATTCGAGTCCAAGACAAACTACTGATTGCTTTAACAGGCGAACGAAGAATAGTTCGGGTCCTAGAGAAGCAACTTTCTCATATCACCAGGTAAGAGGACACCTTGATACTTGCCAAAACTCGGGGTTCACACCCTATCTCACTCACTCCCGGTAAATAACTCTAGGTATCTTCTTATCTGTCTTAGTATATGTAAAGTTATATTGCTCTTTTTGCATAGGATAATAGGTCCCAAACAACATATAATCCGCTACGCATGCATGGATAAAATTTAGGCATCAGTTTATCTTTGAATGCAACCTCTGCGAGCTCACCTTCAAAGAGGGGCAGCTGTTGACGCCTAAATTTCCTTTTAATTAGGTTTTACCTTTTTTTAGTTTATTTTATTTTATTTTATTTTTTCAGATAATAAATAAACAAATAACAAAAAACAGAAGAAAAACAAAACAAAAGCAAAAACAAAACAAAAAAGAAGAGAGCAGCCCATTCCCCCCAACTGCATGGGCCCCTACGGCCCATCCTCCTCCTTCGGCCCGGCCCTCTTTGATCATCTTCTTCCTCCGTCCGCACACGTGCAGAAAGCGCAACGCCGGATGAGCGGTGGAAGGTGATGCACGTGGAGCAGAGGCGGTTGGCGTCGGATGGGGACGTGCCGAGGGTAGCTAGCGTCGGATGGGACGCCGGTTCGGCCGGCGAAGGCCATGGAGACTGGCAGTCCAAACTCCGTTGACCGGCCGCCCCTCGGCCTATAAATAAGCCCTCCATCTCTGTCGACAGGGGGCACGAAGCGCGAGAGAGAGAGAGAGAGAGAGCAGCGAGCAATCGAGGGTTGCGGATCTTCGAATCCTCCCACCGAGAGACTTCAAACGCGGGGGCGAAGACGAGCAAACCCAGATCCGTGAGCAGCCGAGGCCGAGAGAGAGGAGAGGGTTTTGGATTCGTGAAGAAGGGGCAGGAGAGAAGAGAAACTGGAGAGAGAGCCGCCTCGAGTCGTGCCCGACGCCTCTGTTGTTCTAGATCTGAGAGTCGAGAGACCGCCGTCGCTGCTGCTCGCCTCGACCGCAGCCGCCGGGCCAGGCCCTCGCTGCGAACAAGTAACAGCCGTGCTGGCTCCGCCTGCCAAGCTGTCGCTCTGCCCTCCCCTGACAAGCTAGTGACCGCCATAGTCGCCGTAGTCGCCATCGCCGCCGTCGCAGCCATAACGCCTCCATCCCCCTAACACCGCGGATTCGCAAACCCTAGGGTTTGCGATTTTCCGGGTCACGAAGCGGATTCGGGTCGGGAACCAGGTAGGGATTCCACGATTTCGGGGGCGGCGGGAGTTGGGTGGCGAGCCGGGTCAGGTAGGGTTTCGCCAGGGGGAGCAGGTTGTCGGGTCGGGGTCGTCAGGCCGAGCAATGCGTCTCCAAATGCTCGGCCACGATGCCGTTTCAATAAAGTAAAAATAAAAAAAGACAAAAAGACAAAAAAATCCGCGGTCGGTTTTTTTTTTTTTTTTTTTAATTTTTATTTTAAATAATATTTTAAATAAATAAATAATTTATTTTCCGAAAAAAAATCAAAAATATAATTTATTTTCGATAAATATTAAAAAATATTTCAATTTCCAAAAACACCAGAAAATATTGAAAAATATTAAAAAAATATTTTATTTTCCCAAAAAACCAAAAATATTAAAAAAATATTTTATTTTCCCAAAAAACCAAAAAAATCAAAAATATTCCATATTTTCCAAAAACTGCCAAAAATCCGAAAAAAAAAAATCCAAAAATTCATAAAAAGCCAAAAAGACTTGTATTTTCCCAAAATACCAAAAATCCATATAAAAAAATCCCTTTTATGTCCAAAAAATTAGAAAAAGACTCAAAAATATTTTTCCTCCCAAAAATGCATGGAAAATCCCTAAAACATCCAAAAAAACCCTCAGGGTTTAAACAAGATTAAGTACCGAAAGGGCATTAGTGATTAACTAGTGTAATCAAATCCCCGATCCTAATTTCTCTGGTTGCACAGGAGCGAGTATTTCTCCCAATACTTCGCATGGGTTTCTAATCATGTGGCATCCTAAAATTCCTTGCCAATCTTTAGGGGTGCTTTAATTCATGTCTTGCATTAAGAAATTTGGCCAAGCTTTTGATGAACAATTATTTGATAGGGAAAATTCTATTTTTGGCCATGTGGATTATGGATTGGAATTTATCTAGATAGGTCACAAAGTTTTGGTGAATTATAATTCCAATTAGGTGTTTATATAATTGAGGATTAGGTAAATAAATAGGATGGGGATGGGCTGGACAATTGTAAGCCCAAACCAGCCCATTGCCCCACCCCTTTCTCGACCAGCCCGCGAAGCCAAGAAGGGGAGCTGCCGTCAGCCCATGGCTGGCCTTAAGCCCAGCCGAAGATGGAGGCCCATCTTGCATGAAGAAGGCCATTTGTCCCTCCTAGCTGCCAAGTGTTCCCCATGCACATCCAATGATTGTTAATCATTGAGGGGAAGAAAATTAAGAGAGATGAGTGACCGGTTTTGAGAGGGGGAGAGAGAGAAAGCTGTCGAGAGAGTGAGGAGCTGAGAGAGTGAGAAACTGAGAGAAAGGAGGAAGAGGCCGCGCAAGGAAGAAAGCCGCTCGTTTGTCGATCGCCGTTGCCGTGTCCAGACACCGTGTGCTCGTGCTTACTTCGGTTTGGAGGCAAGTTAGATCCTTTGAAGCTGCTCTTGCATGTTGTGTCTAGAATATGTTGTTGAATGGTAATGAATTTCGGATGTTTAAGGTGGAAAAACCGAAGTCCTAAGGGTGTTGTTTTGGAAAGTATAAACTGTTCTCGAGTAAACAGCCTGACCCAGATTGTTCTAGCTGCTTGCATGCAATGTTTGAGTCGGATTTTGGCTTCAACTTCTTCATGAAAAATGTAGATAACGTCTTAAATTATAACATACTAAAATTTGAGACAAAATGGCTGAGTTTTGAGGGGTAAAACCTTCCTTCTACGAAAAGATTAGATCTGAAGCTGTTTTGTTGACCTCTTGGTGATTTTGTGTGTTGCATGTGACTTTTTACTGATAATTTCACTTTGACTCCTTCACGAAAATTGTAGAGAACATCTTGATTACTAACATACTCAAATTTTAGGTAAAACTAATAACTATAGCCTAGTGAAACGATTTTTCTTTTGAAGACGTTAGATCTGGAAATGTTGTACTGAGCTCCACCGACTTCGTGGACTATAAAGTGACTTTCCTTTGAAAATCTTACCTTGATCCCTTAATGAAAGTTGTTAAGGACTCTTTGAAATACAACATACTCAAATGTGGGACAAAATGAACATGTATAAATGGGTGAAATCTCTATTTTTCGGAGAGACTGAATCTGGAGATTTCGGTGACTACTTTTGTGGAATTTCTTGACCTATACCATTCTGTACAAATCTTTTTTGGAAAATTGTTCTTCATAAGATATCTTTATCTATGTCTTGACTACAACATAGTTAAATTTCGTGATTTTTTAAGGTCATTTGCATATTTAATCGAATGTGTTTTGAAAACTGTGCAATCTGTATATTTCGGACTTAATGATGTTGGAATGCATGACCTATACCATTCTGTACAAATCTCTTTTGGAAAAGTGTTTTTCATAAGATGTCTTTATCTATGTCTTGACTACAAGATAGTTAAATTTCGTAATTTTTTAAGGTCATTTGCATATTTAATCGAATGTGTTTCAAAAACTGTACAAGATGAATGGACAGAATTCATAATGCTGTGATGCGTGATCTGTATAAAATTATTGTGTGAATCATGATACTTTGGATTATTACTCATGCAATGGTGTGATGACATTCATGCATTTCATATGACATTAAAGAAATGATGAATTTTCATGAACTCAAAGAAAGATTTCATTTAAACCATTGCATCAAATGACATTTTCCCAATGCATATTACAGGATTTCAAAAGAGTGATTTAAACCAATTGTATTGTAATTTCAAATGTGAAATTGGAAAAGAGATGTATGAGAATATGGATACCGTCAGAGATGTGAGCCGACGATGCCCCGGGAGTGTCGGGATGCCCGGAGTGTGTGTGTCGGATGCTCGGAGGTGTGTGCCGGATGTCCTCAGGAGTTTCGAGATGCCCGGAGGTGTGTGCCGGATGCCTGGAGGTGTGTGCCGAAGGTTCCTCGTGATGCCAGGTTGGGTGCGAGCAATAGAAATGTGGGATGAAATTACTGGTCCCGGGAAAGAGAAATGTGGCGATTCAATTAGAAAACATGAGTTGAAATTGAATCATGCATAATGTGGTTACATGTATGCATGACTGCATGATGTAACATGTATTAGTGCATGATGATATGTGCGCATGGTAGGGTTCCATGTATGCATGACTGCATGATGTAACATGTAAAAGTGCATGGTGATGTGTGCACATAGTATGATGACATGAACGCATGGCTAAATGATCTATGTATTAATGCCTTGGCGGTTTATGCACATGATATGGTGACTTATACATGGCTGCCTTGATGTAACATGCATGACCGAAAGGTGAGACATGATTGATATGTATGAACTATATGTACTCAATGTTGCCTTGATTGCTCTGTTTGATGCATTGAGTAGTGTAATGGATCTTATGCCTGCTGAGTGGTTGTACTCACCCCTTTGGGGACTAACATTTCAAATTAGAGAAATGCCTCTCCCTCCAGTCTCGTGTGGTACTTTTTACGGCATTCCCTCGGATGTGGAGGTTGAGTGCATGGAGCACATTTGCGTCACCATCCTTGGATTGGTGTTTTTGCGGTTCGGGTGCTGGTGATGTATGATGTGGGCCTAGCTGGGGGCCCCGTCATCCAGGAGTTCCTGTCCATCCATGTCCGACGTGACGGGGTGATGCTGGGGATGTTACCGCCGCCACCGCCCGATGCACCTGGCTGGGTGTGATGGCCCGCGGGAGGAGAGGGAGCTGACACTTTTTGGAGAGGGAGCCGACACTTGTAGATGGAAGGTCTTACACGTTCGATATAGGGGGTCGATGATCTCTTTTGGGATGTAGCCAAGCATAGTGAAAAGTCTTGGTTTCTTTTTGTTTATATCGACCCAAGATGTCCATCCTGAAAAATGTAAATAAAGTAGTTCGGCCTTATGTTTTCCTTCTACGTGTAGTTGGTGTGCATTGTATCATCGCTAAGAGAGTGGAAGGATGGTAAGACTCGCCTCTAATTTTCTCTATGAGCTGCGCTAAACTCCTTTCGAAAAAAAAAATGCCTATGAACCTCGGCCCTTCTTTACAACTCCCTTTTTCAAATACTAGTAACTAGTGTTGCAATAGGTAGAGCGTTTGGTATCTGTGGCGACCTTACTAGGTTTGGGGGTGCCACAACGGTTGGTATCAGAGCCAAAAGGTTTATATATATGGAGTGATAAGGAGCCTCATTTGGAAAGTGAGGAAAGTAATGACAATGCACACCATAGGGTACTGATTGAGAGTGGTTAACTAACTTTGAACAACGGGTGATGTGTATTCGCCCGTAGATCCCCAGTTTGTGTCTTGAGGTTACTCTTGGGTGCTAGTAACATGGTTATGTTACTTATTTTCTTCATGCTATTGCTTTTAATGGAGACTTTGAGTCACAGTTATTTCCTGAGGCAAATGCTTGGAAACTGCAGGAAAATCATGGTACGATATGGAAGTTATTATCCATCGAGGGCTGAAGCCTCTACATCAAGGGTTGAACCCCGAATGGAAGATATCTTGCAGGCATTGGCCAATATTGGAAATCTGATGGAAAGACAAGCGCAGCAACAACCCGGAGCAGAACGCCGTACTCAAGGACTGGTGGAGCAATTTTTGAAGTTGAAACAACCCAAATTCAGTGGAATGGGAAGTCCTGAGGAGGCGGAGCATTGGATTGATGGGATGGAGCGAATTTTCCGGTTGTTGGACTGCACTGATGCTAAGAAAATAACTTTAGCAGAGTACCGGCTGGAGGGAAATGCAAAGTTTTGGTGGAGAGCTTCAAGGGACATAATCTTTCCACCAGGTACCGATGTTAATTGGAAAGAGTTTGACAGAGCTTTCAATAGAAAGCATTTCTCTGACTATGATAGGGATAAGAACATTACAGAATTTGTTTAGTTAGAACAAAAAGATCTGATAGTGGATCAGTATGAGGCAAGATTTTTTGAACTGTCTAGATATGCTCCTAGATTGATCGAAGATCAGGAAGAAAAAGCTAAGAGGTTTTTGAAGGGATTGAGAACTAGTATAAGGAAGCAACTGGTGCCTTTGAACATAAGAGATTATAATGAGAACTATGAAAGGGCACAGTTGGTGGAGCAGGAGTTAGTAAGGGAACAGTCGAAGAATAAGAGATAATCGTCTTTCGATGATAACAGGCGAGGTAAGAGACCCTATACAGGTCAGGGTCAGGCTTGGGAATCTAAGAAGAAGAGCAATTTTGGGAATTTTGGGAGAGCTAAGGATGGTCCGAATTTGGGAAAAACACCTTATCGAAATAAAGAATGTCGAAGGTGTGATGGACGACATGGCCCCGGACCTTGTAATGGACGGTTGAAATGTTATGGCTGTGGAAAGGTAGGACATCTTAAGAAGGATTGTCCACAGGAGAGGTCTCGCACAAGTATCAACTCACTGCGACGAGTACCCCAGCATGCTACTGGGCCATATTCTCAAAGGAATCCACAGAGGCCACCAGCTCAAGGAAAAGTGTATGTGGTCACCCAAGTGGAAGCAAAAGCTTCCAAAAACGTCATCTCAAGTACAATTTTTATAAATGGCAAGAAAGCTTATGCATTGTTTGATACGGGTGCCACGCATTCATTTGTGTCTGAAAGATATAGATTATTGAGTAAAATTGAAACTTGGTGTTAAGATCACCCTCATTCAACCAACGAATCTTGGATTTCTGTTTGAAAAACGATTCCTCTTGGAGGCGGAGGTCCAAAAAGATCATGAGTAGTTCCTTTTCATTGTCAACCAGCGACTGATTGAACGGATCCCTCTGTAGAGCATCCTAATAATCGAGAAGAGCACGCCTAGCATCTGCAGTCCTTAGGGACAGATCTCAGAAGGAGTCTTTGTTGAGTTGTTTTAACCTACACTTCAAAAGCCACAACTTGCAACGGAGGATATACATTGGGGTTCCAGTAATTGATGAGTCCCACACCTGGGCAACTAATGAAGAAAAGGAAGGATGAGTCATCCAAAAGTTGAAAAATTTAAAAGGTTTTCGAGAGTTGGGATGATCATAGATTCTGACCACCATAGGTGAATGATCTGAGACACCAGGGGCAAGAAAGGATGCTTCAGAGAAAGAAAATTCTGTATTCCAACACGAGTTAATGAGATCCCTGTCGATTTTCCTTTGCTTTCGGTTTATCCTCAAGGAAGTAGCCTAAGTGAACCTATGACCGATGTATCTGAGGTCATCCAAATCTGCTTGGTTAATACATTCATCAAACTCGTCAAAAGCCAGGATCCAAGAATTAGAACTCCCAAGCCTATCAGAGGAATCACAGATGGCATTAAAGTCTCCAGCCATAACCCAAGGAACATCCGATAATTCATGACCGGAACAGATCAAGTCCACCCATAAAGTACGCCTCAGCATGAAAGTATGATCCCGATAGATCATAGTAAGGCAAAAACTTTTCCAAAAGTAGAGCCAATCCAATCAACCATGAATAGCCTGAGCTGAGATAGATGACACAACAAAATTCACTACCAGCGGGTTCCACCCCACCCAGATCCTGCCCCAAGGAGAGTGGTCATAGTTTGAGCACCAAGACCATCCAAGTAGGAGGACATCAGAAATCGTGGGGAATAAGGAAGAAAGGACTTTAGTTTCCAAAATACCAACGCAACCGAGGTTGTTGGTTCTAACAAAATTTCTAATTTCCGCCTGCTTAAGGGGGGCACCCAAGCCCCTAATATTCCAAGCACCCATGTACATATATAAAGCTATAAGGAAAGGTAGAACGTTTATTAGCGCTTTAGAGGATGCCTCCGATTAGTCCCCTGTTTAAGAGGATCTAGCGGCAAAGCAGCAGCGCTTGTAGCACCTGAACTATCCTTCTGACGAGGAGTAGCCTCAGGCTCATCAGATTGAATAGCTTAGGGACCAGCAGGCGTCGGAGTTTGGCTATTCGACTGCAATGCTAAAACTTGCTAGGGCATAAGCTTGGGAGCCAACTGCACATCAACCAGTGGGGCTACTGGCTGGGATGAGGGGTCGTCTAGAGCTTGATCCTCCTCATTTGAGCTGCTAGCAAAGCTGGCTGCATCTTCAAACTCCTCATCTGAGCTAGATGAAGGGATCAAGAAAGTTCCATAGCAAGAATTTTTAGTGGCAGAAGAAGATGGGGCCCCAACAACACCTTGTTTCAACGCCACAATTTGACCTTTCGAGGAGGCCTTGGAAGCCTGAGGAAGAGAAGACGCAAGGCTATCAATAATCTTTAGAGATGAAGAATCTTTAATCACCAACGAGGAGCGTTCCTTCATAGATGGCTGCTTCTTCTTTTTATAAACAACCTATTTCCACCCTTCTTGAGGGGCATCTGAAGTCAGGGGATTCTCTGGACCTAGTTCAATCACAGGGGGGGACGGCACATCAATAAATGGGGCTTGCTGAGTATCAGCAAATGGAGCTTGCTGAGAAGCCTAAAGCAGACCATCTGCAGGTGTTTTAACCGCACAATTGTGGCCAAAGGATCCACAGCTAAGATAGGAAATAGGTCTCCATTCATAATCAATCGACACCGAGGTAGTAACTCCATTCAGGCATACATCTACCAAATCACAACGATCTTGCTTTGCAGAGATCTCAACATAAACTCTTGCAAATGAAATCCTCTTCATCTGCTCAGTTTGGAGGTTCACGAAGAGTGGTTTCCCGACTGCACTAGCAACAAGGCTTATACCAGGGGCTGACCAAAGGGCATAAGGGATGTTCTTCATTCTAACCCATACCGGCACTGAGGAATGCCAATCCTTCTTAAGTTCCAGGGTAGGGGTCCATTGCTGTAAGATGAGAGGCACTCGGCCTACAGTCAAGAATCCTTCATCAAGGATTTTCCTACGGAAATCCCTGTCTGGAATGACAAAGAAAAAGAACCCTTCATCATTTGCCATCACCTCCGTAAGCTTGGCACCCCAGGCTTGCTTCAAGGCTCTCTCAGTTGCTTTGAATAGAAGTCTTCTCCCAACAAAGTAACCCACCAGGCAATCATGCCACATAAAGGCAGTAGCCTCCAAAACTTCCTCAAGAACATTAATTACAGCCTTGTTATTTACATAAGTAGGCGGCACATAGTTGAGCTCATAACCTTTAGATGCTAGCTTTGCTACATTCACCTACGACCGAGCAGGCGGGGGATTTGAGCCATTCGGCAGCTGGGCTTTAGGATGGGAGGATGAAGCCGCTTGTTTGTTGGACCTAAGACGGCTACAACTCCTTCTTTCAAAAGCAGGTTGTTTATCCTTAGATGGGCCCTCTTGGCACACTACTCCTTTAGGAGCACTCATCGCTCGGGATAAACAAAGTAATCACCGAACCAGAGGAAAAAGAACCCACGCAAACCCTAGAAGAGATTGAGCATAATTATCGAATGGGGCTAAGCCAAGGGGAAAGCTATGGTGAGGATTGAGAGGAGGAAGGGGTGAAGCTGCCCACCAAATCTCAGCTCCAACAACTGGCGGGACCACCCAAGGCATACAAGAAGACCAGTACGTGGAACAGTAGCATGATCTCACGATTAGAGAGGGTAAATGAATAGTACCCGCGAAAAGGAGCGAATGGCATTCTATTTGGCATTTTTTAGAAAATAGTTTGTAAAACCTATTGGCCAAAATCTTCTTAATTGCTTAATCTGTGGCTGTGAAAATGACTGTTCCAAAGGTTGGAAGCTAATTTAGAGGAACTTTCTAAGCATGGCCGATCTTTCTAACTAGAGAGGACCCAAACAAATATAGGTACCAAAGAAGACTTGAACTTGCCTTAATCTTTATAGGTAAAAAAGAAAAAGAGAAACAAGTAGTACCTTAAAAGTGGTTGCTCAAGACATATGACCGGTGATGCAAACAAGTTTGTTGAACTTACAAAGTATAATGGTTGAAGTGTCTCCTTTGGAGGGAACAACAAAGGAAAGATCATGGACAAAGGAATAGTTGAGATTGGTAACCTGACTATAGGAGACTTATCTCTTGTTAAAGGTTTGAACTATAATTTCATCAGTATCAACCAATTATATGACGCTGGGTACAAGATCTACTTTCAAGAAAACAAATGCTCAGGTACAAGCAAAGATTTGAAGCGGTCGTTTATTAGAAAAAAAAAAACACGAAAATATCTATCAACTGGATATAACAACTAATGACGTTCAATGTATGATTTCTATTAAGGACAAATCAGACCTTTGGCACAAAAAGCTTGGACACATAAGCACCAAGCAAATTTCAAAGCTCTCCTCAAAGAAATTAGTACAAGGATTGCCAGATCTAAAATTTGAAAGATCTGAAGTATGTTCAATCTGTGCCCTAGGTAAACAGGTAAGGAGTTCTTTTAAACCCATCAATTATGTCGATACTAATAGAGCTTTGCAACTTCTTCACATGGACATCTTTGGACCAATAGGAACATAAAGTTTGGAAGGTAAAAGGTATTGCTTGGTAATAGTAGATGATTATACAAGGTACACATGAGTTTTCTTTCTTGCTCACAAGCATGAAGCATTTTCTCAATTTTCAAAATCTGCCAAAAAGATTCAAAATGAAAAAAAGGTTACACCATTTTCTCCATTAAAACTGATTATGGGGGCGAGTTTGAAAATAAAAGTTTTGAAAACTTTTATGAAGAAAGTGATTTTAAGTATCAATTTTTAACTCTTTATACACCTAAGCAAAACGATATAGTAAAGAGGAAAAACAGGTCCTTGCAAGAAATGGCAAGAACTCTTCTTATAGAAAGTAAAATTGCATCACACTTTTGGGCTGAAGTAGTTTTAACAGCATGTAATATCATAAATCAAGTTTCCTCAGACAGTCTTTAGAAAAGACCCCTTATGAGCTTTTCAAAGGTAGGAAACCAATCATCTCATATTCCGAGTTTTTGACTGTAAATGCTTTATTTTAAGAAATGCTGATGACCAGTTTAGTAAGTTTGATGAAAGATTAGATGGAGGTATATTTCTAAGTTATTCAACTACTAGCAAGGCCTTTAGAGTTTACAATATGAGTTCTCGCATAGTGGAGGAGTCCATCAACGTGAAGTTCGATGAAAATTCTTAAATTCATGAGGACTCTGATCAAACAAAGCAATCTTCTGACGCAATTAAAGCACAAGAAGAAATTAAGGATTCAAAACCAGATGAATAGCCTCAGCAACAAGAAAAGACTAATAAAGAGACAGTGAGAAATGCACAACGTCAAATCACAGATTCAACAGAAATTAGAAATATAAGTCAAGCCATCCAAAGGATCTGATCATCGGTGACATTGACGACCAGATTAGAACAAGATCGTCTCTAAAAGATGCCATTGTTACTTTGGCGCTTATTTTAGAAAATGAACCACAGAGTACTAAGGAAGCCATTTCAGATGAAAACTAGATCCAAGCAATGCAAGAGGAACTATAACAATTCCAGATAAATGAAGTTTGGGGTTTGGTTCCCACACCCAAAGACCATATCATGATAGGAACAAAATTGGTGCACAAGAACAAGCTCAATGATTAAGGAAAAGTCACGAGAAACAAAGCAAGATTGGTCGCTAAAGGTTATTTGCAAGAAGAAGGAATTGACTACGGTGAAACTTATGTGCCAGTAGCAAGGTTAGAGGCGATCAAACTTTTACTCGCTTACGTGTGTTTTCATGGTTTCAAACTTTTCCAGATGGACGTGAAGAGTGCATTTTTAAATGGATATATCAAAGAGAAAGTGTTCATAGAACAACCTTCAGGTTTTGAGGAACCAAAAAAACGTGATCGCGTTTATAAACTAAAGAAGGCCATGTACGGTATGAAGTAAGCTCTTCGTGCTTGGTATGAAATGTTAGCAACTTTCCTCACTTAGAATGGCTTTGGGAAAGTAATGTTGATACTACTTTATTTATAAGGAAATAAGGTAATGAATTTTTAATAGTACAAATTTATGTTGATGATATTATATTTGGATCTCCTAATGAAAATCTTTGCAAGAATTTTGCTAAGTTAATGTAGGACGAGTTTGAGATGGGCATGATTGGAGAATTAAATTTTTTCCTCGGATTGCAAATCAAGCAAATAGAAAAAGGAACATTCATTTTCCAAGAAAAATATGCGAAAGAGCTTGTATAGAAATTTCACACGGAAAAATTGAAGAAAATAGAAACTCCTATATCTTCATCTTTAAAGCTCGACAAAGATGAAAATGGCAAAAAAGTTGATTAGAAGATGTATAGGAGCATGATTGGCTTCTTGCTTTATCTCAGCACATCAAGACTCAATATCCTTTTTAGTGTATGCATGTGCATAAGATTTCAATTAGACCTTAGGGAGTCTCATTTTTCTATAGTTAAAATGATTATTAAATATATTAATACTTACCCCTCTCTAGGACTCCGGTATCCTAAGAGATTAGAGTTTATGTTATGTGAGTATTCCAATACTGATTTTGCAGGATATAATATTAACAAGAAAAGCACATCTCTTGTGTCTTGGTTTTCTAAAAAGCAATCAATTGTTGCTCTATTGACTATTGAAGTTGAGTACATCACTTTGGATAGTTTCTACACCTAAATTCTTTGGATGAAGCAACAACTAAAGAATTACAGAGTAGAAGACTCGAATACCATAACTAAGTGCTATCAACCTAACAAAGAATCCAATCTTACACTCTAGGGCCAAGCACATAGAAATTAAGCACCATTTCATACGAGATCATGTCAATAACGATAAAGTAAACATTCAGTTTATTGATTCTCTAAATTAGTTGATATTTTTACAAAACCTCTTGACAAAAAGGCTTTTGATTATATTTGAGAAAAACTTGGTATTATTAATTCATTGGCTTCAAGTGTCTTAAGATAGCGTACATTAGATGATGCTGAGGAGATTCACTATTATCTTTTCAAATTTTGTCGATAAGAATATTTCTAGAAGCATATCAGGTATGATTTGTCTTTTCCTTACTTAATTTATTATAGAATAAATTATTTTATCTTGGAATCTGTTTATGTTATTCTTTCCAAAACCATTTTACAGTTTTTCTCTATTTTCCCTTAAAAATCGAATTTTCTTTGAAACTCCTCAGTCATGTCGATTCATATTCCTTAAAAAGGAAAACACTTCTCTTCTCTTCTTCTTCGTTCCTCTTCAAACATCCAAAGACCATCCCTTCAAAAAACCCTTCCTGCAACCTCTCCTTTGCAAAAAGTTCAAATCTTTTCCTCTTTTTTGGAACCATGGCACCAAAAACTGCTCCAAAGTTGAAGCCCAAACTTTCTAGTTCACAACGATCAATTTGCATTGTGGGCTTGCAGTCTAGAGTCAAAGGAAGCCCTGAATTTTTTGATCTATCTGATTCTTATGACAACATTGAAGGTACAGAAACTTCTTCAGACTTTTCTCAATTAAGATCAACAATTAGCACTCTCAAGGCATTAGGAGATAGTGAGGATGTAATTTCTCGGCTGTTGGCTAAGTATGGTTTTGTTAGTAAAGAGGCATTAGAGTAAATGTTAGTTAATCCCATTAGAAGCATGCCTCCTACTAATGTTGGTGATTTGAGTGCTACTAGATCAAGGAAAAGAAAAAGACTGAGATGGTGGCTGAAGGGGCAATTACGATGAAAAAGTGTATGCCAATTTTAGAAGGAAAGTTACTAGATATGTAACTGATGCAAATCATGCAGACAAACTGATTTAATCTAAAGAGCATTAGCTTTACTTCAGAATTCTGATGAACAGGGGAGTAGTTAAGTGAAGGACTGTGGATTTCGATTTTTTCGAGTCTACTAGTATTCATCTTAAGCAATTTTTTGATGATCGACTTTTGACTAATCTATGTGTTACTGAATATCCTACATTCCCTACTCTGATTGCATATTTATATTCAACATTATTGTTTTACTCAGTTGATACTATTAAGATTACAGTGTTCAATAAGCCATATCTGATTCAAGCAGGGGATTTGGCAAAAATTTTAGGAGTTAAGTATCCAGAATTTGAAGCTATAGATGTTATTCTTGATGTTGCCTATACACAACTCTCTGGAATTCCTGATTTTACCAAAGATGATAAGTCCCATATGTCCCATTAGTTGTTTCCTTTGAGACCAATTGTTCTTCACAAGATTATTATCAATTGCTTAAGACTGAAAGGATCCTCCACAACTGACATTTCCCGCTATGAGCCAAACTAATGTGGACAATCTTGAACGGTCACTCATTCTCTATTGCTCATCTTGTTCTACTACATATGTATAGAACTGTTCTGAAGAACAAGGGGCAATTGCCCTATGGATCTCTGATTACGAAGATTTTTCGTGAATTGAACATTGAGATTCCAAGGAAATTGAGCAAGATTCAACTGCCTCCAGTGAAGATAGCTAAGATATTGATGCGAAAAATGAGTTTCAAATACACTGTTGAAGGTTGGAAAAGCATAAAAGGTAAACTTTTGAAAGCGGATGCAGATGAAATGGTGCCGGACTTAGTTGATCGACCCACCAAGAGAAGACAAATTACTGAATAGAGACAAAGCTCTCAAGCTTTCTTACAAAGGCTCAATGAAGAAGTGTTAGAGGAATCCGAAGAGGATACAATTGATTTGGATGACATCATCGATACCTATTAGTCTAACATTGATGATGATGTTGATGATGAGAATGAAGTCGAAGAAGATATAGGAACAAGGACAGTCGCTGATCAAACAAAGGAAGTCATTGCTGAAGAATAACATCAAAAGGATGTTGAAGATCAACTCAGAATAGTAGATGATCAGGCTAGTATGGTAGATGTTGATCTAGCTAATGATCAGGAGAGTGCTGATATTGGTGTTGAGCATCATGAGCCTACTAGGTATCTAGACATCACTGAGCATCAAGAACTTGCTTTGGATCAAATCATTGCTGGTGAGTAAGGTTCAGTCTCCAATGTAGGTGCTGCTAAAGCTGACTCTTCTCAAGTTGAAGCATCTATTCAAGGGGAGCTTGATCATACGGAAGATCTTATGGAACCTCTACCTGAAAACATTTTTATGGAATCTAATCATGTAGAAGATCCCGATGATGCTGACAATGAAGCTACTGTTGATAAATGAGCCACCGATGGTGTAGGCATTATTCAAGAAAGTCATGAAGTACTTGATGTAATGGCTAAAGCTCTTTTTGATACTTAGGCAATTCATGAAGTCATTTCTATGGCTCTAGAATCTGCTATTGCATGTCTCTACTTCTGACTTTGCTTCTATTTCTATTGAAACTACTAGCAGAAGAGGTGAGCCAATTGCTGATCCTACTCACTCTTCTGATCCAGTTGTGCAGGATAAAAGGAACAGAGTTGCATATGTTAAGGCGAAGTTTGACGTTGATAAACAAAGGCAAGAAGATATTAGTATAGTAATGAAACTTGGGGTAGAAGTTGACCCTTCAAGAGTTCTTGTGATTGACAGTACTAAGGATAGATTGTTTGTGTGGACTTTACTCAGCATGAAAGAACACAAGGACAACATGGAAAAAGAGCCGAAGAACTTAAATGTCTTCCTCAGAACTCAAGTTGAAGCGTTGGACAATGGAATGACAATCATGGATCGAACTTTGGAAATATGCAATATTATGTCATTGTCGAACTACCTTTAGAACATAGAGTTCCATCTCTTGCTCTAGTTCCATCTCCAATTCCTACTCCAAACCCTGACCAAAATCAACCATCCTCCTCTAAACAATTTTCTTTATTTCTCGAAGTTCAGATTATTTTGATGTTTGTGGATTGTTGTAGTTTGTTGAACTTGTTAGACTAACCTTCGTACTTTGGTTTGCTTATAATATTATGCTTTATCTAGTGTTTTTTTTTTTTTTATTGTTGACAGAAAGGGGGAGAAAGGTGGACCAGTAGAACTAAAGTTGAACTTTATTATACTAACATTATTTCTAGAGGTTTTCTAAGACTCCGAGCATTGCCAAAGTGTGGCACCCCAATCCAATATGGTCGCCATGGTCCGATTTCCACTCTGTTTCCTTGACTTGAAGGTCTATAAGTCCTGAGAGTTTATTATTTAATTTTTTACGGTCCCTGCGTAGCATAAGAGGCATAGCAGAAGTGATATCACAACTCCCCAACCCAATATTTTTTAAATGATGCACACTTACTAGACAATTTCATAAGATAAGCCGAGCACTTTTATTTACATAACTTGATGGACAACATGAGTTGGTACAACAAAAGGCCAAGGCTTATCTAAGCTTGGCTATAACCAAAAGTACCAAACTCCATAGCAGCCATATACTTAAATCCATCGGATAGTGCCGGCAGTCCAAAAAAAGCTCCATCAGCTACCCGTCACACACAATCAATCACACACACCCAGCCCGGTCCATCGGCTAGCGACAGTGGCGGCATCCCCATCATGATCCCGTCGCGACAAACATGCACAGACAGGAACTCCTGTACCACGGGGCCACTAGGTAGACCCACGTCTTACATGACTAAGACTCGAACATGGACGAATACCAATCCTCAAACACCAACATAGATGTGCTTCGAACATGAGCACTCAACATCAACTAGGACGCCGTAAAAGTGCCACGTGTGACAGGTAACAGAGGCATCTCTCAATCTAAAATATTAGTCCCCAAACGGGGTGAGTACAACTACTAAGCAGTAAAAAATTCAACAAGCTATGTCAAGCATGACTATCAGTATCTAGTTTCATACAAGATAGACAAAGCAAGAAATCAAGGAATAAATGTGTATCGATATCATGGAATTCTTCAATATTAAAGCAATTGCAATTCTATAAGAATCATATGCCACATAATCAGATCACATATCATCTATTTATCCTTCAAAAGATTTCATCCCCCAAAGGACCAATGTTTGCGTCCCTCCGGGCATTCGCATCCACCCTGGCATCGCAAAAGCCTCCGGCATTCAACCACTAAGGCCACCGGGCATCCGGAGCATATCACGCCTCCAGGCATCTCGTACCTCACCTGGCATCATGAGGAAACCTCCGAAGCTCACCATGAGGATGGTTGCTTGGCCCTCCGAGTTTTCGTACTGACAAGCATACAACCGGGCATCCCGAAGCTCCCGGGGCAAACCTCTAGCATTTAGCCTCTTAGGGCCACTCGGCATCCACAAGGCATCGACTCTTTCGATCCTTTGGACCTCCCGACTCCCAGGGCATCATTGACCCGAGGGTCCAACGGTAACCATTAGCATTTTAATTCACAAAAGTACCTTCATATATCAAACAAGATATCTCGTGGACCTTTTATCAATCACAAGATTCCACCATCAGCACCATCATATCACAAAACAATTCGAAATACATTCACCTATAGGACAATTTTGTGGAAATTCGAAACAGACAGTTTAATTTCCACATTCACACGGTTCTGGTAACAATTCCGAATTAATTACTAAACGGACTCAGAAAATTATGAAATTTTGACATGTTATCAATGAGACCTAAAGGAACAAATATCATGCAGAACACTAAGTCATATTCCTTACATATCGAGGGCAAAAATTTCGATTTTCCTAACTATCATTCTGTAAAACTTCCAGATTTGGTGTTTTCATAGAAAAATCATTTCGGCGGTCATTCCTTGTTCATTTATTCTGAATTTTTGATATGTTGTTCATGAGGATGTTCCCTAAAACTTTCATCGAGGAATCGAAGTCAAATTGTGGCTAGATAATTGCACAAAAATCGAGGAAGCACTAATGGTTGTTCTGTCCCTTGCAAAACAGCTTACTAGCCAAAGGAAATTTTCTCCTATTCCATGGATTTCGACCTCCAACACCCACAAGCAAGTATATACCAGCATACTACATTGCAATATACCCTCTTGACTTCCCAAAAATCCATCATAATCAGATCTTTAGATCTTAATTTCCCTTCTAAAAATTCGAAATCCAATACATGCACTGTTTTTGCTTTGCTTCTAGCTCTAACTTCATCTATTGTGATCTCAATCAACATGCAGCTCTAATTTCTACACTTCCTCTCATCTACTAACATCCCATAAACAATTCTAGCATGCAAAGGCATAGATAGGTGAACTTTCACTTGCCTTAAACCCTTCCACTTGGTGGCTGTCCAAAAACGGAGGTTCGGGGGTCACGGCTTGGCCCGATCGGCGACGGGGACCGGCGGCGTCGATGGCGGCAGCTCAGACACGGCGGGAGGTGATCCGCTGCCCGCACTCACACTCGAACTCTCTTCCTCTCCCTTGCTCGGTTCACTCCAAATTCTCTCGGTCTCTCTCTCTCCCTCTCCCTTCCGAAAACCCCCCTCCCTTTTTGCTCTTTGATTAACCATTAATCTCTATTTTGCATGTAGAAAATTAATTGAATGAAGATGCAATGGACAAGTGGCTAATAGGAGAGAACAAGTGGAGGCAATTCAAAGACAAGTGTTGGATGGCATGCTCCCCCCTCCCCTTCTTGGTCCGGTTGACACCCATGGGGTTCTTTGGGCTTGCTTGGGCCCGAAATTTTGGGCCCAAGAGTCCTTAAAATAAAGCCCAAAATTCTCTCTCTCTCTATATATATATATATATATATATATATATACACACACAATTATTAAGCATTTTATTTCTACCGAATTTAATTTAATATCCCAAAATTAAATTGCTTCATATACAAGTATATACTCAAAATTCTTGCGTGCTGTCCAACATCCTCAAAGTTCTAATTCTTTAAATTTCAGCACATATAATTCTTATGCAAGATCGAATTCCATCCTTTTGGTTCAAAAATAAAATTAAAATATTAATTCGAATGAACAAATACAAACTAATGCCTGTAAAATAAAAACAAAGCCACAGTTCGGTGACCGTCACCTATCCAAGGGCCGTCTAAATTTTGGATGCCACACAAAGCCTAAAGGATTGGCTACTAATCCTTTCCTTATCTCTTATCTTTTAATTTCAGAGCATTAACTATAAGAATCTTGCCAAATTTCCATTTTAATATTCTTATAGTTTAATTGCGCCTTATTTTCAAATTTGGCTTTAATCAAGAGATATTTAAATCTTAAATTATTTTATCTCTTTAAGAAGTTCTGCTTGAATAAGTTTGTCATTTTCAAAAAGGGGGAGATTGTTGAGAAAAGATTCATCAAGTAATATTGATGACTGACAAAACTTAGGGACTTTTATTCTAATATAAACACTTTCAGGAGAAAAGTTTGATGGAAAATGATCAGACTATATTAATCAGAATCGTGGTTTATTTTCCATCCTTACATATCCAGAAAAATGGCTAGAAAGGAGTCAAAATACTCATACAATGGCTAGTGGCGATTGGTTGGATTCCTTACCATAGTTATAAGGAGTTTCAAAAGGAAAGTCTTCCTAACGTCTATCGGTGATTCAACTTTCTTGTAACAACTTATTTGAGGTGAAACATACTTTCCAACTTGAAGCACTCAACTTATAGAAACCCAAACTACTGTATTGGTGGCAAAAATTATGAGAAACATCAATCTCGGTGATCCTAAAGCAATTAGATCTTCTCGACAAGATTCAGGCCAACAAGAAGATTGGCTGGATAATCCTCCTGGAGATATGCCCAAATGTCATCTTGGACTAGGAGGAGTATAAGAGGAGTTTCAAGTTAAAGGAATACAATTCGCATTTACGAGAATTGAAGCTTTTAATTTCAAAGTCTGAAGAGTGTTTCGTGATCTTATGCTTTCGTCTCTGTGAACATCATTGTGCAACCATTTAAAGGTTGAGAGTGTGTGGGGAGTTATATACACGAGCTAGAGTGTTTAGAGCTTAGATCCTGTAATCTCTGATCGGTTCTTATCAGTGGATTCCAGTCAATAGGTTGTAACGCGGGAAAATGGACGTAGACTTACAAAAGCTGAACCACTATAAATTTTGTCTGCAATTCTCTATCATTTATTTATGTTTTATTTTTTGAGATAGAATTGTACACCAATAAAATATGACCACTTCATCAGAATTTGTCTCATTGCAATACTTGATTAATTTTTTTCATTTTCGCACAATTACCTATTCACCCCCTCTAGGTGATAGATTTAGCCATAACATCCTGTAGCTCTTCACCACACGTTCGAGATCTTCTAACAACATTGGAGAAATGCTTGCTCTCGCGCTTAACTTTCCCTTTGTAGGTTTACCAAATTGGAGCAATTAATTTTTACATTGCAACATAGTCACAACACCTCACCAGTCCGTGAGCGCTGCCGCCGTTCACCATTAGTAGAGCTACTTACAATACGGTTATCTGTTGAGCCAATTCTATTGAGTTCAAATTTAGCAATATTACTTGTGAAATTAGGTAATTATCTTATCTAAATTTGATTTGGATATTTTATTACCTAATATATGTCAATCAATATCTAACGTGCATATTTGAGTGATAGGTATATCCCCAATTAGGATTTATATCCTTATTTGCAACTGCATATAATCTTTGATTCTATCTATAAGGCTTTAGATGGAATCATTGATCTCCTAGGAATCTATAAAATTGATATTTTGATTTTTAAGACTTAAGATCAACTTATTGATTTTATTCACGAAATTTCTTATTGTTTCCATATTTGAATCGATTGGATCATACCTTCGTGGATTGAATGGTTTGAATATTTTAATTGCTTTATTTATCCTAAAAGTACATAAAAGATTTCATTTGCATATCATGTATATTAGAATTGATTTCCTAGATAGAATTGCATGATAGAATAGTTAGATAATTTTCTAATTATATTAGAATGCATATTTAAATGATATCTAGGTAAGATAATATATTTAAATTAAGTTGCATGTTGAGATAAGTTTCTAACTTAGGACAGGATTTAGGTTAGTCTATTTCCTAACTTAAAATAGACAATATCTCACTTTAGGTAGATTTTTATTTTTAGTAACTTTTTATTACGAATTTTGCACGTCATATAGAGTTAGGTGCATGGAATGTATCATTTAGTAATTGTTGCTAGGTCCATTTAATTAGAAATTTCCCTTCATTAGAATTAGGCCATTTAGTTAAATTGCATGACATAAAGCTTAGCTTTCATTTAAACAAAAGAAAATCCTAAAAAAAAAGGATTTAGTAATTGTGTATTAATTAAAAATCATATTCAAGGCTATTGATGTGAATTATGAGCTAATATTGCAAATACTTTCATTGCTACGAGATAAGTATTGTAGTTTATTTATAACTTTGTTGGGTGTTAAATTGGTAATTTGTGCACCCGTATAGTCACCTCACATTTTAGGAAAATGAATTAAAATCAATTCAAGCTGCTTGCAAAATATTTTTTCGGAATAAAAAAGAGAATGTACCAAAAGGACGTTAGAGAAATTTAGTATAATTAAGTCCCTAAACTCATAATCTCTAACTCGCATAAGTAAAGTAAATATTTTGTTACTTTACTTAGATTTCTAATCGACCCATCGAAGAATAGATTAGTGACGATTTCTAATTGAAAAAATATTTGCATGTTAAAAACTTGAACCCTAAGTCGCGAATTGATATGGACTTGGAAGAGCTTGAACTAACTTTAGATATAGTAATCCATTAATCAAACCTTAGGTGGTGTACTTAGGTTAGGTCGCGACAGAAAGTAGTATATATATGAATCTGGTCCTTTTGGACTCTAGAGACAACTACGGCAATCCTCTTCTCTTGTCCTATCTTAGCTTTGTGCATCTAACTACAGCACGTGAATATTTTACGTTGCTCTCACTCACACAAGGTCTCTCTCTCTCTCTCTCTCCATCGCTACGCTAGTCTTGCAGCCTCTAGTGTCGTCAAGATCCGCTACTCTACTGTCGCCACTGCCCCTATAGCTCCCCCCTCTCTCTCTGCTCGATGTCAATGTCGATGGTGGAGCATAAGCGGTCTCATGATCTCTTCCAGCTTGGGAGAGGTGGCTTCCTATCTATAGCTTTGTGTGTTCTTTTATTATTCTCGGTTTTAATTTTTATTGGAGTTTCAGCATTAATCATGACAAAAACATTTGGTGGATTCCCCTATTTTTGAATTTGCTAAAGAATGATAGTAGTTCTTATATACAGGTAATGATATTTTCGCTAGCACATCCCGAAAAAATTAAGATTTCAAAGGCATAGTCAATAGACTGTTGATTTACATTGACCAAATTGGTGTGACAACGTTTGGTCTGAACTTCACATTGTCAAGGGACTAACGAAGAGCAATGTCACGTAATCTTTGAGTTTGGTTCCAGAATGGCTGTAATTATCTCTATCGCTGTATAACACATCCATCACCCATGAAAAATTGAGCATTCGCGTGACAATTGGCGTTGAAACCGCGGTTGGATGAAGAAACTCTTCATTAGCTTCCTTCCATGATTAATGACCCCTTTCTAGAGTTCCTCCCCAACTTCTTGCTCTGAGACACCATGGTATCTCATGAGCAACTCCACCATAGATGCTCCGTGCCCCTTTTTCTGCTCAAACAATATGTCAAATTACATTGGTGTTTCTAGATTAAGTGATGGTCGATCTAGTTGTATCATATTTCTAGAGGATAATTATGTTTTTATTATACCTGGTGAGAGGCAATGTCATCCATGAACCTACAAATGGTTTGTGCAGCCTTCGCAATCTTGCAATCATCGATCGACCATTCAAGAGCATGTCCTGTGACCACATCGCCCATTCTCACAAGTGATGTAGTCACTAACATTCCATAACTAGTCGTTATTAGTTAAAGGGACATGTACTCCTCTAGTGTTGGTATGTAGTTGGTATGGAACCATTTGGCTTCTTGAAAGTATGCGCTCGCTAGCTTCTTTCATCTAGCAATGGAAATATAAACAAGAACATTGGGTTTCTAACTAAAGATTGCCTTCGATGTATATAAAGTGTACCCATGATGCTTACAACTTCTTTTGGGTAGACAAGGCGGTACAATATTCCTTCTGTGGCCAATTCATTCCCAATGTATTCATAGAGCTGGAGAAGCTCCTTGTAATAAGTTTGCATATACTCTCGCAATCCATCCATGGCACCAACATCCCACCTGAATTCAAATCTTGGAAAATGACACCCTTGACTTTATACAAAATTGATCAAATTCAGAAGTTTGAGAAAGAGAATGCAGATTCCGTACTTCTGGATTGCTTCGATGAGGGGTGCAACTTCTTTCAATGGAAGTTAGGGACATCACTTTGGTTAGTATATTTCTAGCCATGGCTAATTCCGGTGAGAAATATATTCTCGTGGTCCAAAAGGACAACTCCACAATCCTGTCTCTAGCGAATGGGAACTTTCTTGAAACATCAATCTCCTTCCACCACTTATGATTAAACCAACATGATCATAACTGAAAGTACTTTAAGCCAATAACTTGGCATAGATAATACTCATTTTTTTGCTTGTAAAGGACTTTGAAAAACAATATTTAGAAGGATAAATTGAAATTGGAGGAGTTGACCTTTGGAAAACACAAGAAGAATAATTGATAGCTGAGCAATTGTTAAAACATTATTGATAGTTCAAACATTGCTTAAACATATTCTACAAGCTAATTTTAGATTATGTTATCACATGAAATTAATGAACCTAGTAATCTTGCCAAGTTCCTTATGGTGTTGCTCTTGCAGTAAGTTGAAATCTAGTTGAGCCAAGGTGAACAAAACTTCATCATGTGAAGGCTCCTCTTGGTAGAGTGGAATATAACGCCTCGCCTTGAGCCTCGGCAATCCCTTGCGAAGTGGCTGCTTTAGGGCATGACTCACTTGTTTCGCAAGACTAGTCCTCACTTTGCTTTCATCAATCAATTCAAGGTGAGTTGTAGCAAAAGGAAGTGCTTCGTCCAAGATAGAATCACCAAGACACCTTAAATGGCAAGCTTCATTTAGGTAAATGGCAAGCTTCATTTAGGCTTAGCAGTCTCCACACGTCGGTGACAAGTGATTACCGGAAATTCCCTTCACTATCCTTGAATTTGTTAAAGACCTTTGTGCAAACAACCAACATGGAAAAAGGATGCAATCAATTAGAAATTAGGAAGGGGATACGCCTGGTTAATGTTGTAGATTTTCTTGTACGTGTTTCTCTTGAAATTTGATAAAGCAATAGGAGGATTTTAATACGTATCTTATCATATTGGTTCATTACATTTAAGACGTACCCAATGAAATATTGTAACTTTGTTGTCCTAGCAATCCAAAGATAAGAGCGACCATGTAAATGTCATCCACCTTAAATTCTTCATGATGAATTTGAGAGTAACTTTTGTGAATTTGTTCTAATTGCTCATCTACTTCACGTTCAAAAAGGTGGTCAATTCCCAAGCGCTGTATTTGATCAGTCAAGACAAGCATCTGTGAAGGCTTATCCACGACACCAGCCAGCATCTTCCTCACCTCTCCTTTAAGTTCCTCAATTTGTTCCTCCACTCTTCCAAGGAATTTGAACTTCTGCAAATTGTACGCTATTTCAAATTAAAGCAAGCATGAAATACTTATACTTTACAAAATAAAC
The DNA here is from genome assembly GCA_014182715.1 of Eucalyptus cloeziana. Classification (NCBI taxonomy): domain Eukaryota; kingdom Viridiplantae; phylum Streptophyta; class Magnoliopsida; order Myrtales; family Myrtaceae; genus Eucalyptus; species Eucalyptus cloeziana. The sequence goes on from CM024639.1 coordinate 38,506,433, forward strand.
TTAATTGATGTCCCCGTCTGTGTACCCCCTTTATATATTTCGAATTTATACGCTCACATGTTATATGAAGTTGGATCCATGATAACAACGACCGTATGAGGCTCGGGAATTAATGCCATACTGAGATGTTTTTTTGCAGCAGAGGACATACAGTGGTCGATGAAGCTTTAAGAGTGTTCTTTGGGCTGAATGACAAGTATTATTGTTGTTTTCCAACTTTCTCTATGTTTTCAGGATTTTCAAATTCATCTTTTTGTGCGGAGAAGGGAACATGTACATGTATGAGACCAATTGGAATCATATAATCGATGTGGAGGAACTCGAGGAAATCGAATTAAGTCTACAAAATGCAATTGCAAGAAAACAAAAGTAGAAGATAACAGAAGAATTAGTAAACACTGAGTTGGAGGGAGAACCATATTTAAGGAAGTAATGCCCCTATATGCTCGGATGATAACCTGCCGACCAACGTTCAATCACGTGGTTTGTTCCTTTCTTGGGAGCAGAACATGGAATTGCTAAAACCTGCGAGTCTGGTTAATTTTATAAAGAAAATTTAATATTCTCAACATCACAGACAGGCGTGGAGAAGGATTTTTAGGTTCAAATTCACTCGTTGATAAGGTCTATTGTAGATCAAGAAAGCTTTGGTTGGGCTTCAGACCATAGGTACTTGAGGCAACTTATATCTAGTTTTTTTTGGAATTTGTCACAAGACTAGGCAAGCAAAGAAGAAAGAACCGAAGAGAACCGTAAGTTGTAGGGAAGAAAGTATTGGAGAGGAATGCCTCACTTCATTGATTGTAATCTCTATACAATGTCATGTATATAATACAAAAGAAACAATAATAAGAGCAAGTATATATTCTCCAAATATTCTATGATCTTTCTATTCCTAAGATAGATACAAATATATCAATTTACAATCTTGTAAGTCATATCTTCCAACACTCCCCCTCAAGCTGGTGGCTTGTATATGTCCAAGACACCCAGCTTGTTTAGAAGATATGTGTGTTGTCTCTGACATAGAGGTTTGGTAAACATGTCTGCCGGTTGTTCCGTGGTTCTGATCCCTCTTGTCTGGACAACTCCTTCTTGGATCTTTTCTCTGGTGAAATGACAATCGACCTCTATGTGCTTTGTTCTCTCATGAACTATGGGATTTGTTGCAAGCTTGAGTGCCGAATCATTATCACAGAAGAGTGTAGTAGGTCCCTTAATTTCTGCCCCTAGATCCATAAGTAAACCTCTCAACCAAACTATTTCACACACGGTTTTTGCCATGGATTGATACTCGGCTTCAGCTGAGGATAAAGACACAGTGGATTGCTTCTTCGTCTTCCATGAAAGTAAAGATTCCCCAAATTTGATGCAGAACCCAGTAATTGATCTTCTACTCATAGGACATGTAGCATAATTAGAATCACAATATGCTGTCATTTCCATGTTGCACTTCCGAGAAAGAAGTATTCCCAATCCTGGGCATGTCTTCAAGTATCTCACAATCTTCAAAGCTGCGTTCATGTGAGACTGTTTTGGGCTGTGCATGAACTGGCTAAGAGTCTGTACTGCATAGCAGATATCCGGCCTTGTCATAGTAAGATAGATGAGTTTCCTTACGAGTCTTTGATTTCCTGATGGATCTTTCAATAGTGGATCATCAGAAGAAGATACTTCGGCATCATATACGACAGAAGTTAGTCTGGCATTCTGCTCGATGGGAATAATGGCAGGTTTGCAACCTGACAACCCTGCGTCTAATATAATCTCCATTACATATTTCCGCTGGCTGAGTGAGATTCCTTGATCTGAACGAGCTATCTCGATTCCAAGAAAATATTTAAGTGGGCCTAAATCTTTGATATGGAAGGTGGAATGAAGATATTCTTTCAGTTTCTTAACAGCAGAATCATCATTGCCCATGATGAGTATGTCATCAACATAAATCATCAAATAAATAAATGACATACCTTTCCTTCAAGTGAACAAGGCATAATCATATTTGGATTGTTTAAATCCAGCGGATGTAAGGGCACTAGTAAATTTGGCATACCATTGACGAGAAGCTTGTTTCAATCCATACAGAGATTTGCGGAGACGACATACCTTAGACTCCCCCTGTCTCCGTAATCCTGGTGGAAGATCCATATATATCTCCTCATCCAGATCCCCATGTAAGAAGGCATTATGAACATCCATTTGATGCAATGGCCATTCACAAAAAGCAGCAATCGACAGGAAAGAACGAACAATTACATCTTTGGCCACTAGGGAGAAGGTTTCATGATAATCAAAACCTTCTCGTTGTGTGAAACCTTTGGCCACGAGTCGAGCCTTGTATCTCTCTATAGAACCATCTGCTCGATATTTAATCTTATATACCCATTTACAGCCAATAGGTTTTCTATGAGTAGGTAAAGGCACAATATCCCAAGTGTGATTTCCTACTAGGGCCTGTAATTTTGCCTCCATTGCCTTTTGCCAACGCGGATCATGCATTGCTTCATTATAACTAGATGGCTCTTGCCCCTCAGAGATAAGATTCATGCAACATAAATGTTCCGACGATAGCCTATCAAATGAAATATAGGATGAGATAAATATCGAGTACCTGGTGATGTTGATGAAGCACACACATAATCCTTCGTCCAAATAGGTGGACGACTAACTCGACCAGATCGCCAAGGTTCTGGATGCTGTACTGAGGTCGAATCTTCATTAATGCATGATTTTGGTGATGCTGTCATATGAGGATCCTTTTCTTTGGGAGACTCGGCAATTGAATGATCCATAGATGTCTCAGTAGGTAATGATGTAGCCGTCAAGTCCGAATTTCTCGGAGGAGGAATAACAATGTAAGATTCTCCAGAAGATAGCTCTTCCTCTAATAAGAAGTGGTGAGAATCGAGCCTTTCATTTGGAGATGAATGAAGTGCATCTTTGAAAGGAAAAATGTCTTCATGAAAAAATACATCTCTGCTCACAAAGAATTTCTCTGTGGATGGTTCATAGACGCGATATTCCTTCCGGAGATTTGGATACCCCATGAATATACACTGTCTTGCACGAGGTCCCATTTTATCCCTGTGCCCTACCGTGGTCACATAGCATAGGCACCCGAAAACTCTAAGATGACTCAGGTCCGGTTTTCTTCCATATAATATTTCAAAAGGAGATTTTCCTTTAAGAATCCATGATGGCATACGATTTATTAGGTATGCTGATGTGATCACACAATCTCCCCAAAAGCTTTCAAGAATAGAAGCTTGAAATTTAAGGGCACGTGCTACTTCCAATAGGTGACGGTGCTTTCTTTCAACCACTCCATTTTGCTGTGGTGTATATGTGCAAGAGCTTTCATGTAAAATTCCATTTAATGAAAGAAAAGTAGCACATTCCCCATTAAAAAATTCTCTACCATTGTCAGTTCGGATACAACGAATTGATTTCCCAAATTGATTTTTAGACAAGGTGAGAAAAGTTTTTAGGTGGGAAAGAACCTGAGCTTTTGATTGCATGAGGAAAGTCCATGTTGCTCGTGAAAAATCATCTACGATCGTGAGAAAAAATCGGGACCCATCATGATTCAAAGTATGATATGGTCCCCAGACATCAGCATGGATCAGTGAGAAAATTTCATCAACTCGAGAAGTGCTATTTGGAAAAGGAGCACGTGTTTGTTTTGCCAATGGACAGATGGGACACGGGGGATAAGGAAATAGAGCAGTATGGCCTAATCTTTGATGATGAAGAAGATTCTTATCATCGATAGCAGCATTACACAATGATTTATTTGAATCAAAAGACGACAATTGAAAATTCATCCAGAAATATAGCCCTTGGAAAACTCTACCCAAGCCCATTAGTTTCCCAGTCGAAAGGGCCTAAAAGAAACATTTATCAAAATTGAATAAGATACGATAGGAATTTTCTTCACAAGCTCGAGGTACTGACATGAGATTGAAATGGAATTTAGGAATGTAAAGCACATTTCGAAGTGTGATATGAGAATTAAGATTTATAGTGCCAATGATGTCAACTTCAATCATGTTTCCATTTGGAAGCTGAACAAATTTGGGAAATGATAATCGTTTGATGTTTGAAAGCAAACTATTATCACAGACAATGTGGTCACTAGCACCTGAGTCAAATCCATGCATCCTTCGAAATTGAATTTACCAGACAATAAGAAGTACCTATGAAGCTTCCAGATTTATCAGAGGCATCCAATTTTTTTATGGCCTCCATTAATTCCTGATATTGATCATGAGTAATTGTCTTCTCCACTGGTTGTCCAGATACCTGAAAAATTTGGGAAAATTTCCCTTTTTCTTTTTCTCCAGGCTTCCCATGCAATTTACAGCAATTCTCTACTGTATGATGTGGACGTTTACAGTAATCACAGTAAATTTTACCTTTGCCTTTGGAAGTAAAATTCCTTGAGCCCAAAAAATTTCTATTCGTGGGCTGTGAAATTTGGGCCAAATTGGACCCATATACATCATTTCCTCCGCGCGGCAGCCCATACGCTCCACCTAGTCCACTGGTTTGCAGCCCGCACGTCACTTCCAGCCCAAGAGTGCCCCGCGGCCCATCTAGGCTAATTAATTCAAGGGCGCTTCGCGGCCCATCATTTCCGATTGAGCCCATTCCATGTGAGCCGTCGGATCTTTGCGCTGCAAAGAAAGAACGTGAGCCGTCCGATCGCCGGTATAATCGAGATGGCTAGGGTTCTCTGTGAGGAACCCTAGTTCCGCTCCTTTCTACCCTCTACCTCCTCCGCTCCTCTGTGAAAATCGATTTAGGGTTTTCGCCCCCAAAGCGATTCCATCTCCGCCTCTGTTGTAATCTGCCGTTCGCTGTTGATTCTCTTCTTGCACGGCTAATTGATAGATGCGGCCGATGCTCGACAGAGGTTCAACAGTCAAGATCTGAGAGCAGAATGAGAGGTAAGTCTCGTTTTTTTTTTTTTTTTTGGTCAAAATGAGTACTTTTATTTATATTATACGGCAAAAGAGACAAACCCCGTAATTGGGGTATCCAAACATAACAAAGCCCACAAACTTGGAGGAGGAGAAGCCCACCAATTTGGAGGGAGGGTCTTCGAACGCTGGTGACGTGCGGCCCAATCCGCTATCAGTGTTAGCTGATCGTGGGCAATAAGTCACGCCCACTAAAGGCAGCTTGCCGAAGAGTTTTACATTCGAGGATACTTGCACGTGCTTGCCGCTTCATTTCCTCTGCCTTCGTCAAATAGTTCACGACAGATTTGTTGTCGACTCAACTAAAGCCTCCCGACTTTTTTATCTTTCAAGTACTTCGGGCTTCGAGAACCCCTAGGGTTTCCAGCTGCAACACCGATTCCGCTCGGACAAGTTTTGTGAATCCGGCGATGAGGCTACCGGAGGAGTCCCGGACGACGCAAGCCACGGCTCCTTCCGTCGATCCCTCGCCCAACGACCCATCAACATTAATCTTGAAGGAACCGGCTTTCGAGCTTGCCAAGTAAGTGAGATCTCGCTGTTCTTCAATTTTTTCTTCCGGAGTATGGCGAGATCCCCATTTTTGGTAGCTAGCTTGCTGAAATTTTGCTAGATCTATCACCTTGCAGACTTCTGGTTTTTTACCTTGGAAAAAAAATTGTTGCGTTCCTTCCATATTTGCCAAAGAAGATTGGCGATCCCGTCCCGAGAGATAGAGGGTGCGAATTTCTTCTTATAAATTGTACCAGCCACTCATCTATTCTTTTAACCTCGTGTGCGTCTACTCGTAGATTGATTTCTGGGTTGTTCCATACCTTTGCAGCCCATGGACAGAGGAGGAGGGTGTGTTCGACCGTTTCCATCTTATCTCGGCACAAATCACAGACCGGATCGGAGTAATATCTTTCGTTTCCATAGATTCTCCTTAGTTGGTATTGCATTTTGACAAATGTTCCATACAAAGATCTTCACTTTTGGGCTAATCCGCATATGCCATATTGCATTCCATAGTTCCATTGGTGTTTGATATGAGGAGGAGGGATGATCTGTTGCTTGGCTTACTTGTTGTTCTATCTCTTAGCAAGTTATAGCCATTTTTGACTCGTATATGAGCCATTCTCCGTGCCTGTCCACATTAATGCATCACTAGTAATATGACGATTGATTGGAATTGCAAGGATTTCCCGAGTAGTCTGCTCATCAAATAGGCTATTTATCAACGGTTCGTTCCATTGTTGTCTCTCAGCAATTATCAACTCAGACACTTGCTGTGGATCATTTCTATTTGCAGGCCCTCCAATCAAACCTTTCTTCAGCCATCTATCTGTTCTGATATTGACATTTTCTCCTATTCCTATCGACCATCTCACTGACTCCGCAATAGCCTCCCTTCCTAACAACAAACTTTTCCACCCCCATGAGGGTTTAAACCCTTTATCCGCATTCCAAAAGTCTTTGCGACAAAAATAGAGCCCTTTTAATAGTTTACTCCACAGGGCGTCTGGGTTTTTTACCATCCTCCACGCTTGTTTGCCCAATAGGGCATTATTAACAATGAGCAAGTCTCTAAATCCCAATCCTCCCCTGTCTTTCCTCATTTTCATGAGTTCCCATCTCTTCCAATGCAGACCAGCCTTTGAGTCACTGTTCTTCCACCAGAAATTAGCTATTTTTTTCTCTATAGCCCTACAAATTGACACTGGAATTTTAAAAACTGACATGGCATATTGTGGTATCGCCTGCACTACTGATTTCAGGAGTATTTCCTTTCCTGCTTTTGATATGAGTTGTTCCTTCCAGCTCTCTAATTTCATATTTACCCTATTTAAAATCCACCCAAACATTTGTCTCTTTGATGCTCCCCAATCAGAAGGAAGTCCCAAATACTTACCTGATTTCTCTAGCTCCGGTACCCTCAGTTCTCTTTTCAGGATATCCCTTAATAGAGATGGACTGTCTTTGCTGAAAAAGATGCCAGACTTGTTTAGGTTTACAGCTTGGCCTGAGGCATAACAGTACTGATTAATAATAGCTGCAACATTTTGGCACTCCTGTAATGATCCATCCAAGAAAAATATTGAATCATCCGCAAATAGTAAGTGAGTCAAAGTTGGGCAGAACCTGTTCAGCTTAATGCCTTTAATATTCCCATCCTGTAGAGCTTTACCCATCATTGAGGACAAAGTGTTTGCCACCAAAATAAATAGGTATGGTGATAATGGGTCTCCCCGTCTAATACCTCACGGCGGGAGCGAAATAAGGAAGTGATTCCCCATTAAACTTGATGCTTTGAAGTTGACTCAGTAGTGACACATTGCATAATCCAAAGAACCCATTTAGCACAAAACCCCATTTTCAGCAAGCATCCTTCTAGGAAATCCCATTCTATTCTATCATATGCTTTTTGCATGTCAAGTTTCAGCACCGCTTGGAAATGTTTTTCCTTTTCCTCACTCGCAGCTTGATGCAACACCTCCCGAACAATATAAATATTATCTTGAATTTGTCTTCCACTAACAAAGGCGCTTTGTTCTCCCGAAATCAGCATAGGCAACCATCTTTTCAGTCTATTTGCCAAAATCTTGGATATAATTTTGTATGCAAAATTGCAGAGGCTAATAGGGCGATATTGATCAAGTCTTTCCGGATGGGGATCTTTGGTATCAATGTAATATGTGTTTTGTTGAGGGCTGTTCCAATACTCCCGAAAGAAAAAAGCCCCGAACTTCCTCAAACACATCAAGTATTAATTATATCCCAATGATGCTGATAAAAATACCATTTAACCCTTTTCCGGACCAGGAGCTTTCTGAGCTCCAAGTTGAAACACAGCAGCATGAACTTCTTCCATTGTTACTTCAGCCACTAACCAGTCGTTAATATCATTTCCGACTAATGTAGGACATTGATCCAGTACTGGTTGGTAGTTTCGAGGCCCTACCGAAGTATATAACTCCTTGAAGAAAGACATAGTAAGGTTCTGAAGTTGCTGTTTTCCCCGAAACCACTGCTCCGATGCATTTTTCAGCATAGTGATCCTATTTTTTTGTCTTCTTTGGATCGTTGCTGCATGGAAATATTTCGTATTTTTATCTCCCCAATGAAGCCAATTGATTCGAGATCTTAACCCCAAAACATTTCCTCTCTTCTCCATAGGGTTTCAATCTCTTCTTTTATAAGCTTTATCCTGTTTGATCCTTGCTGTAAACTTGGGCTGTTAGTTAAGGATTGAAGCTCGTTCTTTAGGGCTGTTATACGAATATTGCTATTGGGAAATTTCCTTTTGCTCCATTCTTTCAATGCTAGGCATGTGGCATGTAATTTATCTCTCAATCCTACTTCATAACAAGTTTGAGATTTCCATGCATGTTCAACTATATCTCTACATTCACCATCTTCTCGTCCAAAAGGCCTCAAAGTGAAAATCTGTTCTTCTTTTTTTTAACGGTTTCAGCACTACTCACCAAGAGGAGCGGGCTATGATCGACCCAACGGCGGGTAGAGCAAAGGCTTCGCTTCCGGAACATGAGCCGCCAAGCCAACGAGCAAAACACTCTATCCAATTTTTCTTTTACCAAATCAGCCCCTTCTCTTTGTTAGACCAGTAAACGCACACCCTTTACAATCTATTTCCATTAAAGAGCAATCGTTTATACAATTTTGGAATGCTTGCATACGATAATTCTCTGCCATTCTTACTCCCACCTTCTCCCAATAATATAGTACATCATTGAAGTCCCCCAAGCAAACCCATGGAAGTGTATTAGAAAGACTAATCTATCTCAATCTCTCCCATAACTGTAATCTCTCCCCATATATATTTGGAGCATGCACACAAACTATCCGCATTTTAATCCGACTCTCATGATCAACACATATCAAATTAACCATTTCCTGAGAGCTAAATTCCACTTCTACATCCACTCCCTCATTCCACATCACCACCATCCCTCCCGCAATTCCTCTCGGATTCTCCACAAAACTGTTTTTAAACTTCAGCTGCCGTTTAATTCGAGTAATCACATTTTCTTTGTTTTTTGTTTCCATTAACATAATTAAATTGGGCCTTTCCTGAGCCACAATGGCTCTCAAATTCTGGATTGTCAGGGACTGTCAGTGGTGTGCCCAACCCCTGACAGTTCCAACAAATAGTCCTCATTTGTAACCCGGTGGCTTATTAGGGCTAGCCACCAAAGCCCTTCCCATGATTTCTTCTGAAAGACTAATGGGAGTGTCCTGCAAATTAGCTTCATCCAAACTCGCCACCTCTACAGCTGTAGGATAATAAGGAGTATACCTCTTTAATTTCTTAGTTGGTGAGCTTTTCAAAATTCTGCTTTCCTTCTTTAATCCTGTTTTTTTCCGGATGATAGGTTGACAGCCAACAGAAGCTGTGGCTCTAGTTCTTCTATATCCATGATGCCTTTTCCTTTCTCCTTGTGTTGTTCCGATGCTTGTTCAGGTAAAAGAACATCCACATGCTCTCTGTTTCGAAATTGAGTTGTTTATGTGGGTTTTGCTGCTGTTTGCTCGCCCGAGAAGATAACTATTTGGGTATCATGAGGTGAAGGGTTGCTGTCTTCTTGTATTTCCTTCTCTTCAGCCACCTTGTCATCATAAAAGATGTGCCAAAACGGACTATTCTCCTTAGCCTCTGCTTTTAGCCAATGCCCAAACCTAGTTGTCTTCCTCTCTTCAAATGTAGTTGCATCATAAGGGATTTCTTCGCAGCCTGTTGTAAAATGCCCAACTCTTCCACAGAATAGCGAGAATCTAGGTAGTCTCTCATACTTAAAATCCAACCAAACTTTCTCCTTTCCCAAATTATATAAGGTACCAGGCCTTAAAGGAATATCCAAGTCCATTTCTACTCTTGCTCGTCCCACCTTTTGAAATGCCACACCTTTTTTTCTCCACTTTTGCTTCCTTTACACAACCTAATATTTGAGCAATATGTGACACAACCTCCTCGCTGCACCATTCGATTGGTAACCCATGAACTTGAACCCAGAAATCACAGCTTGTAAATTTGTAACATTGCGCCGGTTTGTTAGGCTCCCAAGGTTTAAGGATCAATAGATTACTTGCAAAGGACCATGGGCTATTTGCTAACACTCGTTTTTTATCCATTTCATAATCAAAGGCAAAGGACAAGATATCCGATTCGCGCTGCGCAAAGCTCACAGAGTCTACCTTCCAAGCTCGCTTCATAGTGGTAATAAATGCCTGATAATTGATATTTCCTCCCGAATACAGTTTACCGAAAACAGTATGTTGACACTCATCTAGCATCGCTTCTGAAATGACTCTCTCTCGAGGCGGGGCATCCACCTCTGTTCGCAGATTCCCTAGCCGTTTGCACAATAAGGCCAGACGGCAATCCATTGCCCCGGGTTCATCCATTTTCCTCCCCAAGAAACTGTTATTGCTAGATCACAAGTAGATTCAGAACTTGACACCCATGAAATGCTACCGATCGAAGAAATCCATCCCAACTTAGATCAAAGAAGAAAGCCCCATTCAATCAAAATCGAACTCAACACCACGTACTTCTACCAACGAAAGATCCATCCCGACTTGGATCAAAGAAGAAAGCCCCATTCAATCGAATCGAACTCAACACCCACATACCGCTGCCAACCGAAGAGATCCATCCCACCTTGGATAAAAAGGAAGCCTCATTCGAGTGACAACAACCCGAAGAAGAGACAATAGCCGAACCTTATAGTTCGCAGAGAAAAGACAATAGCTGAACCATTGGAGCTCGCGCTACTTGAAGCCGTCAAAAGAGGAAAACCCCGTCCCACAACATCGCGAAGAAACCAAGGAGAGGGTAGGGTGAAGCATACAGAAACTATAAAAGGTTTTGGGTTTTTGTGATTCGGACAAATACAGAGGCTAGGGTTTTGGGGGACAGCTACCAAAGAGGTAGGGAAAAGCTCTCATGATCGAGAGAGAAAGGCGACGCCAGGATTCTTGCTTTAATCTCACGTTTCAGTAAGTCTCGTTGAGTATGAGCAGAAAGCGGATCGTTTTTTCCCTTTCGCGCATCTGTTTGTATTGGTGTAGAATTGGCTCGGGCCAGTCGAACCTTTCTTCGGCTGCCTCGAGTTCGTTCCATAAGGCTGAAAGTTTGTTGTAGATGCCCGCAATAGACATGTTTCTCTGTTTAAGCTCCGAGATTTGTTGTGTTAACGAAAAAATCTTGTCTTGATCAAGTTTTCCGAACATCTCTTTGATATTCTCCCACATCTCTTTTGAATCCTCCGTTGGAGGGAGTCCGGCCGCGACTTCGGTCATTATGCAATTTCCAATCCATGTTCTAACTAATTGGTTGCATTTCTTCCAAAAACGTGCCATTTTTTCATCGGTTGGGATCGGAATTGACCCATCGATAAATCCGTCTTTATCTTTTGTTACCAGTGCATGTCGGAATTCTCGTGCCCAGCTCGATTAATTGTCGGCGCCGGTCAATTGTTGGCTGATAAGCTTCAATTCTGGCCCGTCGACATTAGTCATGTGTAGTGGGTCGCCTGGTTCCAGTCGGCCACCGGCAGCAAAAATTGGATACGGAAACATTCCAGGTCCGAGATTCGGTCCAGTTCCTTAACCCGCATAACCCACATGACCCGTATTGAGAAAAGCAGGGTAGGGATTTCCTCCCATGCCCGATCCAGGTGTGCCGCCCGTCTGCTCTGGTCTGATGGATGCGCCTGCCCCTTCGCCGGTTGGTAGGCCTCCATCAGAACCAATATTGCTTTGGTAGCCTCCAGGTGGTGATGCATTTGGGTTTTGCCCATGGAACCATGGATATGGTATCCACTGGTATGGATGGCCCATAAAGGGCTGCCCCAGATTTGACTGAGCCTGGAATGGCTGCCATTGCAATTGCTGACTTTGTTGATGCGCCTGGTTGAGTTGTTGTTTTGTGGTTGAGGTGACGACAGAGGAATTCTGGGTCTGCAAGCTTTCTGGCATGGTCTCTGAGGTGAGGTCTTGTGTTTTATTCATGATAAAAGAAAATTTTTCCCTAAAGAAAATAGATTAACGATTCCTATGGCAACCCCTTTGCAGATTGGAGTTCCGTGAGGCAATCGAAGTGGAAGCAATGAAAAAACTTGGAACTTCAAGAAGGCTCTGATACCATGTCACAAGACTAGGCGAGCAAAGAAGAAAGAACCGAAGAGAACCGTAAGTTGTAGGGAAGAAAGTATTGGAGAGGAATGCCTCACTTCATTGATTGTAATCTCTATACAATGTCATGTATATAATACAAAAGAAACAATAATAAGAGCAAGTATATATTCTCCAAATACTCTATGATCTTTCTATTCCTAAGATAGATACAAATATATCAATTTACAATCTTGTAAGTCATATCTTCCAACAAATTTCATGTTTTGTCTTTTCTCTGTTAAACTCAAGTAACACTGCTTTCACGTTGCTTACTATTTACCCGGTAAGGAACATGAAAGCAAAATATTCAAATCATAAAATGTTCTTTTGTTTGATCCAATATTTTCCCTGCTTTTTAGCGCAAATGTTAAATTTATAACAGGAATGTCAGAATTTCCACAGAGGTAATGTTTAACCACACGAGAAAGTTGTGTTATTCTATATGAAGTGCATAAAAGGAAATGTATTTTCACGTGCTATACCATTACTATTCACGAAGTATGTATGCATGTATACAGTTGAGTCAGAAGCAATGTATTAAATTCCTACCATTGAGTAGGAGCGAGAGGCATGTATGAGGAAGTCATCCCCCATATGCTTGGATGAAAATCTGCTGACTGGCGTTCGACCACGTGGCTTTTTTCTTGAGCTGGAGGAGAAGATGGAATTGCTGAAATCTGATGAGACATTCTTCTCTCTCTTTTTAGGGTATTTATAGCAGGGGACGGCTTAGCAATTCTAGTAATTGCACGGTCATTTTGGGATTTTTCGTCTCCCAAGATAACAATACGTGCCAAATGCCAGTGGCCCACGTTATGCACCTGAGTACGGTTGATTTTTAGTAAATGCATTATCATCGGGTTCTATCGGGCCGGTTAATGCGGCGTTTAACATGGGTACCGTGCAGAATTTTGGAAAGACTCTTTAACCTGCGAATTCATGCTGTGTTTAGTTTCTTCACCGTTCATTTTCCTATCAGAAGTTGGTCTTCCTTTGCGGTCGCTTGCTGCGGACAAGAAGGTTCTACGTATTTTCTATTTATTACAGTGCACGGTAACCTTCTAACTGAGTGATGAGAGCGTCGTGCCCATGTCTTTTTTCTTTCACGGCCTCATAAAGTGCTCGCACCTCATTAAGAATGGAGATTCCTATCGCGTTGTGTGGTTCCTGATTTGATTCTGAAGAAGATGTTTCTGTGAACTTGTGCACTTGTGGTCTACATCTACGCCCAACCATACCTGGTCTAACGAGGGCAGCAGCAATTCATTTCATGTGGATGTGGATTGGCCTTGCCGTTCTTGGTCAGGTCATTCACAACTTCCTCCCTCTTTCTCTTTCGTGGCGCGTTCTTAGCTCATCGTGTTCAGACCATCCCGCTTCTCAAAGCACTCAAGAAAGCTGCCTCTAAAATATCGATTTCTAGTCTTCCAATTGATTTTCACGTTGATTTTAGACAGTAGAATTTTGGAAAGGCTCTTTAACCTGCGAATGGTGCAGACTGTCAGACATATCATGCATGCAGTGTTTCGCTTCTCCACCATTCATTTTCCTATCAGAATTTGGTCTTCCTCGTTTTCGCTTGCTGCGGGCAAGAAGGTTCTACATATTTTCTGTTATTACAGTGCGGTCTGTTAGAATATTTAAATAATAAACTACGCTTTCATCTAACAGCTTAAGCTTTTAGAACAGTTGACAGTGGTCCCACAAAATCTTACATTATATCAGAGCTAGGAGGTCCTAAGTTCGAATCTTCCAGGCCCCTATTTACCTCCTCAATTAAATTTCTACGCTTAGTACTAGGCAAAAGACCAGACTAAGCGTGAGGGGGAGTGTTAGAATATTTAAATAATAAATCACGCCTTCATCTAACAGCTGACATGGAAAATTTGAACATTCGGAGCGACTATTCTGGCACCGATCAAATCCGCACTGCAAATGGGTCAGAACTAAGTGGTCCTACAAAATCTTACACAACTAAAAAAAAAAAAAAGTACCAACAGAGTTCCAACCAAGGTAAAAAATACTACTAAGTGATGTGAGCGTTGTCCCCACACCTTTTCGCTTTCACGGCCTATGCGGTGCTGCAACCTCGTTAAGAATGGAGATATCTACCGCGCTGTGTGGTTCCTGATTTGATTCTTAATTAAAACGTGAAAATCGTTCCTGTGAACGTGTGCAGCGCTTGTGGTCCGCATCCGTGCCCAACCTTACGTCATTTATCCAAGGCAGTAGTACTTCATTTTATGTGGGTGTGATTGGCCTTGTTGTTCTTGGTCAGGTCATTCGCAAGTTCCTCCCTCTTTCCATTTTGCAGTGTGCTCTTAGCTCATCAGATCCGGACCATCCCACCTCTCAAGGCAATCAAGAAAGCTACCTTCCTCTAAATTAGTAGTTTCGTGTCTTCCAATTGATTTTCACATTATTTTTAGACAGTAAAATACCAGTTAAGAGTGTCAAACTCTGGAAAGCTCATTTGAATGTGTTGAGAGCTACACTTACAGGGACTATATAGGCCCAGAGGCCATCGTAACCATGGAAGAAGCTGGATCGCTATCTCAAACGTGGGATTCTACTGTTACACTAAAAATGAATTCTACATGATCATGTCCCTGTAGGAGGAGCTTTCATTCCGGGCTAATGGTAGATCTCATTCTCTTCTTTCCGTACTCCGTACCGATCAAATCAATTTGTTTTATCACCATAACATTCTAAATCACATTCTTTGAAATTTGAAATGCAAATAGCTCATTGAAAGCTTGTTAATCCTTTTTGGACAGAAAAATTATACACTTCATTTCATTCTTCAATTAAAAACCATGCTCACTAAAAGCTTTAATTTTACCCCAACTGACGTATGTATCCGACATCTTGTTGCCACTCATTAACATAATACACATGCATAGATGCATCATCTTTTGAACAGTGGGTTCAGTTTTCTAAAATCCAGCTGATGAACTTCTAGTTCACTAAGTGCATATCAAAACTAGTGCACTGGGTCTATGAGCACCGAATGTATGTAATCTTTCAGTGTAATATGAGGATTGGTATAATGATCTCCTCCATCCTTGTACAACACATCCATCACTCGCGAGAGGTTGAGAATTCCCATGAGAAGCAGCGTTGCAACAGCAGTCGGGCGAAGACACTCCTCATTGATGTCCTTCCACGCGTCATTCACTTGCTTGTGAAGGTTGTTTTCCGCTTCTTGTTCTGTGACACCATATTTCTTCATGTAACATTGCACAGCCGAGTCCACATGTCCTCTTGAATGCTCAAACTGCAAAGATATGTATAACAAGACATTTAAACAAGGCCGTCTATGTTTCATGGGAGTTGGGTTGGGTCTACATCTTCATGGAACACTTGCAAGAACAAAAAGGTACCTTATGAGTGGCCAAATCATCCATGAGCCTGCAGATGATTGTTGAAGCCTTGAGGATTTTTGGGTCGTTGAACAACCAATCTAGATTGTCTTTTGTGACAATATCTGGCATTCCCACGAAGGACGTCACGGCTAACAATGGGTAACCACTTGATACTAGCGCAATGGACATGTACTCATCCATGGTGGGCTTGTGCTGTTGGTGCAGCCATTTTGCTTCAGCAAAGTAGTATCTCGCCTGCCTCTTCATCTGAGAATGCAAAAGATTATATTTCTATCAATCGAGAATAACAGCACTAAGATTGTAGAATATAGTAGAGGTGGTACGATCTTACTGCTTCTACCGCATAGTAGAGGCAGTATGATTTTCCTGTGCAAGCCAGTATTTCTTCAATTTCGACGTAGATGTCAATAAGTGCTCGGTAAAACACTTGCATGTACTCTGGAAGTTCATGTATGCAATCAATGTCCCACCTGAAATTATAAAAGATATTATAAGATAGGGTATACACTACGTGATAATTTTAAACTTTAGATTGCACAAGGATTTGGGAATCACTATATTACCATATGAGGACTATGAAAAGGTTGATCAATCAAACTCCATCTTACATCATACAAGCATCAGTGAAACATAATCTACGTAAAATAAGATGCATGTGCTGCAAACCAAAAGGCAGAAAAGCGAATTTAACCTTTGAATTGCTTGAGTAAAGAGCTCTAGCTCTTCATAGGTGCCATAGACATCATATATGTCATCAAGAACTGAAGTCACTGCGATCACTTTGGTCATCATTCTTCTAGCAACCACTAATTCGGGCTCAAAATGAACTCCCAGAATCCAAAAGTATCCTTCCACGAGCCTGTCTCTTGCAAATGGTAACTTCCTCTTGAAGTCTAAACCCATCCACCACCTACATGTAAAATGGCATTATCCATATAAATCTTCTGTAGAGTGTAAACTCAGACAATTTAATCATGTGATTTCATAATTGATGAACCTTGTAAGATCAAATAACTCCTTCTGGTGTTGCTTCTGCAAGTGGTTGAAATCTAACTTGGCTAGTGATAGCAGGACTTCATTATGTGAAGGTTCTGCTTCGTACATGGAGATGTATCGTCTGGCCTCGAGCCTCAGCACCCCTCGACGAATGGTTTGCTTTAAGGCATGACGGACTTGTGTTGCGAGAGGAGGGCTTAGTTGCTCCTTAATGGATTCGAGATGGGTTAAACTGAAAGAAAGCGCTTGATCCAGAACATCTTCTCCATGCACACTCAAATGGTTAGCTTCGTACAAACTTAGTAGTCCCCGTACGTCACTTGCATGTTTCTCACTGAACTTTCCACCGGGGTCCTTGAACTTGTTGAAGATGTCTGGTCATAGATCACAGTGAAATAAAGATTTCTATTGTAAACATCTCTGTTAGACAGAGATTCTTCACGAGCAACAATGACAACCAACTTATAAACGATGGTTGAAGCCACTTGTAGTTATTATTTTTATCTCTTGCCAAGGACAGTCCCTATAACAATTGTTCCTCATGATATGAAAACCATGTGACCTATCATTTAGTGTGTATTAAGTGAACTATATGTAGAAATCACTCTCTGTATCTCTAGCATTTTTCTAAAAGAAACAGTCGCAAACTAGTTGTATTCTTGGGTTTTCTAGGGATATCCGGCATATTTGGTCAAGAACGTGAAGTATGCTGCAAGTTTAACACATTTATGAAGTTCCTTACGGTCAGAATTTTGCCTAGTAGGAGTACTATTTAGGTGCGTTATACTTTTATCGGATTGAGGCTTTGGGGTTCTGTTGTGCAATAACTTGGGCAGGTCGTCTGTAACTTCAGGTGATTGATTGTCGAATGACCTTGATCCATGGTAGAGAAAGGCAAAGGGGATAGATTTTGGACAATGGGAAAAGATCAAAGTATATAGATCATCAATTTTGTGGCTGAGTACTAAAAACAAAAGAAGGCGACTCACCAGATGAAACTCGGTAGCCTTGTTGTCGCAACAATCGGAAGAGGAGAGCAGCCATGTAGAGGTCATCGATATCCCTATCTCCATTGTTGCAAACAAAACATGTCTCATTTAGTTGTTTCAACACGTGATCAATGTCGCTTGTGAAGTGGTGTGCAATGCCTAATCGTTGTATTTGATCGATCATGTCCAGTTTCAGGGACAGCTTTTTGGCATCAGCGTATAGCATTCTCTTCACCTCGTCCTTCAGCTTCTGGATTTCTTGTTCCGCATGCTGATCATGGCCATTATCCTACGCATGACACAGAACAAAATATGTCAATCTCTCTGATACTAAGTGCATGAGAAGTTCATTGGCCCAAAATGAAGAACGAGAGAAGCTTTCTGCTGGTGTCAATTTCTCTCTGATACTAAAGACTGCAAGGGACCGGGCCAAAATCGATAGCTTTGTGCATCAAACAGCAGCACGTAGATATTTTGCTCTCACTCACACAAGGGCTCTCTCTCTCTCTCTCTCTCTCTCTCTCTCTCTCTGACCATTGCTGCCCCCGTCTTGCAGTTTCCAGCGTCGTCAACATCCCCTACTCTACTGTCGTCACTGCCCCAATAGCAAGTCCCCCCCCCGGCGGCTCTCGCTCTCTCTCTCTCTCTCTCTCTCTCTCTCTGCTCTCTGCTCGATTTAAAGTCAATTGCGGAGCTCAAGCGGTCTCATGATCTTTCTAGGCCTGTGAGTATCTGCCTCCTCATCCAGATCCGGAGCCAATGCCTCCAGATCTATAGCCTCAACCTCCATGGCCGTGGAAGGCGGTGGCTCCTCTATGGCCGCGAGACTCAACCTGTGACGTCAATATCTCAACAGCTATAGAGGAGTCGCTGATAGCATGGTGGCAGAGCGCAGAGAGAGAGAGAGAGACCAGCCTGGACATGACGAGGATGATGGCGGACCGTGGAGCGGCTCAGACTTGTGGCCAAGGCTCAGCCTGGAGGCTGCGGCGGCAACTTCGCTGGTGACGAGAACAGAGGGAGAGGCAGCATCCAGTTGCTGTCAGGAGGAGGATCGGAGGGAGAGGGAGAGGGAGGTCTGGTGGGGTTTGGAATTGGTACGGTCAAGACTAGAGTTAGATGAACACATCTCTTCATCCTATGGTGAGGAAATCGGATGTGACCGCAACAAATGACAACAGATCTTGAATTATTATTGCTAAGGGGAAGAAAGACTTCAACAAAATGGAGTTCTTTCCGAAACAATTGGAGCGCTACTGTGAACTATCGAGTTGCAGTGGCGCGAGAGAGAAAGGAGAGGGGGGATTTGAAGTTGGCACGATGAGGACTAGTGTTATGTGAACAAATACGGGATTTTTTTATGATAAAAAATATGGGTTCAAATTGTCCAAATAATCCTGTATAGTGACTAACTATTTGCCCGGGTGACGTCCAGTGAAGCGGTGTGACCAGACCTAGCTAGGTATCCTTGCTGGCACTAACCTTCGCTAACCACTAGTAAAAAGAAAAAAAGAAAAGAAAGCATCCATTGTGTCTCGTAGAATAGTCAACATCTACGTCAATGATTTTTTTAGGATTAAATTGAGTCTTTTAAAAAAGTTGATTGAATTAATAACAATGTAATAAGTTTTGAATTATTTTGGTACTTCTCCCTTTCTCTGTTAAACCCAATAATGATGTTTTCATGTTCCTTACCAATTACCTAGTAT
Organism: Eucalyptus cloeziana; assembly: GCA_014182715.1. Taxonomy (NCBI): domain Eukaryota; kingdom Viridiplantae; phylum Streptophyta; class Magnoliopsida; order Myrtales; family Myrtaceae; genus Eucalyptus; species Eucalyptus cloeziana. The sequence goes on from CM024639.1 coordinate 38,525,671, forward strand.
GGAACACGAAAGCAAAATATTCAAATCAAATAATACTCTTGTATTAGTACCAATAACACTTTTTAGTGCATACGTGGGTATCGAATTCTTTTATGCATAAGGTGACAAAAGAAAGAAAGAAAGAAAAAAAAAGATGGTAAGTATGGGATAACTAAGATTGTTTATTGAAATTGTGCACCAAGTGATTTGCAAAGATGTTATTGATAATGATAAAACTCAAATTGGTTGTTTACAAGATTTGTTTGGATTTCATGTTGTCTCTTTTCACCTAATATCAAAGGGCTCTCTTACCTTAACCCAATATTTTCACTATTTTTTTAACGCAAATCTTGAATTTATAAAGGAAATGTCAGAATTTCCCTGGTCATTATAGAATAACAAAGCGAAGAATGAAGTTTAAGCACATGAGGAAGCTATGTATTATTCTAGATGAAGTGCATCAAAGGAAATTTATTTTCATAAGCTACGCCACTACTACTCATGAAATATGTGTACATATATAGAGCTGAGTCAGAAGCAATGTATTATCTTCCTACCATTGAGGAGGAGTGAGAGGCATGTTTGAGGAAGTAATCCCCCCATATGCTTGGATGAAAATTTGCTGACTGGCGTTCGACCACACGGCTTTTTTCTTGAGCTCGAGAAGAAGATTGAATTGCTGAAATTTGGAGAGACATTCTTTTCTCTCCTTTTTTTCTATCTCTAATAAGAGTCCGATGCTTGATCAAATATAGATAAAGAGCACAAGAGGCTTTTCTGTGAGTGCCAAAGACCTTATTGATGGGTATTTATAGGCAAGGAACGGAACGGAACGGTTTAGCAATTCTAGTAATTGCACTGATATTTTCGGATTTTTCGTTTCTCAAAATAACAATACGTGTCAAATGCCAGTGGTCCAGGTTGCGCACCTGAGTCCGGTTGATTTTTGGTAAATGCACTATCGTCGGGTTCTATCGGGCCGCTTGATGGACATTATATAACACGTGTACCGTACAGAATTTTGGAAAGGCTTTTTAAACCTGCGCATGGTGCTGGCTGTTGGAGGTATCTCGCACGCTGTGATTTGCTTCTCCACCATTCATTTTCCTATCTTGTGTGGTTCCTGATTTGATTCTGATTTAAACGTGAAGATCGTTCCGGTGAACGTGTGCAGCACCTATGGTCCACATCCGCGCCTCACCTTACCTAGTCTAACCTGGGCAGTAGTACCTCAATTTATGCGCGTGTGGATTGGCCTCGTCGTTCTTGGCTGGGTCATTCACAAGTTCCTCCCTCTTTCTATTTCGTAGTGTGTTCTTAGCTCGTCAAATTCAGACTATCCCGCCTCTCAAATCACTCAAGAAATCTCCATCTAAATTAGTAGTTTCACGTCTTCCAATTGATTTACAGTAAGGCTCTCTTTGGTAATTTTTTATTTCTCTATTTTTCTTTTCTTTTATTCTATAGAACCAAAAAATAAATAAAAATCATTTTAGTAACGTTAGTTAATTATTCTATTTCCCAAAATAGATTAGTAACCAAATAATAAATTTGAAATAAAAACAAGAAGTAGAAAGAACTTACTTTTTTGTTCCTAAGAACAAAAAAAAAATTAAAATTAAGATCATTTTAGAAAAACAAGTTCAACATAATCTAATACTCGTCTTTACACAATCAATAGAAGATTCGATCTCCTGATCTAGTTCAAGTTCCCATCTTTCAAAATAAGAAAATAAATAAATAAATAAATAAATAAAAATTCAGAATTTTAGGAAAAACATTTAGGAATTAGATTTTGAGTAGTTTTACTAGATTTTAATGTTAATTTTTGTTTAAAATTGGTCTAGCATAAGAAATGTGAAAATATTTTGATGCAAATTGGACTCAAAATTGAAAAAGCTTTTAGGGCTTTACAATATGGATTTTTTAATATTGTTTTCTTTTAGAGACAATGCTAGATCATGAAAACTTGACTCTAAGCAATATTTGATCTTCTTCTCAAAAGATCTATATACATGTTTATTCAAATGCTTAAAGATTTAGTATCAATCTCCTCATATTGTGAATTATAAACCAATGAAACTTTTTGTTACCATTTCCAATCATCAATCTTTGACTTACTATTATGTTAGATTTCCTTTAGTCATTTTAGAATATATTGATTAAATAAATCAGTACAAAAGTCCAGTATTATCCAAACACATGAAATGTTAAGTCTCTTTATAATTAAATAAAAAAATTGGGATTGAAATCTTTAGGTTCATACCAAATGCATTTTCTTTTTTCTATTTCTTTTCCTTCTTCCACCATTCTGTAATAATATTTTGTTAAATCGCAAATTGTACTAATACCTAAAATATTGACACCCAAAATGTCACGCCCCGATCCTCAAATGCGTGCCCATCCCTCACCTGGTCGATTAATAATGATGTCCTAGGACGCATTGTCGACCATGTTCATTTAATATGCGCAAGTAGAAGTATAAAGAAAATCCCCGGACAATAAAATAATGGAATAGAAAAGTAAGGCCATATTTTCATATTAAAACTCATAACCAAACTTTTATACAAAACACAAACCAGTATATTTCACAACCCTTCACAACTTCCTATTCCACTCTATACACACCAAAACCGGATTCGCAAAAGAGGATGGGATCTCAATCCTCATCCCGGTCGTACTTAGGATCATCCGGATCCTCCTCCTCAGTTCCTTCCTCGCTAGTCTCCTCCTCCTCCGGTTCTTCTTCCTCTTCTTCAACTACTTCTTCGGCTTCAGATGTCGACTCATCTTCAGGCATCTCCTCAGCTGCTCCCCAATCTTCATCCTCCTCCGGTCCATCCACCTCCTGTTGCGCCATCCCACTGTTATCTTCCTACCCATTATTCTCCTCGATCGAGGGTACGGGAGTGTGAGCCTCGGCCTCCTGCTGCGGTTCTCTCGAATTTACTACCGATCCATCCAGGTGATCGGCAATTCCTTCTCCGAACGCATCTTCCAATATGTTATGAGGAACCTCCTCTTATGGTATGGGACCCTCTTTACGTCCATCAAAATACTCCTAATACCATGATCGATACCTGTGGGGCCTTAGGGCTTCTACCCCCACATCAACCCAGACGGTCGACTGAAACAGTATATACTCCAATCCTTCTAGGTGGGGGAGGATATGGAAATGAGTCTCTAACTCCGAGATCTGCTTAGGGATGTCATAATGCATACGAGGACGAGGAGGTGGAGGTGCTGCCATTCTAAGGGCCTGAAATGTTGTCCCACAACCGGGATGAGACTACGTCTCAGCAAGTTCTACCCCACTAAGACTCAATTAGGGAACCAATACACTACTCGGTTGCCTAAGCACAGCACGAGTTAGAGGACTTACCTTGGCCTTAGATCCAACCTGCAATTCAAGTTATATACATATTCTCCATAAATCACAACGAACAATCAATCAAATCACGACAATCAGATCAAATCATTGATCAATCGAACTAATCGATTACATGTCAGTCAGACCATCCTAGGTCATTAATTCCACACTATACAACTCCCCATAATGCACTTGGTCATAGAGCCATATCAATGCTCTCGGGTGTTAAGTTTGCCAATGTGACATAAATAACAAACGGTCTACGTGCGTTCTTTAAGACGCCGTTTTCGCACAGTGATATTCCTTATCACTGAACCACGCCCGTCACGATTCATAGACAGTCTACGTGCGTTCTTTAAGGCGTCGTTTTTGCACAATGATATTCTTCAATCACCGAACCATGCCTGCCACAAGTCATAGACAGTCTACGTGCGTTCTTTAAGGCACCGTTTTTGCATAGTGATGTTCCTCATCACCGAACCACGCTTGTCTATACTTCATACTTGATCGGTCTCAGTCAAAGTACTTCCGACTCACTCTTCCCATTCTACTCACTTTACAACTCAACAAAGCATTATAAATGCTAAATAAACATATTCAGCTAACGACCAAGCAATCATTCAATTTAAATCAATTTAGGATAAATCCATAAAATATCACAATTAAATTAATTGCATGCAACGTAGAACTCAATCAAATAAACGGACTACACCACGACAATCAACACAAGATTTCGGTCGTTGGCCATCTCAGCCTTAATTTCCGAAAAATAAATAAATAATTAATTAATTTCGAAAATTAATATAATAAATATTAAAAATTCAATTTAGCTCAAAATAAAGCCCGATTAAATAAACGGACTTCACCATGGTCATCAGCATAAATTTCCGGTCATTGGCCATCCCAGTTGAATTTTTGAAAAATAATTAATTAATTAATTTAATTCCGAAAAATAATATTTAAATACCAAAAATTCCACTCAGGCTCGAATTGTCAAATTAAAGCCCAATAAAGGGTCAGAAAATCCCGAGCTACCCTAAAAAAATAGTATACCATGTCTACTTGCTAAATACACATTCAATTTGTCTAAATCGCATCTCAATCAACTAATAAACACTAATTCATGCTAATCTAACAACATAAACCTAATTAATTAAAACTAAACAACCATTAAATGTCATTAGCTCACTAAGCAAGGATTAGTGAGATTATTCATCGGAATCGCGCGCAACTCGGATCAATCCGACGGGCACGGCGCGAGAAACGATTTTTCTCAAAACACGACTCGGGTCCGAGGCTTGGAAACGACCCAAAAGCGGGCCCGAAGTCGCTGGAAACCCACTTGGTGGGTGGCGGACTTGGGCTGGCTGGAGCTGTTCCAGTGGCCAAAACGGTGAGGGGAGGCTCGCGGAAGGTGAGGGGAGCTTCGGGGAGGTCGGGACGGCGGCTGGACAGAGCTGGGCGGTGACTGGAGGCGTTAGACCGAGCTGGGCAGAGGCTGGATCGCACGAGGGAGGGATGGCAGCAAGCAGCGGACACGGGGGCGTGCGCGGACAGTGGGACGGCGGCGAGCGGTGGGCGCGCGGGCGTGGGCGGCGGTCCGGCTCCGGTGCGGCGGTGACGGGTGGTTGGCTCTGGTCTTCGACGAGCTGCTGCTCTCCTTCTTCAGCTTCTGGTTTTTCACAAACAAGAGGGGAGAAGTAGGAGTTTGGTCACGTGGGGTGGGGAGAAGAGAGAGGAGAGAGAAGAAGAGAGAAAATGGATAAGAATAAGGGGTTTTGACTAGTCAAAAGTAAAAATAAAAGGGGGAGAAGCCAATTTGAAATTGGCAAAGGCAGGTGTTCGGTTGGTGGGGAGGGGAGTGCACACGAAGTGGGGAGGGAAGAGAGAGAAGAGAGAGAGAAAAGAAAGGGAGAGAAAAAAGAAAATAAAAAGTAATTAAATAGTAAAAAAAATCCTACTATTCAAATTACTTCCATTATTTTCCCTTTCTCTTTTTATTTTCTTTCGGTTTTCGATTTTTCTTCCGATAATTTCTTTCTCGAAATTTCAGACTCATCAATAAATTGACAAACGATGAGACGAGGTTCTAAAAAACAAAAAAGAATTATGACACGCTCAATATTCGATTCTCGAAATCGAGTTCAATTCCGTGGTTAAAATCGATCAAACGCGATTTTAGTCCAATCCAATCAATTAAGTAGCTTTTAGAGATTTTTATCGCGGATACACCTCTTAACAGCTTCACAATAAGTTAGTTAACTCGTGAGTGATCAGCTCAGAGAAAAAGGACCGTAGGCACGTTGACGAAAGGCCCATTTCACTTTATCGAAACGGGGTCGAATTTCGAGATGTCACACAAAATTACCCATATTATCATGTGCTAGTCACAAGGAATGAAAACATTTGAAATCATCCTCGCTGTCATGTGCGGCTATGATTTGTATCAACCTAGTCCATGTTAGTCATGAAAACAAAGTATGGCCAAGGATTTCAAGAGCCCTTGGTCTAGATTTCGATGGACCTAGAAGTGGAGATACAAGATTCGATGATAAAGTAGTTGATTGCCACATGTCCAAGCCAAGAGACATTATTGAATACATTGAATTCAAATTCAATTGATGGCAATACTTAGGCAATAATGGTTGATGCTTAAAAGGGCGCCAAAACTAAAGGAATGGTCAATACTTGGTCAACAAGTCATGTGAGCATTGTCGAACATATCAAAAGGCAACAAGACATGGATAAAGCGGTTTAGCAAAGAACACGAAGTGACTTTTAAGGAAGAAGCAACTGACCATTGATGATTACTAAATTGACTTATAAATACCGCAGGTAATCCAATAGAAAGCCCCCCAAACAGCACACAAAATTCCTTTATGTTACCCTTTTAGTTATCTTAGCCTACTTTAGCTTAGCTATAGTTTTAGATTCCTATCATAGATTCAATTCCAGCGAGTGTCTATATCCTAGGTAGTGCTATTGATTAGATTTCAATGCTGTCATACCTCCTAGCATCGTCAATTAGATTCTGACATTGTATCATTATATCCATCTAGAAGTAATGCTACTAGGTATTGTTTCTACCGTCTAGCGTCATCGATTAGATTCCAACATTGTGTTTTCATATTTATCTAGGAGCAATGTCTACTAGGTGTTGTTTCCACTATCCAATGTCAGCGAATAAATTCGGATGCCGTGTCTTCATATCCATCTAGGAGCAGTCTTTACAAAGTGTTGTTTCCACCGTCTAACGTCCTCGATTAGATTCTAACGTTATGTCCTCATTTCCATCTAGGAGCAATGTCTACTAGATATTGTTTCCACTGTCTAGTATCATCAATGAGATTCTGACTTGGACTCAATTAAAAACAGTGCCTTCTCGATATTGTTGTCAATGTCCAATGTTGTCGAATTAGCTTGATATTATACAAATCACTTTGATTTTAATGGGCTTTCATTAATATGTTAAAGTGAGTTTGAATTAAACTCAATCCACGGTAGAGAAAGGCAAAGAAGATAGATTTTGGACAATGGGAAATGATCAAATTATAATAATCATCAAATTGGTGGCTGAGTAATTAAAAATAAAAAAGGGCAACTCAACACATGAAATTTGATACCCTTGTTGTCGCAACAATCGGAAGAGGAGAGCGGCTGTGTAGAGGTCGTCGATATACCGATCTCCATTGTTGCAAACAAAACATGTCTCCTTTAGTTGTTTCAACATGCGATCAATGTCGCTTGCAAAAAGGTATTCGATGCCTAATCATCGTAGTTTCAGGGACGGGTTGTCCGCATCAGCGTATAGCAACCTCTTCATCTCAACCTCAGCTTCTGGACTTCTTGTTCCGCCTGCCGATCATGTCCATTATCCTACGCATAAATAGAGAAAAACAAACGTCAATTTCTCTTTGTTACTAAGTGCATGAGAAGTTCATTGGCCCAAAATGACGGACGAAAGAGGCTTTTTATGGTGTCAATTTCTCTCTGATACTAAAACTACAGTGGACCCAGTCAAAATTGAGTTCCCAAGCCTGACTTGACTAGGGGAAAAGTTTTTAAAAAATCCTAAACTTTTTGCATTTGTGTCAATTTAGTCATAATTTTGTGTGCCAATTTAGTCCTTTTTTGCTAATTTTGGTTGGATTTTGCTAACCGGACACCAGTCGGCTGACGTGGTACAATCGGCGTTGACGTATACAACTTTTAAAAATATTTTAATATTTTAAAATTTTTTATTTTCTTTTTCCTTTTTTTTTTTTTCCTTCTCCTCCTCCTTCCTCCAACTGGTCATCGGACCTTGGTGACTAGCTAGAGGCGACAGCTGCGAGGCTCGAGCCCTCGCCGGTGGCCATGAGGACGGCCAAGGCCTCGCCAAAGGTTGGGCGAGGCTCGACCCTCGACAGATCCAATGAGGGCGAGCCTCGTTGCCCCGTGCAAGGCAGCTCTCGTGGCCATTGGTGAGATCACGAGAGGCCACTGAGGTTGACCTCGATCTCGCCAGCGGTCCCCTCTGGCTAGTCGCCAAGGTCCGACAACCAGCTGGAGGAAGGAGGAGGAGAAGGAAAAAGGAAAAAAAGAAAAGGAAAAGGAAAAAGAAATAAAAATTTCAAAAATATGAAAATATTATTAAAAGTTGTACATGCCAGCGCTGATTGTGCCACGTCAACCGGCTAACGTCCAGTTAGCAAAATCCGATCAATATTAGCCGGAAAAGACTGAATTGAAACAAAGAGAAAATGTTTAGGACTAAATTAGCACAAAAAAAAAAATGTTTAGGACTAAAATGGCACAAAAGATTTATGACTTTTTTAACACTTTTCCCACTTGACTAGTCATCTTGCTAAACGACCATTTCTTTTACAATACACTGCATTATTCAAATAATTATGTCCAATCTCCGTTATCCAAAAGCAATAGATTCTCTATTAGTTTTATATGCTTTGAACTTTTAATTGAATACGTGTCAATCTAAGCCAACTATTCTTTGGATTGAATCTTAAACATCCGTAGATAATGTACAACTTTTGTGATTTAAATGCACATCTAAAAAATAGTTGATTTAGTTTGACATATATCTTTTTTCTCAAAATATACATATTCATATTTGTGTGTGTACTTTTTTTTGCCAAAGAAATTCATAACTTAATTAGGCAATGGAAATTTGACAAAAAAAGGGTAATGGAATTATGTTTTTTCAAGAATTTTGTGACATCTTGGATTTTTCAGTTCTGCTTTCAATTAAATTAATCGGACATTTCATCGACGCGCCTATAATGTTATTCTCAGAGCCGATCACTTGTGAAATAACTAGACTATCTAGGGAAGTCATTAATAGATTTTAATGCAATAGACTTGAGGATTCGACTAGGAATCGACTACTCGACCATGCTCATCTGTCGAGATCATTTCGGTACAGTAAGATCGATTAAAAATCAGAGATAGGTCGTTTCGACGAAGATGTGTGGTTAAACATGGGTGATTCCGCCAAATTGAGAAACTCTCGTTGATCGGCACTATATTGGTTTTTCTATCATTTTGGTACCCTATGTCTGTATCTGGATCCTCGAGATTTTCACAACAACCAAGAGTCGCCAATGTGTTAAAGAGGTTCATTGTGGCTCGAAGAAAATCGACCACGGGTCATTTGCACTAAAAATTTCTAAAAGCTACTCGGTAGCCTAGGTTACGCTAAAATCGTGCCGGATCGAAATTAACCATGAATTTGAATCCGATTTCAGAAATTGAAAGTTCTATTGTATCACGAGTCATTTTAGGAACGTCAACTCAATCTCCGAAGATTTTTCTGCAAATTGAGATTTTTAGGAAAAAGTTGAGGTAAGGTCGTTTTTGTCCAGAAAATTCAGAAGAATGTTTTTTTATCGTGAAATTAAGAAGCAAGTGAGATCAATTGGTGAGGAAAAATACCAATTTGATCGTTGGCCCGATAATGGAATTTATGGGAGTCGATTTGGTGTTGATTCAAGAGCCAATGGGTGTCCATTTGAAGAGAAACCAAGCCAAATTCGTAGCCCCCCTTGCCATGACTTATGGACCACTTCAAAAGCCTTATAAAAGGGGTAATTAGGTCTAGAATTGTGGCTGTGGAAGCCAGCAAGTTGGTGGGCCAAGTTGGGAGACAAATGGATGAGGAGGAGACCATAGAGGGACCCTTCAAGCCAATCTTGTTCTCCCTTCCCCTCATGCTGCCGTCGACACTCCTCTCTTCCCCCTCACTTGTCATTTTTAGAACTCAGCAAACCAGGAGAGACCGAACAGCAAGCCAACAGCTTGCCAAGACCCACCGACGTCGTTTGCTGCCTGTCGAAGCCATCACGACGCCATTGCTTGCTCTCGCGTGGCCCTCCGCCTCAGCCGCATCCCTCACTATTCCAGTAGTGTATCGTGTTGCCTAGCTCGCACTCCAAGCAACACTCTAGACCAGCCTAGGCCGCCATCCAGCTTGCCACCACCGCCGTGGAGCCCCGCCTAGACCCGGTTCAACCTCATCGATCCATCTCAGCCCATCTCCGCCTCAACCAAGCCTCCATCCAGTCTTTTCAACCACCAACCAGCACCAGATAGAGAGCAAGCCGAGTGGGTCTCCAAGCTACTGTTTAGCCCGTTTTTAGGTCATTCCTGACCCTGATTAGCAAGCCCGCTTTGGAGTTTCTTGCTCCTCGCCGCATCCCTATCGAATTGATCCGAGCGGATCAATTAATTAATGAGTTTAACTCATGACTCCTCTCTTAGTAAGGTAATGACGTTTAATGGTTGTTTAGTTTATACTAAGCTAGGATTAGGTGGTTAGTTAGAATGGATTAGTGATTTAGTTAATTACCGATGCATGTTAGGTGGTTAGTTTAGTGCAATTAGTGAGTAAATAGGCTCTAGTATTTATTTAACGAGTCTCGAAATTTTTCCGAGTCCATTCCAGCATATAATTAGGCTTTACGGGCCTAAGTATGCATTTTCTACATTTATTAATTAATTTCCATAATTATTTAATTATTTATTTATTTTCTGGAAATTAGACTAGGATAGTTGGTGATTGGAATTTTATGCTAATTACAATGGTGTGATTTGTTTATTTAATTGACTATTATTTGGTGCAAATTGAGTGCGATTGGTGATTGGGGTATTTATCCCAAAATTAATTAATTTCAATAATTAATTAGAAAATCATCGGGTCTCAGTCTACAACGCCAAAAATGGATTTGTGGACTGTTGAAATTAGTGGGATTTTCAAAAGTGAAAATATTGTATTTTGGCTAAGACCCACCGTGTACCCACACACAAGTATTTTTATCAGGTATGATAAAAATGATGAAATGGTTAAGATGTGTTGACACCTAAATTTTGGCAATTTAGTTTATTTGTTTATTGGATTGAAAATTAGAAGGTTAATTTTATTAATTGCATATCATATATATTTAGGTTGCATTTATTTTTAATTTGCATTTTTGCTTTTTATTGAATCGGTGGCGGATGGGTTTAAATTAGTTGGTCAAGCCTATTTTTAAATGATCAGAAATTATCTTGTGAGAAATTAGAAATTTGAAATCTTTCCGAGATATGATGAATTTTTGGGTAGATATGATAAAATATTGCGGTTTATCTTTACAAGATTTGGAATTAAAGAATAATCTTATCAAAATCTTGAATCATTATCAATAGGAGAAAAATTTGTGAAAAAAATTGCAAATTTGGATTCGAATAAGAAATTAAAATCCTAGTCCTTCACCTATAAAAAGGGGGTTCTTGGTTTTTTAAAGGGGTGGGCTTGGTTCTCTTTTTCTTTTGTGGGTAAAAGAGAACACAAAAGTGAAAAAGTAGAAAAGAAAAAAGGGAGAAGACCCCTGTTCATCTTCTTCCTCTCGTTGCTCCCCCAAATTGACCGACCAACCGAGCGCCCGCACCAGATCCAGACACCGAGCCCACTGGCCACCACTACTCCTCCACACTTGTGATCCCCCTCGACGACCGCTGTAGCAGCTCGTCACACCCGCCAGCGTCTCTTGTAGCTCCGCCCGAACTCCCCTGCAGCAGCTGAGGCCCGAGATTCGCCTCCATTGTCAGCCTTGCCGCGCGAAACCCAGCGCTCGGTGGTCTTTGTCGCCCCTGCAGCCAGTACCGCCCGCTCGTGTCGCTAGCACCGACACCCGCGTTTGCCCGCCTGCAGCTCGACACCTCTGTTTCGCCGTGACCCAAAACCAGCGACGCCTACTGCCCTGCCACCAGATCTGAGGTTCGTAGCTAATTTCGCGCTCCAGATCTCGCGATTTCGGTGGCCCGCCGCCGCCTAAGCCCACGTCGTTGCTCCGGGCGCAGGCGTGATGCCCCTGCAGCAAGCCAGTACCCGAATAGCCCCCTGCTTCCGCTCGAACTGACCCACGACATCGCTCCTCAGTAGCCAAGCCCCTTGCCGCCGGGTTGCCAACGCCGCCAGTCCATCCTCACCAGACCGACAACCACCTGCTGCCGCCGGAATCCTCACTGGACCGACGACCCACTGCCCCTTGGAGACCCACGAACCGTGTGTGGGTGGGAAGGGAAAGAAGAAAGAACAGAAAAAAAAAGAACAACAAAAGAAAAAAAGGAAATCAATTAGGTAGTTTTTCTTTTTATTAACTTTTTTTATATATTATTTTCATTTTTTTTATTTTTTTTTTTTTTAGAATTACTCTTGAATATATGATTGATATTCCGACATGAAAGTGCCCCCAAATTAGGGGTTGTCAGTCCGATTTTCGCGCCCGAAATCCGACTCGCAATCCCTTGCAAAAATCGACAATCCGATCTCATGCTCGAGATTCGATTCGCAATTTAACTTTAAAATTGGACAACTCGATCTCATGCGCGAGATAGGGTTCGCCAATTTTTGAGTATCAATCTTATCTTGTTTGATTTGATGTCGTGATATTTGAGTCAATTTTTATTTTTGTAAAAGAAAAGTAAAAAAAAAAATTGAATTAGGATTAGGTTTGTTTTTTTTTTTATCTTGCATGATTAGATAGGAATTTTATTTTGAGTCATGAAAAAGAAAAAGAAAAAGTGCACTCATTTAGGATGTTAGTTTTTTTATATTATCTGAATTGCATGTTTAATTTTAATTTCGAATTTCATAAAAAATTAGGAATTAAAGCATTATTTGCACGTCATGGCATATTAGAATAAATTGCATGTTTTATTTTAAATTTAGATTGATTTTTGCATTTTAGGATAGAACTTGCTAGGTTAAGATAATATCTTAGTTTAAATTAGGATTTAGTCTGACCTGATCCTTAATATAAATTAGATAGAATCTTAATCTAGATAATTATGTTTTACATTTTCCTTAATTTCGAATTTCATAAAAATTTGTCTTAGGATAAATTAGTTTCAATCTCTAGAATATATTGCATTTTTAGAATAGAAAGTTCATGTGCATGTCATATAGAATTAGACCCACTAAATGCACGTCATTTAGGGTTTATAGGTTCATTTAATTAGAAATTGCACGTCATTAAAATTAAGTCATTTTAATTAATTTAGATTGCATATTTAATTATTGCATGTTCATTAAAAAATCATTAGTTTTTTTAATCATTCATATAGTTTAGGACATTTTGTCATGCCATATTATTTCATATTAGATTAGAAACATTGCATTGCATATGGACTATATTCTCATTAAAAAGTGAAGGCAAAAATTGAATGATTGCTTGTTAATTAGAAATCATATCTAAGATTGTTGATGTGAATTTTGATCTAACAAACGCAGATGCTTTCGTTGCTTTGAGGTAAGTCATGCATTATTTTATTTGCTTTCTTGAGTGTTAAATTAGTGGTTTGCGCACTCGTATGATTACCTTACATGTTAGGAAAGTGAAATTAATTCAAGCTGTTTGCCAAACATTTTTTTTTTCAAAAGATAAAAGAAAAGGTACTGAAATGGCGTTAGAGAAATCTAACGTAATCAAGTTCCCGAACTCACAAATCTCTGGTTCGTAGGAGTAAGATGATTCTCCCATTATTTTACTTAGGTGTCTAATCGACCTACCATAAACTGATTGGTGGCGACTCCCTTTTTGCATGCTAGATATTTGAATTTAAATCGCGAGTTGGTATGGGCTTAGGAGAGCCCGAGTTAAGTTTAGGCTTAACAATCCATTAACCAAACCATAGGTGGTCCACACCTGAAAAAAATTGGTCGCGACAAGATGTAACATATCAGTGGATCTGGTAGCTTCTGGTGAGCATATTTAGTGTAGCAGATTAGTGGATCTGGCAGCTTCTGGTGAGCATATTTAGTGTAGCCGATCAGTGGATCTGGCAGCTTTTGGTGAGCATATTTAGTGTAGCGGATCAGTGGATCTAGCAGCTTCTGGTGAACATATTTAATGTAGCAGATTAGTGGATCTAGCAGCTTCTAGCGGGCATAATAGTATACTATATCAGTTTATCTGGTAGATTCTGGCGAGCATATTTAGTATACTATCTCTATATAAGAGGCAGCTTCTGGTGAATTATACTATCTATATATCAGCTTAGAGTAAGTAGTCCTGGATTATGGTTGAACTTATAGATAGTATTGATTAAGATAACCGGGGAATGGTCTTGATGACATTGAATCAACTGAGTCGATTGATCGATGATTTGATCTAATTAATTGAAATGATTGGATGTCTATTTGAATTATATTGATTTGCAGGAAGGAATTGAGGCCAAGGTAAATCATCTGACTCGTGATTGTGCTTAGGCAGCCCTCAAGGCGTATTTTATTCCTAATCGAGTCTTAGGGCGTTGAACTTGTTGAGACATTGTCCCACCCCGTTATGGGATAACATTTCAGGTCCATAGATAGCCGCTCCTCTAGAGCATTTTTGGTAACCCAAGAAGATCACAAAATGGAAGTACTATGTTCCGATACATGGGCACCTTGAGGGGCTGGAGTATGAACTGGTGAAGTCCATAATCTGGGTTGATGTGAGTTTACCCAAAAAGGTGCCCCATCAATACCGGACATGGTATCACCCGTATTGTAATGGACAGAGAGAGGGCCCCATACCGGAATCCAAGATACCTCTATATGTGATGGAGGTTGTTTTTGGAAAGGGTACTGCAGACCCTCTAGGTGGTTCGGTGGTCGATTCGATGGACCTTGATCTTGAAGAGCCGGAATCTCCTATCCATTTTGCTGTAGGCTCCAATTGAAGTGTGAAAGAAGGAGAAATCAAGGATGATGACCCGTAGTTGATTTGAAACCCAACCCTCTGTGGTTGATTATTGTGACCTACCTTCAAAGGGAGGGAATAGGTTTAGGGTATTGCCTAAAGGACGGGCCTAAGGCCCATGATTAGGCGCGGGCTCTTCCAAGCCCATGCCCTGCGTGACATTGGAGTATTTTTTAGAAATTTGCATAAAATGAGTCGCCATTAGCCTATTAGGATCGGCTAGAAACCGAGTGAGGTATGGGAGTGTATCTCACTTCCTACACAACCAGAGAATCTAGAGTCGGGGACTTGATTACACTAATTGGACCAATTAGTGTCCTTTCGGTACCTAATTTTGTTCATTTTAACAAAAATGATTTTTGTCAGGCAATTTGGATTAATTTTATACTTATCCACTAACATGTGAGGTTGTCTTGCACTTAAAGTAACAATCATAACTACCGAGATTCTAATTGCAGTAAAATTAAACACATGCAACTAAACAATTGCGAACATAGTTAAATAGGTAAGTTAAACATGCAATATAATCAATATACAATCAATTAAAGGCCTAATTACACTAAAAGGCAATATGTGGCAAGTCCTAACCAAACTCCATCATTTTTTTTTTTTAATTTTCGAAAATTTTTATTTTTATTTTTATTTTTTTTTGTTTTTAATTTTTTTAAATAATTAATGTTTTAATTTTTTAAAAATAATTTTTAATTTAAAAAGAGGCGAACCGGGTCATGAGACCCGACCCGACCCAACTAAATAGACCCGAACCATATTTTATCGCGTTAAACTAAAAACATTAATCCTAAAAGGCCGCTCGGAATTAATTATAAAAGCCCATGAATTTTTTAACTCTTTTTCCGGCTCACATTCAAAATAAGCTCAGCCCACAACAGAATACCTCAGCCCACAACAGAAAACCCTAGCGCACTTTTCACATTTTTTCTCTTTTTATTTTCTTTTAATTCTTTTCTCTTTTTTTGTCCTTTTCGGTTTTGTCTTTTTGTGCTGCACTCCTTTCTCTGCATTCTTCCTTTCCGAAGCAAATTTTTGCTTTCTTTTTCTATATTTTGTTTTATTTTTTTACTTTTTCTATATCTGTCTTTTTCTTTTGTCCTTTTTTTTTTTTGCCTCTTCCCCTTTGGTCTCCTTCCCCTTCGTGTGTTCTACTCCTCTACGTCTTCTTCACCGAACGTCTCCCTCCGTCTGCAATTTATTTCTACGAACTAAAACTCTTAACACCAACATTTCTACACAGGGCATCCACGACGAAAGTCCAGCGACAACATCGGGTTTGGCCCGCTGACCCACCTCGCGACCTGCGGCTTCGCAACGGACCTGTCGTGACGGAGGTGGTACCTGTAGCAAGATGCCGCATTTCTGAGTCCAACTGAGGCGTGACGGCACCGCCTTGACCAAGCCGAGCCTAATGCTCAACTCTCGTCCGACCGGAGGCGGCTCGATGGCCACGAGAGCCGCCGCCTATGCCCCAAAACAAAAGAGATCCGCGGCATTCGTGCGTCGCAACAAGAGCAGCCGTGGGTCGAGTGGCGTGGCTACGTCTGAGACGCTAAAAAAAAATCACATGAAAACCTCGGCTAGGTGGGACGGTGCCTAAACAACTCGATTCCGGTTCAAAACGACGAAACAAGACTAGATCTCATTCAGACATTTTACCGAACAGGTGGAGTGCGCTCGCGAATCGCACGGTTTCTAGCTCAACGAGGACCCGAACCCAAACCAAGACTCTCACCAACAAACAATAAGACATACAACAACCAGAGAGGGAGTGGACGGGGCCGGAGTTCACGGAAACCAGTCGATCACAAACTCCGCCCCGGGATGCACAGAACAGGGTGAAAACAGGGCGCGAGGACCTACCGGATTCAACTTGAGGACGTTGGCCGAGGGGTCGTCCGGCAGGGCTCGCGCGCAGCTGAAGCGACGGCTGAAGCTCCCTTGCTCTCCCTTAGTCGCTTCCTTGCTCGGACTTCTTCTCCCTCTCGGTTTCTCTCTGGTTCCTCTCAGCTCCTCCTCAGCTCTCTCGGTTTCTCATAGTTCCAAAAGAAGGGCATCGGGGAGCCGGATTCCGTGCACGGTCGAGCCTCTCTTTGGCTCTTTACCCTCTCTCAAGTACTTCTCTCGCTCCAGCTCTCACTCTCGAGCACCTCTCTCGCTCAAACTCTCCCTCTTTTCTCCTTTCTCTGCCGGTTCCCCTTTTGCAAATGAGCGAGACCCTCACTTTTAAGGGTGACCAGCAGGCGCGCATGGCCTCTGCCACTGCTAGCTTGCTAGCCAGATCGATCCCGACCCGCGGATCACGCCGCCATCTGCCCCTCGCAATCTCCTGCTCCTCCCTATCTCCGCTGCTGTTTCTTCTTTTTTGCAGGTTTGAGCTCGAGAGAGATAAGACAGATGGGATGGGCCACGAAGGAGGAAAAGATGCCGGGCTGGGCCTAGACCCATGCGAGGGGAAAAGAAGAGGAAGGAAGGGGGCGGGTTGGGCCATGGCCGGATCCAGCCCGACCCGACCTCTAGGCGTTTTTTTTTTCTTTACTTTTTTTTGTTGTTTTGTTGTTTTTTTTTCTTTTTCTCTTCTATTTTTTTTAACTCTATTTTTTTTAATAATAATTTTTTTGACTAATTCCTAACCCTTAACGCGACTTTAAATTAATTAACTTAGGTGAAATTTAGGTGTCAACATTGATGGTTTTAAAAAATTATAGCCCTACTTTTCTATCTCACTGTGTTATTGTCTGGGGATTATATAATTACTTCCGCGAGTGCATTAAAATGAATGGGTCGGTGATGCGTTTTGGGACATCGCTATTTAATCGACCAATGAGGGATGGGCGCGTGCTCGAAATCGGAGCATAACAAATTTAGCCTTTAGAGTTGCTCCTTCTATGCCAATATGCATTCTCCCTATGTAATTCGCCATAATTATCTTTTTATTATGGCTAAGCTTAAATCCTAGTAAAGTACTATATATCTGGTTCTGGTCCTTCTGGACTGCGAGAGACAATTGCGGCCATCCTCTTCTCGTCCTATCCATAGCTTTGTGCATCTAACCACAGCCCGTGGATATTTTATGTTGCTTTCACACAAGGGCTCTCTCTCTCTCTCTCTCCATCCACATCGCTGGGCTAGTCTTGCAGCCTCCAGCGTCATCAACATCTGCTACGCTACTGTCGTCACCGCCCCTTTAGCAAGCTGCCCCTTCTCTCTATCTCTCTCTCCTCGATGTCGATGTCGATGTCGATGGTGCAACTCAAGCGGTCTCATGATCTCTTTCGGTCTGTGAGAGGCGGCTTCCTATCTATAGCTTTGTGTGTTCTTTTACTATTCTTAGTTTTAATTTTCATTGGAGTTTCCGCATTAATTATAACAAAAACATGTGGTGGCTTCCTTATTTTTGAATTTGCTAAAGAAATGATAGTAGTTCTCTAAAAGTATATACGGGTAATGATATTTTCCCTCGTACATCCCGGAAGAGTTAAGATTTCAAAGGCATAATCAATGGACTATTGATTTACAATGACCAAATTGGTGTAACAACGTTTGGTCCAAACTTCACATCAGCAAGGGACTAACGAAGAGCAATGTCACACAATCTTTGAGTTTGGTTCCAAAATGAGTGTAATTATCTCCATCGCTGTATAACACATCCATCATTCGTGAAAAATTGAGCAGTCGCGTGAGAATTGACATTGGAACCGCGGTTCGACGAAGAAACTCTTCATTAGTGTCATTCCATGTATCAATGACTCCTTTCTAGAGTTCCTCCCTAGTTTCCTACTCCGAGACGCCATGGTATTTCATGAGCAACTCCACCATAGATGCTCTGTGCCCTCTCTTCTGCTCAAATTGTATGTCAAATTACCTTGGTGTTTCTAGATTAAGTGATGGTCGATCTAGTTGTATCATAAGGATAATTATGTTTTTATTATACTTGGTGAGAGGCAATGTCATCCATAAGCATACAGATGGTTTGTGCAGCCTTCACAATCTTGCAATCATAGACCGACCATTTAAGAGCATGTTCTATGACCACATCACCCATTCCTACAAGTGATGTAGTTGCCAACCTTCCATAGCCAGTCGTTATTAGTTGAAGAGACATGTACTTCTCTAGTGTTGGTACGTAGTTGATAGGGAACCATTTGGCTTCCTAAAAGTATGCTCTTGCTAGCTTCTTCATTGACAATGAAAACATAAATAAGAACACTCGGTTTCTAACTAAGATTGCTTTCGATGTATATAAAGTGTACCCACGATGCTTACAACTTCTTTTCTGTAGACAAGGTGGTACGATCTTCCTTTTGTGGCCAATTCATTCCCAATGTATTCATAGACCTGGAGAATCTCCTCGTAATAAGCTTGCATATGTTCTGGCAATCCATTGATGGCCTGAACAACCCACCTGAATTCAAATCTTGGAAAATGACACGCTTGACTCTATACAAAATTGATCAGATTCAGAAGTCTGAGAAAGAGAATGCAAATTCCGTACTTTTGGATTGCTTCGATGAGGAGTGCAACTTCTTCCAATGTTCCATTGACGTCGTCGATATCATCAAGAATGGAAATCAAGGAGATCATGTTGGTTAGTATATTTCTAGCATGGGGATTCCGACGAGAAATATATTCATGTGGTCCAGAAGAACAACTCCACAATCTTATCTCTAGCGAATGGGAACTTCCTTGGAACATCAATGTCCTTCCGCCACCTATGATTAAACCAATATGAGCATAACTAAAAGTACTTTAGGCCAATAACTTCCCATAGATAATACTCATTTTTTCACTTGTAAAGGACTTTGAAAAGCACTATTTAGAAGGGTAAATTGAAACTAAATGAGTTACCTGTGGAAAACACAACAAGAATAATTGATAGCTTGGGAATTGTTAAAACATTATTGATAGTTTCGGCACCGTTAAAACATAGTCTACAAGCAAATTTTAGATTATGCCATCACATGAAGTTAATGAACTTAGTAATCTTACCAAGTTCCTTCTGATGTTGCTCTTGTAGTGAGTTGAAATCTAGTTGAGCCAAGGTGAGAAAAACTTCATTATTTGAAGGCTCCTCTTGATAAGGTGGAATATAACACCTCGCCTCAAGCCTCAGCAATCCCTTGCAAAATGGTTGCTTTAGGGCATGACTCACTTGTTTCGCAAGACTAGTGCTCACTTTGCTTTCATCCATCAATTCAAGGTCAGTTATAGCAAAGGGAAGTGCTTCATCTATGATGGAATCGCCATGACACCTTAAATGGCAAGCTTCATATAGGCTTAGCAATCCTTGTGCATCGATGATAAGCGATTCTCAGGAATTTCCTTCACTGTCCTTGAATTTGTTAAAGACCTTTGTGCAACCAACCAACGTGGAAAAAAGATGCAATCAATTAGAAATTAGGAAGGGATACGTCTGGTTAATGTCGTGGATTTTCTTGTAAGTGTTTCTCTTGAAATTTGAGAGAGCAAAAGGAGGATTTTAATTCGTTTCTTATCGGATTGGTTCATTACATTTAAGACGTACCAGATGAAACATTGTAACCTTGTTGTTGTAGCAATGGAAAGATAAGAGCGACCGTGTGAAGGTAATCCACCTTAAAATCTTCATGATGAAGTTGAGAGTAACTTTTATGGATTTGTGCTAATTGCTCATCTACTTCGCGTTCAAAAATGTAGTCAATTCCCAAGTGTTGTATTTGATCACTCAAGTGAAGCATCTGTGAAGGCTTATCAACGGCACCGGCCAGCATCTTCCTCACCTCTCCTTTCAGTTCCTCAATTTGTTCCTCCACTCTTCCAAGGAATTTGAACTTCTGCAAATTGTACGCTATTTCAAATTAAAGCAAGCATGAAATACTTATACTTTACAAACTAAACTTAATTTTGATGGCCCGTCTGTGTACCCTGTTTAGCTATTTCGAATTTATACGCTCATTCACATGTTATATGAAATTGGATTCATGATAACAACGAACGTATGAGAGTGGGGGGTTAATGCCATAATGAGATGTTATTTTGCAGCAGAGGACATACAGTGGTCGATAAAGCTTTAAGAGTGTTCTTTGGACTGAATAATTATTGTTGTTTTGCAACCTTCTTTATGCTTTCAGGATTTTCAACTGCATCTTTTTGTGCGGAGAAGAGAACATGTACATGTATGAGACCAATAGAAATCATATAAGCGATGTGGAGGAACTCAAGGAAATCGAAGTAAGTCTACAAAATGATTGCAAGAAAACAAAAGTAGAAGATAACAGAAGAATTACTAACAACTGAGTTGGAGGGAGAAGGATATTTAAGGACGTAATCCCCCCCTTATGCTCAGATGATAACCTGCTGACCGACGTTCAATCATGTGGTCTGTTCCTTTTTTCGGAGAAGAACATGGAATTGTTGAAACCTGCAAGTTCGGTTAATCTTACAAAGAAATTTATTTTTAACATACGGACAGGCATGGATAAAGATTTTTAGGCTCAAACTCGCTCATTGATAAGGTCTATTGTAGGTCAAGAAAGCTTTGGCTGGGCTTCATACCATACTCGAGGCAACTTATGCATACCTTTTTTGGAATATCATGTTTTGTCTTTTCTTTGTTAAACGCAAGTAGATACATACATACATATATACATACATACATACATGCATACACACACATACATACAGACACAGACACACACATATGAGTTGGACGCAATGTATTAAATCCTACCATTGAGTAGGAGCGAGAGGCATATTTGAGGAAATCATCCCCCATATGCTTGGATGAAAATCTGCGTGGCGTTCGATCCCATGGCTGCTTTCTCGAGCCGGAGGAAAAGATAGAATTGCTGAAATGTTAAGAGACATTCTTTTCTCTCTCTCTCTGTTTTTTTTTTTTTTTTTTTTTTTTTTTTTTAAGGCTATCTCTAATGAGATTCCGATGTTTGACCAATATAGAGGTAGAGCACTAGAGGCTTTTGCGTGTGTGCCAAATACCTCATTGATGGTTTTTTTATAGGCAAGGAACGACTTAGTAATTCTAGTAATTGCATTGTTATTTTGGGATTTTTCATTTCCCAAAGTAACAATATGAGCTAAATGCCAGTGGCTTAGGTTATGCACCTAAGTACGGTTGATTTTTAGTAAATATATTATTTTTTTGGGGGAGGTGGTTTTTAATTACAAGCTTTTTTTTAGTCTAAAAACCCCAAATTTTAGATTCACTCCCAAATTTACCCTAGATTTTTCTTTTCTAAGAAAAAACCATAAACCTTAAGTTTAATCTCAAATCTGCTCCAGATTTTATTTTGTCTAAAAAAATGATTAATACCACGAAAAACCTCATATTGGTATGGATGTGATAAATTTACCCCAAATTAAAACCTAAACCACTACACCTTATAATAAATTTACTTTCTGTTAATTTTCGTTAAATTTTATTGTTAAATTATTGAACTAGATGATATGTGACAGTTGACTAACGATCTGTCCAATTTTGAGCACATCTTTATCAAATATTTTTACACATTTTAAGAGAAACTACCAAAAAAAAAAAAAATCTTTTTTTAAGCTTTTTCTGATTTTTAGAAAAATTTCAGAATTTTTATTTTTTTAATTTAATTTTTAAATCCGAAAATGGGACCCGGGCCGCTGTCGAGCCCAGTCCTAATAGGCTTATTCAAAATGAGCCCACTCGAATAGAAAAATCATCAAGCCCATTTTGTTGAAATTAAAAGTACTAAGCCCACTTGCTAAAAAACTCAGCCCAAGCACCCTTGAGACTAAAGCCAGTCCGATTCCTCTAAAGCCCAAGAGAAGCCCAAACTCATAAAGCCTTCTTAAGCCCAAGACCCACCAAGTCATATTCCCCTCCTCCGTCAGAACGAGCCCATCATCATTTTTGCGCTCTATCAAGCTCAAGTCCATGTAACCTAGGGGTGATCGGGTCTAGGGTGGGTAGGGTCCTGACACGGACCCCTGTGCCGACCCCGTTATAACCGATTCTCTTTTCCGGACCCCGTTCCCGACCCCATTTGCATTAGACCCCGTTCCCGACCCACCCTGTTTTTCCGGTCCGGAACAGGGTTAACCCCGTTTATATTGGAACCCGTTTTGCATAAAAATTGCTGTATCTTTATATTAACCTTAGAGAAGCATGAGGACCTGATGTCTGAAATCGCATTGACTCTTTCTTTCTCCAAATGCCCGACCAATATCTGCACATGATTCATTATACAAGCATGCAGCCCTCTGCTGTGTGCCCCTCGAACCCCGCTCAAAAGAAAGTGGATTTGAAAAAAGGAGAACGAGAAGTAAATGAAAGGTACCTCACCTACGATAAATTACAACAAAGATAAATGAAAAAGAATTGCCGGCATTGTGAGCCATTCCAGAATGATGATACATCTGGAATTTTTTTTTTCATATTTCCCTCGTGGCTCCGCTTCCCATTACTCAACTTTGGTAACTCTAGCTGTCGAACCATGAAAATCCCATCTTCAAGAGGACAAAAGAATAACTATCTACCAAAAAAAAGGATTGACTCGACTAGCGGATTGGATGGTACTGAGCCGATATCCTCTTGGGAGGCAACTTCCGTAAGATAAAGAGGACTAAAGTTGAAGGTAGGATCTCAACCAGCTGTTATTTGAGCAACAGACATTTGAAGGATATAAACATTCAGTTATGGAGCAAATTAACGAACCCAAGGATGAAGTGGGATAAGAAAGTACCAGGTAATATATCAAACTTAGAATCGGGTGATTCAAAACGTCGAGGGATGCGTCTGAATCGAATGCAGATAAAAGGACCTGCATTAAAACAAACTGCAACCCTGACTAGATCGATATAATGGTGATGAATGTACAAGATCTTATTTCTCCTCCCCTTAAAAGCATTTTCAGTTGCAGCTCAACACACGCACAATGAGTTTTGCTCAAACAGCAGGACCACGTCTCTTCAGCAAGAGGTATTAGCTAGAAGACACTAAATGCCTACCTGCTACTGAAAAAATGAAATCCTTGATACAAACAAAGAACTCTCACTTGGTTTTCCAAAGACAGTAACAAATCATATCTATAATAGGTGTTTGGAATAACAGCCTGAAGTTGATATAGTAAAAGCACGAAAAAATGAGGCTTTTCTTTTCTGGAAAGTTGTAAACTCAAGTACAAACTTTGCATATCTGGAAGAGACTAAAGAGGGAAAAGAGGGAAGTAGGTGCTTACCACAAAACTTCTGATAAGGAAGCAGGTGAAGCATATAGTTGTGACAGATCCAACCTGCCAAAAAAGTGCACACCCCATTTCAGGTAGTCAAGAAAATCAATCCAAAAGCTACATTTGGTTTGGCTTTTCGCATACACATCCAATACAATAGCATTTGGCAAGGTGGATGATCCTTGAAAACTTTCATAAGTCATATCATAAACACCCAATATAAAAGCACCAAGACCCGCTTGAAAGTTGGATAAATTGGATATGTATCCAGTCAAAACGAAGAAACTTTCACCAGAACCAAGAAAAAGGCAAAAAGGAAAAAAAGGAAGATGTCCCAGTGCTTGTGAGAATTGATAGAACAGAGAACTTCACTTACAAACAACTACAGCCTGATCCCAAAAATATCCAGTTTCTAACAAAGATATTAGTGACAGCAACAAGCACCACCACCAGCAATACAGTTCATATTTTCACTTTAACTCCAAAGTAATAATTACATATGTGCACAATAATTAAAATATGTCTCTTAAACAAAGGCAAGAAGCAGAAAGAAGTGACAGGACTAAGTTCTGATTTAAAATGAAAGGAAAAGCACCTCATGGAGCTTCTTCCTTCTTCCTTTAGATTCAATAGGAAAGCGCCTCAGCATGAAAAACAACCTGGAATTATTTGACAACCACACCGATCACAAGGAGAAAATCAAACCACACGAGTAAGCGAACATAAAAGTTCCAGATCCTCTGAGTAGTAAACCAGCACATTAACTTCTAATAATTACCTTCCTCCATAAAGCAAGAAGTCCAATGCAGCTAATATTGACACAACCGTGAGAAACAAGAGGGAGTTAACAGAATGACATACAACATTGCAGTCAACTCGAAAAACCATTAGTTAACAGAATGACATGTTACATCGACACAAGAAGAATACCATGAGGCGCTAATTTAAGTGCTAATTGACAAGCCCCATTTTCACTGCATATAAAAAGCAAATGGGATTGAAAGTCGTTTGCACTAAATGAAAAGCTAATTCAAGCTCGTGAACTAGAATATGCGCCTCTCCGAACCCACCTTTATGACCAACAGCAAAAGATAGAGCATTTTCCTAGAAAGCAACTCCCACAAGCACAATCACTTGAAAATGTGATTCCTCAAAATCTGAGAGCCCCAAGCAACTACTCCAGCAATTCCCATCTAAATCCAGCAATGACCGAATGTGGAAAAAATCTAATTCGAACGCGACGGAATGCGCAAACTACACAGGTCACGGCAACGCAATTCGGACGAGAAACTCTCGGCCGTCCTGGTGCAGAAGCCCGAAAGGGGGACTCACTTTGGGCGGGAGGTTGAGGATGTCAAGGCAAATCCTGCCGCCGTTGTCGATGTTGGGGTGGTAAATCGGCGTCTGGAACGTCACGCTCGGCGGCTGAAACGGGTAGCTGAGAGATTCCATAACAACGACCCCCGAAATCAAAACTCAACAACAAAGACAACTCTCTCATCTCACGAACCAAAACCAAACCCCTAAAAAAAAAAAATTGAAAACGCACCGTTCAAGAATCTAGATCTTGAGCTTGAAGACGCCACCGGCGTACACGGACTCTTCGAGGCCTTCGATTTCTGGAACGAACGACACCCGACACGATCAGCAATTCGGCGGCGAAAACCAACAAAAATTAGGGGGGCGCGGAGCAGGGAGAGGTGGAGTGGCGACGTCGGAATCTCACCGGCTGCAGGTGTCGCGGGAGGAAGGCGACGGTGGGCGAGCGGAAGCAGCATCAACGCTTAGATGGATCGGCGGAGGTCGCGAGCTCGGGGAAGTTTACGGGCGTGAGAGGCTGAGAGTAAAGATAGAAACAAATTAGGGTTTTTGGGCTGCCTTAAAAACCGGTTCTCAAACCGGTTCCCGAACCGATCCGGTCGATCCGGTTCCCGGGTGGGTAATCCCTCGGAACCGGTTCCCGGACCGGTTCAAACAGGGTCTGAACTTTGGGAACCGGTTCCCGGACCGGTTTCAACCGAACCGCTCCCGACCACATTTTTCCGGGTGGGCCGATCCGGGAACCGGGTTGACCCGGTCCGGTTGCACACCCCTAACGTAACCTATTTTTTAAGCTTTCTTTTTCTTTTCTTTTCTTTTCTCTCCTCCTTTTGCAGGTCGTCTTCTTCGTTGGGCGTCTTCCTCAACGAGACTCATGCCCTCCCCGAAGCTCCTACGTTTATAGACAAACTTCGGCCAAATCTCAAGCCGCCGCCGAGCTACCACCCTTCACCGGTCGTCCACTTCGACCACCACTCGCCGGCCGACCTCCCCGCCGTCGGCCGAGAACCGCACCACGGCCAAACACAGAACAAACTACGGCGACGATGGGAACGTGGCGAACGACTACACGGCCGACGCCCAAGGTCGCCCAACACCGCTGGAACATCCCACTAGAATGCGACGTGCCCGGACAACTCGATTTCGGCCAATAGCGGGAGGACGAAAACTAGATCTTATTTAGGCATTTCGTCGAACAGGTGAAGGGCGCTCGCAAATCATGCGGTTTCCGGCTCAGCCAGGATCCGACCCTAAACCGAGACTCTGGCCAAACAAGCGAAAAAAAAAACATCACAACCAACGGGGGAATGGACGGGGCCGGAGTTCGTGCGAGCCGGTGGGCCGCGAGCTCCGGCCGTTGTGCCCAAAACAGGCCACGGACAAAGGGCTTACTGGTTCAACTCGATGGCGTCAATTGGAAAGAGCAGTTGGCGGAGCTTGCGCGCGGCCGAGGTGTCGGCTAAAGCCTTCCCAGTCTCGCTCGCCGCTCCCTCTCCCTCTCTCGTCTCCCAACCGAGCCCCCCAAAACCCCCTCAAACGAGCCAAGCCCCCTCGCTTTTAAGCACCGGTGTGCATGGCTTCCTGCCGTGCCAACCGGCGCTGCCGGCTTGCGCCGACCGAACGTCTCGCGCGCTCGACGCCCGCCCTCTGTCACCTCTGTCCTCCATCGCATACGTCGTGCTTCTCTCTCTCACCTTTTGCCTCTAGAGTGAGAGGAAGGGAGGAAGAGAGAAAAAGGAGAGGGCTGGGGTAGGAAAAACTAAAGAAGCCGGGCCCAACGAAGGAGAACGAAAGTGAGGGAAGGAGGCAGGGCTGGCCCATCCCCGGTACAGATTCGCGCCTTAGTGTTTTTTTTTTTTTTTTTTCTAATTAAATAAAAAATTTAGAATAAAAATTATAAATAATAATTTTCTTTTTTAATTTTTTTAAATTTAATATTAATAATACAAATGTTCCTAATGTCTGGATGCCATGCAATTTGATAAGAATTATTTTTGCTAGTGATTAAAAATTAATTCCTAAGTTTTTATACTATTAATGAATGATTAAATGGATCGCTAAAATTTAGGTATTAACATCACTTCGATCACTCTACGGGTGATTCCTCTTTACATGCCACCATTCTATTCCAATAAAAAGTTGCTATCCAAACTCATTTTGCGAAAATCATTTACTTATTCATTGAGGAGAGATTGAATGAACATATTTATTCTATTATTTAATTTGTGTTTTAGGATCTTGCTACTAGCAATTATCTTGGCATATCTGATCAAAGATGTGGATTATCTTTGTTTTGTCTGTTCATAGTAGATATTAATGATTCTCATATTATGGAAGTTCACCTAAGTTCTAGCGTCTGTTGCATGATTTGTGGAACGACTATTTAGCACGATATGCATGATGCAGCAAATTCTACTTTCTATCCGGCAATCTGCCAAGGAAAGACGTGTTATGCCATTTTATGGACGGTCAAAGCTGTCTTCAGAGTGTCTCTTCAGGGACGGCTCGCACTAAAGCGGACGTCCTTGTGCTGCTGAAGGGCTTGCTCTCATAGCAATGAGCAAAGGGGGAAGATTTCTCAAGGAGTCTTAGCGACGAAATTAGCCGTCCCTCAGTGCCAATAACAACGCTCGTCGGCGACGGTTTTCTAGGCTTTTAGGGACCCGCTTGGGCAGTCGCCCGTTTTCTTTTTTTATTGTAGTATGGTTGAGAAAAATAAGCATGCTATCAGTCAAACCCCAGTCTCGACTTAAATCTAAGAACTTTCGCCAAAGATAGGAAATAGTCAACGTTCTTAGTTCCACAAATTCAACAACTTACGTATTCAGCCGAATCTAAGAACTTTCGCCAAAGATAGGAAATAGTCAACGTTCTTAGTTCCACAAATTCAACAACTTACGTATTCAGCCGAGTCTTCAAGTCCATTAGAAAAACGTCTGAGATAAATGGATTCGGGCTTGGAAGAAGGTGATCAGAAGCAACCGTGGCAAAGAAAAAATAAATAAATAGGAAATGGAACCGCTTAAGTGACTCAACCAATTTCCCTTAAAAAATGAGAGGTGCAAGAATGTTGAGCCCTGGATCCGAGTAGCCATAGCAACAATCTGTATCTACTTGTTGGCAACTTGATCTCTGATATATCAGAGTTGAATGGTTTTGGGCCTCACACATTGGCCTTAGGTTGGGAGGACAACCCCCGATAAGTTCTTATATCAATATTTAGTGATTTTGACCTCTCTTCAAAACCAACTCAAAGGGTGTCACGACCTCTCTTTTGCAATCGGTAGAAAAGAAAGAAGTTTAGGGTATTGCCTAAAGAGGTGGGCCAACAACCGTAGATTAGGCATCAGCTTTTCCAAGCCCATACTTCGCACAACATTGGATTTCGTATATTAATTCTTAACGGCCTAAGTATTTCTGGGAGTTACCACTAATCTATTGAGGTCGGCTAGAAACTAAATGAGACGTGGGGGTGTTATCTCGATTTTTATGCAATTAGAGATTTTTAGGAACAAGAACTTATTTATGCCAATATCTCTATTAGCATCCTTGTGATCCCACTAACTTAGAATGTTGTTTATCTAAATGGCTACACAATCTTGATTACTAATTATAATACTTATAAAACTACTAAATGTCCATGCAAATGTTTTTGTAGGTTTGTTTTCTTTAATGTCTAAACTAATCCTAACCTAATTTAGAAAAGGAATCTACACTCAAATTATTGAAAAAGTAGTGCGTTAAGTAAATATCCAATAAATTGAAATGATTTGAAAGTAAATGCGAAATAGGAAAATCCGATACAAGTTGGGTAAAGAATATTACATAACCTTGTTATTACACCCCGAGACAGGACCCCCATGAGTAAAATGAGAATTTAAATATGCATGAAATTACTCTAGATGGATGAAACTACTCTAAATAATTTTTAATCTATGCAATACGGATTATTTACCAAAATGATTATAAAATACCAAAATAGCATTAAATTAGGAAAAATGACCTTATAAAATTAAGAAAATTTCATAGATGTCGCTTTTGCCTTAATTTGATACCATATATATATATATATATATATATATATATTTGAAATTTTCGGATTTCTCATTTTTTTTATTTGAAAATAATTTCCTAAACTGATCTATGCTTGATTTGTTATAGCCCAATACATGAATGTCACAAGGACCAAGCTCAAATCGATCATTTCAAGATCAAAACTTAGTTTAGGCATTTCGTGGAACAATTGGTGTGCATCAACCTACCTCAAATAGCTTCCTCACGCCATGTTTGTGGCCTTCAATCTTGACTCATGGGCAATTTTATGTGGAACTGAAGTATCAAGGTTATACTACTACATGCAAAGAACAAGTTTAGTTAGGAATTACAGCCTAAAGTACACAAGAACCAAACTAAAATCGACCTCCAATATGCATGTTTAAGCTATTTTTGCAAATCCGAGTTTGAACCCAGGTCAAATAGACTTGTTGTATGCCCGGCTTAGCCCTGACACTTATCACATGTGAGATCAATAAGAAACATCACTTCATCCAAATAAAAATAGATAACATGAATTTTCAAATGCAACAAACATTACAAAGAACGATCAACTGGACTCGTTGAAACTAATTCTCCAAGAAGCATACATGCATGATCTACACTAGCCAACCATGTCTCAATGTGAATTGGATTGGTTTTTGGCTCAAGTTGTAGTCCATCTCATGGTTCACATGGAGATTTAAAGAATAAACTAGACTGAGCTAAGCATCGTTTATATTTCTATATAACATTAATCAAAGTCACGAAGACAAGTAATGCACGAAAAGGGGACATAGCAAATCAAACATGCAAGCCTCCTGAAGAGATTTCAATACTTGGAAAAATTCCAACCTCAAAATTAATTTTATGGACTAGTTTTCCTCTTAATATTTTATAGCTAAAACATATTCAAACTTGACCAAAAATACATTTAGGATTTTTATCTTACTTCCTACTTTCTTTTGCAAATGGCTCTTAGCCGAGGAAACCAAGAAATTATCCTCCAAGGGCGTGTGGAAGTTGACTCCTTCAAACTGCAAAATGAGATCTGCACAGAAAAAACTAACAATGAAGATTTTTGTTATTCTCCAAAATTGGACTTCAAGACTTCTTTTGTTGGCCAAATTAACACCCAACCAAACTATATGTATTCTAGTTTGGGTTACAAAGTCATGGTTTTCCTCATTTGTTTCTCACTTTTCTTTAAAATACTCATTTTCTATAATGACTCGAGCCCCACTGTGTAATATTGTCCGCTTTAGACATTGAGTTCTCACGGCTTTAAAACGCGTTACGCAGGGGCAGAAAGCCATCCCTCGGGCCTTCTCTCTCCCAAGCCATAATATTGTCCACTTTGGAGTCACTGCCCACCGGCCCGTCCTCCTTCACGGGTTTGTTTTCAGCGCAGCAAAGCGTACGTGAAATGCGTTTCATGTACTCTTCCGCTGCGCTGAAAACAAACCCGTGAGGGAGGACGGTGGTGGCCGGGCTCCAAAGCGGACAATATTGGGTTGGGGAAAGGAATGGCCGAGTGCAACCTTGTTTCCAGACAACGTGTTTCACATACGCTTCCGTTGCGCTGAAAACAAATCGGTGAGAGAGGACGGTGGTGGCCGCGCCTCCAAAGCGAACAATATCATGGCTTGGGAGAGGGCGGGCCGGTGGGCCGCACCTCTGCCTTTGCGTAACGCGTTTTACGTACGCTTCCACTGCGATGAAAATAAAGCCGTGAGGGAGGACGAGCCGATGGGCCGTGCCTCCAAAGCGGACAAATACTATGGCTCGAGAGAGGGAAGGCCTGAGGGATGGCCCTTTGCCCCTGCATAATGCGTTTTAAAGCCGTGAGGACTTTGAACTTTGTAACGACCCAGGCCCCATTGTGTAATATTGTCCGCTTTGGACACTGAGTCCTTATGGCTTTAAAACGTGTTATACATATTAGAGGGACCCAAGCCTTTATAAACTAGCCTAGGACTCCCCCCCTAAGTGATGTGGGACTAGAGAGGGACTCATTCCTCTTCCTTGCGCACGTCTGGGGACCGAGGCGCGGATGCACCACCATCCTTCCTCCCCGTGCACCGTTGCTTGAGCTGTCACACTCTCCACCCCTTAGGAGCACAACGTCCTCACTATGGCCCCACACGCGGTCGGGAGTCGACTATGATACCATTTGTAAGGACCCAGGCCCCACCGTGTAATATTGTCCTCTTTATGTACATACGCTCACATCAGAGTGCGCAGTGCAGCGGTCCCACTCAAGGTTTTGTTCCCTCTGCCCACAGGCTCAAAACGCGTATTGTAGGGGCAGAGGCGCGGATGCACCACCATCCCTCCTCTCCACGTACCGTTGCTTGGGCTGTCACACTCTCCACCCTTTAAGAGCACAGCGTCCTCGCTATGGCCCCACACACAGTCGGGAGTCAGCTCTGATACCATTTGTAACGACCCGAGTCCCACTGTGTAATATTGTCTGCTTTGGACACTGAGTCTTCACGGCTTTATTTTCAGCACAACGGAAGCGTACGTGAAACGCGTTACACAAATTATAGGGACCTAAGCCTTATAAACTAGCCCAGGAGTCCCTGTGCACCGTCACTTGGGCTGTCACACTCTCCACCCCTTAAGAGCACAGCGTCCTCGCTATAGCCCCACACGCGGTTGGAAGTCGGCTCTTATACCATTTGTAACGACTCGAGCCCCACTGTGTAATATTGTCCGCTTTGGACACTGAGTTTTCACGGCTTTATTTTCAGCGAAGCGAAAGCGTATGTGAAATGCGTTACACAGATTAGAGAAACCTAAGCCTTATAAACTAGCACAAGACTCCCCTCCTAAGCGATGTGGGACAAGAGCTGCGCACGTCCGAGGACCGAGGCGCGGACGCACCGCCATCCCTCCTCCCCGCACACCACCGCTTGGGCTGTCACATTTTCCCTAACTCGTGACCAACTAGGCAAAACACTTTGAAAATTTTCACTTTCTTTCCCCGCTAAGTGGGTACTGTTTTGGGGCGTTTTAGGAGGCCTTCCCAATACCCATTTTAGATGTGCAACATATGGTTGGAAATATCGTTAAGTGAAGTTTCACTCTCTAGTTGAAAGTTTTGGCTATTTTTGGCCACATGTTTGTAAAAATTTCACTTTTCTCTACAAGAATCGATTTGGAATTTCTAAGTTTGGCTTTTCTTGAGTTGCTTATGGGGGTCTCTTTGAAGAACGATTGTGAGCCTCATCTCCTCCTTCTTGTCTCCTACCTTTCATGCCCTAAAAGAGCTTGCTTTAAAGATCTTATCCACTAAAGCCATTGTTTTGATCAGTCTTTGCCCTACCAACCAAGCTTGCCAATTGGGCTAATTCACCAACTTTTTGACATAGCCAAAATTTTCACCTTTTGTAGCTATTGAGTGCGCAGATTTTGCTGCAATCTTCACGTGCCTTCAGTAGCTTATCCCTAGCTAATTTTCATCTACTTGCACCGCTGATTATGTTGTTTCATCACGTGCAAAGATCAAGTTGATTGGGCAGCTGAGGAGCATATGGTGGGGCCATAAAATTGCTTACTCTACAGCTCTAAATTGAGACCGAATTGTGGGCTGAGTTTTGATAGCTGGTTTAAGTGCTTTAATCCATCAATTTGGCTGCAATTTTTTTACCAATTAGCAAGCCTGTGTGTAGTTCTTTGAGATCTTGACTAGTTTTGGCAATTATCCCCACCTAATTTGCAGGAAGTCCCTCAAAGTTGGCCATTTCCTTGCTCGAGAATGCCCAATTCAATGCAATTTGGTCCTTTTTGTCCGAATTGGTTAATTTGACCTAGCCTAAGTTCAATTTCATCTCAATTGGGAGCCAAGATGATGATTTAATGGCTTGGGTGAAATTTTGCAAAATTTGCGACCCAACTTGCTGTTTTGATTCCAATCTGACCTCTTGGCTTGGCTAACCACATTAAGATCATCGGCTCCAACTTTTTTTCTTTTCTTTCTCTTTTTTTAATTTTTTTTTGTTTTTTAGATTTTTTTTTCATGAAAATAAATGCATTTAAAAACTATACTAAATGCAGGTAATCTATATGCAAGAATTTGACAAGAAATGTTTTTTAGAAAAATAAGTTCCCATTTTTTGGAAATGAACTCTAGGCAAAAATTTAGGTGTCAACAAAGGGTAAGATTTTTCTCATTTATGAACTAACCATTAATCGCTGATAAAAAAAAAAAAAAACTAACCATTAATCCTTTTTATAATCGATGTGGTATAACCCTAAAGGATCATCATTAATCGGAAAAATGACAGCACGGCACCATCCGCCTCTCATTTTCCTATTCACATGTGATGCGTGCTCTCAATAGCTACTGCCTGCTTGTGATTGATTCTCACCAATTCATTTTGCAAGAAGAGGCTCTGGCTCTATTTTTCGTTTGTTGTCTTCGAGCTGTTAACTGATCAATTAGTTAGTGATATTGTAAGTGCTCTACCAACAACTTTTTCCCCCAAAATGAAAGTGCAAGTGTTAGATGCATTATTAATAAATGGTAGAATACCAACAAAAACCCCGAATTATATCTTTAATGACATCGATGCCTTAAATATTTTCTAAGTCACAAATAACTTTAAACTCGTATCCATGTAACAAAAACAACATTTGGCCATTAAAAAAAGGATGTGGTGGCTTACGTAGATAACGGCCGGCAAATGAAACTGACATGGATCTAGAAAATTCCACCAAAGCCTAAACTTTATCCAACATGACACTATTACTCCAAACTTTGCCAATCTTGAAAAGCGTTCTCATAGCATGCCATCTCGAGAACTGTTACCCGATTCATAATCATATCCATTCTAATCCCTAGATCACATTGTAATTCAATTTCCTTTTTTTGTTTGATATCAAAATAAAAATCAGAAGAGATTAGTGTATTTCTTTTTCAAACTTTGGAAAAGTTGAAAGTTTGTAAATTAAATTATTATATGGGTGCTTGAAATTTAATTTATTTCGTACATCAAATCATAAATATATCACGCGGGTCATTTTTAGCATCATCTACAATCTAAAACATGGACATAGTTAAGTCAAATGTGTATAAGTCCACCAGTCTTTCACATGATATGTCTCACTTTAACAAAATTTTGCGACTTTGATTTTGTTGGCGCTATCGCCATTAGTGTATATCTATGAGATCCATTTCACATACAAATTAAATTTCCTGGATCTTTTTTTTCTGGTTTCATCGCTATGTTCGCTTTCCGTCTGGGAGCTGATCAATCAATTTCTTACCCAGTGTTCTCGCATAGTACAAACGACATGGCGTTTCAATCCAAGCGCCCGCCCGCCCCGCGCCACACACCCCCCCCCCCGCCCGAAGCCAACAACAGCAACATCCCCACCGTAAAACTTGTCTAGTAGTATGCTTTAACCCCTGGCGAGCAAAAAATCATTACAACTACATCCTTAACTTTGGTCCCCCAAATCATTACTTAAATGTAATTACTTTTGTTTCCAACTTGAGTAATAGCATATTTTTCTTACTATGGTGATATATAATTGCTAGTAGCTACAATTTTGGTAATGTAAAGTATCCATTAAAAGTTTGCATCTGTTGGCACCTATAAGAGATTCAAGAAAACCAATGAGCCATAAGAGACCCCTTGTAACAAGGTTATAAGGTGATGCCTGTCTATGAGATAAATTTACGTACAAATTTAATTTGCTTAATCTTTTTTCTGATTTCGTCGCTAACTTAACTTTCCGTCTAAAATTGCAATAGAAAATGCCTTAACGGCTACATTTGGTTGCCCGAATTTCTAACTATAATAGGACTAGATAGGATATAATATGAAATATGCACTTGGTTTAGTATTCCCAAAGGGCTTTGGAGGCCTAAAGCTTTTTGGTGAAATGTTGGACCATATGGTAACTATTTTGAAGAAGCTTTCACTTGAAAGCTAGCATTTGGAAGATTGAAAGGCTAATGCTAGTAAGGACTAGTGTTAGACTTTTAGAATTTAGCTAGATGCTAAACTCGTTTTCTTCGTTCCAAAACTACCCTCACAAATTTTTCAAATTTTTTATTTTATCCCTTATTATTTTTTTATTTAAAAAGGACCAACCCTTTGTCAAATTGGCGAAAGGCTTGGTCTTTTTTTTTTTAATTGTATATATTTTATTTTATTTTTAATTTTAAACAAATACAAATTAAAAAAACTAATATTAATTACCCAAAAGGCTTTTCAAATGCGTTTTCTACTGAACGATATTTTTTTCTAAAGGGTGTTTCTCAAAGCATAGTTTGTACCAAACAGTCTTTACATTTGCCTAAAACCCTTTAGGCTAAACTGATTTGCATTTCCCTAATAAGCTTTCAAAATGCTGAACTAAATGTACCCGAAATCTAAGAATTTTGTTTATTTTATCTATTTTTTTGTGAATTACAGTAATAAAATTGGATATATTCACATCATATTATGTATATTTTTTGGTATAAATGGTATATCAGTGTAAATGAGTCTAAAAATTCACAAACACAGATGGTAAAAATCTCTTGTGAAACTATTACTTAATTTACTTTTATTTGCTTTTTTTTCCCACTATTTTTTAATTATTTTCTTTTTATTTCTTTTTCCCCTTTCATCATTCTCTAATAAAACTTTATTAAATAGCAAACAAGTACTAATATACCTAAAATATATAATATATATAAATATATATTTTATATATTGAATTTATATTAAAAGATAGAATTAAAATTGAATATATAAAAAAAACTAAGATTAAATTAAAAAACTGAATTTTATTTTCTGATATTTTGAATTTCTTATATTAGATTTCAAATAATATTTATATTAATATATAATTTCAATTTTGTTAATTTAATAAGTTTATTATTCAAGAAAAATAACTTTCTTATTCTAAATGTTAGAAATTTTATCCACTTTTATCCCACTTTTTCCATGAAATAATTTTATTCAGCCTATATTCATCGTATATTAACTTTATCCTGTTTTGATAAGACTGTAAACGTGAGATAGGATAAATTTTATCATCTCTTGAATTTTATCTTGATCAGGATAAATTTTATCCTATCTCAAATTTTATCTTGACCGCCAAATATAGCCTAAAAAAAAATCTTTATTTCTCGAGGACTCTTCTTTCCCTTTGATACTCTCTAATCACTACATAGGAGCTAATCAATCAATTTCTTAGCTAATGTTCTCCTAGGGTACAAACAAGATGACATAATGTTTCAGTGCAGCCCCCTCCCGCTCCTAAAACTTGTCCAATATTATACTTTAACCCTAGGCAAACAAAAAATTCTTACAACTACATCCTTAATTTTGACCCCCCAAATAATTATTTTCATGCGAATCACTTTTGTTTCGAACTTGAGGACTAGCATATTTTTCTTACTATAAAAATATGTTATTACTAGTAACTGCAATTTTGTTAATCTAAAGTATCCAGTAAAAGTTTGTATCTATTGGCTCCTATAAGAGATTTAAGATCCATAAGAGATCTCTGGTTAAAAGGCTACAAGGTGGTGTCTGTCTATGAGATAAATTTCATGTACAAATTTAATTTCCTGAATCTTTTTTTTAGTTGCATCGCTATGTTAGCTTTCCATCAAAGACCGTAATAGAAAATGCCCTAATAGCTAAAACAAACATCTTTATTTCTTGAGAACTATTCTTTCCCTTTGATTAGTGTCTAATTACTGTGTGGAAGCTAATCAATCAATATCTTACCCAATGTTTCTAGCATGGTACAAATAAGGCCACATGATGTTTCAGTCCAAGCCGCACCCCCAAAAAGCAAAAAAAAAAATTGTCCAATATTATGCTTTAGCCCCTTGCAAGCAAAAAACCATTGCAACTTCTGACCAAAAATAAAATCATTACAACTCCATCCTTAACTATGGCCCCCCTTATCATTACTTTAATGCGACTTACTTTTGTTTCCAACTTGAGAAATAGCACATTTTTCTTAATATGGAAATATTATAGTTACAAGTAGCTAAAATTCTGGTAATGTCGAGCATCCATTAAAATTTTGCATCTATTGGCTCCTATAAGAGATTCAATAAAAAAATTCAATTATTAAAGAAAGAATTGCATAAATAATTGTCACTATTAATTTTGTAGATCAGACATCTTTCTAATTCAACAAAAAGATAATATATATATATATATATATATATATATAATAGAATTATCTATCATCCATTCCCATAAAATTACCTACTATTCAATATGATATATTCACTTAAAAAGTTGTTCCCCTCACGTATTCATCCCCAATTAGTTTCCCATTCTCTTACGAAATGCCACAACTGAAAGGATATTTCTTTTCCCCTTTTCAACCTGACTTGTGCCCCGTTTCTATAAGGAAATTATAAACTTTTTTTGACATGGCACCGTTATTCCAAACTTTGCCGCTTGCAAAGCGATCTCGTGTCATGCCATCTCAAGAACTGTTATCCAATTTATATTCGTTCTAATCCCTATCTCACGTTGTAATTCAATTTTTCTTTTTCCGTTTGACATCAAAAACAAAATTAGAAGAGATTAATGAATTTCTTTTTCAAATTCCAAAAAAGTTGAAAGTTTGCAAATCAAATTATTAATCGGTGCTTGATAATTAATTTTTCTTTTCAACATCAAATCATAGATATACCATACACGTGATTTTTACCAATATCTACCATCTAAAACATGGACACAGTTAAGCCAAATGCATGTAGATCCATTAGTCTTTCCACATGACATGTATCACAATAACAAAATTTTGCAATTTTGATTTTGTTGGCGCTATTTTCATTTGTGTTTGTCCATAAGATACATTTCATGTACGAATTAAATTTCCCAAATCTTTTCCATAATTTCGTCACTACATTAGTTTTCCATTCAAGATTGCGATAGAAAATGCTCTGACAGCTAAAACAAATATCTTTATTTCTCGAGGACAATTCTTTCCCTTTGATTAGTGTATAATCACTATCTAGCAACTAATCAATCAATTTCCTACCCAATGTGCCCGCATGGTACAAACAAGAAGACATGGTGTTTCAGTACTCCCCTCCCTCACCCCAAAATTTGTCCAATATTATGCTTTAACCCATAGCAAGAAAAAAAAAATCGTTATAACTACATCCTTAGCTTTAGCCCTCCAAATCATTACTTTAACGCGAATCACTTTCGTTTCCAACTTGAGAAATAACATATTTTTCTTACTATGAAAATATTATAATTGCTAGTAGCTGCAATTTTGGTAATGTAAAGTATCCACTAAAAGTTTGCATCTATTGACTCCTATAAGAGATTCAGGAAAATCAATGATCCACGGAACCCCCGATTACAAGATTACAAGGTGGTGTCCATTTATGAGATAAATTCCGTGTACAAATTAAATTTCCTGAATTTTTTTTCTGATCTCGTGGCTATGTGATCTTTCCATTTGAGATTGCAGTAGAAAATGCTCTTATAGCTAAAGCAAACATTTTTATTTCTCGAGAACTACTCTTTCCTCGTGATTAGTGTCTAATCACTAAGTCAGAGCTAATCAATTAATTTCTTACCCACCGTTCTCACATGAAACAAACGAGGTGACATGGCATTTTAGTCTAGTGTCTAATCACTATGTAGGAGCTATCCAATCATTCTTTCATTTTGATTATTGTTTGATCAATATGTGGGATCAATTTGTTATTTAATATTCTCGCATGATACAAACAAAGCGACATGGCGTTTCTACATTATACGTCTCATAATAACAAAATTTTGCATTTCTGATTTTGTTAGCGCTATCACCATATGTGTATGTCTATAAGATATATTTCATGTATGAATTAAGTTTCCCGAATCTTTTCTCTAATTTTGTCGCTACATTAGCTTTCCATTCAAGATTGTGATAGAATGCTATGCCAGCTAATACAAACATCCTTATTTCTTGAGGACTACTCTCTCCCTTTGATTAGTGTCTGATCACTATCTAGGAGCTAATCAATCAATTTCTTACCTAATGTTCCAGCATGGTACAGACTAGAAGACATGGTGTTTCACACCCCTCCCCCCGCCCTAAAACTTGTCCAATATTATGCTTTAACCCCTAGCAAGCAAAAAAATCGTTACACCTACATCCTTAGCTTTGGCACTCCAAATCATCACTTTAACGCGAATCGCTTTTGTTTCCACTTGAGAAATAGCATATTTCTTACTATGGAAATGTTGTAATTGCTAGTAGCTGCAATTTTGGTAATGTAAAGTGTCCATTAAAAGTTAGCATCTATTGGCTCCTATAAGAGATTCCAGAAAATCAATGATCCATGGAAACGCCCGATTACAAGATTAAAAGGTG
Organism: Eucalyptus cloeziana; assembly: GCA_014182715.1. Lineage (NCBI taxonomy): Eukaryota > Viridiplantae > Streptophyta > Magnoliopsida > Myrtales > Myrtaceae > Eucalyptus > Eucalyptus cloeziana. The sequence continues at coordinate 38,565,147 of CM024639.1, forward strand.
GTGCCCAATTATGAGATAAATTTCATGTACAAATTAAATTTCCTGAATCTTTTTTCTGATTTCGTGGCTATGTGATCTTTCCATTTGAGATCACAGTAGAAAATGCCCTTACAGCTAAAGCAAACATTTTTATTTCTCGAGAACTATTCTTTCCTTGTGATTAGTGTTTCGGTACACCCCTCCCCCCGCCCCAAAACTTGTCCAATATTATGCTTTTAACCCCCTAGCAAGCAAAAACTCATTACAACTACATCCTTAGCTTTGGCCCTCCAAATCATTACTTTAACGCAAATCACTTTCGTTTCCAACTTGAGAAATAGCACAGTTTTCTTACTATGGAAATATTATAATTGCTAGTAGCTGCAATTTCGGTAATGTAAAGTATCCATTAAAATTTTGCATCTATTGTCTCCTATAAGAGATTCAAGAAAATCATTGATCCACGGAAACCCCGAATTAGAAGATTAAAAGGTGGTGCCCAATTATGAGATAAATTTCGTGTACAAATTAAATTTCCTGAATCTATTTTCTGATTTCGTGGCTATGTGATCTTTCCATTTTAGATCGCAGTAGAAAATGCCCTTACAGCTAAAGCAAACATTTTTATTTCTCGAGAACTATTCTTTCCTTGTGATTAGTGTTTCAGTACACCCCTCCCCCCACCCCAAAACTTGTCCAATATTATGCTTTAAACCCTAGCAAGCAAAAAAATCATTACAACCACATCCTTAACTTTGGCCCTCCAAATCATTACTTTAACGTGAATCACTTTCTTTTCCAACCTGAGAAATAGCATATTTTTCTTACTATGGAAATATTATAATTGCTAGTAGCTGCAATTTTGGTAATGTAAAGTATCCATTAAAATTTTGCGTCTATTGGCTCCTATAAGAGATTCAAGAAAATCATTGATCCATGGAAACCCCGATTACAAGATTACAAGGTGGTGTCCATTTATGAAATAAATTGTGTGTACAAATTAAATTTCCCGAATCTTTTTTCTGATTTCGTGGCTATGTGATCTTTCCGTTTGAGATTGTAGTAGAAAATGCCTTAACAGCTAAAGTAAACTTTTTTTTATTTCTCGAGAACTATTCTCTCCATGTGATTAGCATCTAATCACTAAGTGGGAGCTAATCAATTAATTTCTTATACAGTGTTCTCACATTATACAAACGATGCGACATGACATTTTACTCTAGTGTCTAATCACTATGTAGGAGCCATCCAATCATTCTTTCCCTTTCATTAGTGTCTAATCAATATGTGGGATCAATTTCTTACCCAATAGTCACGCATGGTACAAACAAGGCGAGATGGCGTTTCCACATGATACGTCTCACAATATCAAAATTTTGCAATTCTGATTTTGTCGGCGCTATCGCCATCCGTATCTGTCTATAAGATATATTTCGTGTGTGAATTAAATTTCTCAAATCTTTTCTCTAATTTCATCGCTACAATATCTTTTCATTCAAGATTGCGATAGAAAATGCCCTGCCAGCTAAAACAAACATCTTTATTTCTCGAGGACTATTCTTTCCCTTTGATTAGTGTCTAATCACTATCTAGGAGCTAATCATTCAATTTCTTACCCAATGTTCCCGCATGGTACAAACAAGAAGACATGGTGTTTCAATACACCGCTCCCCTCTGCCCTAAAACTAGTCCAATATTATGCTTTAAGCCCTAGCAAGCAAAAAAATCGTTACACCTACATCCTTAGCTTTGGCCCTCCAATCATTACTTTAATTTGAATCACTTTTGTTTCCAACTTGAGAAATAGCATATTTTTCTTACTGTGGAAATATTATAATTGCTAATAGTTGCAATTTTGGTAATGTAAAGTGTCCATTAAAAGTTTGCATCTATTGGCTCCTATATGAGATTCAAGAAAATCAATTATCCACGGAAAACCCCTATTACAAGATCACAAGGTGGTCTCCATTTATGAGATAAATTTTGTGTACAAATTAAATTTCCTGAATCTTTTTTTCTAATTTCTAATTTGTCCATAAAAAAATAATTTTGGGGTGTAAAATCATATATGATTTGCTCTGATAGCACATGTAGAAAATTATTCACATAAACAACTAATTAATTAAGAAGAATTTGAACTATATATGACTGTAAAAAATCAAGATCAATAAGCATAGTAGAATTAAAGCTTGTTTGAGCCATTGCTTCACTTAAAGAAAAATAGATCACTCTGATAATCAAAAATATGGCATTTAATATAGCAGCTTTCAATGGGATTAAGCAACTCATAGGTATAACCTACCATTTTATAAGCTAGAGATGAGATCTAGCAAACTCTAATAAACAGCGTGTCAACTGGGCCTCTCCCATTACGAGTTTCAGTTAAACACAATTGCATAGACTTTGCTATTCTACTAGGCCCGTTATTAATAGATGCCACAACTCAGTTCAATAAAATCACTTAAGGGTTTAACAAACATTGAAATATCCATTAACCTGATTATTTAAAATAGAAAATCAATTAATTAATGTAAGCCCAAATTATAGGAAATTTCCAACAAGTGTTTCTGTACACCCGTCCCCCCGCCCCAAAACTTGTCCAATATTATGCTTTAACCCCTAGCAAGCAAAAAAATCGTTACTCCTACATCCTTAGCTTTGGCCCCCCAAAGTCATTACTTTAACGCAAATCACTTTCGTTTCCAACTTGAGAAATAACATATTTTTCTTACTATGGAAATATTATAATTGCTCATAGCTGCAATTTTGGTAATGTAAAGTATCCATTAAAATTTTGCATCTATTGGCTCCTATAAGATATTCAAGAAAATCATCAATCCACAGAAACCCTGATTACAAGATTACAAGGTGGTGTCCATTTATGAGATAAATTTTGTGTACAAATTAAATTTCCTGAATCTTTTTTCTGATTTCGTGGCTATGTGATCTTTCCATTTGAGATTGTAGTAGAAAATGCCCTAACAGCTAAAGCAAACCTTTTTTATTTCTCGAGAACTATTCTCTCCTTTCATTAGTGTCTAATCACTATGTGGGAGCTAATCAATTAATTTCTTATACAGTGTTCTCACATGATACAAACGATGTGACATGGCATTTTACTTTAGTGTCTAATCACTATGTAGGAGCTATCCAATCATTCTTTCCCTTTCATTAGTGTTGAATCAATATGTGGGATCAATTTCTAACCCAATGTACACGCATGGTACAAACAAGGCGAGATGGCGTTTCCACATGATACATCTCACAATAACAAAATTTTGCAATTCTGATTTTGTCGGCGCTATCACCATCCGTATCTGTCTATAAGATATATTTCATGTATGAATTAAATTTCTCGAATCTTTAGTTTTCCTTTCAAGATTGCGATAGAAAATGCTATGACAGCTAAAACAAACATCTGTATTTCGCGAGGACTATTCTTTTCCTTTGATTAGTGTCGAATCACTATCTAGGAGCTAATCATTCAATTTCTTACCCAATGTTCCCGCTTGGTACAAACATGAAGACATGGTGTTTCAGTACAGGCAAACCTCTAGTTCAAGCCTTTCAGGGACAGCATTTTAGCAAAAAAACTACTTAGACAAATTTCTTTATCATGAGAGTCAATTCCTCGTCGTCCATGTCATCATATGTGTCTGTATAATCAGAATCAGCATTAGACTTAAGTGTAGTCGACTTCTTACATTTTGGATCCTCTTCGTCATTGATCTGTTCCACTTCGTATGATTGAATAGTGCCTATTAGCTCATCAACAAAGAGGGACATAATTCTCTGTGTCTCCCAGATTCATGTTTTCAGATGGTTCCAGTCCTTTGAAAGTTCTTGCAAAAATTTGTTGACCTTCATTGGGGCAGAAATTGGTTAACCTTGATATGCCAACCCATTTACAATTTATGTAAATCAACTGAACATATTTCCAATAGACTCTCCAGGCTTCATCTTGAAAGATTCATATTGGCCAAGCAAGATGTTTATTTTTGTCTCATTTACTTGATCTGTTCCTTCATAGGTGACATGAAGTCTATCCCATACTTCTTTAGCTATTTCACATGAAAAAAATTATATTATATTCAACAGAGGACAAAGCACAGTATAAAGAATAGATGACCTTTGCATCAAGAGCCTATCTCTTAGAAATTTCTGCTTGGTTGGTTTTCTCAACATCCTTATCTAAGACTTATTTTCCCTTATCAGATGTAGAAGTTGCCTTTAGGATAATTCATCTTTCTACAACATCCCATTCCAGAGGATTTCTGGATTTTAGGAATGCCTTTATTTTATTCTTCCACAAACTATATTCTTTTCCATCAAAATAAGGTAGCCTGGTGTTGCTCTGCCCTTCCATAAGTCCTGGTGCTAAACAACTAGCCATAGAAGATCTTGGCTTAGAAGTAAAAACACTTCAACAAATGAGCATTGAGATTGATACAGATTGATAATGCTAGTACGAACACCTAGGGGGTGAATAGGTGTTTAAAAGAATTTTTGATAAATAAAATAAATTTCGAACAAACTCTAAGAATCAAATAGAGTCTGATAAACAAGTCACCAGACTTCTGATGAATATTCAGAATTAGATAAGAGATGGAATTGATTTTTGCAATACTTAAAAAAATGCAACAGATTTAAATAAATAAATAAAAAGACTTAATGGAAGAAAAAATTGCACACGAAATTTATAGTGGTTTGGCTTAGATTAAGCCTACTCCACTCTCTCACGCTGATAGCCTTCTAGCTAGAATTCACTATAGTATCAACAGAGAAGTACAATTTTTGAGTGAAAACACTTAGTGGAAGATCCCTTTTCTCTCACTAAGTCACTTCTTCTTGTGATTTTCTCTCTTGAATATAATTTGTAAGGACTGCTGATGAAGAACAAGTTGTTGGAAAGATTTCAGACTTTAGAATTTCAATTTTGACTTCTCTTCCTCAAATAGACCGAATGATCTCCTTAAATACTCCTCCACGCCTCACTAGCCGTTGGCATTTTGCAAAGGAATTTCTTTCAATCAATCCGTTGGATAAAATCGACTAAGGAAATCTTATAGCCATTTAAAGAAAATCTATTGATTCTGGTCGTCCATACAATCATAATTTAGGTTTCCATAAGTAGATGCTTTCTAGAAAGAAACTTGTCTTCAAGATTGATTTCATCAATTTGTGATTGACTCCATCAATGTATTTATAAAAGGTAAGTGAGATTCTTCGCTAGAGAGCTAGATGTTTTGTGGAATAAATTCCTAATTCGTTCATTATGAATCCTTGTCGCAAGATCAATAAATCTAAGTTTGATTTTATCCTCATTCTGGAAATGGTTTCGGTCTCGAAAGGTTGTCTTCGCCATTGCAAAGTTCGCGGTTAGACAAGGGTGTGGTCGCTTGTCGGTCGGACGAGGGTGTGGTTGCTCGTCCAACAAACCACTATGTGGCTCTGCCCCTCAAAAAGTTGCCTACACTGTTGCAAAGTTCATCGATTGGGGGAGGGCGCGGTGGCTCGTCCAATGAACCACCACGCGGCCTTCATCTCTGCCTCGAAAAGTTGTCTTTGCCGTCGCGAAGTTCGTCAATCAAGTGCGGTGGTTGATCGGGTGGATGAGGGCTCGATGGGAGAGAGAGGAGGTGGCGAAGAGAGAGAGAGAGAGAGTGCAGGGGAGGCAGGAAAGAGAGAGCGTGCAGAGAGGAGAGACAGAAGAGAGAAGAGAGAAGAGAGAAGAGTTTTCAGAATAATCTGACATTTGGCCCTATTTTGAACATGCATAGCTACCTCAGCCTTCTTTTTTATTGCGCTACACAAGTTGTAACAAATATTTTTCAGTCTTCTTCCCTATTGTCCAATATGATAAACTGCCATCATTACATCTATGTTCCCTTTCTTCAGCTGAACGAAGCTATGTCTCTTTTAGTCAAGACCATCACGCTCCCTCTTTGTTTTCTTTCCATAGTCGAGTTACACATCATGGAGTGGCGTCATTGCGTCATGGCGACTGACAGGCCACCAATGCATTTCCGCCCGCTAACCTTGAACCGCGGTCGAGCGTCCAAATCGATTTCATCCAACGGTCTGAAATTTGAGGCATATTCTAATGTTCTGTACACACGAGAATCACCACGAATAGAAAATACACGGGAAAAAGATGCTTTGATAAATTAACTATTGCTTTCTCAGCTCCTAAGATTCTATAGCCTATAAATACCCATCCATAAGGTTTGGACACTCCCAGAAAAGCCTCTACCCTCCCTCCAATGTCTTTAGCTATATTCTGCCGGAACGCCTAGATCTAGAAAATAGCCAAAAAGAAATGTCTCTTCCGCTTTCAGGAGTCCCTTCTTCTTCTCCTGCCAAAAAAACAAGCCCGATTGCTGAACGCCGGTCGGCAATTTTTCATCCAACCATATGGACGGATTACTTTCTCAAATATGCTTTCGACTCCAACTCGATGGTAGCATTTAAGTTACTTCTTTTCTTGGATTACTTTCGGAAAAATTTTCACTTGTTATGTCCTCTATGAGAGCACAAAGAATAATCGTGGACAATTAAGGATCATCCCGCAGCATTTGATAAGAAAAAAGAAGTTCCAGTTTATTGGAAACCCCATGCAAGTGCTGGTCCTTACACGATTCAAAACTTCTATGCGAACTTTGTGGGATGCACATATGACTTCAACAAATGCAGAAAGAACTTCTAATGTTAACAGGGCTAGTCTTAATGGGATAATTTTTTAGGCAATTTCAGTTCATATTTAAGGTGGCCGATCGAGTCATAGGCAACCTAATATATTTCTTGCATTCTTACTCAGTTTATGTCATATATATATAGGACTTTCATTTTTATATCGATCATAGAGTTTTGAGGGCGTATTAGAGGAACAGATTGAGAGATTGAAAGGAGAAAAGTGAGGAAGATGTTGACAAGTGCTATGGATAAGCCGTCGCAGAAGTTGAACTTGATTGATCAAATCCAACGCTTGGGACTTGCCTACCATTTTGAGTTTGAGATAGTTGAGCAATTGGAACAAATCCATAGAAGCTATTTCGAGTTTCACTGTGGCGATAACGACGACAACCTACACACCATTGCTCTCCTCTTTCGCTTATTACGACAACAAGGTTACAATGTTTCATGCGGTATGTAATGTTCCAATTTCATTGATTGATGAGTTGGTGAAATTATATTGCATACACTAGCTTGATAATCTTTTTGATTGATTAGAGTGAACAAATAATTTCATTGACATGTTTAGTTTACTCTAATGTTGATTTGTTTATTTGTTAACCTGTTCCATAATTCTCATATTTCAAGTTCTTCAAATTTTCTAGTTAAAGAGTAGTCCTTTCTTCTAATTCCTTGGTTTTGTATGTCATTTTTCCATTGTTTCCAATTGATCTAGATATTGAACATGGTGATTTTCACAGCATCTCATGATAGCATCTTCTCCCACATTCTGTTTGGCCATACAGAAATCTTTAACAGGTTCAAGGACAGCGAAGGGAATTTCAGCAAACCAGTCATTGCTAACGTGCAGGGATTGCTAAGTCTATTTGAAGCTTGCCATCTAAGTTATCACAGCGATGATATTTTGAATGATGCACTTGCTTTTACTATAACTCACCTTGAATCAATTGATAAAAGAAAAGTAAGCCCTAATCTCGAAAAACAAGTGAGTCATGCTCTAAATCACCCAATCCGAAAGGGTCTACCAAGGCTAGAGGCGAGGCGTTACATTCAATTCTACCAAGAGGAGCCTTCACATAATGAAGTCCTACTCTCCCTGGCTAAGCTCGATTTCAACTCTTTGCAAGGGCAGGACCGGAAGGAACTTGGCAACCTTACTAGGTTTACTTCATGATAGCATGTTTGAAGTAGCTAAATGTTCTAAAAACAACAAATTGTCGTAGATTGATTAGTGTAATTGCAATCTATCCCGAACTAAAAATCATTGTATGTGTCAAGGAGTGTTAATCGCTTTGGACCATCTGTCTAAAGTACTTTCTCAATTCCATCATTGATGTCTTTGCCTTAAATGAGATTTGTTGGTAAAATGTAGGTGGTGGAAGAATTTAGATATAAAGAGGGAGTTCCCATTTGCTAGAGATAGGCTTGGGGAGCTGTATGTCTGGATGTTAGGAGTTCATTTCGAGCTTGACTATGAGATAGCTAGAGGAATAGTAACCAAAATGATGGTCATTATTTCCATTCTCGATGATATCTACAATGTCTATGGCACATTAGAAGAACTAGAAATCTTCATGGAAGCAATTGAAAGGTATGGTCCACACTCGGAGGGTTTTCTCAGTTTACCAATTTTAAACTTACTTATTTTAATTTGACCAACTATTTATCAAGATCAACTTTTATATTTTCTAAACTTTAACTCAAGTGGGATGTGGATGCCATAGAAGGATTGCCAGAGTGCATGCAAGTGATTTACAAGATAATTCTTGAGTTTTATGATGAAATTGGCTACGAATTGACTAGAAAAGGAAGATCATACTGCCTCTTCTATGCAAAAGAAGCAGTAAGCCATTCGACATTACATCAATCAAATATGATTTTTACTCTATCCATTTGAAATAAAATATTGAGCTTTTGGACAAGGATGAGAGACTGTCATATATCTACCTCCACCAGAAACATTAAAGCTTGAATATTGATGTACTTTTACGTTTGGTAATGAATTCTCAGATGAAAATTCAAGTGAGAGCGTACTTGGCCGAAGCCAAATGGTTCCACAAAAGTCACGTACCGACGATGGAGGAGTACATGCCGATTGCATTAACAACCATTGGTAATCAAATGGCGTTTGTGGCATCGTTTCTGGGAATGGGAGATATTGTAACAAAAGATACTTTTGACTGGTTATTGTCTAGCAACCCCAAGATAGTGAAGGCTTCCGAAGTAATCGGTCGGCTTATGAATGACATTGCTGGACACAAGGTATACAAAAGCTATACCAATGAACATCATGATTTATGTCAATTTTGTCTAATAGATTTTATCAATGGGAGAAATAATGATTTCAATGATATATATTTTTTGTAGTTTGAGCAAGAGAGAGGTCATGTGGCATCTTCAGTGGAGTGTTTCATGAAGCAATACAAAGTTACGGAGGAAGAGGCAAAGAAGGAACTCCATAAACTAGTGGCTGATGCATGGAAGGACATTAACGAAGAGCTGCGCCATCCGACTGCCGTTCCCATGGTACTCCTCATGCGAATTGTCAATCTTGCATGAGCCATTCATGCGGTATATGAAGATGAAACAGATCACTACGTTAATGCTGGGACTAATTTCAAAGAGTTTGTGACTTGTCTGCTCGTCAATCCATGCCAATGTGATGGGTTGGAAGAACAAGTTTAATTACCAAGCAGTCATCCATCGCGTCAGACATTTCCGAACAATTTGAATTGTATGTTAACGCATGATCATTGCTCTTTTCTGGCCTGAGAGCCCCCTTTTTTTCTGGTGGATTTCGCATAAAATAAAACAAGAGGAGTCAGTGAAAATGGTGATGATAGAATGTATTAATGTTCTATGATATAAGTGGTTCATTTTCTCGATCAATGTCAAAGATATTTTATTCGACATATGCTTATGACGGTCTCAGTACACTGTGCCCAGCATAAATTACAATATCTAATGCATGTTCTCATTATTCTGATTGGCACAACAAACAATTGGGTTAATTCTAATTTGTCTGCCCCTTCTAATTTCATGGTTGTCTCAGTCAACCTTCTGTAACTCGTTTTGTCTCAGTCAACATCTTATACTTTAGTTCTGTATTTTCCTATTTGGATGTCCGAACCAAAATTCCATCTCCCATTTCCGAGTGTACCGAATTCGGCACGTGACATCACATGCTTACTTTCCGTTGATTAGTAAGTGCAAATTAATCAGTTCCGTTTATAAGGTGTTAACTAAGACCAAAAAAATTGACAAGAGGGTTCTTCCTATCGCCAAAGAAATGTCTTCAAGAGTAAAACTTCAATCCGAGAAATCAAGGTCAATCTGATTGTATGTTTGGTTTCCTTCTGACTCATTTCCATTTTCCGGGTAGCAAAAGCCAAAATATCCTTGATTGAATGTGACTAAGCAAAGCTCACTTGTGATTTAATCTGCAAACAATTGACATTCACCTATTTCTTTTATTTGGTTAGATAGGTAGGCATCTTGACTTGATTAGCTCAAGGACAACGGTGGACAACGTTGGCACAATCACTCGTTATATATGTGCAAGTTATGTGATCATTTTCATATGTACGATCACTGCGTGAATTATATAGCTCTCATAATCGAGTTCAAGTTGGGAGCAAAGGCCTTGAATTATGTATTTTATCTTTCAATGTGGCATGGGTAGTTATTGGTTAGGCAGTGTCTAGTTGTATTTTCGCGATGTGTTGAAAGGCGAAGATATAATAGATACAAAATAGATTAGGGCAAAGCTCGCTTCTCATGGATATAGATGTACGGTGCATTGATCCAAGGTCATGATTGAGGTTATCGAGTTTCTCATGGGTATAGATGTACGGTGCATCAATCCAAGGTCATGGTTGAGGTTATCGAGTGACACGAAGATCGCTGAACCAACAACGTAGTGTTTGGTAGTTTATGTACTAGGTATGCATCTTGTATCAGTTCAAGGACCGTCTGATGGAAGCTTATGTGAATACGACTTGATCAATGTTACCATATTGTTAAGCTTGTGAGGAACCTATCGATTCGTGGTTGATGGAGAAGACATTTTCGATGCTGCATAAAGAATTACAGTGGCTTTTCTTTGCTTGTGGGCATTACATTGTATGAAAAAGTGATGGCAGCGAAACATCATTTCTCCTATACTGACAAAAAGAGTACGTATTTATGTTTATCTGTCCACTAATATGTAAAACTTCACAACATGAAGTTGAAGCGGAAAAATAAAAAGAAAAAATGGCATGTGAACTCGGAGGTGGAGCGCTTCGTCAAAAAACTTGGTATTTTGGAACCAAAGTCTAAGGAAGAACTCTAGAGGCAGATTGTCGATGAATGGAAGGACATTAACTAAGTTTTTCTTCGTCCAACGACTCTATCTGCGCAACTGACAAGTTTCAAGACGTCAACCGTAGCTTCGTGTATTCCTTGTCTTGCGCTCTCCGGCGTCAGATTTTTTAGGGAAAAAAAAAACAAAAAAAAAAAACCACGTTCTATTGGATGATAGCAATCACGAGACTCTTAGGAAATGACGTCACCAATTCCAAATCCAATGAACGCTCACGACTATTGATTTTTTTTTTATTTGATGGGTCAAGGCAGGTCCGCTTATGTTGGGCCAAACCCGGCCCATAAAGGAAGAGCTAATGAGAGAGAATGAGCGGTTATTTTTTCAGTAAAAATTAACTGCTATATATATAATTAAAAAAAAAAAAGGAAAACGTAAGAATTGAATTGCAGAAAACAGAACAGTACGTTCTTTCTCCTTTTGGATAAACAAGGAACTCTCTTGAATAACAGAACTACAAAGGCTTCGATCAATTCCTTTGAGACTCCAACAAGAACTTAATCTATGGCAAACAAGGTATGTCCGTCTTCGTGATATGCCCTCCGATCAGTGTTACATGTTTCCCAAGCCTATCTCCAAGTTATTTTTTTGATATTCGCTCATTTGAATATCGGTCTTTGTAACATTATATCCAAATTTCAATATCTCTCTTTCAAAGCCCCAGCTACTTTCCTTTCTAAAAGTCCAAATCCAACTCATTGGAGCTCCCCAAACTGCTAATGCTATTGCAACAACATTGTACTACCAAATGGTTTATCGAGTACAGAATCATGCTCTTGATCTAAATTTCCAAAATGGACATGAAGATGCTCTATTCATCTCCATGCAGAATGATCAGGCATCTTGTATTCATGTTCCTAGACAAATTCCAAAAGAGAAGTTAGCCAAGCTCCTTCCGGAAACCTGGATTACCAACTATGAAAAGCTACATCAGAACAATAAACCTTTCCAATCCTCAAAATCTGAATTTGTCAGGAAAAAAGATGGCACTGTTGCCATCAAATTTGGTAAGGAAAAGGAAGAAAATCCTTCTATCTTCTAGACTCTGTTCATGATTGAACCATGTGCTCCTAAGAAAATTTTCTAGCCAGATCCCAAAAGGCTTGTCCAATACTTTCAGAGCAATGGAAATCCTATCCATTACTACAAGGATCGATATGGTCACTGTTTTTGGGACCCTTTTTGCCATTTCATGTACGAATTACATTTCCCGAATCTTTTCTCTAATTACGTCGCTACATTACCTTTCCATTCAAGATTGCGATAGAAGATGCTCTGACAGCTAAAACAAACATCTTTATTTCTCGAGGACTATTATTTCCCTTTGATTAGTGTCTAATCACTATCTAGGAGCTAATCAATCAATTTCTTACCTAATGTTCACGCATGGTACAAACAAGAAGACATGGTGTTTCGGTACACCCCTCCCCCCGCCCCAAATATTGTCCAATATTATGCTTCAACCCCTAGCAAGCAAAAAAATTGTTACACCTACATCCTTAGCTTTGGCCCTCCAAATCATTACTTCACCTCTAAATCATTACTTTAACGCAAATCACTTTCATTTCCAACGTGAGAAATAGCATATTTTTCTTACTATGGAAATGTTATAATTGCTAGTAGCTACAATTTTGGTAATGTAAAGTATCCATTAAAATTTTGCATCTATTGGCACCTATAAGAGATTCAAGAAAATCAATGATCCATGGAAACCCTCAATTACAAGATTACGAGGTGGTGTCCATTTATGAGATAAATTTCATGTATAAATTAAATTTCTTGAACTTTCTTTCTGATTTCGTGGCTATGTGATCTTTCCATTTGAGATTGCAGTAGAAAATGCCCTATGACATCCCAGAATTTCAACTCCGTTTTCTACTAAATAAATCAGGCATTTCATTGACGCGCCTATACAGCTGTTCTCAGAACTAACCATTCTGGAGATAACTAGACTATATGGGTAGGCCATTAAGAAATTTTAAGGCAATAGACTTGAGAATTCAATCAGGAATCGGCTTCTCGACCGTATCTATCTTTAGAGGCCATTACGGCACAATTAAAAATCGATTTAAGATCAGAGATAGACTGGTTCGACAGAGATGTGTGGCTAATCGTGGGTGACACCACTAAATTAGAAAATTCTCGTCGGTCAGCACTAGACTGATTTTCTTATTATTTTGGTACCCTGTGTCCGTATTTGAATCCTCAAGATTTTCACGACAACCGAGAGTCACCAATGAGTCGAGTGGGTTCATTATGGCTCGAAGAAAATCGACCACGGGTCAATTACACTAAAAATTTCTGAAAGTTATTTGGTAGCCTAGGTCACGCTAAAAACGCGTCACATGAAAATTAACCGCCAATTCAAGTCAGATTTCAGAAATTGAAGTCTCTATCATGTCACAATAAATTATAAGAGTGTTGACTCAGTCTCAGAAGATTTTTTTGACGCCCGAAACTTTTTAGGAAAAAGTCGTCACAGGGCCATTTTTGTGCAGAAAAAGCCAATGATCGCTTTTGATAGCAAAATTAAGATGCAAGATGGTTTCTTGGATGAGGAAAATTATCAATTGAAACATTAAGGTATCAATTGAATTTATAGAGGTCAATTGGGATTTAATCAAGTGAATTGAGGAATCCAATTGAAGCCATATGCTTGTAAATTCGTAGCTCCCCCTCCTCCTAGCCAAAATGGACCACTTCATGAGTTGTGAGAAGTGTGTTGGTGGATCAATGACTGCCAAGGGATGTTGGCTTGATGGGCAAGCACTTGGGGAACAAAAATGTGGAAGATAAGGCCAAGGGGCCCTCCACTTCTCTCTCTCCCTCATCTTCTCTCTTTGGTTGGCCAACCCATTTCTCTCCCTCCATTTTGTGCGACCAACAGCCCAGAAGACCAATAGAGGAGAAGCCAGCCCGTCACATGCCAAGCTGCTGCTGGAGTCATGCCGCTGCTGGAGTCATGCCGCTCACTGCTGTCCGCCTCCACCCGCGCCTAGCCGTGCGAACCACTGCCCCCACCGTGCGATCCTGACCCCCTGCAGTCCTATCCAGCCATTCCAACCCCTGTTTAGCCGCTACAAGGGGCTGAGGAAGCCACCCAAATCGTCGGTTGAGACCCGAAACCACCCCATTGTCCATTCCCGAGCCTTGCCGCCACTTTAGCTTTGTTTTCTTCTGTTTTCAGCCGCCAAATAGTAAGCCCAGAAGTGGGTTTCCAGCAGCTTCCCAAGCCCATTTTGAGGTGTTTCCGGGCCCTAGAACTTAGGCCCGCTTTGGAGAAAAACGTCCCCTGCGACGTTCCCGACGTTTCTATCCGAACGGATTGTTAAACGAGTGAGTTTTACTCACTAAGCCTTAAATGTTGATTAGATTTAGTTAAGTGTAATTAAGTGGTTAGATTATAGTAGAATAATTAAATTAGGGATTTACATATGCATGTTAGGCAAATGGTTAGTGAAATTAGCAAGTAGACATGTTCTATTATTTATTGATCGACACTTGGAATTTTTCCGGGTTCGTATCGGCTTCCAATTAGGCATTACGGGCCTATATTGGATTTATTGCTATTTAATAATTAATTTTCGAAATTATTTATTTATTTATTTATTTTCCAGAAATTAGACCGGAATGGTCAACGACCGGAAATTTATGCTAATTTTCGTGGTGCAATCCGTTTATTTAATTGAGCTTTATTTTGTGCTGAAATGGATTATTTGTGAATTTAGGATTTATTCCTAAATTAAATAATTTTGGGATATTAATTGAAAAATAACCAGGCATCAGTTGATAATGCCAAAAATATTTTGGTGGACTACAGAAAATTGTGGGACTTATAGAAAGGAAATTATCATATTTTGGCTAAGGCCGACCGTGTGCCCACACATGATATTTTATCGGATATGACAAAAGATGAGAAAGAATGTTGTGTGACGTGGCTCGTGACCAGATAGGTTGCCTTGGAGTATAGGTCGCCTTAGAGAATGCACGTGAGTCGTTGATTATATACATCACCTGGAATGGCACGTGGCTCGGTGAATAGTACGTCGTCTTAGCGAATATGTCGCCTTAGAGAATGTATGTGGCTCAGTGATTTGGTATATCACCTTAGAGAATGCACATGGCTCAGTGATTAGTACTTTGCCTTGGCATATATGTCGCCTTAGAGAATGCACAGGGTCGGTGATTAAGTACGTCGCATTGGCATATATGTTGCCTTAGAGATTGCATGTGGCTCGATGATTAAGTACATCGCCTTGGCATATAGGTTGCCTTAGAGAATGCACGTGGCTCGGTGACTAGGTAACTATCTAGGAAATTGTATAGTATGGATGGAAATGACCAAGGGACTGGTCATGTTGACATGCAATCAACGTAGTCAATTGATCGAAGTATTGATCCGTGATATTATGATTGGGTGCCTATTTGAATTGTGCTAATTTGCAAGTGGAATCTAAGGCCAAAGTAAGTCCTTTGACCTATGCATGCTTAGGCAGCCCATAATGTATTGGTTTCCTAATCGAGTATTAGGGGGTAGAACTCGTTGAAACGTTGTCTCACTGGTTATTATATAACTATTTCAGGCCCCTAGATGGCAACACCTCCCCTTCCTCGTCCTCCGATGAATTTTGGCATCCCTGAAGAGATCTCAAAGATAGAATACCACTTCCATATACACCCTCACCTAGAAGGACTAGAGTATGTACTAGTTAAGTCAACTGTCTGGGTTGACGTGGGTCAGGACGCCCTAAGGCCCCATGAGTATCGGTCATGGTACCGTGAATACTTCAATGGGTGAAGAGAGGGTCCCATTCCTGAGGGTGATGTGCCTATGAACATTCTAGAGGAAGCATTCAGAGAAGGATCGGCTGATCCTAAGGAAGGGTCGGTAATGGATGCTAAGGATCCTAAGGAAGAGGATGAAGCTCGTACTCCCGTGTACTCAGTCGTTGATGACAACTGGAATGGAGAGGACGGTGAGATCGTGGAGCAAGAAGTGGCAGGAGGTGAGCCTATGGAGGAAGAACCTGAGGACGAGCCGGCAAATGAGCCCGAGGATGAGCCTGATGAGGAGATTGAAGATGAAGAAGAAGAAGAAGAAAAAGAAGAAAAAGAGGAGGATCCAGAGTACAACCCAAATGAGGATTAAGACTCCCATCTTGTTTGCAAACCTTAAGTTGTGGAATGATGCATAATAGATCAAACTTCTGTAAATAGTATCATGATATATACTATGTGGTTTGCTTTGTATAAAAGCTTGGTTGTGGTTTTTCAATTGTGAAAAATATGGCCCTACTTTTCTATCCCATTGTTTTATTGTCTGGGGATTTATTATATGCTTCCGCATGCATATTAAAATGAAAGGGTTGGCAATTCGTCCTGGGACATCGCTATTATATCAACCAGGTGAGGGATGGGCACGCGTTCGAGAATTGGGGCGTGACATGCCCTAACAGCTAAAGCAAACATTTTTATTTCTTGAGAACTATTCTTTCCTTGTGATTAGTGCATAATCACTAGGTAGGAGCTAATCAATTAATTTCTTATACAATGTTGTCACGTGATACAAACGAGGTGACATGGCATTTTAGTCTAGTGTCTAATCACTATGTAAGAGCTATCCAATCATTCTTTCCCTTTGATTAGTGTCTAATCAATATGTGGGATCAATTTCTTACCCAACTGATAAAGGCAAAACCATAATTTTACGAAAAATTAAGGGGCAAAAGCGTAAATTCTCGCAAGCATGTGTCACGGCCCGTGAGAATGCCAAGCCAAGAGGGTTCTTGAGGACGGGACCCTTACCTATATCCCGAGACTTAGAGTATTCTCGAGTCTTCTAGAATATTCCTGGGGGCGGGCGATACGGTATTTGTACGCATACGTTAAAAATGCGAGTAGCTGGTAGTTGGGAGTAAATATGGATAGTTGAGGAGGTGCAATCTCCACCGTTAGATCTAAGGGAGATCTGCGGATACGGTTTGCCTTGTACTTGTATATAAATGGGTCTCCTCCCTTCATTGTAATTCATTCACAAGCAATACGAAAGCCAGAGCTTCTCTCTCTAAGAGTTTCTCTCTCTATACATGAGTCTTGTGAGTCGAGTGTGAAAGGCTACTTAGGGGTAAAACCTTAAGGCCGCATGGGTCAACCTACGTGTGATCGAGAGTGAATCGATCGGCCCGTGACACATGCGCGTGGATTGTAGCGATGTGTAGCGCACGCGCCAACGACCAAATCTTTTTCCAGTTGTGCATGGGGCGCGTTTGGCGGCCGCCAGTGGCTTGCCACTCGTCGTTTTTCTAATCTCGATGAGAACTACGATCTTGCACTGTTGAAAATAAATTTTGACTCACATAAAATAAAATAAAAAAGGGCAAACAGTACACAAGTGTTAGGATTTCTGTCCATGAGTGTCCGACAGTGATGTTTCTCAAAATTTTGGCCAAAAAATGAATTATAAATGTCAATAATGATTGCGAAACATAAACAACATTGCTCTAATACCAATGTAGGAAAACAAATTCTAGAAAAACCAACCAATACTCGAACAACCGAATATCGAAATAACAGTGCAAAAACAGGCCTAGGAAAAATGTAACATCGATCGAAAGGCATATAACGAAGACGGACATACCTTATTTGCCACAGATTAAGTACTTGTTGCAACATCGCTCTAATACCAATGAAGGAAAACAGATTCTAGAAAAACTAACTGATACTCGAATGAGAGAATACCAAAAAAAATAACGTGGAAACAAGCTTGGGAAACATGTAACACTGATCGGAAGGCATATCACGAAGACAGACATACCTTGTTTGCCATAGATTAAATACTTGTTGGAGTCTCAAAGGAATTGATCGAAGCCTTTGTAGTTCTGTTCTTCAAGAGAGTTCATTGTTTATCAAAAAGGAGAAAGAACATACTATTCTGTTTTTAGCAGTTCAATTCTTACGTTTTCCCTTTCCTTTTTCTTTTTATATATAGCAGTTAATTTTTACTAAAAAGATAGTTGCTCATTCTCTCTCTGAGCTCTTCTTTTATGGGCCGGGTTTGGCCCAACATAAGTGGACGGGCCTGCCTTGACCCATCAAATAAAACAAAATCAATAGTCGTGAGCGTTCGTTGGATTTGGAATTGGTGATGCCATTTCCTAAGAGTCTCGTGATTGCTATCATGCAATAGAACGTGTTTTTTTTTTTTCCCTCAAAAAGGTGACGCCGGAGAGCGCAAGACAAGGAATACACGAAGCTACGGGTGACGTCTTTAAACTTGACAGTTTGCGCAGATAGAGTGGTTGGACGAAGAAACACTTAGTTAATGTCCTTCCATTCATCGACAATCTGCCTCTGGAGTTCTTCCTTAGACTTTGGTTCCAAAATACCAAGTTTTTTGACGAAACGCTCCACCTCCGAGTCCACATGTCATTTTTTTCTTTTTATTTTTCCACTTCAACTTCATGTTGCGAAGTTTTACATATTAGGGGACAGAATAAACATAAATACGTACTCTTTTTGTAAGTATAGGAGAAATGATGTTTCGCTGCCATCACTTTTTCATACAATGTAATGCCCACAAGCAAAGAAAAGCCCCTGTAATTCTTTATGCAGCATCGAAAATGTCTTCTCCATCAACCATGAATCGATAGGTTCCCCACAAGCTTTAACAATATTGTAACATTGATCAAGTCGTATTCACATAAGCTTCCATCAAACGGTCCTTGAACTAATACAAGATGCCTACCTAGTACATAAACTACCTGACACTACATTGTTGGTGGAGCGATCTTCGTGTCACTCGATAACCTCAACCATGACCTTGGATCGATGCACCGTACATCTATGCCCATGAGACACTCAATAACCTCAATCATGACCTTGGATCGATGCACCGTACATCTATATCCATGAGAAGCGAGCTTTGCCCTAATCTATTTTGTATCTATTATATCTTCGCCTTTCAACACATCACCAAAATACAACTAGACACTGCCTAACCAATAACTACCCATGCCACATTGAAAGATAAAAGTACATAATTCAAGGCCTTTGCTCCCAACTTGAACTCGATTATGAGAGCTATATAATTTACACGGTGATCGTACTTATGAAAATGATCACATAACTTGCAACATATATAATGAGTGATTGTGCCAACGTTGTCCACCGTTTTCCTTGAGCTAATCATGTCAAGATGCCTACCTATCAAACCAAATAAAAGAAATAGGTGAATGTCAATTGCTTGCAGATTAAATCACAAGTGAGCTTTAATTAGTCGCATTCAATCAAGGATATTTTGGCTTTTGCTACCCGGAAAATGGAAATGAGTCAGAAGGAAACCAAACATACAATCAGATTGACCTTGATTTCTCAGATTGAAGTTTTACTCTTGAAGACATTTCTTTGGCGATAGGAAGAACCCTCTTGTCGATTTTTTTGGTCTTAGTTAACACCTTATATACGGAACTGATTAATTTGCACTTACTAATCAACGGGAAGTGAGCATGTGATGTCACATGTGCCGAATTCGGTACAATCGGAAATGGGAGGTGGAATTTTGGCTCGGACATCCAAATAGGAATATACAGAACTAAAGTATAAGATGTTGACTAAGACAAAAGGAATTACAGAAGGTTGACTGAGACAACCATGAAATTACAAAGGGCAGACAAATTAGAATTAACCCAATTGTTTGTTGTGCCAATCAGAACAATGAGAACATGCATTAGATATTGTCATTTATGCTGGGCAGAGTGTACCGAGACCGTCATAAGCATATGTCGAATAAAATATCTTTGATATTGATCGAGAAAATGAACCACTCATATTATAAAACATTCATATATTCCAGCATCACATTTTTCACAGACTCCTCTAGTTTTATTTTATTCGAAACCCATTAGGGAAGGAAAAAAAAAAAAAGGAAGCGGGTGCGGGCACGGCGCGGCGGTTCTCAGGCCAGAAAAGAGCATTGATAAAGAGTTAACCCACAATTCAAATCGTTCGGAAATGTCTGATGCTATCGATGACGGCTTGGTAATTAACCTTGTTCTTCCGACCCATCACATTGGCATGGATTGACGAGCAGAAGAGTCACAAACTCTTTGAAATTGGTCCCAGCATTGACGTAGTGATCTGTTTCATCTTCATATACCGCATGCGTGGCTCGTGCAAAATTGATGATTCGCATGAAGAGTACCATGGGAACGGCAGTCGGATGGCGCAACTCTTCGTTAATGTCCTTCCACGCATTGGCCACTTGTTTACAAAGTTCCTTCTTTGCCTCTTCCTCTGTAACACTGTATTGTTTCATGAAACACTCCACTGAAGATGCCACATGACCTCTCTCTTGCTCAAACTACAAAATATATATATCATTGGAATTATTTTTTCTCCTATTGATAAAACCTATGAAAAAAATTTAGATAAAATGATGTTGTTCACTGGTATAGCTTTTGTATACCTTGTGTCCAGCAATGTCATTCATAAGCCGACCGATTACTTGTGAAGCCTTCACTATCCTGGGGTCGCTAGACAATAACCAATCAAAAGCATCTTTTGTTACAATATCTCCCATTCCCAAAAACGCTGTCACAAATGTCAATTGACTACCAATGCTTATTAATGCAATAGGCATGTACTCCTCCATCGTCGGTACGTGACTATGGTGGAACCATTTGGCTTCCGCCAAGTATGCTCTCACTTGAATTTTCATCTGAGAATTCATCATCAAACGTAAAAGCTACATCAATATTCGAGTTTTAATGTATTTGATGGACATAGATATATGACAGTCTTTCATCCTTATCCAAAAGCTTAGTATTTTGTTTCAAGTGGACAAAGTAAAAATCGCATTTGATTGATGTAACGTCAAATGGCTTACCACTTCTTTTGCATAGAAGAGGCGGTATGATCTTCCTTTTCTAGCCAATTCGTTGCCAATTTCATCATAAAAATCAAGAAGTGTCTTGTAAAACACTTGCATGCACTTTGGCAATCCTTCTTTGGCATCAACATCCCACCTGAGTTCAAATTTAAAAAATACTAAACTCGATCATAATCAACAATTGGTCAAATTAAAATAAGTAAATTTAGAATTTGTAAATTTGAGAAAAGCGTCGAGTGCCAATTATACCTTTCAATTGCTTCCGTAAAGAGTTCTAGTTCTTCCAATGTGCCGTAGACATCATAGATGTCGTCGAGAATGGAAAGGATGACCATCATTTTGGTTACTATTCCTCTAGCAATCTCGTACTCTGGCTCGAAATAAATTCCTAACATCCATGCATACAGCTCCCCAAGCCTATCTCTAGCAAATGGAAACTCCCTCTCTATATCAATATCCTTCCACCACCTACAGTTTACCAACAAATCTCGTTTAAGGCAAACACATCAATGATGGAATTATAGAAAGTACTTTGGACCAATGATCCAAAGAGATAACACTCCTTGACATGTGCAAATGACTTTTAGTTTAGAATAGATTGCAATTACACTAATCAGTCTATGACAATTTGGTGTTTTTGGAATATCTAGCTACTCCAGACCCACTATCATCATGAAGTTCACCTGGTAAGGTTGCCGAGTTCTTTCTGGTGTTGCTCTTGCAATGAATTGAAATCGAGCTTAGCCAAAGAGAGCAGGACTTCATTATGCGAAGGTTCCTCTTGGTAGAATTGAATGTAATGCCTCGCCTCTAGCCTTGGCAAACCCTTTTGGATTGGCTGATGCAAGGCATGACTCACTTGTTTTTCAAGATTAGGGCTTACTTTCTTTTTCTCAATTGATTCAAGGTGAGATATAGTAAAAGCGAGTGCATCATTCAAAATATCATCGCTGTGATAACTTAGATGGCAAGCTTCGAATAGACTTAGCATTCCCTGCACGTCATCGATGCTCGATTTGTTGAAATTTCCTTCTCTGTCCTTGAACCTATTAAAGATTTCTGTATGGCCAAATGGAATATGGGAGAAGATGCTATCATCAGATGCTGTGAAAAGCATCATGTTCAATATCTAGATCAATCGGAAACAATGGAAAAATGACATACTTAACAAAGGAATTGGAAGAGAGGACTACTCACCTTTTAAAACGAGAAAATTTGAAGAACACAAACTATGAGAATTAAATGCAGAAACAGGTTAACAAATAAACAACTCAACATCAAAGTAAACTAAACATACCAGTGATATTATATGTTCCCTCTAATCAATCAAATGGATTATCAAGCTAGTATCTGCAATATAATTTCGCTAACTCACTAATCAATGAAATTGAAACATTACATACCACATGAAACATTGTAACCTTGTTGTCGTAATAATCGAAAGAGAACAGCAACAGTGTGAAGGTTGTCATCATTATCGCCATAGTGAAACTTGAAATAGCTTCTATGGATTTGTTCTAGTTGCTCATCTATCTCATGTTCAAAATGGTAGGCAAATCCCAAGCGTTGGATCTGATCAATAAAGTTCAACTTTTGCGATGGCTTATCCATAGCACCCGTCAACATCTTCCTGACTTCTCCTTTCAATCTCTCAATCCGTTCCTCTACTACGCCATCAGAACTCTACAATTAATAAAAAATTGAAAGTTCAACAAAAAAAAATAGAGGTAATTGACGTAAATCGAGTAAGCATGCAAGAAACATATTAGGTTGCCTATGATCCAATTGATCACAATAAATTTGAGTTGAAATTACCTAAAGATTATACCATTAAGACCAATTTTATTAACATTAAAGTTCTTTCTACATTTGTCAAGTCATATGTAAATCCCAAAGGTTCGCACAGAAATTTTGAATCATGCAAGGACCAACCCCTGCCTAGGGTTTCCAATAAATTATAACTTCTTTTTTCTGATTAAATGCTGCAGAATGATCATCAACAATCCAAGATTATTCTTTATGCTCTCGATTTTCAGAAGACATAACAGTTGAAAAGTTT
Organism: Eucalyptus cloeziana; assembly: GCA_014182715.1. Classification (NCBI taxonomy): domain Eukaryota; kingdom Viridiplantae; phylum Streptophyta; class Magnoliopsida; order Myrtales; family Myrtaceae; genus Eucalyptus; species Eucalyptus cloeziana. The sequence goes on from CM024639.1 coordinate 38,588,127, forward strand.
TCCAAAAGTAATTTAAGAAAAGGAGTAACTTAAATGCTACCGTCGAGTTGGAGTCGGAAGCATATTTGAGAAAGTAATCCGTCCATATGGTTGGATGAAAAATTGCCAATCTGCCTTCAGGGACCAGGCTTGTTTTTTCAGCAGGAGAAGAAGGTGGGACTCTTGAAATCTGAAGAGACATTTCCTTTTTGCTACTTTCTAGATCTAGGTAGCTGAAGAACACTGGAGGGAGAGTAGAGGCTTTTCTGGGAGTGTCCAAACCTTATGGATGGATATTTATAGTCGACAGCATCTAAGGAACAGAAAAGGCAATAGTTAATTTATTAAAGCATCTTCTTCCCCCTATATTTTCTATTCGGGTGAGTGTCGTGTAAGAAAATGTCTCCGAACGTTTCGAATTTGAGACCGTTGGACGAAACTCGATCCGAGAATTACGGACGCTCGACCACCGTTCGATATTGGCGAGCTGAAATGCAATGATGGCCGTCAATCGCCATGACGCGATGACGCCACTACACCGTAGGCGGCGCGACTATGGAAAGAAAACGAAGGGAGACCATGATGGTCTCAACAAAAAAAAGACACGGCTTCGTTCAGCAGGAGAAATGGGAGCAGAATGTAATGATAGCAAATCATTATATTGGGCAACAAGGGAAATCTGCCGCACATGGATTTGTCAAATAACCTAGTACTATAAAAAAATCTTGAATCAATACATTCACGACATAATAACAAAAACTCTCAAATAAACTAGTGCCATATTTATCTTCTAAATTAGTATACGGATATCATATTTACCATAAATTAATATATTTATGTCATATTTATCCTAAATTATGATAAGTCATGCATTTTTTAGAGTAAATGTGACATGTATATTCTAATTTAGAATAAATGTGACACAAACATATTAGTTTAAAACCACAAGCTCTGCTGGTAAGACTTCAGTGATCCTTCGTAAGAGAGGGTGTTGACACCTAAATTTTTGCCCAAAAATCATTTCCAAAAAAATGGGAACTTGTTTTTCCACAAAAATATTTCATGTCAAATTCTTACATATAGATTATCTAGGTGTTTAGTATAGTTTTTTTAAATGGAATATGTTTTTCCTTCAAAAAAAAAAAATTAAAATTAAATATATAAAAAAAGAGATAAAAAAAGATTAAAAAAAAAAAGTTGGGGCCAATTATCTAAATGTGACTAGCCAAGCCCGGGAGGTTAGATTGGAATTAAAATGGCAAATTGGGGCCAAAATGCAATTTCAAAAGGTAGAGGGTCCAATTCGCAAATTTTGCAAAATTTTGCCCAAACCCTTAAATCATCATCTTGGTTACCAATTAAGTTGAAATTGAACTTGGGCCAACTTGAATCAATCAAATCGGGCCAAAAAAACCAAGTTTGTATTGAATTTGGTATTTTCGAATAAGAAAATGGCCAATTTTGAGGGACTTTCTTGCAAAATTAGGTGGGCAAAATTGCGAAATCTGATCGAGATCTTAAACTACTATGCATGAGCTTGCTAATTGATCAAAAATCGCAGCCAAATTGATGGATTAAAGCACCTAAACGAGCTACCAAAACCCAGCCCACGGTTTAGCCTCAATTCGGAGTTGCTGAGTAAGCAACTCGGTGGCCCCACCATATCCCACTTAGCCGCCCATCCAGCCTGATCTTTGCACGTGATTGAAGACCATAATGAGTAGTGCCAGTGGATGGAAATAGGCCAGGGATAAGCTGCTGAATGCACGGGAAAATCGCACCAAATCCGGACACTTAACAGCTGCAGAAGTTGGAAAAATTGGCCAAGTCAGAGAGTGGGTGAACTAGCTTAGTTGGCAGGCTTGGTAGGTGGACAAAAAGCCGACCAAGAGATTGATGATTTCGGTGGATAACATCTACGAAGCATGCTCTTTTGAGGCATGAGAGAGAGGAGATGAGAGGGAGAGGAGAGAGCTTGGAATCGTTCCCTAAAGAAGCCCTCAGAAGCAACTCCAGAAAAGGAAACCCAGAAATTTCAGACCGGCCTAGAGAGAGAAAAGTGAGATTTTCACACATCTGCGGCAACAATTAGCCAAAACCTTCAACTAGAGAGTTAAACTTCACTCAAAGATCTTTCCAACCATAGGTCGCACGTCCCAAATGGAGATCGGGAAGGCCTCCTAAAGCCCCCCGAAAACCACCCTCCTGGCGGGCCAAGAAAGTCCGAAAATTTTCTCAGTGTTGAGCCCGGTTGGTCACGGGTGAGAGAAAGCGAGTGTTTTTGAGAAAATTGAGAGACAAATGAGGAAAAGCTTGACTTTTACCCCAAACTAGAATACATATAGTTTGGTTTGGTGTTACGTTTTCCAACAAAAGAGGTCTTGAAGTCTAATGTTAGAGATCAACGAAAACTTTCGTTGTCAGTTCTTGTTTTTGTAGATCTCATTTCCAGTTTGAAGGAGCCAACTTCCACGTGCTCCCCGAAGATAATTTCTTAGTTTTCTCGGCCAATAACCACTTGTAAAAGAAAATAGGAAGCAAGGTAAGTATCCTAGATGTATTTTTGTTCTATTTTGAACGTGTTTTAATAGTGAAAAATCAAGAGGAAAACCAACCCGGAAAACTGATTTCTGAGACTGAAATTTTTCTAAGTGTTGAAATCTCTTCAAGATTTTTGCATGTGTACTTCTTGGAGCGGTTGTTTTGATGTTGTTCGGTGGGTCATTATCTATCATGTTTGTTGCATTTGAAAGCTCATGTTACCTACTTTCACTTTGAGTAAGTAGTGTTTTCCTTAAATCTCGTATGTGATGGGTGTCGAGGCTTGAATATGAGCATGCAACTTGTTTGCTTGACTTGGGTTCAAACCCAGATTTGTGAAATCAGATCAAACCCGCATATTTGAGGATGATTTTAGCTTAGTTCTTTTGTGTTTTAAGCTATGATTTCTGTCTAATCTTGCTCCTTGCATGTGGTAGTATAATCTTGATACTTTATTTCTGCATGAGATTGCTTGTGGGTTGAGATTGAAGGCCACAAATATGGCCCGATGAAGCTGATTTGGGATGATTTGATGCACGCCAAGTGTTCGACGAAATGTGCAAACCAAGTTTTGATCTTCAAACGATCGATTTGAGCTTGATTATTGTGATATTCATGTGTTGTGTTACTGCATGTTAGCATAGATCGGTTTAAGGAATTATTATTAATATTTTTAAAAAATAATAATAATAATAAAATATGAAAATTTCAAAAATATCAAAAAATGTTGGATGTTATCAAATTAAGCCAAAAATGACATTTAGGAGATTTTCCTAATTTTATAAAGTCATTTTTCCTAATTAAATGATATTTTGGTATTTTAGAACCATTTTTGTAAACAATCTATTATGCGTAGATTAAAATTAATTAGAGTAATTGCATGCATCTAGAGTAATTCCATGCATATTTAAATTCCCATTTTACTCACGGGGGTCCTGTCCCGGGGCGTGATAACAAGGCCATGTAATATTATTTGCCCGACTTGTATCGGGTCTTTCTTTTCCGCATTACTTTCAAGTCCTTTCAATTTCTTGGATGTTTACTTATGCACCGCTTTTCATTAATTTGAGTGTAAATTTCTTTTCTAGATTATGTTAGGATTAGTCTAGATATTAAAAAAAACCTACAAAAACATTTGCATGAACGCTTAGCGGTTTTGTAAGGATTATAATTGATAATCAAGATTGTGTGGCCATTTAGATGAACAACCTTTCAAGTTAGTGGTACCGCAAGGGCGCTAATAGAAACATTAGCGTAAACAAGTCCTCGTTCCTAGAAATCTCTGGTTGCGTAGGAATCGAGACAACACTCCCGTGCCTCGATTGGTTTCTAGCCGACCCCAATAGGCTAGTGGCGACTTCTAGAAATATTTAGGTTGTTAAGAACTAAAAAACAAAATCCAACGTCGCGCGAGGTATGGGCTTGGGAGAGCCCACGCCTAATTTAGGGCCATTGGTCCGCCTCTTTAGACAAATACCCCTAAACCATTCTTTCTTTTCCCCCGAACGGAAAAAAAAGGTCATGACAGAGGGGAGAGGTTCAATCCTTGGCATGAGCAGCTAGGTGTATTAAGCGTGACGCCGTGGTGGTGGGTCCTACGCTAGCGTCACTAGGAAGTTTACGGCGCGACTGTCGGCTGCAAGCTGGTTCCTCCTGTCTCCAAAAAAAAAAATTATATATATATATATATATCAGTTTAAAATTTTTTGTAATATAAAATTTAATTTATGATAAATTTAACATGCGTCCACCAGTATGATAAATGTGACATGGATGTATCAATTCGGAGGTTTTTGTGATGCAAAAATTAATTTGGGATAAATACAGCATAAATATATCGGTTTGAGAATTTTGGCAATATGAACCCACATTTAATTATAGAAGGAAATGTAGGAAAACTCTCGAATTGTGGATGAAGTATGCCTTGGTGCACCGAAGGGGAGGGTAATTTCCATGATCGTTCTTCACGTGAGTTTATTTTGTTTGTTGCAATTACACTAGAGCAATTTATCCAATAATTTAAATTTTAAGTTAAGATTTATGTAATTCCTTTAGTATCGCAACCTACCCCTCAGTACGGAGGAAAGTAGATTTAGAGCTATTGCCTAAAAGACAGACCTACGGCCTTAGCTTTAAACATGGGCTCTTCCAAGCCCATACCCCATGCGACGTTGGGTATTCAAATTAACACTATTAGAATTTTATAATGAAGAGTCGTCAATAACTTATTGGCGTCGGCTAGAAACTAAGTAAAGTAGGGAGCATACTTTACCTTTTACACAACTACAAAATCTAGGGACAAGACTTAATTACAGTAATTAACTAACTAGTATTTGTTCGGTACCTAATCTTGTTCATTTTTAAAAGATGTCTATTAGGCAGTTCGGATCGATTTTAAACCTATCTATGTAATCATGCGGGTGCACAGTCATTAAAATAACGATCAGCAACCAAGGAAGCATTAAATATATTACAAAGCAAAGCGAGAGTTTAACACTAAGAAATAAGAAATATATTGCTCCTAACTAGGCTAAAGACTGAGAGTGCACAATCAATTGGTAATTGAAATAAAAATGAGCAAACAATGATCTAACATATGTTTCTAAGGACATTCCAATCTTATGGTAAAACCCTTAGAGTTTATTCAATTTTAAAAATAATTTTTATCGAGGATCTTTGCACATTCTAAGAGAAAACTATTCAAAAAATAATTTTTAAGCTTTTTCATGACTTTTAGCATAAAATAAAATAAAAATCGGAATTTTTTAAATTTTTTAATATATATTTTTTAAAAAAGTATATTTTATTATTATTTTTAATTGATAATCCGAAAATAGGGACTCAGGCTGGCCGTCGGGTCCGGTCCGAACATGGGCTGCTATGGACTCTTGTGAGCTTGGACTGGGAGCATAAATTGGGCTCTATTACACCAAGCCCCCCTTTTAGTAATAAACTTCCAACCCACTTGCTATATAATTGAATTTATAACCGATATTACTAAATTTTTCATGGTAGAAGTAAAACAATATGAAGTTTTTTTTTTTTTTCCTTTTGTGCTCGTCTTTCATTTCGATATGATCTAAATATACACGTTTAAGATCTTGTCATATTTCTAACAATTAATCTTTTTGACATTTTGATCAATTTTTTGTCCATATTTAATCAAGATCAACTAGATAATTAGATTAAAATTTAGATTTCAACTTTTAAAAATAGCTTCCCTCAAACTATTTAACAAAAAAAAAGGCAATTAAATATGTGTTCGTAAGCTGTCATAATAGAAATTTCTAATCTTCTAAATAGCTTTTGCGATTAAATAAAAAACAAGACATTAATAAAAATTCACAACTTTCTCTAGGCAAAGCATGATGCATGATAAGATGAAGTTTTGTTGGGTGTAATGGGCATTTATATTGCGAAACCGCTGAGAAGGATGATGAATTAAAGTTAACTTTGTTAGTTTGTTTGATTTAAGAAAAAAAAAAACAACAAATTGGAGAGAGAGAGAGAGAGAGAGGAAGGGTATTGGGGACAGTTGATTGAAAAAAAATGAGCACCTTTTAGTCAAAATGGGGTGCAAATAGCGCCGCCGAACTTATACTGCCTTTTCTATATTAAATAATATTACTTTTTCTGTTGTTATTTTATTTTACTAGGAATTCAATTCCAAGAAATTTTTTATTCACCCAACCCACTACGAGCCCATCATGTCGCATGGTCTCTTCCATCATCCGATTGCGACGTTAACTTTATAAAGATAAAAAATTGCTGTCTTCCATCATTCGGACTTTTGGTCGTTTCTAGTTCCGACGTCGAACCAAAGCCAACATAGAAAATTGATAAAAAGCAACACATTAATTTGGTTTTTATATAACCTTAAAAATTACTAGTTTGTCTCACTCGTAATGGTTAAAAACGTATCTTTTTTTTTTTATACAAATTAATAAAAAAATTATAGCTTTACTCTATATAGTTAATTAAACCATCCTAATAATTATCTTGTTTATATCTCATCATGCTAAAAAGTATTTACATCGCACTACTTATACCACATATGTCATCAATTTCTAGTTGCAACTAATGTGTTCGCATTGAATATGTGTTTGTGATGACAAGCAAAAAATTGTAATAACTTGCGTCGACTACATACCAAAAATCTCACACTATTTTCTAGTCTATTAGAAGAAAATTTTCATTGCCATAGGGTTTACCACTTGATGACAAAAAGCAAATTAAATAGTTTTCTCCTTAAATTACAATTAATAGCAAGAAAACTTACTTTTGTCGCCTTAGGCATACCCAAAGGTAACAAAAAAATGATTTTTGTCACCTTCGGATGGACCAAAGGCGATAAATTCATTGACTTGTTGCTTTATGGTAGACCAAACAATACAAATTCTAAGATATGTCACTTTAGGATCGACCAAAGGTAACCCAATCTTTAACTGTCACCTTAGGTCTTAGCCAAAGGCAAAAATGATTTTTGTCGCTTTAGGTCTATCCAAGATGACAAAGTTTCAATTATGTCTCTTAGGCCTACACCTGAGGCAACAAATCATGATCCTGTCACATTAGATCTAACCTAAGACAACAAACTTTCATGTTTGTCACCGAAGATCCAAAACTTAAGGCAACAAAACTTGACGAATTGTCTCCTGTGGTCGACCCTAAGGCAACAAATTTTTTAGACATTTCTTTTTTTTTTTTTTTATATAATGTGAAAGCAACCGTTTACTTTGCCAAATTAACAGAAGAATTTGCAGATTTCATTTATGAAATCAAGTTGGTAAATATGTCGTCATTAACAAATTAAATTAATATAATACCATCAAATATAACCAATTTTGATCAATTTGATTGAAACATTTTACATATACATTTATTTTGAGTAGAAATGAAAATTGGGGATCATTTATCTATCAATTTCAATTTAGCAGAAAAAAATCAAACGAAGCTCATTATTTGGTCAACTAATTATTAATTAAACTCTTTTAAACAATTCCTCAAGAAATTGTCCCATTCATCTCTATGGAATAATAAATGGAAAAGGAAAGAAAGTGAAGAAGAATAAAGAGTAGTTGGGTTAATTAACATACAATTTCGGCCCTTAATGTACAATGCCCATCATATTCTCTACAAAATCTACGATTACCTGTCAACATGGGATGAACAACAATATTTTTTTTATAATATGAATGGAAAAAATGAGTAAAATGAGGGCTTGAGGATAAACTCCGACAATCAATTGCAGTTCCAAAATTAAATGAATAAGGAGAAGCTTCGTTACCAAATTGCACTCTAAGAAAAAAAATCTTCGCACTTGCAAAAAATATCATATACTTTTTACTTAAATAATAAATAACCTCTATAATTATCTCTACACACGTATACATTACGTATATTTAAACAAGAAATTGCCAATTACGATTATAAGCATAAATATAATTGAGAAAATTATGATCAAAAGCAACCGTGGCAAAGAAAATAAATAAATAAATAGGAAATGAAACTGTTTAATTGACTCGATCAATTTCCCTTGAAAAATGAGAGGTGCAAGAATAGTGGCTCTACATCGAAGCAGCAACAATCCGTATCTACTTGTTGGTAAGTGAGTTCTAATACTAGTGTCATGTGGTTTTCGACCTTTCTTATCCCAAAATTAGCTCATATTTATAAACTGAACATTAGCCTTTTGAATTAATCCTAACATATCGTCACTGCCCTGAAAAATGACGGCACGGCCGTCCGCCTCTCATTTTCCTATTCATATGTGATGCCTACTGTCAATCGCTAATGCCTGCTTGTGATCGCTTCTCCCCAATTTCTGGCTCTCTTTATCATTTGTTGCCTTCAGCGCTGTCAACTAATAAATTATTTGGTGATATCGTAAGTGCTCCACCAACAAATTTGCCCCCAAAGTAAAAGTGCAAGTGTTAAATGCAATATTAATAAATGGTAGAATACCAACAAAAAAATTTTAAATTATGTCTACCATGATATTAATGCCTCAAATATTATTTAAGCCACGAATAACTACAAACTTATATTAATGTGACAAAAACACCGTATGGACATTAAAAATCTAATGTGGCGGCTTATATGGATAAAACTGGCAAATGTAACTGGAAAATTCCACCAAAGCCTAAGCTTTGTCCACTATGACATCATTACTCCAATATTTGCCATCTTGAATAGCATTCTCGTGTCATACCATCTCGACAACTGTTACACGATTCATATCCATTCTAATCCCTACATCGCATAGTAATTCGATTCTTTTTTCCGTTTGACATCAAAATCAAAATCAGAAGAGATTAGTGAATTTCTTTTTCAAACTGCAAAAAAGTTGAAAGTTTGAAAATCAAATTATTATATGGATGATTGATATTTAATTTTATTCTCACATTAAATTGGAAATATATCATACACATCATTTTTTACCAACATCTACCATCTAAAACACGATACGCTTAACTCGGATACGTGTAAATCCAACAGCCTTTGCACACAATGCATCTCACATTAACAAAATTTTGCAATTTTGATTTTGTTTGCATTATCGCTATTGGTGTCTGTCTATGTGATATATTTCATATATGAATTAAATTTCCTTAAATCTTTTTTCTGTTTCCGTCGCTATGTTAGCTTTTTATTTAAGATTGCGATAGAAAATGCTCTGATGGCTATAACAAACATCTTTATTTCTGGAGGACTATCCTTTCCCTTTATTAGTGTTTAATCACTATCTAGGAGTTAATCAATCAATTTCTTACCCAGTGTGTGACATCCCAAATTTCGACACCGTTCCGAATATATGAAATGGGCAACTCGTCGACGCGCCGATGGTCTTTTTTTCTCCGGCGATCACTCATGAGCTTAACCGATCTGTTGGGTGAAGCCGTTAAGGGATATAACCGCGGTAAAATCCCTAAAAGCTATTCAATAGGTCGGATCGGACTAAAATCGTGTTCGGTCGATTTTAACCACGAAATTGAATTCGGTTTCGGAAATCGGACGTTCGAGTATGTCACGGTTCATTTATAGCACGTCGTCTTGTCTTTCGAAAAATTCCATCGAGTTCGAGATTTTTACGGAAAATGGATTCGGACGTCGCGGAAATTAGCGGAAAATTGGATCGGCCAAATTGATTGGATTTTTGGCCTCTTTATCAAACCTTTGGGTGTCGGGGGACTTGCTGAAAATTGTATGGAATATTTCTTCGATGAAATTGGACATTAATTTGGAGAATCAAATGAAGAATTGGAGCCAAGAATTAAAGAAATTCGAATTTAGAAGAGGGCTGGAATTTTAGCTTTAATTTGGACAATTTGTGGAATTTATTTGTTGGAAAGTAATAGGAGACCAAGTGGATATGCTTGAAGGCTTTGTTGGACAAATTCATCATGAACCAAGATATTTTTGTGGACTTTTGGCACTTCATCCTCATCCATTCCCTCCTCCTTCGCACATGTGCTTCTCTTTCATTTTTCTTTACTCATTTCCCTCGGCCATTTCACCGATTCCTACTTCTACTTTCATCTTTAATTTTTTCTTTCTCTCCATCATCACATCTCCACTCCATTGAAGTCCACGCGTCCACCGAAGTGCTCCAGCCCATTGAAGACCAAAGCTGCTCGTCTTCCTCAAATGCACGTGGAGTGGTTTTGCTTGGTCAACCACTCACCAACGAAGCTCCTTTGTGTTGACCGCCCATCTCTGCCACGTTCCAGTCAAACGAAGCAACGTTGAAGACACCGAAGTTGATCCGTCTCACTGCTCCATCTCCGCGTGTCTTCATCACTCCATTTTACCGCACGAGGTCTTCCACCGAAGCAGATCCGTGGCCGCGTCTCCTCCAGCTCGAGCCTAGCAGCCAACGCCAGCAGCTGCTTCGCCCGTTTCTCTTCTTGCGCCATCGCCCAAAGCTGCTTCTGTTTCCATTTGCTCTCGTGGAATCAAGCAAAGCGCAGCCCACCATCCGCAAGCGGCCCAGCAAATTCCAGCGTTTTGGGCCGTGTCTTCAGCCCGTCTTCACGAGCCGCAAGTCCACCAAGCAACTCACACCATTCTTCAAGCGTGGCCAATCTTCAGCTCAAAGACCATAGGGAAGCCAACGAACTTCGCGGTCCAGCAACCTCCATTTTGTTTGAGGTCCACGGGCCCAACTTCTCCATGAATTTAGGGCCCAGCAAAGCCCTGCAACAGCCCAAGTTCTCAGCCCACATTTCAGTCAAGATCAGCCCATGAATTGAGTTCTTCGGCCCAGCATTCAAAGCCCATCTTCAGTTTTCGGCCCAACTTGCAGCAAGCCCATTTGCAGTCCAAGCCCGCGAAGCCAGTCAGCCCAAACCCATCAATTTTCTGTGGGCCTGCAAGGCTTGTAGGCCCGGCCCGAGTGTCCGCCGACGCCGCCGAAAATTTGGATTTCGGCCGCCGTCGCGTCGCCGTTGCGGTGATTCGGTCTCCGCCTTTAACCAAGTGAGTTTTACTCACTAATGCTTTCTTAGTTTGTTAATTATACTTAGGGTTAGTTAGATTTAAATTAAATGCAATTAGGTGGTTAGATTAATTTAGATAAATTAAATTAGAGACTTATTGATGCATGTTAGGTGGTTAGAAATAGCCATTAGCTAGTAGATGTGTGATGTTATTTATTGAACGAGTCTCGGTAATTTTCCGGGCTCGTCTCGCTTCCAATCGGGCATTATGGGCCTAAATTGGATTTTTAGTATTTATTTATTTAATTAATTATTTTTCCGGAAATTCAACTTGGATGGCGGCGGACCGGACTATTATGCTGATGACTGTGGTGAAGTCTGTTTATTTAATTGGGCTTTATTTTGAGCTAAATTGAATTTCTAATATTTATTATTTAATTTTCGAAATTAATTATTTAATTAATTATTTTTCGGAAATTAAGGCTGAGATGGCCGACGACCGAAATCTTGTGCTGATTGTCATGGCGCAGTCTGTTTATTTATTTGAGCTCTACGTTGTTTGGAATTAATTAAATTGTGATATTTTAGGGGTTTGCCCTAAATTGATTAGAATTGATTGAGATTGAATTGTTGTTTGGATATTGGCCAAGTTTGTTTATTTAGCATTCTTATGCGTTATTGAGTCGTAAAGTATGTGGAATGGTGAGAATGAATCAGAAGTACCTTGGGGTTGGACCGATCGGGAACAGTGTATGGACCTACGTGGTTCGGTGACTAAGGATGTCACTTGGCGAAAACGGCGCCTTAAAGAACGCACGTATCGGTCTAGTACTCACATTGTTATAGACATGCATGGTTCGGTGATGGAGAAGATCACCTGGCGAAACGGCGCCTTAAAGAACGCATGCACTTGTCTATTAAACATATCGTTATAGGCATGTATGGTTCGGTGATTAAGGGTATCACTTGGCGAAAACGGCGCCTTAAAGAACGCATACACTTGTCTATTAAACACTTTATTATAGGCATGTGTGGTTCGGTGATGGAGAAGATCACTGGCGAAAACGGCGCCTTAAAGAACGCACACAATTGTCTGGTGAGTACTTGGTTGTAGGCATGTGTGGTTCGGTGATGAGGAAGATCACTGGCGAAAACGGCGTCTTAAAGAACGCACGCAGTTATCTAGTGGATTGATCACCTTGGCGAACTTGACGCCCGAGAACACTGATATGACTCTGTGACTGAGTGCACTATGGGAGATTTTGTGGTGTGGAGTCAATGATCTAGAATGGTCCGTCTGACATGTAATCGACTAGTTCGATTAATAGTGATTTGATTGATTGTTCGCTGTGAATTATGAAATGTTATATATAACCTTGAATTGCAGGTTGGTTATGAGGCCGAGGTAAGTCCTCTAACTCGTGCTGTGCTTAGGCAATCGAGTAGTGTATTGGCTCCCTAATTGAGTCTTAGTGGGGTAGAACTCGCTGAGACGTAGTTTCATTCCGGTTGTGGGATAACATTTCAGGACCCCGATGAGGAGCTGAGGAGGAGAAATATGAGAAGGAAAAGGATTTTTGGAAGAAGAAGATAGCATCGAGAGGGATTTTGAGTACGATCCAGATAGACTGAGATCCCATATTCTTTTGTGAACTCTTTTGATGTGAATAGAGCTAGAGTAAAGAGTTGTGAATAGTGGTGAAGTACTATGGTTTGTATTTTGTATAAAAGTTTGGTTATGAGCTTCAATGCGAAAATTATGGCCCTACTTTTCTATCCCATTGTTTTATTGTCTGGGGATTGTCTTTATACTTCCGCTTGCGCATATTAAATGAACAGGGTCGGCGATGCGTCCTGGGACGTCGCTATTAATCGACCAGGTGAGGGATGGGCACGCGTTCGAGGATCGGGGCGTGACACAGTGTTCTCGCATTGTACAAAACAATGCTCCATGGCGTTTCATTCAAGTTTGTAGATAAGACATCTTTCCAATTCAGCAAAAAGAGAACATTTTTTGTAATAGAATTATCTATCATCCATTCCCATAAAATTACCTAATAATGAAAATGGTATATTCACTTAAAGAATTGTTCCCCCGACGTATTCTTCTCCAATTAGTTTCCCATTCTCTTATGAAATGCAACAACTGAAACGATATTTTTCTTTTCCTTTTCAACTTGACATGTGCCCCGTTTCTACGAGGAAATTATAATTCTATTGTAGCACGTATCCCCCTCAAAATGGAATAGAAACAATTGATGGAAATGATGGTTCGGGTCAGCTTGTCTCGTGAAAAAAATTGGTGTGAGATCAGATTTCTTTTGTTAAAATGCTGCTTTTCACGGATGATATTTGTGAGTGTTCATTGGATTTGAAATTGGAGTTGCCAGTTCCTAAAAGTACGAATGATAACCATTCTATTTGTGAACACAATTTCTAGATAGAAATAAATTATTGTATTTCTACTCTTTGAATGAGTTTCTAATTAAAAATACACATTTGATAATGACATAGAATTTCAATTCCCGGAACAAGAATTATTTTAATAACAACACAAAATTTCTCTCTCCCGGGTGGGCGGTTGTTTAGTAGGGCGAGCAATGAAAAAGTTTTTATTTCTCATTTTTATTCCAAAAATAAAAAAGTGCAAAAATTTTACTTCTCATTTATATTCCAAATTTATTTCAAAAATTATGATTTGTTTTAGAAATAAAAAAAAATGAAATTGCATTACTAAACAGATTCCGTTTCAAACTTGTTTCCGGGAACAAAAAAAAAAAATAGATCTTGTCAAAAATAGAATGGTTATCATGTGCACTTCAAGGAATCTTATGATTCCTATCATGCAATAGAACATGCTTTTCTTTTCCTCAAAGAGCTGACGCTGGAGAGCGCAAGATAGGAATGGTAAAGGAATTCGATATACGAAGCTAGGGTTGACGTCTTGAATCTTGACAGTTTGCGCAGATAGAGTCGTTGGACGAAGAAACACTTCGTTAATGTCCTTCCATTCATCGACAATCTGCTTAGGAAGTTCTTCCTTAGACTTTGGTTCCGAAACACCAAGTTTTCTGACGAAACGCTCCACCTCCGAGTCAGCATGCCCTTTTTGTTTTTTGCGTTTTTAGCTGAAATTTGACGTTGCGAACAAGACATATTAGTGGACGGAATACACATAAATGTGTACTCTTTTTGTTCGTGCAGGGGAAATGACGTTTCTCTTCCATCACTTTTTCATAAAATGTTAATCCCCACGAGAAAAGTAAAAGCTACTGTAATTTCTTATGCGGTATTGAGGATATTTTCTCCTTCAATCATGAATTGATAGGTTCCCCATAAACTTTAACAATCTTGTAACCTCAATCGAGTCAAATTCACATAAGCTTTCATCAAACAGTCTTTAAACTAATACAAGATGCCTACCTAGTACATAAACTACCAGCCACTAGGTTGTTGATGGAGTGATCTTTGTGCCATTCAATAACCTTGACCATGACCTGGATCGATACAGTTCATGTCTATACCCATGAGAATCAATCTTTTTGTTCTAATTTATTTTGTATTTATTAAATGTTCGCCTTCCAACACATCCTTTTTATCTAGAAAATATAACAAGACACCACGTAACCAAAAACTATCCATGCCAAATTGAAAGATAGAAATGCATCATTTAAGGCATTTGCTCTCAACTTGAACTCGATGATGCGAGATATATAATTCACGCAGTGCTTGTACATATGAAAATGATCACTCAACTTGCAACATACAAAACAAGTGATTGTGCCAACGTTGTCCACCGGCGTCTTTGAGCTAATCAAGTCAAGATGCCTACCGATCTAACCAAATATGTCGATTGCGTGCAGATCAAATCACAAGTGAGCTTTGTTTAGTCACGTTCAATCAAGGATATTTTGGCTCTTGCTACCCGGAAAATGGAAATGAGTCAGAAATAAACCAAACATAAAATCAGATTGACCTAGATTTATCGGATTGAAGTGAAGTTTTACTCTCGAAAACATTTCTTTGGCGATAGGAAGAACCGTCTTGTGGAATTTTTGGGTCTTAGTTAACACCTTATAAACGAAACTGGCTTTTTTGCACTTACTACTCAATGGAAAGGAAGCATGTGATGTCACGTGCCGAATTCGGTACAATCGGAAATGGGAGATGGAATTTTGGCTCGGACATCCAAATAGGAAAATACGGAAATAAAGTATAAGATGTTGACTGAGACAAAAGAAATTACAGAAGGTTCACTGAGACAACTATGAAATTCCAAGGGGCAGACATATTAGAATTAACCCAATTGCTTGTTGTGCCAATCAGAATAGTGAGAACGTGCATTAGATATTGTAATTTATGCTGGGCACGGTGTACTGAGACCGTTATAAGGATATGACAAATAAAATAACTTTGATATTGATAGAGAAAATGAACCACTCATATTATAGCACATCAATATATTCCATCATCACATTTTTCACTGACTCCTCTTGTTTTATTTTATTCGAAATCCACTAGAATAAAAGGGGGCTCTCAGGCCAGAAAAGAACAGTGACCAAAGTGTTCGGAAATGTCTGACGCGATCGATGATGGCTTGGTAATTAAACTTCATCTTTCAACCCATCACATTGGCATGGATTGACGAGTAGACAAGTGACAAACTCTTTGAAATTGGTTCCAGCATTAACGAAGTGATCTGTTTCATCTTCATATACCGCATGAGTGGCTCCTGCAAGATTGATAATTCGTGTGAGGAGTACCCTGGGAACGGCAGTCGGACGGCGCAGCTCTTCATTAATGTCCTTCCATGCATCAGCCACTTGTTTACGGAGTTCCTTCTTTGCCTCTTCCTCTGTGACTTTGTATTGCTTCATGAAACACTCCACTGAGGATGCTACATGACCTCTCTCTTGCTCAAACTACAAAAACTATATATCATCAAAATTATTTTTTCTCCTATTGATAAAACCTACGGACAAAATTTAGATAAAATGATGTTGTTCACTGGTATAGCTTTTGTATACCTTGTGTCCAGCAATGTCGTTCATAAGCCGACCAATTACTTGCAAAGCCTTCACTATCTTGGGGTCGCTAGATAATAACCAGTCAAAAACATCTTTGGTTACAATATCTCCCATCCCCAAAAACGATGCCACCAATGCCAATTGAAAACCAACGGTTGTTGATGCGATGGGCATGTACTCCTCCATCGTCGGTACGTGACTATGGTGGAACCATTTGGCTTCAGCCAAGTACGCTCTCACTTAAATTTCCATCTAAGAATTCATTATCAAATGGAAACTACATCAATATTCAAGCTTTAATGTTTTTAGTGGACTTAGATACATGATAGTCTCTCATCCTTATCCAAAAGCTCAATATTTTGTTTCAAGTGGATAGAGTAAAAATCAAATTTGATTGATGTAATGTCCAATGGCTTACCGCTTCTTTTGCATAGAAGAGGCGGTATGATCTTCCTTTTCTAGTCAATTCATAGCCAATTTCATCATAAAAATCAAGAAGTATCTTATAAATCACTTGCATGCACTCTGGCAATCCTTCTTTGGCATCCACGTCTCACCTGAGTTCCAATTTAGAAAGTATAAAACTTGATCCTAATAAATAGTTGGTCAAATTAAAATAAGTAAGTTTAGAATAAGTAAACTGAGAAAACCCTCCAAGTGCCAATTGTACCTTTCAATTGCTTCTGTGAAGAGTTCTAATTCTTCCAATGTGCCATAGACATCGTAGATGTCGTCGATAATGGTCAGAATGGCCATCATTTTGGTTACTATTCCTCTAGCGATCTCATACTCCGGCTCAAAATGAACTCCTAACATCCAGATATACAGCTCCCCAAGCCTATCTCTAGCAAATGGGAACTCCCTCTCTATATCTATATCCTTCCACCACCTACAATTTACCGAAAAATCTCATTTAAGGGAAACACATCAATGATGGAATTATTGAAATTACTTCAAACCAATGATCCAAAGAGATTAATACTCCTTGACAAGTACAATTATTTTTAGTTCAAGATAGATTGTGATTACGTTAATCAGTTTATGACAATTTGATGTTTTTAGAACATTTAACTACTTCAGACATGCTATCATCAAGTTAACTTGGCAAGGTTGCCGAGTTCCTTCCGGTGTTGCTCTTGCAATGAGTTGAAATCAAGCTTAGCCAAGGAGAGCAAGACTTCATTATGTGAAGGCTCCTCTTGGTAGAATTGAATGTAACGCCTCGCCTCTAGCCTTGGTAGACCCTTTTGGATTGGCTGATGTAGGGCATGACTCACTTGTTTTTCAAGATTAGGGCTCACTTTTCTTTTATCAATCAATTCAAGGTGAGTTATAGTAAAAGCAAGTGCATCGTTCAAAATATCAACGCCGTGATAACTTAGATGGCAAGCTTCAAATAGACTTAGCAATCCTTGCACATCGGCAATGATTGATTTGCTGAAATTCCCTTCTCTGTCCTTAAACCTGTTAAAGATTTCTGTATGGCCAAATGGAATATGGGAGAAAGATGCTATCATGAGATACTGTGCAAAGCACCATGTTCAATATGTAGATCAATTGGAAACAATGGAAAAATGACATACAAAACCAGGGAATTAGAAGAAATGACTACTCACCTTTTAAAATGAGAAAATCTAAAGAACTTGAAATATGAGAATTATATACGAAAATGGGTTAATAAAAACAAATCAACATTAGAGTAAACGAAACATGTCAGTGATATTATTTCTTCACTCTAATCAATCAAATGGATCATCAAGCTAGTGTATGCAATATAATTTCCCCAACTCATTGATCAATGAAATTGGAACATAACATACCACATGAAACATTGTAACCTTGTTGTCGTAATAAGCGAAAGAGAAGAGCAACACTGTGTAGGTTGTCGTTGTTATCCTCACAGTGAAACTCGAAATAGCTTCTATGGATTTGTTCCAACTGCTCATCTATCTCAAGTTCAAAATGGTAGGCAAGTCCCAAGCGTTGGATCTTATCAATCAAGTTCAACTTCTGTGATGGCTTATCCATAGCACCTGTCAACATCTTCCTCACTTCTCCTTTCAATCTCTTAATTTGTTCCTCTACTATGCCCTCAGAACTCAACGATCAATATAAAATTGAAAGTCCAACCAAAAAAAATAAAATTAGAGGAAATTGACATAAATTGAGTAAGAATGCAAGAAACATATTAGGTTGCCTATGACTAGTTCGACCATGATAAATATGAACTGAAATTGCCTAAAGATTATCCCATTAAGACTAGTTCTATTAACGGTAGAGAAGTCCTTTCTACATTTGTTAAGTCATATGTGCATCCCATAAGGTTCATAGAAATTTTGAATAGTGTAAGGATCAACACTCGCACGGGGTTTCCAATAAACTAGAACTTCTTTTTTCTTATCAACTGCTGCAAGATGATCCTCAATAGTCCAAGATTATTCTTTACGCTCTCAGTGGATATAATAACTAAAAAGTTTTCCGAAAGTAATCCAAGAAAAAGAGTAACTTAAATGCTACCGTGGAGGTGGAGTCGGAAGCATATTTGAGGAAGTAATCCGTCCATATGGTTCAATGAAAAATTGCCGATCGGCATTCAGCGACCGGGCTTGTTTCTTCGGCAGGAGAAGGAAAAGGGACTCCTGAAATCGGAAGAGACATTTCTTTTTGGCTATTTTCTGGATCTAGGTGTATGGAAGAATATAGCTGAAGAACACTGGAGGGAAGGTAGAGACTTTTCTGGGAGTGTCCAAACGTTATGGATGGGTATTTATAGGCTATAGCATCTAAGGAGCCGAAAAAGCAATAGTTAATCTGTTAAAGCATCGTCTTCTCGTGTATTTAATATTCGTGATGACTGTCGTGTGCCGAGGACATTAGAATATGTCTCGAATTTCAGATCGTTGGATGAAACCGATCCGACGATAATTAAGGACGCTCCACTACCGTTCAAGATTAGTGAGCGGAAATGCAATGGTGGCCTGCCAATTGCCATGACCGTGACGCCACTCCATCATGTGTAACTCGACTATGGAAAGAAAATAAGAAGAGACCATGATGGTCCTGACTAAAAGAGACATAGCTTCGTTCAGCTGAAGAAAGGGAACACGAATGTAATGATGGCAATCCATGATATGGAACAATAGGGAAGAATACAATGTCCTTCACGATCTGTTGGGAAAGGTTAGCCAAATGCGAACGATACCTCTGCCGCACGTGGATTTATTTAATAACCTAATACCACCGAAAGCCGTCTATCAATACATCTATAATAAATGTACTCCAAATTAATTTTTGTGTCCCAAGAACTATTTAATTGATACACCCGTGCCACATTTATCTCTGACTAATACAAAAAACCCAAAACTAATATACGTGTGCCATATTTATCCTAAATTGATACTTGCACCACATTTATCCCAAATTGAGGTAAATTTGAGATTTTTTTAAAGTAAATGTGACACATGTATAGCAATTTGGAATAAATGCGGTACGGGTGAATCGGTTTAGGGTTTTTTAAAATATAAAATTATTTTGGGATAAATGTGACCATGCATACCAATTCGGGAGTTTTTGTGACACAAAAAGTAATTTTACATAAATGTAGTATGAATATATCAGTTTGGAGTTTTTGGCAGTGTTAACCCTTGTATAATTGTAGAAGGTACGGAGCTCTCAGATCTTGGTTCTTTGTGCACCAAAGAAGAGGGTGCTATCTATGAGCGTTTGAGTTTATTTTGTTCGTTGCAATTACACTCGAGTGATCTAACCAATTTAATCTTATGTTAAGATTTCTATAATTCATTTTGTGAGATGGAAAGATTATTTCCAAGAGAACTATGAGGGCTAAACACTGTGTGAGATATTAGATGTAATTTGAGGCTAGAAAACATTGAAAGTATTTTAATTACTCGAGTATAGTTGTAATAATTGTTACATCACTTCATCAATAGTAAAATTCTGCGTTACTCTCGTCATGAACATAAGTCACAACAAACAAACCACATAAATTCGATATCCAATTTATTTTCTCATTCCGTGCATTTTATTCAACCACTTCTTATAGTTATGATAGAGTGAATCTAGATAACATCATTTAATTTCAAGGTCTGATCGATGCATCATGTCATTAAGGTGCTCATGAATGCGGCCATGGAAATAGGGGCAGCTCTCTTAAGAATTTAACCTGACTATGGTACGGACTGTCACGTTTGTTATTTGCTTCTCCACTATTCATTTTGCAAGATGAGGCTCTGCTCTTTTTTTTTTTTCTTTTTATGGTGCCCAAGGTAATAGAGAATAAGATTTTAACCTTCGATTGTGCCCCGTTCATTGTGCGAGACGTGGAACAAGACGTGAAGACGATGGCATGGATTATGGGATTTCCGCTACAAAAACCTTTGATTAAAAATATGAAATCATTAATTTAAATTAACAACCTTCTCTAGGCAAAACATAACACATGATAAGATGAAGTCTTGTTAGGTGTATTAGGGTATTTATATTGTGAAATCGATTAAAAGAATGATAAATTGAACTCAATTTTGTTGGTTAGTTTGATGAAAAAAAAACAATAAATTGAAGAGAGAGAATGTTATTCCAATTAGTTAATTGAAAAAATAAATGAGTATCTTAGTCAAAATGGGGATCAAATAGGGTCGCTCCACTTATATTGCCTTTTCTTTATTATATAATATTACTTCTGTTGGGTTGGCGCGTGCGTGTTACTGTAACTACACGATTAACTAAAAAAGTTCTTTTATGTTGTTATTTTATTTTACTAGAGACTCAGTTTCATGAAATTTTTTAATTCATTTCACGCTCATCATGTCGCATGATCTCCACCATCATCCGATTGGGACGTTGACTTTCTAAAGATAAAAAATTGCTCTCTTCCATCATTCGGAATTTTGGTCGTTTCTAATTCTGACGTTGAATCAAACCAACATAGAAAATTGATAAAAAGTAACATATTAAATTGGTTTTTAAATGACCTTAAAAAAAGTACTAGTTTGTCTCACATGTAATGGTTAAAAACCTATCAGTATTTTGTAATGACGGCACGGCACCATCCGCCTCTCATTTTCCTATTCACATGTGATGCGTGCTCTCAATAGCTACTGCCTGCTGGTGTTTGCTTCTCCCCAATTCATTTTGCAAGAAGAGGCTGTGGCTCTATTTTTCGTTTGTCGTCTTCGTGCTGTTAACTGATCAATTAGTTAGTGATATTGTAAGTGCTCTACCAACAACTTTTTCCCCGAAAATGAAAGTGCAAGTGTTAGATGCATTATTAATAAATGGTAGAATACCAACAAAAACCCCGAATTATATCTACAATGACATCAATGCCTTAAATATTTTCTAAGTCACGAATAACTCCAAACTCGTATCCATATAACAAAAACAACATTTGGCCATTAAAAAAAGGATGTGGCGGCTTTCATAAATAATAGCCAACAAATGAAACTGACATAGATCTAGAAAATTCCACCAAAGCCTAAACTTTGTCCAACGTGACACCATTACTCCAAACTTTGCCAATCTTGAAAAGCATTCTCATATCATGCCATCTCGAGAACTGTTACCCGATTCATAATCATATCCGTTCTAATCCCTATATCACATTGTAATTCAATTTTCCTTTTTCTGTTTGATATCAAAATCAAAATCGGAAGAGACTAGAGTGTAATTCTTTTTCGAACTTCGGAAAAGTTGAAAGTTTGCAAATCAAATCATTATATGGGTGCTTGAAATTTAATTTATTTCGTACATCAAGTCATAAATATATCATACGGGTCATTTTTAGCATCATCTACAATCTAAAACATGGACACAGTTAAGTCAGATGTGTGTAAGTCCACTAATCTTTTCACATGATATGTCTCACATTAACAAAATTTTGCGATTTTGATTTTGTTGGCGCTATCGCCATCAGTGTATATCTATGAGATACATTTCACATACAAATTAAATTTCCTGGATCTTTTTCTCTGGTTTTGTCGCTTTGTTCGCTTTCCGTCTGGTAGTTGATCAATCAATTTCTTACTATGGTGATTGTCGCGACCTATTTTTTTGGTGCACCGCCTAAAACTAGGTTAATGAACTTAGCTTAGCTTGGGCTCTCCCAAGCCCATACCAAATCGCGACTTAAGTCTAATTTTTTAAATATGCAAAATATTATTATCTATGAGTCGCCACTAATCTGTTTAGGATAGGTCAATTAGATACCTAAGTAAAATAAAGGGAGATTTATTTTTCTCCTACGAACCAGAGACTAAGGATACGGGGACTTGGTTACACTAGAAACTTCTAATGCCCTTTCGGTATCATTTCTTTTTATTTTTTTAAAAAATGGTTTTTGCAAGCAGCTTGGATTTATTTTAACCTGGACTTCTATCATGTCAAAAGGTGATCACACGGGTGCTCAACCATTATTGAATATTCAAATAAAAAATAAATAAATAAATTGCATCACACAAAACAAACATTTTTTTTTTTTTGGGTTTTCTTAAGAGTTAGAATTTTATAAAAAAAAAAAAAAAAGCATTTTTTTAGCTAAATGACCTGATTTTACTAATATGCAAATTCAAATTAAATGGGCCTAATATGCAATCTATAATACATGCACCTCATGACCTAATTTACTAATGAACATGTTCTAACTAAATAATCCTATTATGCAAACTAGTTAAAACTATTATGCAAACTAGTATTTTTATATTTTTATTGAAATTCAAAATTAGTAAAAACCCTAATTAAGCTATCTAAAAAATAATAATTTTCTAATTCATTTTTGGGATTAATTTTGACTTAAACCCTATTATGTCTTAGAAAACTATTTTTTATTATTTTTTTAAAAAATGAGAATATAAAAATATGCCATTGTTTAAGATTGACCCTATCCTATTTTAAAAAGATATCTAAAAAAAGCAATCCTAAAAATATAATCCAAAAAATAATTTACTAAACCTACGTGTCTAATATGCTCATGCAAGATTTTGATCTTTTAATTTTTGATTTTTTTGTTTTTTTTTTAAGACAAGTAATTATTAAATAAATATTAAATCTAAACTATCAACAAAATCAACCAAGGAAGAATTAAAATAATCGAAAAAATAACCCGTTGTCTCACAGGTCAAATTAACGATTATTCTAACCCTAATCACAACAAAGAGATCAAAATAATTACAAAACTAATCCGAAGTCTTACGGACCAAATTAAATAATTATTGTGATTTAACAATTAAAATCTCACTAAAAAGCCCAACAATTAAAATAATTAAAAAATGATCTAATGTCTCTCGGATCAAATTAATAATTATAATAATTCCAGACAAAATTCCTGCAGATAATGCCTACAAAAATTACAAATATTAATATCCAATATCGCAAATTAAATAACTAAACTAAAAAAAAAAAACAGAATAAACATAAAATAAAATAACAAATAAAAAGAGTAAAATAAACTAAAATGTAAACAAAGTAAAAAGTAAAAGTAAAAAAATAAAAATCTACCTAGAGGGTAAACGACGGGGGTGACGCCGGGGCGGTGTTTGACCGGTCGTCCGAGCTCCGGTGGGAGCGGATGTAGGTGGACGGCGGCAGGCTCGAGCTCGGGGCAGCGGAGATCGGTGGCGCAAGGGCGCGGCGCGGCGTCGGGCGGGTTGCTGTGGGTGCTCGAACAAAGGGCAGAGTCGTGGTGGCTGCGGAACAGGCCTCGGGCTTTGGAGACGCGGCGTCGGGGGCGCAAGCGCGGCGTTCGGTGAGTGGAGATGGGCCGCGAAGGTGCGCGGGTGCTGGGCTGAGGCGAGCAGCGTGGTGGCGCGGCGAGGTCAGGAGTGACGGGCTTCGGAGCTCCGGCGTCGGGATGGGCAACAGCAAGTCGTGGGTGCAACCGTGGAGCTGCAAACGTCGACTCGGTGCAACGATGGGTGAGCGGGGCGCGGCAGGGGCCGGTGCAGGCACGATGGGCAGCAGCGGAACGGCGTGGGGCTTGGCGGAGAAAGAAACCTAGGAAGAAGAAGCACAGTGCACGTCTCTTTCTTTTCTCTTTTTTTTTGTTTTTCTCTCTCTCACTTCACCTCACGTCTCCTCGCACGTATTCCCCTACTGACTTTTGTACTTTTCTTCAGTAAAAAGGGACAAACAGCCCTTTGACCTAACCCCTCTAAAAAATTGAACTAAAAAAGAAACGAAGGAATTCCTTCCTCACTTTTGCTCTGAATTTTTCGAAATTCGCTCCTCCTTTGCACGAAAATTATGTCTCTCTTTTATAGTGATTTCCAAACGGCCGCTTTCCATGGCAACTTTCGAATTTCCATCTTCTGTTACATTCAATCAAGCTTGCAAATCGGAATGTGATTTCACAATCAGCTCGATTTTACTTGATTCCTTCCATTTTATTGAAATTGTTGCCCTTTATTCACTTGATTTTTGAATTATTCATGCATTTATCAAAATCTGAATACTCATCAGAATTTCAAACTACCTTGCATAATTCAATCAAATCAATTTCCCCCATTTTCATTTTTTTTTTCTTTTATTTGTTCAAAATACAATTTTTTTTCCAAAATTATGTGTCAACAGTGATATATAGTTGCTAGTAGCTGCAATTTTGGTAATGTAAAGTATCCATTAAAAGTTTGCATCTATTGGCACCTATAAGAGATTCAAGAAAACCAATGAGCCACAAGAGACCCCTAGTAACTAGGTTAGAAGGTAATGCCTGTCTATGAGATAAATTTACGTACAAATTTAATTTCCTCAATCTTTTTTTTTTATTTATTTCATCACTAACTTAACTTTTCATCTAAAATTGCAATAGAAAATGCCCTAACGATTACATTCGGTTGCCCGGATTTCTAACTATGATAGGACTAGATAGAATATGATATGAAATGTGAGCTTGGTTTAGCATTCCCAAAGAGCTTTGGAGGCCCAAAGTTTTTTGGGGAAATGTTGGACCATTTGATAACTATTTTGAAGAAACTTTCATTTGAAAGCCAGCATTTGGAAGATTGAAAGCCTAATTCTAGTAAGGACTATTGTTAGACTTTTAGAATTTGGCCAAATGCTAAACTTGTTTTTTTCATTCCAAAACTACCATCACAAATTTTTCAAATTTTTGATTTTATCCCTCATTAATTTTTTATTTAAAAAGGACCAAACCCATTGTCGAACCGACGAAAGGCTTGGTCTTTTTATTTTTTTTAAATGTATATATTTGATTTTTTTAATTTTAAACAAATACAAATTAAAAAAAAACTAATATTAATTACCCAAAAGGCTTTTCAAATGTGTTTTCTATCGAACGATATTTTTTTTTTCTCAAGGGTGCTTCTCAAAGCATAGTTTGTACCAAACGGTCTATACATTTACTTAAGGCCCTTTAGGCTAAACTGCTTTACATTTTCTCAATGAGCTTTTAAAACGCTGAACTAAACGTACTCAAAATCTGAGAATTTTGTTTATTTTATCTATTTTTTGGTGAATTAAAGTAATAAAGTCGGATATATTCACATCATATTATGTATTTTTTTGGTATAAATAGTATATCAGTGTAAATGAGTGTAAAAATTCACAAACTCATATGGTAAAAATCTCTTGTGAAACTATTTCCTAATTTACTTTTATTTGCTTATTTTTTTATTTTCCTCTATTTTTTTAATTATTTTCTTTTTATTTCTTTTTCCCCTTTCATCATTCTCTAATAAAATTTTATTATATAGCAAACGGTATTAATATAAATTAAATATATAAATATATATCTATATTTATATATTTAATTTATATTAATAGAATTAAAATCGAATATATAAAAAAACTAAGATTAAATTAAAAAGCTAAATTTTATTTTTTGATATTTTGAATTTCTTATATTAGATTTCAAATATTATTTATATTGATATATAATTTCAATTTTGTTAATTTAATAATTTTATTATTCAAGAAAAATAACTTTCTTATTCTAAATGTTAGAAATTTTATCCACTTTTATCTCACCACTTCAATGGAATAATTTTATCCAGCCTATATTCTTCTTATATCAACTTTATCCTGTTTTGAGTAGACACTAAATGTGAGATATGATAAATTTTATTATCTCCCGAATTTTATCTTGATCGGGATAAATTTTATCCTATCTCAAATTTTATCTTGACCGATAAATACAGCCTAAAAGAAATATCTTTATTTCTCGAGGACTCTTCTTTCCCTTTGATAGTGTCTAATCACTATGTAGGAACTAATCAATCAATTTCTTAGCTAATGTTCTGGCAGGGTACAAAGAAAACGACATAATGTTTCAGTGCAGCGCCCCCCCTCCTAAAACTTGTCCAATATTATGCTTTAACCCTAGGCAAACAAAAAATTCTTACAACTATATCCTTAATTTTGATCCCCTAAATCATTATTTTCATGCGAATCACTTTTGTTTCCAACTTGTGGACTAGCATATTTTTCTTACTATAAAAATATGTTATTACTAGTAACTGCAAGTTTGTTAATCTAAAGTATCCACTAAAAGTTTGTATCTATTGGCTC
This sequence comes from Eucalyptus cloeziana, assembly GCA_014182715.1. Classification (NCBI taxonomy): domain Eukaryota; kingdom Viridiplantae; phylum Streptophyta; class Magnoliopsida; order Myrtales; family Myrtaceae; genus Eucalyptus; species Eucalyptus cloeziana. The sequence continues at coordinate 38,614,651 of CM024639.1, forward strand.
CTATAAGAGATTTGAGAAAACCATGATCCACAAGAGATCTCTGGTTACAAGGTTACAAGGTGGTGTCTGTCTATGAGATAAATTTCATGTACAAATTTAATTTCGTGAATCTTTTTTTTTAGTTGCATCGCTATGTTCACTTTCCATCAAAGACTGTGATAGAAAATGCCCTAATAGCTAAAACAAACGTCTTTATTTCTCGAGAACTATTCTTTCCCTTTGATTAGTGTCTAATCACTGTGTGGGAGCTAATCAATCAATATCTTACCCAATGTTTCTAGCATGGTACAAATAAGGCCACATGATGTTCCAGTCCAGGCCGCACTCCCACCAAAAAAAAAAAAAAAAAAAAAACTTGTCCAATATTATGCTTTAGGCCCTTCTAAGCAAAAAATCATTACAACTTCTAACCAAAAATAAAATCATTACAACTACATCCTTAACTTTGGCCCCCCATATCATTACTTTAATGCGACTTACTTTTGTTTCCAACTTGAGAAATAGCACATTTTTCTTAATATGGAAATATTATAGTTACTAGTAGCTAAAATTTTGGTAATGTCGAGCATCCATTAAAATTTCGCAACTATTGGCTCCTATAAGAGATTCAAGAAAATAATTATATTATTAAAGAAAGAATTGCATAAATAATTGTCACTATTAATTTTGTAGATAAGACATCTTTCTAATTCAACAAAAAGATAACATTTTTTTTTATAATAGAATTATCTATCATCCATGCCATCTCAAGAACTGTTATCCAATTTGTATTGGTTCTAATCCTATATCACGTTGTAATTCAATTTTTCTTTTTCCGTTTGACATCAAAAACACAATTAGAAGAGATTAACGAATTTCTTTTTCAAATTACAAAAAAAGTTGAAAGTATGCAAATCAAATTATTAATGGGTGCTTGATAATCAGTTTTTTTTTTTTTTAAACATCAAATCATAGATATATCATACACGTGATTTTTACCAATATCTATCATCTAAAACATGGACACAGTTAAGCCAAATGCATGCAGATCCATTAGTCATTCCACATGATACGTCTCACAATAACAAAATTTTGCAATTTTGATTTTGTTGGAGCTATCACCATTCGTGTTTGTCCATAAGATACATTTCATGTACGAATTAAATTTCCCGAATCTTTTCCCTAATTTCGTCGCTACATTAGTTTTCCATTCAAGATTGCAATAGAAAATGCTCCGACAGCTAAAACAAACGTCTTTATTTCTCGAAGACTATTCTTTCCCTTTGATTAGTGTCTAATCACTATCTAGGAGCTAATCAATCAATTTCTTACCCAATGTTCCCGCACGGTACAAACAAGAAGACATGGTGTTTCAGTACACCCCTCCCCCTGCCCCCAAAACTTGACCAATATTATGCTTTAACCCATAGCAAGCAAAAAATTCGTTACAACTACATCCTTAGCTTTGGCCTTCCAAGTCATTACTTTAACGCGAATCACTTTTATTTCCAACCTTCTGTAATTCCTTTTGTCTTAGTCAACATCTTATACTTTAGTTCTGTATATTCCTATTTAAATGTCCGAGCCAAAATTCCATCTCCCATTTCCGATTGTACCGAATTCGGCACATGTGACATCACATGCTCACTTTCCGTTGATTAGTAAGTGCAAATTAATCAGTTCCGTTTATAAGGTGTTAACTAAGACCAAAAAAATCGACAAGAAGGTTCTTCCTATCGCCAAAGAAATGTCTTCAAGAGTAAAACTTCAATCTGAGAAATCAATGTCAATCTGATTGTATGTTTGGTTTCCTTCTGACTCATTTCCATTTTCCGGGTAGCAAAAGCCAAAATATCCTTGATTGAATACGACTAAGCAAAGCTCACTTGTGATTTAATCTGCAAGCAATTGACATTCACCTATTTCTTTTATTTGGTTAGATAGGTAGGCATCTTGACTAGATTAGCTCAAGGACAATGGTGGACAACGTTGGCACAATCACTCGTCATATATGTTGCAAGTTATGTGATCATTTTTATATGTACGATCACTGCGTGAACTATATAGCTCTCATAATCGAGTTCAAGTTGGGAGCAAAGGCCTTGAATTATGTATTTTATCTTTCAGTGTGGCATGGGTAGTTATTGGTTAGGCAGTGTCTAGTTGTATTTTCGCGATGTGTTGAAAGGCAAAGATATAATAGATACAAAATAGATTAGGGCAAAGCTCGCTTCTCATGGATAGAGATGTACGGTGCATTGATCCAAGGTCATGATTGAGGTTATCGAGTTTCTCATGGGTATAGATGTACGGTGCATCGATCCAAGGTCATGGTTGAGGTTATCGAGTGACACGAAGATCGCTGCACCAACAACGTAGTGTTTGGTAGTTTATGTACTAGGTATGCATCTTGTATCAGTTCAAGGACCGTCTGCTGGAAGCTTATGTGAATACGACTTGATCAATGTTACCATATTGTTAAGCTTGTGAGGAACCTATCGATTCGTGGTTGATGGAGAAGACATTTTCGATGCTGCATAAAGAATTACAGTGGCTTTTCTTTGCTTGTGGGCATTACATTGTATGAAAAAGTGATGGCAGCGAAACATCATTTCTCCTATACTGACAAAAAGAGTACGTATTTATGTTTATCTGTCCACTAATATGTAAAACTTCACAACATGAAGTTGAAGCGGAAAAATAAAAAGAAAAAATGGCATGCGAACTTGGAGGTGGAGCGCTTCGTCAAAAAACTTGGTATTTTGGAACCAAAGTCTAAGGAAGAACTCCAGAGGCAGATTGTCGATGAATGGAAGGACATTAACTAAGTTTTCTTCGTCCAACGACTCTATCTGCGCAACTGACAAGTTTCAAGACGTCAACCGTAGCTTCGTGTATTCCTTGTCTTGCGCTCTCCGGCGTCAGATTTTTTAGGGAAAAAATAGAACAAAAAAAACCACGTTCTATTGCATGATAGCAATCACGAGACTCTTAGGAAATGACGTCACCAATTCCAAATCCAATGAACGCTCACGACTATTGATTTTTTTTTTATTTGATGGGTCAAGGCAGGCCCGCTTATGTTGGGCCAAACCCGGCCCATAAAGGAAGAGCTCATGAGAGAGAATGAGCGGTTATTTTTTCAGTAAAAATTAACTGCTATATATATAATAAATAAAAAAAAGGAAAACGTAAGAATTGAATTGCAGAAAACATAACAGTACGTTCTTTCTCCTTTTTGATAAACAATGAACTCTCTTGAATAATAGAACTACAAAGGCTTCGATCAATTCCTTTGAGACTCCAACAAGAAATTAATCTATGGCAAACAAGGTATGTCTATCTTCGTGATATGCCCTCTGATCAGTGTTAAATGTTTCCCAGGCCTGTCTCCAAGTTATTTTTTTTGGTATTCGCTCATTTGAATATCAGTCTTTGTAACCTTATATCCAAATTTCAATATCTCTCTTTCAAAGCCCCAACTACTTTCCTTTCTAAAAGTCCAAATCCAGCTCATTGGAGCTCCCCAAACTACTAACGCTATTGCAGCAACATTGTACTACCAAATGGTTTATCGAGTACACAATCATGCTCTTGATCTAAATTTCCAAAATGGAAATGAAGATGCTCTATTCATCTCCATGCAGAATGATCAAGCATCTTGTATTCATGTTCCCAGACAAATTCCAAAAGAGAAGTTAGCCAAGCTCCTTCCGGAAACCTGGATTACCAACTATGAAAAGCTACATCAGAACAATAAACCTTTCCAATCCTCAAACTCTGAATTTGTCAGGAAAAAAGATGGTACTATTGCCATCAAATTTGGTAAGGAAAAGGAAGAAAATCCTTCTATCTTCTAGACTCTATTCATGATTGAACCATGTGTTCCTAAGACAATTTCTGAGCCAAATCCCAAAAGGCTTGTCCAATACTTTCAGAGCAATGGAAATCATATCCATTACTACAAGGATCGATATGGTCACTGTTTTTGGGACCCTTTTTGCTAGTGCTCTTACTGTACAAATTCTCCCGACAAAGTAAACGCAAATGCAAGACCCTGACGAAAACCTAAAAAGCCGAAGGATACTATCACGCCCAGATCCTCAAGCGTGCGCCCATCCTTCACTGATCAATTAAATTAGCGACGTCCTAGGACGCATCACCGACCCTTTCATTTTAATACGCATGCGGAAGCAGATAAATAATCCCCAGACAACAATTCAATAGGATAGGAAAGTAGGGCCATATTTTTTTCAAACTAGAAACCACAACCAACAACAAACTTTTATACATATATATTGAAATAAGTCATACACAAACCAAGTCGATATATATATATACATGCCAAGTCTACAAAACAGGGATGGGGTTCCAACAACTACGAGTCCTTGTCCTCCCTGTCATCTCCCTCCACACTCCAGCTAGAGCCTACAGCGGAATACACAGGAGATCCTGGATCTTCAAGCTCAGGTTCCACCGGATCTACCACTAAACCTCCTCTAGGGTCTGCAGTACCCTTTCCAAAAACAACCTCCATCACGTATAGAGGTATCTCAGATTCCGGTATGGGGCCCTCTCTTTGTCCATTACGAAACAGGCGATACCATGCCCTATATTGATGGGGCACCTTTTTGGGTAGGCCCGCATCAACCCAGACTATGGACTTCACCAGTTTGTACTCCAGCCCCTCAGGGTGCCCATGTATCATAACATAGTACTTCTGTGCTGTGATCTTCTTGGGTTGCCCAAAATGCTTTGGAGGAGCTGCCGTTTATGGACCTGAAATGTTATCCCACAACGGGGTGAGATGACGTCTCAGCAAGTTCAACCCCCTAAAACCCAACTAGGAAGAGAATACGCCATGAGGGCTGCCTAGGCAAAATCATAAGTCGGAGGACTTACCTTAGCCTCGATTTCCTTCCTACAAGTCAATACAATTTAATATTCATCGAATCACATTAACGAATCAATTCATCACATCGGATTGATGATATCTCTTAGTCAATTCCATGTCATCAAGACCCTTCCCTAGTCATCTCATCCAATACTATCTATAAAGTCCAACCCTATCCAGAACTACTTACTCTAAGCTGATATATAGATAGTATAGCTCACCAGAAGCTGCCAGACATATCGTTATAGCAAACTATTTATGTCACGCCCTGAGCCGCAAGTGCGCACCCATCCCTCACTAGTCGATTAAACAGCGACGTCTTAGGACGCATCGCCGACCCATTCATTTTTAATACGCAGGCGGAAGCATACAAATATTCCCCAGACAATAAAACAATGGAATAAAAAAGTAGGGCCATATTTTATTTTTAACCTTATAACAACCACACTTATATACATATACAACAACTGAGTCATACATACATGCAAGACAAACTACATAGTCAAGTCATATTCAAATAAGTTCAGAAAACAAAGTCTACAGACAGGGGTGGGTGTTTCCAAACTACTCTGGGTCGTCCTCCTCGACAATCTCTCCTTCTTCCATGCTCTAGCTGGAGCCCACGACTGAGTACTCCGAAGAATCGGGCTCATCAAGACTAGGATCCTTCGCATCCACCACTAATCCATCCTTAGGGTCTGCAGTACCCTTTCCAAAAGTGGCCTCCATCACATACAGAGGTATATCAGATTCCGGTACTGGGCCCTCCCTTCGTCCATTATGATAATAGCGATACCATGCCAAGTATTGATGGGTTTAAACCCACGTCAACCCAGACTGTGGATTTCACAATCACATATTCCAGTCCTTCAGGGTGCCCCTGTATCGGAATGTGATAATCATGTTCTGTGATTTCCTCCGATATACCAAAATGCTCGGGAGGAGCTAGAGGTGCTGCCATCTATGGACCTGAAATGTTGTCCCACAACAGGATGAGACTACGTCTCAGCAAGTTCAACCCCCTAAGACCCGACTGGGAAGAAAATACGCTCTGAGGGCTGCCTAAGCACAAACACAGGTTGGAGGACTTACCTTGGCGTCAGTCTCTTCCTACAAGTCAGTCTATCTCATAGATACACAAATCATATCAATCAATCAGATCGAACTATCGATCAATCGACTCAATCGATTACATGTCATCACAACCTTTCTCCGGTCGGCCAAATCAATACTATCTGTTGACACCTAAATTTTAGGCAACACATTTAGTCATTTTTGGCACAAAAATTAGGGATTAATTTTTAACCCTTAAAAAAATAAATTGCATAGCATACAATTTTAGTTGCACTTATTTATTTGTTTATCACCTTTGCTTTTGATCAGCGGGGGATGAGCTTCAATTTTACGAGTTGACAATTCAATATTTTCATAAAAGATTCATATGATTCTTCCAATATTTAGTAAATAATTCATATATTCATGTGATTTATACGTTAAGTGATATATTACTGAAGATTGGAAATTTAAGGATGAAATATCAAGAGGGAATATTGCACGTGGGACATATATTGAGTAAATATATTCTTTGACTTAAAATAAGAAAGGAGATCTTCATGCGCGAGCCCAAAAAGGAAGTGAAATAATTCACGAAAATCAAGTTATTCACCTATAAAAGAGCCCTGTACAGAGAAAATTGGGAGGCCACATAATAGAAATATACGGCCACATTGAGGTTTTTTTTTCACGTCGTAGAGGCTTTTCTAGGGGTTTTTTTTGGTCGACGAAAGAGAAAAAAACAAAAGTGAAAAGTGAAAAGTGAAAAGGAAGAGAGCAAAGGGGGAGGACGTGAGAGTGATGGGAAGAGAGAGAAAAGAATTAAAGAAGAAGAAGAAGAAGAAGTTGTTCTTCCCTAGCAGATTCGTCCATCACGCCTGCCCGCGCTCCGCCCTTCACTTGCCAAAAGCCGCCGCAACACTGCACCTTCGCCTCCGCCGGCCATCGTTGCTCTTCCTCCTCCGTCACTGCCTGGTCTGCTGCTGCCTCGTTGACGGCTTCGCTCACCCTTCTACGAGCCCTGCTCTACACCTCTACCCGATTCACAAGAGCTTGTGCGTTGCTCGCCAACCCCTGCACAGTGCTCCCTCTGCCGGACCATCACCGCAGCAACCACAGCCGAGCCACAAACCACCGCCACTCCATAGTAGATCTCCTTCATCGACGTCCACTTCTGCACCCAATGCCTGCACCTCCACCCAAAGCATCGCCACCGCCTTTGCTCCTGCGCCGCCCGCGTCCTACAACTAGATCTGCCGAGCCACCGCCGCCCGAGCGATGCCTCTGCTCAGTTCGTGATTTGCTAGAGTGCCCTAACACCGCTTCAACCCGAAGCAACGACACCCTTGTCATCGTCACTCCGCCTCTGCCCTGTTGCTACCGGAGCATCGTTCGTTCACATCCAACGCAGATCCAGGGTTTCGACGTCCCTGCTCGCCGCACCAACGCCGCTCGGAGCCAAAGCCCACTGTGATTTCGCCCTGCTTCTTCGTCGCTCAGCCACTCTGTCTCTTCGCCGCTCGAGATCCACCCGTGACGCCGCTGCTATGCCGATCTGAACCTCTCCTGAGCGACTACCCGAGCTGCTTCCACCACTCCAAATCCGAACATCTCGCCACCATACGCTCATCCGATGCCCAGCATTCACCGCAACTCCGCCCCCAACTCGAAGCTCCACCGGTCTCTACTGCCCGCTGATCCACCGGCTGCCAGCCCCTCGCCGGAGCTCCGACGCCCGCCACCGCCCCTCACCGGAACGCCGGTGACCACCACGTTGCTACTTTGCTTGGAAGAAAAACAAAAAAAACAAAAACAAAAAGGAAAAATTAGGTAGTTCTTTTTCTTTTATTTTTCTTTTTTATCATTTTTGTTATTTTACTTTATTTGTTCTTTTTTACTATAATTATTCCTTAGTGTAAAGATGAGATGTTTAATATGAAATAGCTTCGGAAATTTGTGATTGTCAGTCTGATTTTTGCGCCCAAAATCCGAGTCGTAGTCACTTGAAAAATCGCCAATCTGATCTCACGCCCGAGATTCGATTAACAATTTATGTAAAATTGGCCAACCCGATCTCATGCGCGAGATATGGTTCGTCAATTTGGATATAAATCTTACTCTGATTTGTTGTCGTGCCGTTTAAGTTAATTTTGTTTTCATAAAAAAAAAATCAAAAAATGTAGGTTAGAATTAGGTATATTTCCTGTTTTAAGGGTTTGCATATTTAGAATAGGAATTTTATTTTGAATTTAAAATAAAAAAAATCAAATCAATCAATTTAGGTTGCTAGATTTCTAACTTGATTGCATGTTTAATTATTTGACAATTATTAATTTTGAAATTAATTAAAAAAAACACACAAAAAAATCATCATGCATATATCATGTAGAATTATGGCATCTTTTGTACGTCATCGCATATTAGGATAAAATTGCATGTTTCATTTTAAGTTTAGATATTAGATGGATTGCATTTTAGGATTACTTGGGTTAAGATAATATTCTAGTTTAAATTAGGATTTGGCTTAACCTAATTCCTAATACGAATTGAATAGAATCTTAATCTAATTAGATAATTTTCACATTTTTTCTAATTCCGAATTTCATGAAAAATATTAAAAAAAAAATGTCTTAGAATAAATTAGTTCCATTCTCTAAGATAGATTGCATTTTTTAGGAAAAATAAAAAATGTCATGTAAATGTCATATAGGATTAGATTCATGAAATGCACGTCATTTAGAGATTGTTATTAGGTCAATTTAATTAGAAATTGCATGTCATTAGAATTAGGTCATTTAGTTATATTGCATTGCATATTGCATGATTTTCATTAAATAAGTGAAAAAAAAATAAAAAATAAATTGCGTGTTAATTAGAAATCATATCTAGAACTATTGATGTGGATTCTAATCTAACAACGCAGATACTTTCGTTGATATGAGGTAAGTTCTGCATTTTTTTAATTGCTTTCTTGGGTGTTAAATTGGTGGATTGCGCACCCGCATGATCACCTCACATGTTAGGGAGATATATTTAAAATCAATTTAAGTTGACTGCAAAAGCATTTTTGAAAATAAAACAATGGTACCGGAAGGGCATTAGAGAAATCTAGTATAACCAAGTCCCCGTACCTAGAATATTTAGTTCGTAGGAGTAAAGTAAAGCTCCCGTTACTTTACTGGAGTTTCTAATCGACCCACAAAAAAATATATTAGTGGCGACTCCTAGATAAAATCTATTTGCATGTTAAGTGAAAATAAGTCGCGAATTGGTATGGGCTTGGGAGAGCCCGAGTTAAGTCTAGGCTTAACAATCCATTAGGCAAATTTTAGGTGGTTCACCCCGAAAAATTTGGTCGCGACACTATCTAATAAGTCCGCTCAAATCAGGACTGCTCTCTCTAAGCTGATAATAGATAATATAGCTCGCACTAAGCTGATAAATAGTATACTACTCGCAATCTAAGCTGACATATCGCCCGTAGGCTGATATAATATACTAATAATGCTCACTATAAGCTGATAATAATATAGCTCGCAAACTAAGCTGACATATCAGATCCCGTAGGTTGATATAGTATATCTGTATACTGCTCACAATCTAAGTTGACATTTCGCCCGTAGGCTAATATAATATACCATCCTGATCATCTACTCAATTTACCACTTTTATCATACTCGATAAAAATACTCGTGTGTGGGTACATGGTCGGCCTTAGCCAAAATACACATTTTCACTTTTTAACATCCCACCATTTCCAGCAATCCCAAAATAGATTTTTGATGCTGTAGACCGACACCCGATAATTTTCCAATTAATTACCAAAATTAAACGAAATTAAGAATAATTTTCTATGTTGAACTAATCTTTTGTAAACAGCCTAGTATTGTGTATAAACTTGAAGTGTTTATAAAAGGCTTGTTTTTGTTGTGACTTGTGGCCCTACTTTTTTATCCCATTGAATTATTGTCTGGGGATTATTTATTTGCTTTCGCGTGTGCATTAAAATGAATGGGTCGGCAATGCATCCTGGGACATCGCTATTTAATCAACCAATGAGGGATGGGTGCATGCTCGGTAGATCGAGGCGTGACATATTGGCTCCCATAAGAGATTCAAGAAAATCAATGATCCACGGAAACCCCCAATTACAAGATTACAAGGTGGTGTCAATTTATGAGATAAATTTTGTGTACAAATTAAATTTCCTGAATCATTTTTCTGATTTCGTGGCTACGTGATCTTTCCATTTGAGATTGCAGTAGAAAATGCCCTTATAGCTAAAGCAAACTTTTTTATTTCTCGAGAACTATTATTTCCTTGTGATTAGTGTTTAATCACTAAATGGGAGCTAATTAATTAATTTCTTACCCAATGTTCTCACTTGATACAAACGAGGTGACGTGGCATTTTAGTCCAATGCCTAATCACTATGTAGGAGCTATCCAATCATTATTTCCTTTTGATTACTGTCTGATCAATATGTGGGATCAATTTCTCACCCAATATTCTCGCAAGGTACAAACAAGGCCAGATGGCGTTTCCACATTATACGTCTCCCAATAACAAAATTTTGCAATTCTAAATTTGTCGACACTATCACCATTCATGTCTATCTATAAGATACATTTCATGTACGAATTACATTTCCCGAATCTTTTCTCTAATTCCGTCGCTACATTACCTTTCCATTCAAGATTGCGATAGAAGATGCTCTGACAGCTAAAACAAACATCTTTATTTCTTGAGGACTACTATTTCCCTTTGATTAGTGTCTAATCACTATCTAGGAGCTAATCAATCAATTTCTTACCTAATGTTCACGCATGGTACAAACAAGAAGACATGGTGTTTTAGTACACCCCTCCCCCCGCCCCAAATATTGTCCAATATTATGCTTCAACCCCTAGCAGGCAAAAAAATTGCTACACGTACATCCTTAGCTTTGGCCCTCCAAATCATTACTTCACCTCCAAATCGTTACTTTAACGCGAATCACTTTCATTTCCAACGTGAGAAATAGCATATTTTTCTTACTATGAAAATATTATAATTGCTAGTAGCTATAATTTTGGTAATGTAAAGTATCCATTAAAATTTTGCATCTATTGGCACCTATAAGAGATTCAAGAAAATCAATGATCCATGGAAACCCTCAATTACAAGATTACGAGGTGGTGTCCATTTATGAGATAAATTTCATGTACAAATTAAATTTCTTGAACTTTCTTTCTGATTTCGTGGCTATGTGATCTTTCCATTTGAGATTGCAGTAGAAAATACCCTGTGACATCCCAGAATTTCAACTCCGTTTTCTACTAAATAAATCAGGCATTTCATTGATGCGCCTATACAGCCATTCTCAGAACTGATCATTCTTGAGATAACTAGACTATATGGGTAGGCCATTAAGAAATTTTAAGGCAATAGACTTGAGAATTCAACCAGGAATCGGCTTCTCGACCGTATCTATCTTTAGAGGCCATTATGGCACAGTTAAAAATCGATTTGAGATCAGAGATAGACTGGTTCGACAGAGATGTGTGGATAATCGTGGGTGACACCACTAAATTAGAAAATTCTCGTCATCGGCACTAGACTGATTTTCTTATTATTTTGGTACTATGTGTCCATATTTGAATCCTCAAGATTTTCACAACAACCGAGAGTCACCAATGAGTCGATTGGGTTCATTGTGGCTCGAAGAAAATTGACCACGGGTCAATTACACTAAAAATTTCTGAAAGTTATTCGGTAGCCTAGATCACGCTAAAAACGCGCCACATGAAAATTAACTGCCAATTCAAGTCAAATTTCAGAAATTGAAGTCTCTGTCATGTCACAATAAATTATAGGAGTGTTGACTCAGTCTCAGAAGATTTTTTTGACGCCTGAAACTTTTTGAGAAAAAGTCGTCACAAGGCCGTTTTTGTGCAGAAAAAGCCAATGATCGCTTTCGATAGCAAAATTAAGATGCAAGATGGTTTCTTGGATGAGGAAAATTATCAATTGGAACATTAAGGTATCAATTGAATTTATAGAGGTCAATTGGGATTTAATCAAGTGAATTGAGGAATCCAATTGAAGCCATATGCTTGTAAATTCGTAGCTCCGCCTCCCCCTAGCCAAAATGGACCACTTCATGAGTTGTGAGAAGCGTGTTGGTGGATCAATGACTGCCAAGGGATGTTGGCTTGATGGGCAAGCACTTGGGGAACAAAAATGAGGAAGATAAGGCCAAGGGGCCCTCCACTTCTCTCTCTCCCTCATCTTCTCTCTTTGGCCGGCCAACCCATTTCTCTCCCTCCATTTTGTGCGACCAACAGCCCAGAAGACCAACAGAGGAGAAGCCAGCCCGTCGCATGCCAAGCCGTTGCTGGAGTCATGCCGCTCGCTGTTGTCCACCTCCACCCGCGCCTGGTCGCGCGAACCGCCACCCCCATCGTGCGATCCCGACCCCCTGCAGTCCTATCCAGCCATTCCAACCCCTGTTTAGCCGCTACAAGGGGCTAAGGAAGCCACCCAAATAGCCGATTGGGACTCGAAACCACCCCGTTGTCCATTCCCGAGCCTTGCCGCCACTTTAGCTTTGTTTTCTTTTGTTTTCAGCCATCGAACAGTAAGCCCAGAAGTGGGTTTCCAGCAGCTTCCCAAGCCCGTTTTGAGGTGTTTCCGGGCCCTAGAGCTTAGGCCCGCTTTGGAGAAAAACGTCCCCTGCGACGTTCCCGACATTTCGATCCGAACGGATTGTTAAATGAGTGAGTTTTACTCACTAAGCCTTAGAGGTTGATTAGATTTAGTTAAGTGTAATTAAGTGGTTACATTATAGTAGAATAATTAAATTAGGGATTTACCTATGCATGTTAGGCAAATGGTTAGTGAAATTAGCAAGTAGACATGTTCTATTATTTATTGAACGACACCTGGAATTTTTCCGGGTTCGTATTGGCTTCCAATTAGGCATTACGGGCCTAAATTGGATTTATTGCTATTTAATAATTAATTTTCGAAATTATTTATTTATTTATTTATTTTTCGGAAATTAGACCGGAATGGTCAACGACCGGAAATTTATGCTGATTTTCATAATGCGGTCCGTTTATTTAATTGAGCTTTATTTTGTGCTGAAATGGATTATTTGTGAATTTAGGATTTATTCCTAAATTAAATAATTTTGGGATATTAATTGAAAAATAATCGGGCATCAGTTGATAATGCCAAAAATATTTTGGTGGATTATGGAAAATTGTGGGACTTATAGAAATGAAATTATCATATTTTGGTTAAGGCCGACCGTGTGCCCACGCACGATATTTTATTGGATATGACAAAAGATGAGAAAGAATGTTGTGTGACGTGGCTCGGTGACCAGATAGGTTGCCTTGGCGTATAGGTTGCCTTAGAGAATGCACGTGAATCGTTGATTATATACATCACCTGGAATGGCACATGGCTCGGTGAATAGTATGTCGTCTTAGTGAATATGTCGCCTTAGAGAATGCACGGGGTCGGTGATTAAGTATGTTGCATTGGCATATATGTTGCCTTAGAGATTGCATGTGGCTCGATGATTAAGTACATCGCCTTGGCATATAGGTTGCCTTAGAGAATGCACGTGGCTCGGTGACTAGGTAACTATCAAGGATATTGTATAGTATGGATGGAAATGACCAAGGGACTGGTCATGTTGACATGCAATCAACCTAGTCAATTGATTGAAGTATTGATCCATGATATTATGATTGGGTGCCTATTTGAATTGTGCTAATTTGCAGGTGGAATCTAAGGCCGAGGTAAGTCCTTTGACCTATGCATGCTTAGGCAGCCCATAGTGTATTGATTTCCTAATCGAGTATTAGAGGGTAGAACTCGTTGAAACGTTGTCTCACTAGTTATCATATAACCATTTTAGGCCCCTAGATGACAACACCTCCCCTTCCTCATCCTCCGATGAATTTTGGCATCCCTGAAGAGATCTCAGAGATAGAATACCACTTCCATATACACCCTCACCTAGAAGGACTAGAGTATGTACTGGTTAAGTCGATTGTCTGGGTTGACGTGGGTTAGGACGCCCTAAGGCCCCATGAGTATTGGTCATGGTACCGTGAATACTTCAATGGGTAAAGAGAGGGTCCCATTCCTGAGGGTGATGTGCCTATGAACATTCTAGAGGAAGCGTTCAGAGAAGGAACGGCTGATCCTAAGGAAGGGTCAGTAATAGATGCTAAGGATCCTAAGGAAGAGGATGAAGCTCGTACTCCCGTGTACTCAGTCGATGACGACAACTGGAATGGAGAGGACGGTGAGATCGTGGAGCAAGAAGTGGCAGGAGGTGAGCCTATGGAGTAAGAACCTGAGGACGAGCCGACAAATGAGCCCGAGGATGAGCTTGATGAGGAGATTGAAGATGAAGAAGAAGAAAAGAAAGAAGAAAAAGAGGAGGATACAGAGTACGACCCAAATAAGGATTGAGACTCCCATCTTGTTTGCAAACCTTAAGTTGTGGACTGATGCATAATAGATCAGACTTCTGTAAATAGTATCGTGATATATACTATGTGGTTTGCTTTGTATAAAAGCTTGGTTGTGGTTTTTCAATTGTGAAAAATATGGCCCTACTTTTCTATCACATTGTTTTATTGTCTGGGGATTTATTATATGCTTCCGTATGCATATTAAAATGAAAGGGTTGGCGATGCGTCCTGGAACGTCGCTATTATATCGACCAGGTGAGGGATGGGCACGCATTCGAGAATCGGGGCGTGACATGCCCTAACAGCTAAAGCAAACATTTTTATTTCTTGAGAACTATTCTTTCCTTGTGATTAGTGCCTAATCACTAGGTAGGAGCTAATCAATTAATTTCTTATACAATGTTGTCACATGATACAAACGAGGTGACATGGCATTTTAGTCTAGTGTCTAATCACTATGTAAGAGCTATCCAATCATTCTTTCCCTTTGATTAGTGTCTAATCAATATGTGGGATCAATTTCTTACCCAACTGATAAAGGCAAAACCATAATTTTACGAAAAATTAAGGGGCAAAAGCGTAAATTCTCCCAGGCATGTGTCACGGCCCGTGAGAATGCCAAGCCTAGAGGGTTCTTGAGGACGGGCGTGACACATCCGACCCTGACCTATATCCCGAGACTTAGAGTATTCTCGAGTCTTCTAGAATATTCCTAGGGGCGGGCCATACAGTATTTGTACGCATACGTTATAAATGCGGGTAGCTGGTAGTTGAGAGTAAATATGGATAGTTGGGGAGGTGCAATCTCCACCATTAAATCTAAAGGAGATCTACGGATACGGTTTGCCTTGTACTTATATATAAAGGGGTCTCCTCCCTTCATTGTAATTCATTCACAAGCAATACGAAAACTAGAGCTTCTCTCTCTAAGAGTTTCTCTCTTTCTATACACGAGTCTTGTGAGTCGAGTGTGAAAGGCTGCTTAGGGGTAGAACCTTAAGGCCGCACGGGTCAGCCTACGTGTGATCAAGAGTGAATCGATCAGCCCGTGACACATGCGCGTGGGTTGCGGCGATGTGTAGCACACGCGCCAACGACCAAATCTTTTTCCAGCTGCGCATGGGGCGCGTTTGGCAACCACCAGTGGCATGCCACTCGTTGTTTTTCTAATCTCGACGAGAACTACGATCTTGCACTGTTGAAAATAAATTTTGACTCACATAAAATAAAATAAAAAAGGGCAAACAGTACACAAGTGTTAGGATTTCTGTCCATGAGTGTCCGACAGTGATGTTTCTCAAAATTTTGGCCAAAAAATCAATTATAAATGTCAATAATGATTGCGAAACATAAACAACATTGCTCTAATACCAATGTAGGAAAACAAATTCTAGAAAAACCAACCAATACTCGAACAACCGAATATCGAAATAACAACGCGAAAACAGGCCTAGGAAAAATGTAACACCGATCGAAAGGCATATCACGAAGACGGACATACCTTATTTGCCACAGATTAAGTACTTGTTGCAACATCGCTCTAATACCAATGTAGGAAAACATATTCTAGAAAAACTAACTGATACTCGAATGAGAGAATACCAAAAAAAATAACACGGAAACAAGCTTGGGAAACATGTAACACTGATCGGAAGGCATATCACGAAGACAAACATACCTTGTTTGCCATAGATTAAATACTTGTTGGAGTCTCAAAGGAATTGATCGAAGCCTTTGTAGTTCTGTTCTTCAAGAGAGTTCATTGTTTATCAAAAAGGAGAAAGAACGTATTGTTCTGTTTTTAGCAGTTCAATTCTTACGTTTTCCTTTTCCTTTTTCTTTATATATATAGCAGTTAATTTTTACTGAAAATATAGTCGCTCATTCTCTCTCTGAGCTCTTCTTTTATGGGTCGGGTTTGGCCCAACATAAGTGGACGGGCCTGCCTTGACCCATCAAATAAAACAAAATCAATAGTCGTGAGCGTTCGTTGGATTTGGAATTGGTGATGCCATTTCCTAAGAGTCTCGTGATTGCTATCATGCAATAGAACGTGTTTTTTTGTTTTATTTTTTCCCTCAAAAAGCTGACGCCAGAGAGCGCAAGACAAGGAATACACGAAGCTACGGGTGGTCTTGAAACTTGACAGTTTGCGCAGATAGAGTGGTTGGACGAAGAAACACTTAGTTAATATCCTTCCATTCATCGACAATCTGCCTCTGGAGTTCTTCCTTAGACTTTGGTTCCAAAATACCAAGTTTTTTGACGAAACGCTCCACCTCCGTGTCCACATGTCATTTTTTTCTTTTTGTTTTTCCGCTTCAACTTCATGTTGCGAAGTTTTACATATTAGTGGACAGAATAAACATAAATACGTACTCTTTTTGTCAGTATAGGAGAAATGATGTTTCGCTGCCATCACTTTTTCATACAATGTAATGCCCACAAGCAAAGAAAAGCCCTGTAATTCTTTATGCAGCATCGAAAATGTCTTCTCCATCAACCATGAATCGATAGGTTCCCCACAAGCTTTAACAATATTGTAACATTGATCAAGTCGTATTCACATAAGCTTCCATCAAACGGTCCTTGAACTAATACAAGATGCCTACCTAGTACATAAACTACCTGACACTATGTTGTTGGTGGAGCGATCTTCGTGTCACTCGATAACCTCAACCATGACCTTGGATCGATGCACCGTACATCTATACCCATGAGACACTCAATAACCTCAATCATGACCTTGGATCGATGCACCGTACATCTATATCCATGAGAAGCGAGCTTTGCCCTAATCTATTTTGTATCTATTATATCTTCGCCTTTCAACACATCACCAAAATACAACTAGACACTGCCTAACCAATAACTACCCATGCCACATTGAAAGATAAAAGTACATAATTCAAGGCCTTTGCTCCCAACTTGAACTCGATTATGAGAGCTATATAATTTACACGGTGATCGTACTTATGAAAATGATCACATAACTTGCAACATATATAACGAGTAATTGTGCCAAGGTTGTCCACCGTTGTCCTTGAGCTAATCAAGTCAAGATGCCTACCTATCAAACCAAATAAAAGAAATAGGTGAATGTCAATTGCTTGCAGATTAAATCACAAGTGAGCTTTAATTAGTCGCATTCAATCAAGGATATTTTGGCTTTTGCTACCCGGAAAATGGAAATGAGTCAGCAGGAAACCAAACATACAATCAGATTGACCTTGATTTCTCAGATTGAAGTTTT
This sequence comes from Eucalyptus cloeziana, assembly GCA_014182715.1. Lineage (NCBI taxonomy): Eukaryota > Viridiplantae > Streptophyta > Magnoliopsida > Myrtales > Myrtaceae > Eucalyptus > Eucalyptus cloeziana. The sequence goes on from CM024639.1 coordinate 38,632,307, forward strand.
ACTCTTGAAGACATTTCTTTGGCGATAGGAAGAACCCTCTTGTCGATTTTTTTGGTCTTAGTTAACACCTTATATACGGAACTGACTAATTTGCACTTACTAATCAACGGGAAGTGAGCATGTGATGTCACATGTGCCGAATTCGGTACAATCGGAAATGGGAGGTGGAATTTTGGCTCGGACATCCAAATAGGAATATACAGAACTAAAGTATAAGATGTTGACTAAGACAAAAGGACTTACAGAAGGTTGACTGAGACAACCATGAAATTACAAAGGGCAGACAAATTAGAATTAACCCAATTGTTTGTTGTGCCAATCAGAACAATGAGAACATGCATTAGATATTGTCATTTATGCTGGGCAGAGTGTACCGAGACCGTCATAAGCATATGTCGAATAAAATATCTTTGATATTGATCGAGAAAATGAACCACTCATATTATAAAACATTCATATATTCCAGCATCACATTTTTCACAGACTCCTCTAGTTTTATTTTATTCGAAACCCATTAGGGAAGAAAAAAAAAGGAAGGGGGTGCGGGCACGGCGCGGCGGTTCTCAGGCCAGAAAAGAGCATTGATAAAGAGTTAACCCACCATTCAAATCGTTCGGAAATGTCTGATGCGATCGATGACGGCTTGGTAATTAACCTTGTTCTTCCGACCCATCACATTGGCATGGATTGACGAGCAGAAGAGTCACAAACTCTTTGAAATTGGTCCCAGCATTGACGTAGTGATCTGTTTCATCTTCATATACCGCATGCGTGGCTCGTGCAAGATTGATGATTCGCATGAGGAGTACCATGGGAACGGCAGTCGGACGGCGCAACTCTTCGTTAATGTCCTTCCACGCATTGGCCACTTGTTTACAAAGTTCCTTCTTTGCCTCTTCCTCTGTAACACTGTATTGTTTCATGAAACACTCCACTGAAGATGCCACATGACCTCTCTCTTGCTCAAACTACAAAATATATATATATATATATATATATATATCATTGGAATTATTTTTTCTCCTATTGATAAAACCTATGAAAAAAATTTAGATAAAATGATGTTGTTCACTGGTATAGCTTTTGTATACCTTGTGTCCAGCAATGTCATTCATAAGCCGACCGATTACTTGTGAAGCCTTCACTATCCTGGGGTCGCTAGACAATAACCAATCAAAAGCATCTTTTGTCACAATATCTCCCATTCCCAAAAACGCTGTCACAAATGTCAATTGACTACCAATGCTTATTAATGCAATAGGCATGTACTCCTCCATCGCCGGTACGTGACTATGGTGGAACCATTTGGCTTCCGCCAAGTATGCTCTCACTTGAATTTTCATCTGAGAATTCATCATCAAACGTAAAAGCTACATCAATATTCGAGTTTTAATGTATTTGATGGACATAGATATATGACTGTCTTTCATCCTTATCCAAAAGCTTAGTATTTTGTTTCAAGTGGACAAAGTAAAAATCGCATTTGATTGATGTAACATCAAATGGCTTACCACTTCTTTTGCATAGAAGAGGCGGTATGATCTTCCTTTTCTAGCCAATTCGTTGCCAATTTCATCATAAAAATCAAGAAGTGTCTTGTAAAACACTTGCGTGCACTTTGGCAATCCTTCTTTGGCATCAACATCCCACCTGAGTTCAAATTAAAAAAATACTAAACTCGATCATAATCAACAATTGGTCAAATTAAAATAAGTAAATTTAGAATCTATAAATTTGAGAAAAGCGTCGAGTGCCAATTGTACCTTTCAATTGTTTCCGTAAAGAGTTCTAGTTCTTCCAATGTGCCATAGATATCATAGATGTCGTCGAGAATGGAAAGGATGACCATCATTTTGGTTACTATTCCTCTAGCAATCCCGTACTCCGGCTCGAAATAAATTCCTAACATCCATACATACAGCTCCCCAAGCCTATCTCTAGCAAATGGAAACTCCCTCTCTATATCAATATCCTTCCACCACCTACAGTTTACCAACAAATCAAAAAATAATAATAATAATATATATCATTGGAATTATTTTTTCTCCTATTGATAAAACCTATGAAAAAATTTAGATAAAATGATGTTGTTCACTGGTATAGCTTTTGTATACCTTGTGTCCAGCAATGTCATTCATAAGCCGACCGATTACTTGTGAAGCCTTCACTATCCTGGGGTCGCTAGATAATAACCAATCAAAAGCATCTTTTGTTACAGTATCTCCCATTCCCAAAAACGCTGTCACAAATGTCAATTGACTACCAATGCTTATTAATGCAATAGGCATGTACTCCTCCATCGTCGGTACGTGACTATGGTGGAACCATTTGGCTTCCGCCAAGTATGCTCTCACTTGAATTTTCATCTGAGAATTCATCATCAAACGTAAAAGCTACATCAATATTCGAGTTTTAATGTATTTGATGGACATAGATATATGACAGTCTTTCATCCTTATCCAAAAGCTTAGTATTTTGTTTCAAGTGGACAAAGTAAAAATCGCATTTGATTGATGTAACGTCAAATGGCTTACCACTTCTTTTGCATAGAAGAGGCGGTATGATCTTCCTTTTCTAGCCAATTCGTTGCCAATTTCATCATAAAAATCAAGAAGTGTCTTGTAAAACACTTGCATGCACTTTGGCAATCCTTCTTTGGCATCAACATCCCACCTGAGTTCAAATTAAAAAAATACTAAACTCGATCATAATCAACAGTTGGTCAAATTAAAATAAGTAAATTTAGAATCTGTAAATTTGAGAAAAGCCTCGAGTGCCAATTGTACCTTTCAATTGCTTCCGTAAAGAGTTCTAGTTCTTCCAATGTGCCATAGACATCATAGATGTCACGAGAATGGAAAGGATGACCATCATTTTGGTTACTATTCCTCTAGCAATCTCGTACTCTGGCTCGAAATAAATTCCTAACATCCATACATACAGCTCCCCAAGCCTATCTCTAGCAAATGGAAACTCCCTCTCTATATCAATATCCTTCCACCACCTACAGTTTACCAACAAATCTCATTTAAGGCAAACACATCAATGATGGAATTATAGAAAGTACTTTGGACCAATGATCCAAAGAGATAACACTCCTTGACATGTGCAAATGACTTTTAGTTTAGAATAGATTGCAATTACACTAATCAGTCTATGACAATTTGGTGTTTTTAGAATATCTAGCTACTCCACACACGCTATCATCATGAAGTTCACCTGGTAAGGTTGCCGAGTTCTTTCTGGTGTTTCTCTTGCAATGAATTGAAATCGAGCTTAGCCAAAGAGAGCAGGACTTCATTATGCGAAGGTTCCTCTTGGTAGAATTGAATGTAACGCCTCGCCTCTAGCCTTGGCAAACCCTTTTGGATTGGCTGATGCAAGGCATGACTCACTTGTTTTTCAAGATTAGGGCTTACTTTCTTTTTCTCAATTGATTCAAGGTGAGATATAGTAAAAGCGAGTGCATCATTCAAAATATCATCGTCGTGATAACTTAGATGGCAAGCTTCGAATAGACTTAGCATTCCCGCACGTCGCCGATGCTCGATTTGTTGAAATTTCCTTCATTGTCCTTGAACCTATTAAAGATTTCTGTATGGCCAAATGGAATATGGGAGAAGATGCTATCATCAGATGCTGTGAAAAGCATCATGTTCAATATCTAGATCAATCGGAAACAATGGAAAAATGACATACTTAACAAAGGAATCGGAAGAGAGGACTACTCACCTTTTAAAACGAGAAAATTTGAAGAACACAAACTATGAGAATTAAATACAGAAACAGGTTAACAAATAAACAACTCAACATCAAAGTAAACTAAACATACCAGTGATATTATATGTTCCCTCTAATCAATCAAATGGATTATCAAGCTAGTATCTGCAATATAATTTCGCTAACTCACTAATCAATGAAATTGAAACATTACATACCACATGAAACATTGTAACCTTGTTGTCATAATAATCGAAAGAGAGAACAGCAACAGTGTGAAGGTTGTCATCGCATCGCCATAGTGAAACTCGAAATAGCTTCTATGGATTTGTTCTAGCTGCTCATCTATCTCATGTTCAAAATGGTAGGCAAATCCCAAGCGTTGGATCTGATCAATCAAGTTCAACTTTTGCGAGGGCTTATCCATAGCACCCGTCAACATCTTCCTCACTTCTCCTTTCAATCTCTCAATTTGTTCCGCTACCACGCCATCAGAACTCTACCATTAATACAAAATTGAAAGTTCAAAAAAAAAAAGAAGAAGGTAATTGACGTAAATCTAGTAAGCATGCAAGAAACATATTAGGTTGCCTATGATCCGATTGATCACAATAAATCTGAGTTGAAATTACCTAAAGATTATACCGTTAAGACCAATTTTATTAAAATTAAAGTTCTTTATACATTTGTCCATTCATATGTGCATCCCAAAGGTTTGCACAGAAATTTTGAATCAAGCAAGGACCAACCCTTGCATGGGGTTTCCAATAAATTAGAACTTCTTTTTTCTGATTAAATACTGCAGAATGATCATCAACAATCCAAGATTATTCTTTATGCTCTCGGTTTTCAGAAGACAATGACAGCTGAAAATTTTTCCAAAAGTAATTTAAGAAAAGGAGTAACTTAAATGCTACCGTCGAGTTGGAGTCGGAAGCATATTTGAGAAAGTAATCCGCCCATATGGTTTGATGAAAATTGCCGATCTGCCTTCAGGGACCAGGCTTGTTTTTTCAGCAGGAGAAGAAGATGGGACTCTTGAAATCTGAAGAGACATTTCGATTTTGCTACTTTCTAGATCTAGGTAGCTGAAGAACACTGAAGGGAGAGTAGAGGCTTTTCCGGGAGTGTCCAAACCTTATGGATGGGTATTTATAGGCGACAGTATCCAAGGAACAGAGAAGGCCATACTTAATTTATTAAAGCGTCTTCTTCCCCTGTTATTTCTATTCGTGATGAGTGTCGTGTAAGAAAATTGTCCATACGTTTCGAATGAGCTGGAATGCAATGATATCAATCGCCATGACGCGATGACACCACTCCATCATGGGCGACTCGACTGTGGATAGAAAACAAGGAGAGACCATGATGGTCTTGATTAAAAGAGACATATAGCTTCGTTCAACGGTACCTAGACCCTCACAAGCCAAAACTTAATACAAGAAATTTAAATGTCAAAAGTTAAGAAAGTGATATTGAAATGCCAAAATTAGAGTAGAATAGATCCATTAAGTACCAACAACGAGAAAATCCAGACAAATTGCATATGTCGCATTTTCCCAACGAAACAAGTGCAAAATGACATCATTTTACCAACATTATTAGATAATTAATATAAATATTTTTATATTTAAAAAGAAGAAGAAGATTGCAAAAGGCGAGGGCTCGCCTTCCTCTCTCGTCGCGCAACGGCCAACAATAGTGGGGGAGAGTTAGCCGGGGTCATCAAGCCTTGGCCAAGGGCCAACCACCTTGGCCAACTAGCAATGAGGGCTTGCAAGCCCTCGCCCAAATCTGACGCGAGGGTTACGACCCTCCCCCAAATCAGGCAAAGGTCGGCAGCCCTCGCAACGGTGGGCCGAGCCCTCACCTTTTGTAATCTTCATCTTCTTTTCTTCTTCTTCTTCTTTTTAAGAATTTGATTTTAAATTTAATTTAATTAATACTTATATTAAAATTCAAATCCGAGACAAAACGACATTGTTTTGGCCTTTTTTTGCTGAGTCAACTTCTAGCGAGCTACATAGGTGAGCAATATTAATAAAAAATTGCTACATAGGATTTCTGGCAGGGTTTGCCGAACTTGACACTCAAATGTCTCATTTTTCGAAAAAAGTAATACTTAAGCATACCTTTCATCATTTTTAGCACTTAAATGTCCCCCTATTAAGTTTTGGCACTTCAAATATTCTTTTATCTTCATTTAGCTGAAGAAAGGGAGTATAATGCAACGATGGTAATTCATTATATGGGACAGAAGGGAAGACAATAATCCTTTAACTCACCAGGAAATCTGCAACGTGTGGATTTGTCCAATGACCTAGTGCCATCAAAAATTTTGAATCAAATACATCTGTAACACAATCACAAAAACTCTCAAATTGATAGGCCTATGCCATGTATATCCTCCAAACTAGTATCCACGTACTTCATTTATCCTAAATTGATATACTTATATCATCATGCATTTTTTAAGAGTAAATGTGGCACATGTATTCCAATTTGAAAGAAATGTGGCACAAATATACTACTTTAAGATTTTTGTGACATAAAAATTAATTTTAAATAAATTTAACTTGAGTCCACCAGTTCATGATAAATATGGCATAGGTGAACCAATTCGGGAGTTTTTGTGGTACAAAGATTAATTTGGAATAAGTGTGACATGAATATACCGATTTGAGAATTTTGGCAATATGAACCCTCGTTTAATTACAAAAGGAACTATAGGAAAACCCTCGGATTGTCTTGGTGCATCGAAGGGTAGGGTAATTTCCACGACCGTTCTTCATGTGAGTTTATTTTATTTGTTACAATTACACCCAAGTGATTTATCCAATAATTTAATTTTATGTTAAGATTTACATAATTCCTTTAGTGTCGTGACCTATCCCTCGATACGAAGAAAAGAAGGTTTAAAAATATTGCCTAAAAGACAAGCTTACGGCCTTAGTTTTAGACGCAGGCTCTCCCAAGCTCACATCCCACATGACGTTGGGTATTCAAATTGATGCTATAAGAATTTTCTTAATGAGGAGTCACCACTAGCTTAATGAAATCAACTAGAAACCAAGTATGGGAGCATACTTCACTTCTTATGCAAAAGAATTTAGAATCGGAGACTTAATTACATTAATTAATCAACTAGTGCATTTTCTATTCCTAATCTTATTCATTTTGAAAAGATGCTTGTTAGGCAATCTAGATCAATTTTAAACCTATCCACTAACATGTAAAAAACGATCATGCGGTGCAAAATCATTGAAATAACGATTAGTAACCTAGGAAGCATTAAATATATTGCAAAGAAATAAGAAAACTACAACTCCTAACTAGGCTTAAGGGAAACTACAATTAATATATTGAAAGTACGCAATCAATTGGTAATTGAAATAAAAATGAGCAAACAACGATATAATGATAAAGCCCTAAGAGCTCATTCAATTTTAACCATAATGTTTGTCAAGGATCTTTGCACAAAACTACTCAAAAAATAATTTTTAAGCTTTTTCATGACTTTTAGAAAAAAAAAAAAAAAAAAGGAATTTTTTAATTTTTAAATATTTATTTTTTAGAGAAGTATATTTATTATTATTATTTAATTGATAATCCGATAATAGGGACTCGGGATGGCCCCAGGGTCCGGTCCTAACATGGGCTGCTATGGACTCTTGTAGACCTGGATCGGGAGCATGAATTTGGCTCTATTACAAACCCACCCCCGCACCCACCCCGGGGCGGGATGGCGGTCTTCTTCATCACCTCCTTATTGTCCAGAAATCTACAGCACTTATCTTCTCCAAGTGAATCGAATCACGAACACCAGCGAAAACGACTGCATATATTGGTATCTCCAGAACACACCCTCCTCGGCAACCACCGTGAGAACATCACCGAGTGGTGTAGATACCGAAACAAAGCCAACAAACGAGCGTTCAGATCTCAGCAACCACAGCCACCCAGAAACTTTTAACATCCCGTATCGACTTCAGAATAAGCCAAATTTAACATATTTTTAAACATCAAAACTCCACCATCGACGAAAACTATCGCCATCACCACCATGTTAACGGCCACACCGACTATCACTCCAGTCACCAATCCATTCTCAATTATGGTGCCCAGCTGATGAGTACCATGTCGAATGGAAGATACCAGCAAAAAATCCAATCAAATATCATAAGAAGTCAGCACACCAGCAAGAGTCTCTGGTACATTCCCTCGCCAATATCCACCATGAAATCGTCACAGAGGCACCGAATAAAACACAAGAAAGGAAAAAAAGAGAAAAACAAAACAACACATAGGCAGCCACAGAGACATCTAAAAAAGCTAAAATACGGAGGCTGAGGTTAAAGAAAGATTGCTTTCGAGCGACTCCTGTCACTACACGTTCGATGCGAGTCAGAATCGGAGGAAAACCTATACGAACTTGGTTCAGGCATTTTGTCAAACAACGGGCGGGCGCATCGATTGAGGGGGCGGAGCATTAAGTCATCCAAGACTCGAGCTCACATTGTAATCCACAAAGAATCAACAATCAGGACCGGAAATCCATGGGCGGCGACCCAATCACATTCAGCACAAGCACGAATGAGGAAACACAATTTTGGTCTCGGGTTTTACCAAAACGGAGCAAAACGTGAAGCGTTCTCAACCTCGCCTCAGAGGCCTCTCATGGAACGCTTGGTGTACGTCGGTTGAAGGGAAGAATATTCACTCACTCGGGGATCAAACCCACACCAAGACCCACAACAAATCAGCGAATCAACAATCAACATTGACAAGGAAAGGCTGGTCCGAGCCCAGCTAGAGCGAAACAGTGAAAAAAGATTTCAGTCCCTACTTGACTGAGGCAGAGGGCTGAGCAAGGGGCCCCTACCTGGCTCGCAGATGGCAGTTAGATGGCGAGCTCGAATCGAGCTATGGCCGGTCGCCTTGGTATCCCCCGATCCAAGATCCCCGGGGCAAGGGAAGTTCGGGCCGAGAAGACACTTACCGGAGATGTGGGTGCCGGGAAAACAAGGTCGGGACGACGAGGATAGCGGCGGGGGGTCGTCGAAGGGGAATCCAGCGTGGCCAAGTGATCGGAGAACAACTCCTTCTCAATCTCTCTCGCTGTCCGATTTCTCCCTTTCCAGCTCTCTGCTTCGAGCTCACTCCCTCAAGCTTCTCCGAACCCAGGCCTCCTCCCAAAAAATCCCCGGAGAGAAGGCCGAAGGAAGAAGAAGAAGAAGGACCCCGATGAAATCCCCTCTCCCCACTTTTCAAACCGGCCGATGCGCGTCGATTCTCGCCTTGCCAGCTGCCCCGACCGAACGTCTCCTCCCTCAGCGTCGCGCGCGACGTCCTCCCTCTGTCCCGTTCCCCCCGCCTCACCGTCGTCGTCCTTCCTCCGTGCTCTTCCGTCGCACGCGGGAAGAGAGAGGGAAGGAGGAAAATATAAGGGTTGGGCCAAAAAGAGGGGAAAATGGACTGGGCCGGCCCAGGTGAAGAGAAGGAAGGGAAAGAAAAAAGAGGTCGGGCCGGCCTGCCCCCGGCTCGGTCTCGCTTTTTCGTTTTCCTTTTCTTTAAATAATAATAACTAAAAATTGATGATGATGATGATGATGATGATGATTTTCTTGAAAATTTTAATAATTGATACTGGTAATGCAAATTTTTCTAATTTCTATATGTGATGCATTTTAGTGAAAATTATTTACCTTACTTTACTTCTTCTTTTTTTAAGAGACTAATCCATAATTTTCTACGCGATTACGTCCTAAATAAAAATGGCAAAATTTAGGTGTCAATATTTAGTTAGATGGAAATATTTTTTTTCTAAGGAAATTGTGAGGGTCAAATATTGTGTGAGATATTATATGTAATTTGGATTTAGAAAATACTGAAAGTGCTTGAGTTACTCAAGTATGGCTATAATATCCGTTGTACTACTCGCTCTATCTATAGTGAAACTTGTGTTGTTTTTCTCGTTGACGTAGGTCACCTTGATCAAACCATGTAAATCCGATATCCAATTTATTTCCTTGTTTCGTGCATTTTATTCAATTGCTTCTTATAGCTACAATAGAGTCAACCTATATAACATCATTTAATTTCGAGGTATGATTGATATACCATGTCATTAAGGTGTAGTACACAATAAATTATACATAGTGCGTATGCGGCCATGGAAAATAGGGGCAGCTTTCTTATGAATTTTTCCCTACTATGGTGCGGATTGTAATGTTTGTTATTTGCTTCTCCACCATACATTTTGCAAGATGAGGCTCTATTCTGTTTTTCGGTGGGGCCCAAGGTAATAGAGAATAAGAATTTCACGTTGCGAACAAGACATATTAGTGGACGGAATACACAAAAATGTGTACTCTTTTTGTTCGTGCAGGGAAATGACGTTTCTCTTCCATCACTTTTTCATAAAATGTTAATCCCCACGAGAAAAGTAAAAGCTACTGTAATTTCTTATGCGGTATTGAGGATATTTTCTCCTTCAACCATGAATTGATAGGCTCCCTATAAACTTAACAATCTTGTAATCTCAATCGAGTCAAATTCACATAAGCTTTCATCAAACAGTCTTTAAACTAATACAAGATGCCTACCTAGTACATAAACTACCAGCCACTAGGTTGTTGATGGAGTGATCTTTGTGCCATTCAATAACCTTGACCATGACCTAGATCGATACAGTTCACGTCTATACCCATGAGAATCAATCTTTTTGTTCTAATTTATTTTGTATTTATTAAATGTTCGCCTTCCAACGCATCCTTTTTATCAGGAAAATATAACAAGACACCACGTGACCAAAAACTATCCATGCCAAATTGAAAGATAGAAGTGCATAATTTAAGGCCTTTGCTCTCAACTTGAACTCGATGATGCGAGCTATATAATTCACGCAGTGCTTGTACATATGAAAATGATCACTCAACTTGCAACATACAAAACAAGTGATTGTGCCAACGTTGTCCACCGGCGTCTTTGAGCTAATCAAGTCAAGATGCCTACCTATCTAACCAAATAAAAGGAAAAAGTGAATGTCGATTGCTTGCAGATCAAATCACAAGTGAGCTTTGTTTAGTCACGTTCAATCAAGGATATTTTGGCTCTTGCTACCCGGAAAATGGAAATGAGTCAGAAATAAACCGAACATAAAATCAGATTGACCTAGATTTATCGGATTGAAGTGAAGTTTTACTCTCGAAAACATTTCTTTGGCGATAGGAACAACTGTCTTGTGGAATTTTTGGGTCTTAGTTAACACCTTATAAACGGAACTGGCTTTTTTGCACTTACTACTCAATGGAAAGGGAGCATGTGATGTCACGTGCCGAATTCGGTACAATCAGATATGGGAGATGGAATTTTGGCTCGGACATCCAAATAGGAAAATACAGAAATAAAGTATAAGATGTTGACTGAGACAAAAGAAATTACAGAAGGTTCACTGAGACAACTATGAAATTCCAAGGGGCAGACATATTAGAATTAACCCAATTGCTTGTTGTGCCAATCAGAATAGTGAGAACGTGCATTAGATATTGTAATTTATGCTGGGCACGGTGTACCGAGACCGTTATAAGGATATGACAAATAAAATAACTTTGATATTGATAGAGAAAATGAACCACTCATATTATAGCACATCAATATATTCCATCATCACATTTTTCACTGACTCCTCTTGTTTTATTTTATTCGAAATCCACTAGAATAAAAGGGGCTCTCAGGCCAGAAAAGAACAGTGACCAAAGTGTTCGGAAATGTCTGACGCGATCGATGATGGCTTGGTAATTAAACTTCATCTTTCAACCCATCACATTGGCATGGATTGACGAGTAGACAAGTGACAAACTCTTTGAAATTGGTTCCAGCATTAACGAAGTGATCTGTTTCATCTTCATATACCGCATGAGTGGCTCCTGCAAGATTGATAATTCGTATGAGTACCCTGGGAACGGCAGTCGGACGGCGCAGCTCTTCATTAATGTCCTTCCATGCATCAGCCACTTGTTTACGGAGTTCCTTCTTTGCCTCTTCCTCTGTGACTTTGTATTGCTTCATGAAACACTCCACTGAGGATGCTACATGACCTCTCTTGCTCAAACTACAAAAATATATATCATCGAAATTATTTTTTCTCCTATTGATAAAACCTACGGACAAAATTTACATAAAATGATGTTGTTCACTGGTATAGCTTTTGTATACCTTGTGTCCAGCAATGTCGTTCATAAGCCGACCAATTACTTGCAAGGCCTTCACTATCTTGGGGTCGCTAGATAATAACCAGTCAAAAACATCTTTGGTTACAGTATCTCCCATCCCCAGAAACGATGCCACCAATGCCAATTGACAACCAATGGTTGTTAATGCGATGGGCATGTACTCCTCCATCGTCGGTACATGACTATGGTGGAACCATTTGGCTTCAGCCAAGTACGCTCTCACTTGAATTTTTATCTAAGAATTCATTATCAAATGTAAACTACATCAATATTCAAGCTTTAATGTTTTTGGTGGACTTAGATACATGATAGTCTCTCATCCTTATCCAAAAGCTCAATATTTTGTCTCAAGTGGATAGAGTAAAAATCAAATTTGATTGATGTGATGTTGAATGGCTTACCGCTTCTTTTGCATAGAAGAGGCGGTATGATCTTCCTTTTCTGGTCAATTCATAGCCAATTTCATCATAAAAATCAAGAAGTATCTTATAAATCACTTGCATGCACTCTGGCAATCCTTCTTTGGCGTCGACGTCCCACCTAAGTTCAAGTTTAGAAAATATAAAACTTGATCCTAATAAATAGTTGGTCAAATTAAAATAAGTAAGTTTAGAATCAGTAAACTAAGAAAACCCTCCAAGTGCCAATTGTACCTTTCAATTGCTTCTGTGAAGAGTTCTAATTCTTCCAATGTACCATAGACATCGTAGATGTCGTCAATAATGATCAAAATGGCCATCATTTTGGTTACTATTCCTCTAGCGATCTCGTACTCTGGCTCAAAATGAACTCCTAACATCCAGATATACAGCTCCCCAAGCCTATCTCTAGCCAATGGGAACTCCCTTTCTATATCTATATCCTTCCACCACCTACGGTTTACCAACAAATCTCATTTAAGGGAAACACATCAATGATGGAATTATAGAAAGTACTTCAAACCAATGATCCACAGAGATTAATACTCCTTGACAAGTACAATTATTTTTATTTCAAGATAGATTGTGATTACGTTAATCAGTTTATGACAATTTGATGTTTTTAGAACATTTGACTACTTCAGACATGTTATCATCAAGTTAACCTGGCAAGGTTGCCGAGTTCCTTCCGGTGTTGCTCTTGCAATGAGTTGAAATCAAGCTTAGCCAAGGAGAGCAGGACTTCATTATGCGAAGGCTCCTCTTGGTAGAATTGAATGTAACGCCTTGCCTCTAGCCTTGGTAGACCCTTTTGGATTGGCTGATGTAGGGCATGACTCACTTGTTTTTCAAGATTAGGGCTCACTTTTCTTTTATCAATTGATTCAAGGTGAGTTATAGTAAAAGTGAGTGCATCATTCAAAATATCATCGCCGTGATAACTTAGATGGCAAGCTTCAAATAGACTTAGCAATCCTTGCACATCAGCAATGATTGATTTGCTGAAATTCCCTTCGCTGTCCTTAAACCTGTTAAAGATTTCTGTATGGCCAAATGGATTATGGGAGAAAGATGCTATCATGAGATGTTGTGCAAAGCACCATGTTCAATATCTAGATCAATTGGAAACAATGGAAAAATGACATACAAAAGCAGGGAATTAGAAGAAAGGACTACTCACCTTTTAAAATGAGAAAATCTAAAGAACTTGAAATATGAGAATTATATACAAAAATGGGTTAATAAAAACAAATCAACATTAGAGTAAACTAAACATGTCAGTGATATTATTTCTTCACTTTAATCAATCAAATGGATTATCAAGCTAGTGTATGCAATATAATTTCCCCAATTCATTGATCAATGAAATTGGAACATAACATACCACATGAAACATTGTAACCTTGTTGTCGTAATAAGCGAAAGAGAAGAGCAACAGTGTGTAGGTTGTCGTTGTTATCCTCACAGTGAAACTCAAAATAGCTTCTATGGATTTGTTCCAACTGCTCATCTATCTCACGTTCAAAATGGTAGGCAAGTCCCAAGCGTTGTATTTGATCAATCAAGTTCAACTTCTGTGATGGCTTATCCATAGCATCTGTCAACATCTTCCTCACTTCTCCTTTCAATCTCTTAATTTGTTCCTCTACTCTTCCCTCAGAACTCTACGATCAATATAAAATTGAAAGTCCAACCAAAAAAAAAAAAGTTAAGAGGAAATTGACATAAATTGAGTAAGAATGAAAGAAACATATTAGGTTGCCTATGACTAGTTCGACCATGATGAATATGAACTGAAATTGCCTAAAGATTATCCCATTAAGACTAGTTCTATTAACAGTGGAGAAGTTCTTTCTACATTTGTTAAGTCATATGTGCATCCCATAAGGTTCGCATAGAAATTTTGAATAGTGTAAGGATCAACACTCGCATGGGGTTTCCAATAAACTAGAACTTCTTTTTTCTTATCAACTGCTGCGAGATGATCCTCAATAGTCCAAGATTATTCTTTACGCTCTTAGTGGATATAATAACTAAAAAATTTTCCGAAAGTAATTCAAGAAAAAGAGTAACTTAAATGCTACCGTGGAGGTGGAGTCAAAAGCATATTTGAGAAAGTAATCCTTCCATATGGTTCGATGAAAAATTGCCAATTGGCATTCAGTGACCAGGCTTGTTTCTTCGGTAGGAGAAGGAAAAGGGACTCCTGAAATCGGAAGAGACATTTCTTTTTGGCTATTTTCTGGATCTAGGTTTATGGAAGAATATAGCTGAAGAACACTGGAGGGAAGGTAGAGACTTTTCTGGGAGTGTCCAAACGTTATGGATGGTTATTTATAGGCTATAGCATCTAAGGAGCTGAAAAACCAATAGTTAATCTGTTAAAGCATCGTCTTCTCGTGTATTTAATATTCATGATGACTGTCGTGTGCCGAGGACATTAGAATATGTCTCGAATTTCAGATCGTTGGATGAAACCGATCCGCAATAATTATGGACGCTCGACTACTGTTCAAGATTAGTAAGATTAGTGGGCGGAAATGCAATGGTGGCCTGCCAATTGCCATGACCATGACGCCACTCCATCATGTGTAACTCGACTATGGAAAGAAAATAAGGAGAGACCATGATGGTCTTGACTGAAAGAGACATAGCTTCGTTCAGCTGAAGAAAGGGAACACGAATGTAATGATGGCAATCCATGATATGAAATAATAGGGAAGAATACAATATCCTTCACGATCTGTTGGGAAAGGTTAGCCAAATGCGAACGATACCTCTGCCGCACGTGGATTTATTTAATAACCTAATACCACCGAAAACCATATATCAATACATCTATAATAAATGTACTCCAAATTAATTTTTGTGTCCCAAGAACTATTTAATTGATACATCCGTGCCACATTTATCTCTGACTAATACAAAAACCCCAAAACTAATATACGTGTGCCATATTTATCCTAAATTGATACTTGCACCACATTGATCCCAAATTGAGGTAAATTTGAGATTTTTTTAAAGTAAATGTGACACGTGTATAGCAATTTGGAATAAATGCGGTACGGGTGAATCGGTTTAGGATTTTTTAAGATATAAAATTATTTTGGGATAAATGTGACCATGCATACCAATTCGGGAGTTTTTGTGACACAAAAAGTAATTTTACGTAAATGTAGTATGAATATATCAGTTTGGAGTTTTTGGTAGTGTTAACCCTTGTATAATTGTAGAAGGTATGGAGCTCTCAGATCTTGGTTCTTTGTGCACCAAAGAAGAGGGTGCTATCTATGAGCGTTTGAGTTTATTTTGTTCGTTGCAATTACACTCGAGTGATCTAACCAATTTAATCTTATGTTAAGATTTCTATAATTCATTTTGTGAGATGGAAAGATTATTTCCAAGAGAACTATGAGGGCTAAACACTGTGAGATATTATATGTAATTTGAGGCTAGAAAACATTGAAAGTATTTTAATTACTCGAGTATAGTTGTAATATTTATTATATCACTTCATCAATAGTAAAATTCTGTGTTACTCTCGTCATGGACATAAGTCACAACAAACGAACCACATAAATTCGATATCCAATTTATTTTCTCATTCCGTGCATTTTATTCAACCACTTCTTATAGTTATGATAGAGTGAATCTAGATAACATCATTTAATTTCAAGGTCTGATTGATGCATCATGTCATTAAGGTGCTCATGAATGGGGCCATGGAAATAGGGGCAGCTCTCTTAAGAATTTAACCTGACTATGGTGCGGACTGTCACGTTTGTTATTTGCTTCTCCACTATTCATTTTGCAAAATGAGGCTCTGCTCTTTTTTTCTCTTTTTTTATGGTGCCCAGGGTAATAGAGAATAAGATTTTAACCTTCGATCGTGCCCCATTCATTGTGCGAGACGTGGAACAAGACGTGAAGACGATGGCATGGATTATGGGATTTCCGCTACAAAAACCTTTGATTAAAAATATGAAATCATTAATTTAAATTAACAACCTTCTCTAGGCAAAACATAACACATGATAAGATGAATTCTTGTTAGGTGTATTAGGGTATTTATATTGTGAAATCGATTAAAGGGATGATAAATTGAAGTCAATTTTGTTGGTTAGTTTGATGAAAAAAACAATAAATTGAAGAGAGAGAATGTTATTCCAATTAGTTAATTGAAAAAATAAATGAGTATCTTAGTCAAAATGGGGAGCTAATAGGGTCGCTCCACTTATATTGCCTTTTCTTTATTATATAATATTACTTCTGTTGGGTTGGCGCGTGCGTGTTACTGTAAATACACAATTAACTAAAAATGTTCTTTTCTGTTGTTATTTTATTTTACTAGAGACTCAGTTTCACGAAATTTTTTAATTCATTTCACGCTCATCATGTCGCATGATCTCCTCCATCATCCGATTGGGACATTAACTTTCTAAAGATAAAAAATTGCTCTCTTCCATCATTCTGAATTTTGGTCGTTTCTAATTCTGGCGTTGAATCAAACCAACATAGAAAATTGATAAAAAGTAACATATTAAATTGGTTTTTAAATGACCTTTTCTTTTTTTTTTTGTCGGTCCTACGCTAATCCTACTCTAACACTCACTCTCAGACTTTTGCTCTACCTCCTTGCAGGGTATGAGAGTCGAAACCCACTCTTGAAATGAAATCGTCCCCACCCCAATTCCCCCTGAGAATGTGGAGATTTGAACCCCCAACCTCCCCCTTCCAATATAGAAGGGTGGCCACTGGGGCGAACCCCCAGTGGTTGGTTGTACTAGTCTGTCTCACATTTAATGGTTAAAAACCTACAAATAAATATATACTCGATCTATATTCTATATAGTTAATTAAACCATCCTAATAATTATCTTGGTATATATCCAATCATGCTACAAAGTATTTACATTGCACTACTTATATCGAATGTGTCGTCAATTTCTAGTTGCAACCTATGTGTTAGCATCAAATATGTGTTTGTGACAAGAAGCAAAAATTTATACTAATTTGCCTCGAATACGAACCAAAAATCTCACATTATTTTTTGGTCTGTTAGAAGAAAATTTTCATTGCCATAGGGTTAACCGCCTGATGACAAAAAGCAGATTAAACAGTTTGTCTCCTTAAATTACAGTTAATAGCAACAGAACTTACTTTCGTCGCCTTAGGCATGCCCAAAGGTAACGGAAAAAATGATTTTTGTCGCTTTTGGATAAAACAAAGGTGATAAATTCACTGGCTTGTTGCTTTATGGTAGACCAAAGAATGCACATTCTAAGATTTGTCATTTTAGGATCGATCAGAGGGAACCCAACCTTAACTTCCTCACCTTGGGTCATAGCCAAAGGCAAAATTGATTTTTGTTGCTTTAGGTCTACCCTAAGACGACAAAGTTTTAATTATGTCACTTAGGCCTATATCTAAGGCAACAAAACCATGATCTTGTCGCATTAGATCTCAACTAGGATAACAAAATTTCATGTTTGTCGCCGTAGATCCAAAATTGGACAATTTATCGCATTTGGTCGACCCTAAGGCAACAAAATTCTTAGACGTGTCTTAATTGATTACCTTGCCAAATGAACAAAAGTATGCAGATTTCATTTATGAAATCAAGTTGGTAAATATGTCTTCATTAACAGATTATATGAATGTAATACCATAAAATATAACCAAATTTTGATCAAGTTGATTGAAACATTTTACCTATACGTATATTTTTAGTAGAAATTAAAAATAAGGATTATTTATCTATCAATTTCAATTTCGCAGAAAAAATCAAGCGAAGCTCATTATTTGGTTGTATAATTTCTAATTAAACTCTTTTAAACAATTCCTCAAGAAATTGTCCCATTCATCTATATGAAATAATAAATGGAAAAGGAAAGAAACTGAAGAAGAAAAAGAGTAGTTGGGTAAATTAACATACAATTTTGGCCCATAATGTACAATGCCCGTCATATTCTTAACAAAATCTCCAATTACGTGGCCACGTGTCAACATGGGATGAACAACAATACGAATGGAAAAAATTAGTAAAAGGAGGGCTTGATGAGTGACATTTTCGCGATATTTTATTAGCTAGGACTAGTTTAGTAATCTTCTCCAATCTCTACCCAACAGCATAAAAAGAAATATAAATCTCTACCCAACTTTTTTTCTCTCTTTTTAAAAATTTTTTATGTTTTATATTTTTTATTTCAAGAAAATAAATGCATTTAAAAACTATACTAAATACAGGTAATTTATATGCAAGAATTTGACAAAAAATATTTTTGTGCAAAAACTAGCTCCCATTTTTTGAAAATGATCTCTGGGAAAAAATTTAGATGTCAACAAAGGGTAAGATTTTTTCTCACATTTATGAACTGACCATTAATCCTTTTTATAATCGATGTGGCATAACCCTAACAGATCATCATTATCCGGAAAAATGACGGCACGGCACCATCCGCCTCTCATTTTCCTATTCGCATGTGATGCGTGCTCTCAATAGCTACTGCCTGCTTGTGATTGCTTCTCCCCAATTCATTTTGCAAGAAGAGGCTGTGGCTCTATTTTTCGTTTGTCGTCTTCGTGCTGTTAACTGATCAATTAGTTAGTATATTGTAAGTGTTCTACCAACAACTTTTTCCCCCAGAATGAAAGTGCAAGTGTTAGATGCATTATTAATAAATGGTAGAATACCAACAAAAACCCCGAATTATATCTACAATGACATCAATGCCTTAAATATTTTCTAAGTCACGAATAACTCCAAACTCGTATCCATATAACAAAAACAACATTTGGCTATTAAAAAAATGATGTGGCGGCTTACGTAGATAACAGCCAACAAATGAAATTGACATAGATCCTAAGAAGCACCGACACTCTCCGGAAGCCTTCATGTCGTGTCCGACACTTCGACACAAGTCCAACACGCTCTGACACGTTCCGACACGCGGTCAACGAGTGTTGGGAAATCCGACACGTGGTCAACTCTTCCCGATACGCTCCAGCACGCGAGTCCGAATTCCGACACGCACTGGGCAATTTTAAAAATTTTCAATATTTGAGAGGTCAAAATATAAATATATGAAATAATAATGAAAATAATAAAAATAAAGGGGAAAGAAGAAAATTCTCACTCTCAAGTTTCTCACTTATAAGTTTTGACATTCCCGTGAGTGATAATGGAATACCCCTCTTCTCACCGTCGTCGCTCCGCCGCTCCCGCAAACTTAAAGTTGTGATTTTTTTTTTTTTTTGATTCTTTTCGCCTCTCGAAGGCGTCGCCTGTGAGTTATCTCTTTTGGTCCATGTCATTAGCTTGTGAGTTATCTCTTACATTTTCCATAACGAATTTTATTATTTCCTTTTCTTTTGGTCGTACTTCAAGAGTTCTTGTCCTAGATTTTCATTTTTCTCGAACCTTGTTTTGCAGAAGAGCTCTAAGCCAGTCTATATCATGAACTCCAAACTCTATCTGAGACTATAAGAAATCTCACTAATTTCCGACAAGTGTAAGAAAACATGACATGTTCCTTCAAATATACTCTTTTGTGTTTGCAATTGTTGAATTTTTATTCAATCTCTGTCAAATTAAAATAATGAATGATATTAACAAATTTTGAATTGATATTTTTAGTATAAATTAATTATATGATCTTTTTATATTTTATTTTTGCATTTATATATAAAAATATATATTTAATATATAACGTGTCGGAATGTGTCGGAATTCTCTATTTTTTTAGAAATAACGTGTCGGTATGTCGTGTCGTGTCGTGTCGCATATCGCATGTCCATGTCGATGCGACATAGCATAGATCTAGAAAATTCCACCAAAGCCTAAACTTTGTCCAACGTAACACCATTACTCCAAACTTTGCCAATCTTGAAAAGCATTCTCATATCATGCCATCTCGAGAACTGTTACCTGATTCATAATCATATCCGATCTAATCCCTATATCACATTGTAATTCAATTTTCCTTTTTTTGTTTGATATCAAAATCAAAATCAGAAGAGATTAGAGTGTATTTCTTTTTCAAACTTTGGAAAAGTTGATAGTTTGCAAATCAAATCATTATATGGGTGCTTGAAATTTAATTTATTTCGTACATCAAGTCATAAATATATCATACGGGTCATTTTTAGCATCATCTACAATCAAAACATGGACACAGTTAAGTCAGATGTGTGTAAGTCCACTAATCTTTTCACATGATATGTCTCACATTAACAAAATTTTGCAATTTTGATTTTGTTGGCGCTATCGCCATCGGTGTATATCTATGAGATACATTTCACATACAAATTAAATTTCCTGGATCTTTTTTTCTAGTTTCGTCGCTATGTTCGCTTTCCGTCTGGGAGTTGATCAATCAATTTCTTACTATGGTGATATATAATTGCTAGTAGCTGCAATTTTGGTAATGTAAAGTATCCATTAAAAATTTGCATCTATTGGCACCTATAAGAGATTCAAGAAAACCAATGAGCCACAAGAGACCCCTAGTAACTAGGTTATAAGGTGATGCCTGTCTATGAGATAAATTTACATACAAATTTAATTTCCTCAATCTTTTTTTCTGACTTCATCACTAACTTAACTTTTCATCTAAAATTGCAATAGAAAATGCCCTAACGGTTACATTCGGTTGCCCGGATTTCTAACTATGATAGGACTAGATAGGATATGATATGAAATGTGAGCTTGGTTTAGCATTCCCAAAGAGCTTTGGAGGCCCAAAGCTTTTTGGGGAAATGTTGGACCATTTGGTAACTATTTTGAAGAAACTTTCATTTGAAAGCCAACATTTGGAAGATTGAAAGCCCAATGCTAGTAAGGGCTATGGGTGAGCACGGTTCCCGGGTAGAACCGGGAACCGGAGAACCGAACCGGAGGTTCCGGTTCGGTTCCCGGTTCTTAAAGGACCGATTCCGGTTCCCGATTCCATTTTTTCGGGAACCAACGATCCCGGAACCGGAACCGGTCGCAGAACCGGTTAGGGTTCCAAAAGGAACCCCCTCCCCCGCTCGCCTCACAGTGCTCTGCTCTTGAGTCCCGACCCTCTCAGTTTCAGAGTTTTTCAGAGTCTCGCCGGACGCCGCTCGCCGCCGGACGCCACTCGCCCTAAAGGCCACCGCCGCCGGACGCTAGTTGCCGACGTCGCTCGACGCCCACATTCGCAACACCTGACGCCGTTGCCCCGAAGACCAACAATCAACGTCCTTGCTCACTGCTCAACACCGGCCACCGCCGCCGGATGCCGCTTGACCCTCGTCCTCTGCTCCACCTCCGCTGCAACTAGACGCCATAAGCCACCGTCGGTCCGTTCCTGCCGCGATTCCGTCCAATCGGAGCTGCTGGTCTCCGATTTTGACCCACGACGCCGCTGTCCCGCTGCTGTTGTCTCCGCCTCTGCTCCCTCCGACGACCCGACACCAGCAGTCGTGACGCCTGACGCCGTTGCCCCGAAGACCAACGACTGAGCAACCGACGTCGTGGCTCTTCTTCGCTCCGTGCGGCGTCGCAACGTCGCTTCCGCTCCTTTCTCCGCCTACAGATCCGTAAGTCACTCTGCTCTTCCTTTTTTCTTGTCAATTTCGTGCACTTGAATTCGATTTCGGTTGGGGAGTTTTTGAGCTGAGATCGAAAGCATATGCATTTTTGCCTTGTTTTTTCCTTCAATGTCGAGGTGACTAATCGCCCGAGGCTTTCGGGGATGGTTATTTGATCTTGCTTTGTGGTTATATCTCGACTAATCGTCTGAGGCTTTCAAGTTTCTACGGAGATGCATGGATATTTTTCGTGAGATGATCTTTGTCTACGGCGTTTTTCATTTGTGATGGTTTAATCAGGATTGCGATTACATGAATAAATCCTTAGAATTTGGGTGAAACATGTATATATTCAGCCGTGACGAACTGAATAATGTGGAATAGGATAATGTCGACTTTGCTAAGAAAAAGCTTAGAATGAAAATTGATAAGATAAAACTCTAGGCCCACCACTGCCTTTCCTCTCTCTATTATCTTGAACCTCTTAGGGAATTCTCGAGCATTCTACAAAAGTGAAGGGGACAGGTTTGTTAGATTTTATTGAGCTACTAAAGGCTCACCGCATAGGCAGTTTGTATAAATGCCCAATCAAAAATGCAACTAAAAGATCCATGTTATCTTATAATTCATCATAAATGAAACAGCTTTTAGGTTCTAATTACTCAGATTCCAAAATTTAGAAGAACAAAATTCAGTTCCCACTTTCCTGGAATACCAGCAGGCAAAATGCCTTCACAAAGTTATGTTAGTCACTGGTCACGAGCCAACATCATTAGAAACAAAAGAAAAGGCAAGAACTGTCTTTGCAAGTTCATGAGCCCCACCTGCCAAAACTTACTAACTGGAGCAGCTTATTCTTAGACACGAAAAAAAAGGAAAAAATGTAACTTGCAACTAAAGATCTAAGGATGACCTCACATTCCCCTAAATTGGGTACACAGTTAGGAAAGACAGAGGACATAAGGGGAGGCCTAAGATCTAGTTGGTTCAAAAGCCAGAGCAGTAATTCTGTTTTTAGTTTTTTATTCAGATTGGTTGAGAGCCATTCGTGTACCGCTTGATATTGAAGAGTGTATTGAGAACGCAGAACAATTTGAGTTGGGTAAGTAATGTTTATATCTTTATATATTGTAATTCTTTTTGTATATCTGATAAGTGAATATTTTTTTTTAATCTCTTCCTCTTTTTTTATTCAGATATGGTTGGTCTTAATGCGAAGATTATCGTCGATAAATAAAGTTGGTGGTGTCGCATTTGCAATGGGTCCAACGGTTGAGAAGTCAAGCAAGGTTTTTTGTTGGCTTATTGATGAGCAACTTTGTTTGTCGTAATCTTAATGCAAGCTCCTTTTATGTAATCAAGCATCTCCTTTCCTCTTTGGAAACTTCTTATTAGTTTTGATTATGTATGTCCAAATTCTTGACAGTTGGCATTGGTATGTTTGCTAAGATGTGGGAAGTTACCGTGTAGTATACGCGTACGTTATAGTTTTTTTTGGTAACGTGTGCGTACATTATAGTTCAAATCTGAAAATAACCAAAAAAAAAAAAAAAACTGTTGGAACCTGGAACCGACCCTGGAACCTATGACAAGGTATGTTCCAGGTTCTCGATTCTGACGGGTATGTTCCAGGAACCTGTACCCGAGGGTAGGTTCCAGGTTCCAGACGGAACCGAACCGGAACCTGGAACCGCTCACCCCTAGTAAGGGCTATTGTTAGACTTTTAGAATTTGGCCAAATGCTAAACTCATTTTTTTCATTCCAAAACTACCATCACAAATTTTTCATATTTTGTATTTTATCCCTTATTACTTTTTTATTTAAAAAGGACCAAACCCATTGTCGAACCGGCGAAAGCCTTGGTCTTTTTTTTTAAAAAAAAAAAATGTATATATTTGATTTTTTTAATTTTAAACAAATACAAATTAAAAAGAAACTAATATTAATTACCCAAAAGGCTTTTCAAATGTATTTTCTATCGAACGACATTTTTTTTCTCAAGGATGCTTCTCAAAGAGTAGTTTGTACCAAACGGTCTTTACATTTGCCTAAGGCCCTTTAGGCTAAACTGTTTTACATTTCCTCAATAAGTTTTTAAAATGCTGAACTAAATGTACTCGAAATCTGGGAATTTTTTTTATTTTATCTATTTTTTGGTGAATTAGAGTAATAAAGTCGGATATATTCACATCATATTATGTATATTTTTTGGTATTAATAGTATATCAGTGTAAATGAGTCTAAAAATTCACAAACACATATGGTAAAAATCTCTTGTGAAAATATTTCCTAATTTACTTTTATTTGCTTTTTTTTCCTCTATTTTTTAATTATTATCTTTTTATTTCTTTTTCCCCTTTCATCATTCTCTAATAAAAATTTATTATATAGCAAATGGTATTAATATACCTAAAATATATAATAAATATATATATATCTATATTTATATATTTAATTTATATTAATAGAATTAAAATCGAATATATAAAAAAACTAAGATTAAATTAAAAAACTAAATTTTATTTTTTGATATTTTGAATTTCTTATATTAGATTTCAAATATTATTTATATTGATATATAATTTCAATTTTGTTAATTTAATAAGTTTATTATTCAAGAAAAATAACTTTCTTATTCGAAATGTTAGAAATTTTATCCACTTTTATCCCACCTCTCCTATGGAATAATTTTATCCAGCCTATATTCCTCTTATATCAACTTTATCCTGTTTTGAGTAGACACTAAATGTGAGATAAGATAAATTTTATCATCTCCCAAATTTTATCTTGATCAGGATAAATTTTATCCTATCTCAAATTTTATCTTGACCAGCAAATACAGCCTAAAAGAAATATCTTTATTTCTTGAGGACTCTTCTTTCCCTTTGATAGTGTCTAATCACTATGTAGGAACTAATCAATCAATTTCTTAGCTAATGTTCTGGCAGGGTACAAAGAAAACGACATAATGTTTCAATGCAGCCCCCTCCCGCTCCTAAAACTTGTCCAATATTATGGTTTAACCCCAGGCAAACAAAAAATTCTTACAACTACATCCTTAATTTTGACCCCCTAAATCATTATTTTCATGTGAATCACTTTTGTTTCCAACTTGAGGACTAGCATATTTTTCTTACTATAAAAATATGTTATTACTAGTAACTGCAAGTTTGTTAATCTAAAGTATCCATTAAAAGTTTGTATCTATTGGCTCCTATAAGAGATTTAAGAAAACCATGATCCACAAGAGATCTCTGGTTACAAGGTTACAAGGTGGTGTCTGTCTATGAGATAAATTTCATGTACAAATTTAATTTCCTGAATCTTTTTTTTAGTTGCATCGCTATGTTCGCTTTCCATCAAAGACAGTGATAGAAAATGCCCTAATAGCTAAAACAAACATCTTTATTTCTCGAGAACTATTCTTTCCCTTTGATTAGTGTCTAATCACTGTGTGGGAGCTAATCAATCAATATCTTACCCAATGTTTCTAGCATGGTACAGATAAGGCCACATGATGTTTCAGTCTAGGCCGCACCCCCAAAAAGAAAAAAAAAAAAAACTTGTCCAATATTATGCTTTAGCCCCTTGCAAGCAAAAAAATCACTACAACTTCTGACCAAAAATAAAATCATTACAACTACATCCTTAACTTTTGGCCCCCATATCATTACTTTAATGCGACTTACTTTTGTTTCCAACTTGAGAAATAGCACATTTTTCTTAATATGGAAATATTATAGTTACTAGTAGCTAAAATTTTGGTAATGTCGAGCATCCATTAAAATTTTGCATCTATTGGCTCCTATAAGAGATTCAAGAAAATAATTATATTATTAAAGAAAGAATTGCATAAATAATTGTCACTATTAATTTTGTAGATAAGACATCTTTCTAATTCAACAAAAAGATAACATTTTTTTATAATAGAATTATCTATCATCCATGCCATCTCAAGAACTGTTATCCAATTTATATTCGTTCTAATCCCTATATCATGTTGTAATTCAATTTTTCTTTTTCCGTTTGACATCAAAAACACAATTAGAAGAGATTAACGAATTTCTTTTTCAAATTACAAAAAAGTTGAAAGTATGCAAATCAAATTATTAATGGGTGGTTGATAATTAGTTTTTTTTTTTTTAAACATCAAATCATAGATATATCATACACGTGATTTTTACCAATATCTATCATCTAAAACATGGACACAGTTAAGCCAAATGCATGCAGATCCATTAGTCTTTCCACATGATACGTCTCACAATAACAAAATTTTGCAATTTTGATTTTGTTGGCGCTATCGCCATTCATGTTTGTCCATAAGATACATTTCATGTACGAATTAAATTTCCCGAATCTTTTCCCTAATTCCGTCGCTACATTAGTTTTCCATTCAAGATTGCGATAGAAAATGCTCTGACAGCTAAAACAAACATCTTTATTTCTCAAAGGCTATTCTTTCCCTTTGATTAGTGTCTAATCACTATCTACGAGCTAATCAATCAATTTCTTACCCACTGTTCCCACATGGTACAAACAAGAGGACATGGTGTTTCAGTACACCCCTCCCCCGCCCCAAAACTTGTCCAATATTATGCTTTAACCCATAGCAAGCAAAAAATTCGTTACAACTACATCCTTAGCTTTGGCCTTCCAAATCATCACTTTAACGCGAATCACTTTTGTTTCCAACTTGAGAAATAGCATATTTTTCTTACTATGGAAATATTATAATTGCTAGTAGCTGCAATTTTGATAATGTAAAGTATCCATTAAAAGTTTGCATCTATTGACTCCTATAAGAGATTCAAGAAAATCAATGATCCACGGAACCCCCGATTGCAAGATTACAAGGTGGTGTCCATTTATGAGATAAATTCTGCGTACAAATTAAATTTCCTGAATCTTTTTTCTGATCTCGTGGCTATGTGATCTTTTCATTTGAGATTGCAGTTGAAAATGCCCTTACAGCTAAAGCAAACATTTTTATTTCTCGAGAACTACTCTTACCTTGTGATTAGTGTCTAGTCCCTAAGTGGGAGCTAATCAATTAATTTCTTACCCAATGTTCTCACATGATACAAACGAGTAGACATGGCATTTTAGTCCAGTGTCTAATCACTATGTAGGAGCTATCCAATCATTCTTTCCTTTTGATTACTGCCTGATCAATACGTGGGATCAACTTCTTACCCAATATTCTCGCATGGTACAAACAAGGCGACATGGTGTTTTTACATGATACGTCTCATAATAACAAAATTTTGCAATTCTGATTTTGTCAGCGCTATCGCCATCTGTGTCTATCTATAAGATATATTTCATTTATGAATTAAATTTCCCGAATCTTTTCTCTAATTCCATCGCTACATTAGCTTTCCATTCAAGATTGCGATAGAAAATGCTCTAATAGCTAAAACAAACATCCTTATTTCTTGAGGACTATTCTTTCCCTTTGATTAGTGTCTAATCACTATCTAGGAGCTAATCAATCGATTTCTTACCTAATGTTCCCGCATGGTACAAACAAGAAGACATGGTGTCTCAGTACACCCCTCTCCCCGCCCTAAAACTTGTCCAATATTATGCTTTAACCCCTAGCAAGCAAAAAAATGTTACACCTACATCCTTAGCTCTGGCCCTCCAGATCATCACTTTAACGCAGATCACTTTTGTTTCCAACTTGAGAAATAGCATATTTTTCTTACTATGGAAATGTTATAATTGCTAGTAGCTGCAATTTTGGTAATGTAAAGTATCCATTAAAAGTTTGCATCTATTGGCTCCTATAAGAGATTCAAGAAAATCAATGATCCACAAAAAAAACCCCGATTACAAGATTACAAGGTGGTGTCCAAATTAAATTTCCTGAATCATTTTTCTGATTTCGTGGCTATGTGATCTTTCCATTTGAGATTGCAGTAGAAAATGCCCTTACAGCTAAAGCAAACATCTTTATTTCTCGAGAACTACTCTTTCCTTGTGATTAGTGTTTAATCACTAAATGGGAGTTAATCAATTAGTTTCTTACCCGATGTTCTCACTTGATACAAATGAGGTGACATGGCATTTTAGTCCAGTGTCCAATCACTATGTAGGAGCTATCCAATCATTCTTTCCTTTTGATTACTGTCTGATCAATATGTGGGATCAATTTCTTACCCAATATTCTCACAAGGTACAAACAAGGCCAGATGGCGTTTCCACATTATACGTCTCACAATAACAAAATTTTGCAATTCTAAATTTGTCAACGCTATCGCCATCCGTGTCTATCTATAAGATACATTTCATGTAATTAAATTTCCCGAGTCTTTTCTCTAATTTCGTCGCTACATTACCTTTCCATTCAAGATTGCGATAGAAGATGCTCTGGCAGCTAAAACAAACATCTTTATTTCTCGAGGACTATTCTTTCCCTTTGATTAGTGTCTAATCACTATCTAGGAGCTAATCAATCAATTTCTTGCCTAATGTTCCTGCATGGTACAAACAAGAAGACGTGGTGTTTCAGTACACCCTTCCCCCCGCCCCAAAACTTGTCCAATATTATGCTTCAACCCCTAGCAAGCAAAAAAATTGTTACACCTACATCCTTAGCTTTGGCCCTCCAAATCATTACTTTAACGCGAATCACTTTCGTTTCCAACGTGAGAAATAGCATATTTTTCTTACTATGGAAATATTATAATTGCTAGTAGCTGCAATTTTGGTAATGTAAAGTATCCATTAAAATTTTGCATCTATTGGCTCCTATAAGAGATTCAAGAAAATCAATGATCCATGGAAACCCCCGATTACAAGATTACGAGGTGGTGTCCATTTATGAGATAAATTTCATGTATAAATTAAATTTCTTGAACTTTTTTTTCTGATTTCGTGGCTATGTGATCTTTCCATTTGAGATTGCAGTAGAAAATGCCCTAACAGCTAAAGCAAACATTTTTATTTCTCGAGAGCTATTCTTTCCTTGTGATTAGTGCCTAATCACTAGGTGGGAGCTAATCAATTAATTTCTTATACAATGTTGTCACGTGATACAAACGAGGTGACATGGCATTTTAGTCTAGTGTCTAATCTCTATGTAGGAGCTATCCAATCATTCTTTCCCTTTGATTAGTGTCTAATCAATATGTGGGATCGATTTCTTACCCAACTCATAAAGGCAAAACCATAATTTTACAAAAAAATAAGGGGCAAAAGTGTAAATTCTCGCAGGCATGCGCGTGGGTTGCAACGATGTGTAGCGCACGTGCCAACGACCTAGTCTTTTTCCAGTTGTGCATGGGCGCGTTTGGCAGCCGCCAGTGGCATGCCACTCTTCGTTTTTCTAATCTGGACGAGAACTACAATCTTGCACTGTTGAAAATAAATTTCGACTCACATAAAATAAAATAAAAAGGGGCAAACAATACACAAGTGTTAGGATTTCTGTCCATGAGTGTCGGGCAGTGATGTTTCTCAAAATTTCGGCCAAAAAGCAAATTATAAACGTCAATAATGATTGCAAAACATAAACAACATTGCTCTAATACCAATGTAGGAAAAACGGATTCTAGAAAAACCAACTGATACTCGAACAATCAAATATCAAAATAATAATGCGGAAACAAGCCTAGGAAACATGTAACACTGATCGAAAGGCATATCATGAAGACGGACATACTTATTTGCCACAGATTAAGTACTTGTTGCAACATCGCTCTAATACCAATTTAGGAAAACGGATTCTAGAAAAACTAACTGATGCTCGAATGAGAGAATACCAAAAAAATAACGAGGAAACAGGCTTGGGAAACATGTAACACCGATCGGAAGGCATATCACAAAGACGGACTTACCTTGTTTGCCATAGATTAAATACTTGTTGTCTCAAAGGAATTGATCGAAGTCTTTGTAGTTCTGTTCTTCAAGAGAGTTCATTGTTTATCAAAAAGGACAAAGAACGTACTATTCTGTTTTCAGCAGTTCAATTCTTACGTTTTCCTTTTCCTTTTTCTTTTTATATATAGCAGTTAATTTTTACTGAAAAGATAGTCGCTCATTCTCTCTCTGAGTTCTTCTTTTATGGGCCGGGTTTGGCCCAACATAAGTGGACGGGCCTGCCTTGACCCATCAAATAAAACAAAATCAATAGTCGTGAGCGTTCGTTGGATTTGGAATTGGTGATGCCATTTCCTAAGAGTCTCGTGATTGCTATCATGCAATAGAACGTGTTTTTTTGTTTTATTTTTTCCCTCAAAAAGCTGACGCCGGAGAGCGCAAGACAAGGAATACACGAAGCTACGGGTGACGTCTTGAAACTTGACAGTTTGCGCAGATAGAGTGGTTGGACGAAGAAACACTTAGTTAATGTCCTTCCATTCATCGACAATCTGCCTCTGGAGTTCTTCCTTAGACTTTGGTTCCAAAATACCAAGTTTTTTGACGAAACGCTCCACCTCCGAGTCCACATGTCATTTTTTTCTTTTTATTTTTCCGCTTCAACTTCATGTTGCGAAGTTTTACATATTAGTGGACAGAATAAACATAAATACGTACTCTTTTTGTCAGTATAGGAGAAATGATGTTTCGCTGCCATCACTTTTTCATACAATGTAATGCCCACAAGCAAAGAAAAGCCCCTGTAATTCTCTATGCAGCATCGAAAATGTCTTCTCCATCAACCATGAATCGATAGGTTCCCCACAAGCTTTAACAATATTGTAACATTGATCAAGTCGTATTCACATAAGCTTCCATCAAACGGTCCTTGAACTAATACAAGATGCCTACCTAGTACATAAACTACCTGACACTACGTTGTTGGTGGAGCGATCTTCGTGTCACTCGATAACCTCAACCATGACCTTGGATCGATGCACCGTACATCTATACCCATGAGACACTCAATAACCTCAATCATGACCTTGGATCGATGCACCGTACATCTATATCCATGAGAAGTGAGCTTTGCCCTAATCTATTTTGTATCTATTATATCTTCGCGTTTCAACACATCGCCAAAATACAACTAGACACTACCTAACTAATAACTACCCATGCCACATTGAAAGATAAAAGTACATAATTCAAGGCCTTTGCTCCCAACTTGAACTCGATTATGAGAGCTATATAATTTACACGGTGATCGTACTTATGAAAATGATCACATAACTTGCAACATATATAATGAGTGATTGTGCCAACGTTGTCCACCGTTGTCCTTGAGCTAATCAAGTCAAGATGCCTACCTATCAAACCAAATAAAAGAAATAGGTGAATGTCAATTGCTTGCAGATTAAATCACAAGTGAGCTTTAATTAGTCGCAGTCAATCAAGGATATTTTGGCTTTTGCTACCCGGAAAATGGAAATGAGTATGAAGGAAACCAAACATACAATCAGATTGACCTTGATTTCTCAGATTGAATTTTTACTCTTGAAGACATTTCTTTGGCGATAGGAAGAACCCTCTTGTCGATTTTTTTGGTCTTAGTTAACACCTTATATACGGAACTGATTAATTTGCACTTACTAATCAACGGGAAGTGGGCATGTGATGTCACATGTGCCGAATTCGGTACAATCGGAAATGGGAGGTGGAATTTTGGCTCGGACATCCAAATAGGAATATACAGAACTAAAGTATAAGATGTTGACTAAGACAAAAGGAATTACAGAAGGTTGACTGAGACAACCATGAAATTACAAAGGGCAGACAAATTAGAATTAACCCAATTGTTTGTTGCGCCAATCAGAACAATGAGAACATGCATTAGATATTGTCATTTATGCTGGGCAGAGTGTACCGAGACCGTCATAAGCATATGTCGAATAAAATATCTTTGATATTGATCGAGAAAATGAACCACTCATATTATAAAACATTCATATATTCCAGCATCACATTTTTCACAGACTCCTCTAGATTTATTTTATTCGAAACCCATTAGGGAAGAAAAAAAAAAGGGAAGGGGGTGCGGGCACGGCGCGGCGGTTCTCAGGCCAGAAAAGAGCATTTATAAAGAGTTAACCCACAATTCAAATCGTTCGGAAATGTCTGATGCGATCGATGACGGCTTGGTAATTAACCTTGTTCTTCCGACCCATCACATTGGCATGGATTGACGAGCAGAAGAGTCACAAACTCTTTGAAATTGGTCCCAGCATTGACGTAGTGATCTGTTTCATCTTCATATACAGCATGCGTGGCTCGTGCAAGATTGATGATTCGCATGAGGAGTACCATGGGAACGGCAGTCGGACGGCGCAACTCTTCGTTAATGTCCTTCCACGCATTGGCCACTTGTTTACAAAGTTCCTTCTTTGCCTCTTCCTCTGTAACACTTTATTGTTTCATGAAACACTCCACTGAAGATGCCACATGACCTCTCTCTTGCTCAAACTACAAAAAAATATATATTTATCATTGGAATTATTTTTTCTCCTATTGATAAAACCTATGAAAAAAATTTAGATAAAATGATGTTGTTCACTGGTATAGCTTTTGTATACCTTGTGTCCAGCAATGTCATTCATAAGCCGACCGATTACTTGTGAAGCCTTCACTATCCTAGGTTCGCTAGATAATAACCAATCAAAAGCATCTTTTGTTACAATATCTCCCATTCCCAAAAACGCTGTCACAAATGTCAATTGACTACCAATGCTTATTAATGCAATAGGCATGTACTCCTCCATCGTCGGTACGTGACTATGGTGGAACCATTTGGCTTCCGCCAAGTATGCTCTCACTTGAATTTTCATATGAGAATTCATCATCAAACGTAAAAGCTACATCAATATTCGAGTTTTAATGTATTTGATGGAGATAGATATATGACAGTCTTTCATCCTTATCCAAAAGCTTAGTATTTTGTTTCAAGTGGACAAAGTAAAAATCGCATTTGATTGATGTAACGTCAAATGGCTTACCACTTCTTTTGCATAGAAGAGGCGGTATGATCTTCCTTTTCTAGCCAATTCGTTGCCAATTTCATCATAAAAATCAAGAAGTGTCTTGTAAAACACTTGCATGCACTTTGGCAATCCTTCTTTGGCATCAACATCCCACCTGAGTTCAAATTTAAAAACTACTAAACTCGATCATAATCAACAATTGGTCAAATTAAAATAAGTAAATTTAGAATCTGTAAATTTGAGAAAAGCGTCCAGTGCCAATTGTACCTTTCAATTGCTTCCGTAAAGAGTTCTAGTTCTTCCAATGTGCCATAGAAATCATAGATGTCGTCGAGAAGGGAAAGGATGACCATCATTTTGGTTACTATTCCTCTAGCAATCTCGTACTCCGGCTCGAAATAAATTCCTAACATCCATACATACAGCTCCCCAAGCCTATCTCTAGCAAATGGAAACTCCCTCTCTATATCAATATCCTTCCACCACCTACAGTTTACCAACAAATCTCGTTTAAGGCAAACACATCAATGATGGAATTATAGAAAGTACTTTGGACCAATGATCCAAAGAGATAACACTCCTTGACATGTGCAAATGACTTTTAGTTTAGAATAGATTGCAATTACACTAATCAGTCTATGACAATTTGGTGTTTTTAGAATATCTAGCTACTCCACACACACTATCATGAAGTTCACCTGGTAAGGTTGCCAAGTTCTTTCTAGTGTTGCTCTTGCAATGAATTGAAATCGAGCTTAGCCAAAGAGAGCAAGACTTCATTATGCGAAGGTTCCTCTTGGTAGAATTGAATGTAACGCCTCGCCTCTAGCCTTGGCAAACCCTTTTGGATTGGCTGATGCAAGGCATGACTCACTTGCTTTTCAAGATTAGGGCTTACTTTCTTTTTCTCAATTGATTCAAGGTGAGATATAGTAAAAGCAAGTGCATCATTCAAAATATCATCGCCATGATAACTTAGATGGCAAGCTTCGAATAGACTTAGCATTCCCTGCACGTCAGCAATGCTCGATTTGTTGAAATTTCCTTCATTGTCCTTGAACCTATTAAAGATTTCTGTATGGCCAAAAGGAATATCGGAGAAGATGCTATCATCAGATGCTGTGAAAAGCATCATGTTCAATATCTAGATCAATCGGAAACAATGGAAAAATGACATACTTAGCAAAGGAATTGGAAGAGAGGACTACCCACCTTTTAAAACGAGAAAATTTGAAGAACACAAACTATGAGAATTAAATACAGAAACGGGTTAACAAATAAACAACTCAACATCAAAGTAACTAAACATACCAGTGATATTATATGTTCCCTCTAATCAATCAAATGGATTATCAAGCTAGTATCTGCAATATAATTTTGCTAACTCACTAGTCAATGAAATTGAAACATTACATACCACATGAAACATTGTAACCTTGTTGTCGTAATAATCGAAAGAGAACAGCAACAGTGTGAAGGTTGTCATCATTATCGCCATAGTGAAACTCGAAATAGCTTCTATGGATTTGTTCTAGCTGCTCATCTATCTCATGTTCAAAATGGTAGGCAAATCCCAAGCGTTGGATCTGATCAATAAAGTTCAACTTTTGCGATGGCTTATCCATGGCACCCATCAACATCTTCCTCACTTCTCCTTTCAATCTCTCAATTTGTTCCGCTACCACGCCATCAGAACTCTACAATTAATACAAAATTGAAAGTTCAACAAAAAAAAAAAGAAGAGGTAATTGACGTAAATCGAGTAAGCATGCAAGAAACATATTAGGTTGCCTATGATCCAATTGATCAAAATAAATTTGAGTTGAAATTACCTAAAGATTATACCGTTAAGACCAATTTTATTAACATTAAAGTTCTTTCTACATTTGTCAAGTCATATGTAAATCCCAAAGGTTCGCACAGAAATTTTGAATCATGCAAGGACCAACCCCTGCCTAGGGTTTCCAATAAATTAGAACTTCTTTTTTCTGATTAAATGCTGCAGAATGATCATCAACAATCCAAGATTATTCTTTATGCTCTCGATTTTCAGAAGACATAACAGTTGAAAAGTTTTTCAAAAGTAATTTAAGAAAAGGAGTAACTTAAATGCTACCGTCGAGTTGAAGTCGGAAGCATATTTGAGAAAGTAATCCGCCCATATGGTTGGATGAAAAATTGCCGATCTGCCTTCAGGGACCAGGCTTGTTTTTTCAGCAGGAGAAGAAGGTGGGACTCTTGAAATCTGAAGAGACATTTCCTTTTGCTACTTTCTAGATCTAGGTAGCTGAAGAACACTGGAGGGAGAGTAGAGGCTTTTCTGGGAGTGTCCAAACCTTATGGATGGGTATTTATAGTCGACAGCATCTAAGGAACAGAAAAGGCAAGAGTTAATTTATTAAAGCATCTTCTTCCCCCTATATTTTCTATTCGGGTGAGTGTCGTGTAAGAAAATGTCTCCGAACGTTTCGAATTTGAGACCGTTGGACGAAACTCGATCCGAGAATTACGGACGCTCGACCACCGTTCGATATTGGCGAGCTGAAATGCAATGATGGCCGTCAATCGCCATGACGCGATGACGCCACTACACCGTGGGCGGCGCGACTATGGAAAGAAAACGAAGGGAGACCATGATGGTCTCAACAAAAAAGAGACACGGCTTCGTTCAGCAGGAGAAATGGGAGCAGAATGTAATGATAGCAAATCATTATATTGGGCAACAAGGGAAATCTGCCGCACATGGATTTGTCAAATAACCTAGTACTATAAAAAAATCTTGAATCAATACATTCACGACATAATAACAAAAACTCTCAAATAAACTAGTGCCATATTTATCTTCTAAATTAGTATACAGATATCATATTTACCATAAATTAATATATTTATGTCATATTTATCCTAAATTATGATAAGTCATGCATTTTTTAGAGTAAATGTGACATGTGTATTCTAATTTAGAATAAATGTGACACAAAACCACCAGCCGTGATAGCTCCGCTGGTAAGACTTCAGTGATCCTTCGTAAGAGAGGGGAGAGGTTCAATCCTTGGCATGAGCAGCTAGGTGTATTAAGCGTGACGCCGTGGTGGTGGGTCCTGCGCTAGCGTCACCAGAAGGTTTACGGCGCGGCTGTCGGTTGCAAGCTGGTTCCTCTCCCTCCCAAAAAAAATTTATATATATATATATATATCATATCGTTTAAAATTTTTTGTAATATAAAATTTAATTTATGATAAATTTAACATGCGTCCACCAGTATGATAAATGTGACATGGATGTATCAATTCGAAGGTTTTTGTGATGCAAAAATTAATTTGGGATAAATATAGCATAAATATATCGGTTTGAGAATTTTGGCAATATGAACCCACATTTAATTATAGAAGGAAATGTAGGAAAACTCTCGAATTGTGGATGAAGTATGCCTTGGTGCACCGAAGGGGAGGGTAATTTCCATGATTGTTCTTCACGTGAGTTTATTTTGTTTGTTGCAATTACACTAGAGCAATTTATCCAATAATTTAAATTTTAAGTTAAGATTTATGTAATTCCTTTAGTATCGCAACCTACCCCTCAGTACGGAGGAAAGTAGATTTAGAGCTATTGCCTGAAAGACAGACCTACGGCCTTAGCTTTAAACATGGGCTCTTCCAAGCCTATACCCCATGCGACGTTGGGTATTCAAATTAACACTATTAGAATTTTATAATGAAGAGTCGTCAATAACTTAATGGCGTCAGCTAGAAACTAAGTAAAGTAGGGGAGCATACTTTACCTTTTACACAACTACAAAATCTAGGGACAAGACTTAATTAC
The DNA here is from genome assembly GCA_014182715.1 of Eucalyptus cloeziana. Classification (NCBI taxonomy): domain Eukaryota; kingdom Viridiplantae; phylum Streptophyta; class Magnoliopsida; order Myrtales; family Myrtaceae; genus Eucalyptus; species Eucalyptus cloeziana. Next base: position 38,668,962 of record CM024639.1, read on the forward strand.
AGTAATTAACTAACTAGTATTTGTTCGGTACCTAATCTTGTTCATTTTTAAAAGATGTTTATTAGGCAGTTTGAATCGATTTTAAACCTATCTATGTAATCATGCGGGTGCGCAGTCATTAAAATAACGATTAGCAACCAAGGAAGCATTAAATATATGACAAAGCAAAGCAAGAGTTTAACGCTAAGAAATAAGAAATATATTGCTCCTAACTAGGCTAAAGACTGAGAGTGCACAATCAAATGGTAATTGAAATAAAAATGAGCAAACAATGATCTAACATATGTTTCTAAGGACATTCAAATCTTATGGTAAAACCCTTAGAGTTTATTCAATTTTAAAAATAATTTTTATCGAGGATCTTTGCACATTTTAAGAGAAAACTATTCAAAAAATAATTTTTAAGCTTTTTCATGACTTTTAGCATAAAATAAAAAAAAAAAAAAAATCGGAATTTTTTAAATTTTTTAATATATTTTTTTTAAAAAAAAGTATATTTTATTATTTTTTAATTGATAATCCGAAAATAGGGACTCAGGCTGGCCGTCGGGTCCGGTCCGAACATGGGCTGCTATGGACTCTTGTGAGCCTGGACTGGGAGCATAAATTGGGCTCTATTACACCAAGCCCCCCTTTTAGTAATAAACTTCCAACCCACTTGCTATATAATTGAATTTATAACCAATATTACTAAATTTTTCATGGTAGAAGTAAAACAATATGAATTTTTTTTTTTTTCCTTTTGTGCTCGTCTTTCATTTCGATATGATCTAAATATACACGTTTAAGATCTTGTCATATTTCTAACAATTAATCTTTTTGACATTTTGATCAATTTTTTGTCCATATTTAATCAAGATCAACTAGATAATTAGATTAAAATTAGATTTCAACTTTTAAAAATAGCTTCCCTCAAACTATTTAACAAAAAAAAGGCAATTAAATATGTGTTCGTAAGCTGTCATAATAGAAATTTCTAATCTTCTAAATAGCTTTTGCGATTAAATAAAAAACAAGACATTAATAAAAATTCACAACTTTCTCTAGGCAAAGCATGATGCATGATAAGATGAAGTTTTGTTGGGTGTAATGGGCATTTATATTGCGAAACCGCTGAGAAGGATGATGAATTAAAGTTAACTTTGTTAGTTTGTTTGATTTAAGAAAAAAAAAACAACAAATTGGAGAGAGAGAGAGAGAGAGAGAGAGAGAAGGGTATTGGGGACAGTTGATTGAAAAAAAATGAGTACCTTTTAGTCAAAATGGGGTGCAAATAGCGCCGCCGAACTTATACTGCCTTTTATGGATCAATGTAAAAATGGAGTTTTTCTCTCCCAGCCAGCTCTGGGTTTCCCTCTACCATGTCGGTAGCCTTCGGTTAACGTAACTCAGCCTCCTTCTTCCAGATTTTCCTTTTTCTAACTGCGTTGTGGTCGTTTCACAGTCGCTCGGGTCCCTCTTCCCCGGACGCTCTCCTCTCAAGCCCTAAAAGCTCATTTTCTCGGCTGTTTCTACCAATTTCAACTCCGGTATTCCTCTCGACAAAAACCTAATTCAGGGTTGGGCTTTGTCTGCTTAGTTTTGCCCGATAGCCCCTTCCTCTTGGGCGACTTTTGTTTGCCCAATAGGTCGGGCCTGCTCCTCTATTCTTCTACCAGGGCCGATTCCCTTTGTAAACCCTCGCATGTCATCCTCTCTTGACTTCCCCCATTTTTCAACCCATTTCATCTCCTCTGTTACGCTACACCAATTCCCTACCAGGCCGAAGCCCTCCTCCGCTAGCCCGGTTTGGCGAAGTCAGGTACGCGAGATTTAGCAACCGCAATTGGTATCGCACAGTAGGCCTATTTCAACTCTTAGTCTGTGTCCTGTATTTGATTAGGTCTCTGACTGGAATTAATCTGAGCTGTGGTATTTAAACTGTGTCTGTGACCTGTCCAAGTTGGGGGTCTCTGACTGGAAGTATTCTGAGATATGGTGAGGTCTATGGTGGGGTCTCTGACTGGAATTGTTCTGAGCTGTGGTACTTAGACGTATCCTGTCTATGGTGGGGTCTATGGCTGAGCTAAATTTTGAGGATAGTCGTTTGGAGGCGCTGTGCAAGAGCTTGGGACATCTTTGGTCGGATAACGACGTTATTGAAGTTACTGATGGTATATCTGAAGAAAAACTAGCTGAATGTAAGCGCACCTTGCTTGGCAAACTATATTCCAGACCCAACGTCAACTTCCAAGCCTTTATCAACACTATGAAACGGGCATGGAGGACAGAAAATGTATCTTGTACCTTATTAGAACCTGGGTTTTTCTCTTTCTCCTTCAAGTCAGCAGTTGAAAAACAAAGAGTCCTAGATGCTGGTCCATGGTCTTTTTCCAGCAACCTTCTTGTGCTCCGCCAATGCGATCCCGATATTCCAGAAATGTGCTACAATTTCTCGCAATGCTCCTTTTGGGTACACTTATTTGGCTTACCCTTTGGTCGGGTTACACAAACAGTGGTTCGGGAGATAGCCTCGAAGATCGGCGACGTCTTGGAAGTAAACTTGGAAGCCAAAGGTACTAGCACATGTAAGGTTGGGAAAGCCAGAGTTAATCTGGATTTAGCGACACCTCTTAAAACTGGGGTTCTCATTAACTTGGGCAGTAAAAAACTATGGATTGAATTTAAGTATGAGCGTCTCCCACATTATTGCTATTCATGTGGTCGTATCGGGCACTATGCAACTGCCTGCAAAGAGATCCCATACGAGACTACGAGGCTGGAGGAGGATCTACCGGGCAACTTTGGCAACTGGCTTCGAGCTGAAGTCCGGGAATTGAGCCCGTATGGCAAACTCTTTTATGGTAAACCTACCCCGCTCCTCAACAACGCCACAATGGTTCCGGAGCCATATTGTGCTAATGATACTCATGACATCCAGCAGACCCCTACAGTTTCAGAACAACCTAGTCCGACTCCTCGAACCCAACAACTCCCGGAGGAAAGTCCATCCCAACACGCAGACCAGTCTCACTTTTCTCGGGCCAAATCTATCATGGAAGGAAAAAAACCACAGCTAAGAGAGGATAGCTGTTTAGACGCCAACTCTGCACTAGTTATGTATATGGAACAGCATCACACAATAACAACTGACGAGCAACTTTCCTTCCAGCCTGAAAGAGGTTCCAAATCTCAATACTCTCAAGCCCTACCTACCTTAGAAGGAAAAACACCACAAAAGAGAGACAAAGAGCTGTCTAGATGTGGATTCTACGATGGTTATGTATATTGAACCTAGCAAGGAAGTGGACAATGACAGGCAAACTTCCTTCGAACCCGCAAGAGGCTTAGTTAAGGGTAAAGCTAAATCCAGCAAGCTCCCTTCAGCAAAAATGGCCAAGAGATTCTGCCCTTATGGTTCTCATCCCTCAAAGCTTCTATCTACCGACACCTCACAGTTAGTGGAGATCCCTGTGACAGAGGACAAGAATTCAACTACATGGGCTTTGGTGGCTAGCCCGAATAAGCCACCGACTCAACCATGAAACTTATAAGTTGGAACTGTCAGGGGTTAGGTTCTCCCCTGACAGTCCAGGCATTACAAGTCCTTGCGAACCAGGAAAGGCCCAATATTATATTTCTCATGGAAACTAAACAACAAGAGGAGTCAGTGCATCGTACAAGACGACGTCTCAAGTTCTCAAACAGTTTTTTGGTAAATCCTATAGGTTTTTCAGGGGGTTTGGCGCTTTTTTGGGATGACTTGGTCACCCTTTCTGTGGAATCGCACTCTGAATTCTTTCTAAACGTGCGTTGCCTTATTCATGATTCTCAACAGGTTATGCGGATTACTTTCCTACATGCACCCAATATCTTTCAGGACCGGGTATCACTCTGGGACGACATACATAGACGAAGTGCCATCAATCATATTCCTTGGCTCTGCATTGGGGATTTTAACGACATCATGTATCATTGGGAAAAAGTGGGTAAGAGGATGGCTGATCATTATCGTCTAACAGCTTTCAGGGAATTTTTGGAAGCATGCTCACTTATGGATCTAGAAAGTAAGGGGTGCGCTTTTACTTGGTCAAATAGAAGAGAGGGTGCTGAAAATGTTCGAGAAAGGTTAGATAGAGCTCTCAGTACCATGGAATGGAGGATAGCTTATCCAGATGCAGAAGTCACAGCCCTACCAGCTATCGGCTCAGATCATAGTCCTCTCATTCTTATAACTACACCCAAAGTGCCTCGCAGGCAGAGAGACTTTAAGTATGAAGCTTTTTGGGCTGAAGATGGGGATTGCAGCCGGATTGTCAGGCAAACTTGGGAGACATCCAGCACACAGACTATGGCAGTGAGACTGCAGAGAGTAGCATTTCACCTAGCGGCATGGAGTAGAAAACGATTCCCGAATGCTTACAAGAAAATTGAAGGGATGAAGTCCGAACTACAAGCCTTAACGAACAATCCTCAATTGCAGCATGATCAGCGGCGGATCCAGCGACTAAACACAGAGATTGAAGCACTGTGGCGACAAGAAGAAATGTTTTGGGGCATGAGATCTCGAATTCAGTGGCTCAAGTGGGGAGACCGAAATACTAAGTTTTTTCACGCCACAACTATACAACGACGCAACAGAAATCGCATTTCCATGCTGATGAATGGGGAAGGAGATTGGGTCAGAAGTTATGATACGCTTAAGGACATGACAATGAACTTTTTTAAAAATCTCTACACTACAAGAGGTCCAAGGAACTTTCAGCCCGTTCTTAACCACATCCCTATTTCTGTTGAGGCAGCAATGAATCACGAAATTATTGCACCAGTTACAATGGAAGAAGTTTATGCAGCAACTTACCAGTTGGGTGCCTCCAAAGCTCCTGGACCTGATGGGTTAAATGGTATCTTTTTCCAGCAGCATTGGCAGGTAATAGGTCCAGCAATTCTTCGCGAGGTGCAACTATTCTTTGAGACTAGCTCCCTACCTCCAACCCTGAACAAAACCCAAATAATTCTCATTCCTAAAACCCAAAACCCAGAAAAGTTGGAGCATTTTCGACCCATTAGCCTTTGCAACTTCGCATATAAGATCATATCCAAAATCCTTACCAACAGACTGAAACCCCTACTACCAAACATCATTGCAGAAGAGCAAAGTGCTTTTGTGGGAAATCGGCAAATTCAGGATAATATTTTGATTGTACAAGAAGTCATCCATCGACTGTGTACCCGGGACAGAAGGAAAAAATTCCAGGCTATCCTGAAAGTAGACATGCAGAAAGCTTACGACCGAATAGAGTGGGATTTCCTACAAGCGTGCCTTTATAAGATGGGATTTTGTGAAACATGGGTGAGCTGGGTTATGCAGTGTGTCACCACTGTGTCCTATAGCATCAAGTTTAATGGGGAATCTTTACCGGAGTTTAAACCTACTCGGGGTCTTCGTCAGGGTGATCCTTTATCTCCTTACTTATTTATCATTGTAGCAAATGTCCTATCTCAGATGTTGAAGGAAGCTATAGCAGCCGACACTCTCCATGGTATTAAATTAAACAGACATTGCCCAACCCTTTCACATCTCTTCTTTGCAGATGACTCAATATTTTTCATGGAAGGATCTATTTTGGAATGTCAAAACTTGACCAATATACTCAACCAATACCGTTATGCATCGGTCAAGCTATTAATCGAACAAATCTGGCATTCATTTCAGCAAAGATTCTCCCGAAAGCCTTCGAAGAAATATGGCCTCAATGTTAAGAGTTCCTGAAATTACTAAAACAGGGAAATACTTAGGGATTCTTTCGGACTGGGGGACCTCGAAAAAGGACATGTTTGCCTAGATCCTAGCTCGAGTGAGTAAGAAGTTGGAAAGTTGGAAAGAAAAGCTACTTTCGCGAGCTAGTAAGGAAATACTGCTAAAATCTATTGTGCAGGCTATACCTCACTATGCCATGTCAATATTCAAAATCCCCTTATCTATTGTTAGAGCTATAGAGAGGAAAATTGCTAATTTCTGGTGGAGGACTAAAAACAATTCCAATGGTCTGCATTGGCGGAAATGGGATGTTCTTAAACTTTGCAAGGCGGAAGGTGGACTTGGCTTTAAGGATCTTATTGCCTTTAACACTGCAATGTTGAGTAAACAGGCTTGGCGGATCTCTCAACAACTAGACACATTATGGAGCCAAATTATGAAAGGCCTTTACTTCCCAAATTGTGACATATGGAAAGCAGGTAGGGGGTCACGGCCATCATGGGGATGGCAAAGCTTACTAGCAGGGAGAGACGCGATTGCTCCTCATGTTAAATGGGTGGTGGGTAATGGACAGCAAATTTCCATCCGCAACGATAAATGGCTTGCACTAGGACTGATTGGCGGTTGTCCGAGACATAATGAACCCAGTAAGGTAGCGGACCTGATAAATATGGAAGCTGCCGAGTGGAAGGAAGACTTATTGCGCTCCATGTTTAACAACACCCTAGTGGCAGAAATTAAAGCTATTCCTATTGGTCTACCAAGCACTGCAGACAGATTGGTGTGGGAAAATAACCCCTCAGGTACTTATACTGTGAAAAGTGGATACATTCACACTAGAAAACACCAAAGGAACCATACTGACTCCCAGCCCACAACATCTCACCAGATCGACCAACATCTATGGATGCACATTTGGCAAGCCAACATACAACCTAAAATCAAGTTCTTCCTCTGGAATGCCTGCCACAATGCTCTGCCTACTCTAAAGAATCTCTATAGAAGAAAGATTGTACCTGCTCCACTGTGTCCAATCTGCAACCTTGAATCGGAGTCTGTTGAACATACCCTGCTGCTCTGCCCCTGGACATCTCAAATTTGGAATGATCCTAGCCTGCAAATCCAAATAAATCGAATGGGACTTTCACGCTTTGATGACTGGTTGTGTAAGTATTTAGCTCGACCAGAGAACTCAAGTCGTTTTGAGCTGGTGGCGAATGTTGTATGGTGTGTTTGGAAGGATCGCAACCACTCTATCTTCAGGAAAAGCCCCCTCAACCCACATAAGACCCTGTTCATTGCTAAAACGCTACAAGTCAGCTTCACTACTTGGAATGCGAAGCCACAAAAAAGTAAGCAAAATCAAGATTTATCACACAAGTGGCTACCACCGCCCCTAGGCGTCCTCAAAATCAATATTGACGCTTCATTTGAATTGCTTCAGCCATTAGATCTCCCAAGAAGGTACGCCCCAACTGACAGAGCAAACCGAGATTTCACCACAACTCTTAACCAAGAGGATCACTACTCTGGCTGCATGAATAGGGACTCTAGAGCTGCAATGCCCCAAGCAAACATGATCAGAACTGATCAACCCCAAACCGAGCAGGACACAACCCGACTTTCTCAATGTGTACCAGATTACCTCAGTGAGGGGTGCAGACAAACGAGCAGTGAGACAAACAGCCACGAAACCCAGATGATTTCAGGAAGAGTTCGTGTGCTCGATCGAGGCAAACGCCCCATGGAAAGCAGTATCATTAGAGAAGAAGAATCTAAGACAACCCGCCATGGTCCTGATCTGCAAATCAGTCTGCTGGAAGCAAACCCCTGCCGCGACCTCCCTCCCCTGATCAATGAAGAAGCTTGTAACCAGGGTCACACCCTCCCCCTGTACAGAGAAGCCACTGTTGAAAGCTGCATTACATCTACAAAACCCAACTCTGCAATCAAATCAAGCGTCTTTCCTGTCCCGATTTTACAGCATAACAATAGACAAAACCCACAATCTTCCCATCACACGACCGGCAACTTAGCAGAGAGGATTGACGATGGATCTAATCTGATAAGCAGTGCTGTGGATAGCGGAGTTGCACATCGACAGCCGGAACAACGCCTCTTATGCGCCCGATCTTCCCTGCACATCGACGATCTACACCACCAGATCCACCACAGACCCTGCATTGATCCAACTGAGCGACTCAACTCCAGCGTAGAGCAAGATGGGGGTACCATCTCTAATTGTTCTCCTCTTGCTTCAACCCCTGACGCCGCCTTTCGAGCTACAGATGCAGCCTCACCTTGGACAGAGCTGGACAACCGCTACCCAACCGAAACCCCCAATCTCCACACTTGCAGATCGGCCAGAAGAATCAACACCAGCAATCACCCACCCAACAACAATGCCGAAGGAGAAAGTGCTGCTTCTCCCAGATCAGACTTCATTGTTAGACAGGCTGCAGGTAACATAGATCCGGAGCAGGGCCTCAATCTAACAGGGCGGCAAGGTGGCCGACCATCTACTCCTTCACAGAGCCGTCGCCCTCCTCCTCGAGCAGCTATAGCGTGTGTATGTAGAGATTTGTTTGGCAGGATATGGGATGGGTTTACCAAACATGTCGAGGTGAGTTCTGCGGAACAAGCGGAGGCCTTAGCTTTGGTAGAAACCCTAGACTTTATTTCTCTAAGCTATCTCCACGCAGTGTAGAAAATAAATTTCTCATCCAGTCTGACTGCTTTACGCTGGTAGAAAGCGTTCTCTCCTCTACTTCGTCAAGTTGGGCTGTCCAACCTCTAGTGGATCGTGCCAAACTGAAAATGGCGAGTATTTCAGGTATTAGTTTAGCCCACTGTAATCGTGCTACCAACAGGGTAGCTGATTGGCTAGCCAAAAATCATCGATGGGGCTGTCTACCGAGGAACTGGATCACCAATCCCCCCTCTGCTCTTTTGGATTTACTTTGTACTGACGTTCATGATGTACGTGTACCAAACTTCTGTTGGTAATGAAAGTAGTCTACTTGTCCAAAAAAAAAACTTATACTGCCTTTTCTATATTAAATAATATTACTTTTTCTGTTGTTATTTTATTTTACTAGGAATTCAATTCCAAGAAATTTTTTTATTCACCCAACCCACTACGAGCCCATCATGTCGCATGGTCTCTTCCATCATCCGATTGCGACGTTAACTTTATAAAGATAAAAAATTGCTGTCTTCCATCATTCGGACTTTTGGTCGTTTCTAGTTCCGACGTCGAACCAAAGCCAACATAGAAAATTGATAAAAAGCAACACATTAATTTGGTTTTTATATAACCTTAAAAATTACTAGTTTGTCTCACTCGTAATGGTTAAAAACATATCTATTTTTTTATACAAATTAATAAAAAAATTATAGCTTTACTCTATATAGTTAATTAAACCATCCTAATAATTATCTTGTTTATATCTAATCATGCTAAAAAGTATTTACATCGCACTACTTATACCACATATGTCATCAATTTCTAGTTGCAACTAATGTGTTCGCATTGAATATGTGTTTGTGATGACAAGCAAAAATTGTAATAACTTGCGTGGACTACATACCAAAAATCTCACACTATTTTCTAGTCTATTAGAAGAAAATTTTCATTGCCATAGGGTTTACCACTTGATGACAAAAAGCAAATTAAATAGTTTTTCTCCTTAAATTACAATTAATAGCAAGAAAACTTACTTTTGTCGCCTTAGGCATACCCAAAGGTAACAAAAAAATGATTTTTGTCACCTTCGGATGGACCAAAGGCGATAAATTCACTGACTTGTTGCTTTATGATAGACCAAACAATACAAATTCTAAGATATGTCACTTTAGGATCGACCAAAGGTAACCCAATCTTTAACTGTGTCACCTTAGGTCTTAGCCAAAGGCAAAAATGATTTTTGTCGCTTTAGGTCTATCCAAGATGACAAAGTTTCAATTATGTCTCTTAGGCCTACACCTGAGGCAACAAATCATGATCCTGTCACATTAGATCTAACCTAAGACAACAAACTTTCATGTTTGTCACCGAAGATCCAAAACTTAAGGCAACAAAACTTGACGAATTGTCTCCTGTGGTCGACCCTAAGGCAACAAATTTTTTAGACATTTCTTTTTGTTTTTTTTTTTTTATAATTGGAAAGCAACCGTTTACTTTGCCAAATTAACAGAAGAATTTGCAGATTTCATTTATGAAATCAAGTTGGTAAATATGTCGTCATTAACAAATTATATTAATATAACACCATAAAATATAACCAATTTTGATCAATTTGATTGAAACATTTTACATATACATTTATTTTGAGTAGAAATGAAAATTGGGGATCATTTATCTATCAATTTCAATTTAGCAGAAAAAATCAAACGAAGCTCATTATTTGGTCAACTAATTATTAATTAAACTCTTTTAAACAATTCCTCAAGAAATGGTCCCATTCATCTCTATGGAATAATAAATGGAAAAGGAAAGAAAGTGAAGAAGAATAAAGAGTAGTTGGGTTAATTAACATACAATTTCGGCCCTTAATGTACAATGCCCATCATATTCTCTACAAAATCTACAATTACCTGTCAACATGGGATGAACAACAATATTTTTTTTTATAATATGAATGGAAAAAATGAGTAAAATGAGGGCTTGAGGATAAACTCCGACAATCAATTGCAGTTCCCAAATTAAATGAATAAGGAGAAGCTTCGTTACCAAATTGCACTCCAAGAAAAAAAATCTTCGCACTTGCAAAAAATATCATATACTTTTTACCTAAATAATAAATAACCTCTATAATTATCTCTACACACGTATACATTACGTATATTTAAACAAGAAATTGCCAATTACGATTATAAGCATAAATATAATTGAGAAAATTATGATCAAAAGCAACCGTGGCAAAGAAAATAAATAAATAGGAAATGAAACTGTTTAATTGACTCGATCAATTTCCCTTGAAAAATGAGAGGTGCAAGAATAGTGGCTCTACATCGAAGCAGCAACAATCCGTATCTACTTGTTGGTAAGTGAGTTCTAATACTAGTGTCATGTGGTTTTCGACCTTTCTTATCCCAAAATTAGCTCATATTTATAAACTGAACATTAGCCTTTTGAATTAATCCTAACATATCGTCACTGCCCTGAAAAATGACGGCACGGCCGTCCGCCTCTCATTTTCCTATTCATATGTGATGCCTACTGTCAATCGCTAATGCCTGCTTGTGATCGCTTCTCCCCAATTTCTGGCTCTCTTTATCATTTGTTGCCTTCAGCGCTGTCAACTAATAAATTATTTGGTGATATCGTAAGTGCTCTACCAACAAATTTGCCCCCAAAGTAAAAGTGCAAGTGTTAAATGCAGTATTAATAAATGGTAGAATACCAACAAAAAAATTTTAAATTATGTCTACCATGATATTAATGCCTCAAATATTATTTAAGCTACGAATAACTACAAACTTATATTAATGTGACAAAAACACCGTATGGACATTAAAAATCTAATGTGGCGGCTTATATGGATAAAACTGACAAACGTAACTAGAAAAATTCCACCAAAGCCTAAGCTTTGTGCACTATGACATCATTACTCCAATATTTGCCATCTTGAATAGCATTCTCGTGTCATACCATCTCGACAACTGTTACACGATTCATATCCATTCTAATCCCTACATCGCATAGTAATTCGATTCTTTTTTCCGTTTGACATCAAAATCAAAATCAGAAGAGATTAGTGAATTTCTTTTTCAAACTCCAAAAAAGTTGAAAGTTTGCAAATCAAATTATTATATGGATGATTGATATTTAATTTTATTCTCACATTAAATTGGAAATATATCATACACATCATTTTTTACCAACATCTACCATCTAAAACACTGACACAGTTAACTCAGATACGTGTAAATCCAACAGCCTTTGCACACAATGCATCTCACATTAACAAAATTTTGCAATTTTGATTTTGTTTGCATTATCGCTATTGGTGTCTGTCTATGTGATATATTTCATATATGAATTAAATTTCCTTAAATCTTTTTCTGTTTCCGTCGCTATGTTAGCTTTTTATTTAAGATTGCGATAGAAAATGCTCTGATGGCTATAACAAACATCTTTATTTCTGGAGGACTATCCTTTCCCTTTATTAGTGTTTAATCACTATCTAGGAGTTAATCAATCAATTTCTTACCCAGTGTTCTCGCATGGTACAAAACAATGCTCCATGGCGTTTCAGTCAAGTTTGTAGATAAGACGTCTTTCCAATTCAGCAAAAAGAGAACATTTTTTGTAATAGAATTATCTATCATCCATTCCCATAAAATTACCTACTAATGAAAATGGTATATTCACTTAAAGAATTGTTCCCCCGACGTATTCTTCCCCAATTAGTTTCCCATTCTCTTATGAAATGCAACAACTGAAACGATATTTTTCTTTTCCTTTTCAACTTGACATGTGTCCCGTTTCCACGAGGAAATTATAATTCTATTGTAGCACGTATCCCCCTCAAAATGGAATAGAAACAATTGATGGAAATGATGGTTCGGGTCAGCTTCTCTAGTGAAAAAAATTGGTGTGAGATCAGATTTTTTTTGTTAAAATGCTGCTTTTCACGGATGATATTTGTGAGTGTTCATTGGATTTGAAATTGGAGTTGCCGGTTCCTAAAAGTACGAATGATAACCATTCTATTTGTGAACACAATTTCTAGACAGAAATAAATTATTGTATTTCTACTCTTTGAACGAGTTTCTGATTAAAAATACATATTTGATAATGACATAGAATTTCAATTCCCAGAATAGGAATTCTTTTAATAACAACACAAAATTTCTCTCTCATGGGTGGCAGTTGTTTAGTAGGGCGAGCAATGAAAATTTTTTTATTTCTCATTTTTATTCCAAAAATTAAAAAAAAAAATGCAAAAATTTTACTTCTCATTTATATTCTAAATTTATTTCAAAAATTACGATTTGTTTTAGAAATAAAAAAAATGAAATTGCATTACTAAACAGATTCCATTTCAAACTTGTTTCTGGGAAAAAAAAAATAGATCTTGTCAAAAATAGAATGGTTATCATGTGCACTTCAAGGAATCTTGTGATTCCTATCACGCAATAGAACATGCTTTTCTTTTCCTCAAAGACCTGACGCCGGAGAGCGCAAGATAGGAATGGCAAAGGAATTCGATATACGAAGCTAGGGTTGACGTCTTGAATCTTGACAGTTTGCGCAGATAGAGTCGTTGGACGAAGAAACAGTTCGTTAATGTCCTTCCATTCATCGACAATCTGCTTAGGAAGTTCTTCCTTAGACTTTGGTTCCGAAACACCAAGTTTTCTGACGAAACGCTCCACCTCCGAGTCCATCATTTCCATCAATATGTGGGATCAATTTCTTACCCAAATGATAAAGGCAAAACCATAATTTTACGAAAAATTAAGGGGCAAAAGCGTAAATTCTCCTAGGCATGTGTAACGGCCCGTGAGAATGCCAAGCCAAGAGGGTTCTTGAGGACGGGCATGACACATCCGACCCTGACCTATATCCCGAGACTTAGAGTATTCTCGAGTCTTCTAGAATATTCTTGGGGGCGGGTGATACGGTATTTGTACGCATACATTATAAATGCGAGTAGCTGGTAGTTGGGAGTAAATATGGATAGTTGGGGAGGTGCAATCTCCACCGTTAGATCTAAAGGAGATCTCCGAATACGGTTTGCCTTGTACTTGTATATAAAGGGGTCTCCTCCCTTCATTGTAATTCATTCACAAGCAATATGAAAACCAGAGCTTCTCTCTCTAAGAGTTTCTCTCTCTATACACGAGTCTTGTGAGTCGAGTGTAAAAGGCTGCTTAGGGGTAGAACCTTAAAGGCCACACGGGTCAGCCTATGTGTGATCAAGAGTGAATCGATCGGCCCGTGACACATGCACGTGGGTTGCGGCGATGTGTAGCACACGCGCCAACGACCAAATCTTTTCCCAGTTGCGCATGGGGCGCGTTTGGCGACCACCAGTGGCATGCCACTCGTTGTTTTTCTAATCTCCACGAGAACTACGATCTTGCACTGTTGAAAATAAATTTTGACTCACATAAAATAAAATAAAAAAGGGCAAACAGTACACAAGCGTTAGGATTTCTGTCCATGAGTGTCCGACAGTGATGTTTCTCAAAATTTTGGCCAAAAAATGAATTATAAATGTCAATAATGATTGCGAAACATAAACAACATTGCTCTAATACCAATGTAGGAAAACAGATTCTAGAAAAACCAACCAATACTCGAACAACTGAATATCGAAATAACAACACGAAAACAGGCCTAGGAAAAATGTAACACCGATCGAAAGGCATATCACGAAGACGGACATACCTTATTTGCCACAGATTAAGTACTTGTTGCAACATCGCTCTAATACCAATGTAGGAAAATAGATTCTAGAAAAACTAACCGATACTCGAATGAGAGAATACCAAAAAAAATAACACGGAAACAAGCTTGGGAAACATGTAACACTGATCGGAAGGCATATCACGAAGACAGACATACCTTGTTTGCCATAGATTAAATACTTGTTGGAGTCTCAAAGGAATTGATCGAAGCCTTTGTAGTTCTGTTCTTCAAGAGAGTTCATTGTTTATCAAAAAGGAGAAAGAACGTACTATTATGTTTTTAGCAGTTCAATTCTTACGTTTTCCTTTTCCTTTTTCTTTTTATATATAGCAGTTAATTTTTACTGAAAAGATAGTCGCTCATTCTCTCTCTGAGCTCTTCTTTTATGGGTCGGGTTTGGCCCAACATAAGTGGACGGGCCTGCCTTGACCCATCAAATAAAACAAAATCAATAGTCGTGAGCGTTCGTTGGATTTGGAATTGGTGATGCCATTTCCTAAGAGTCTCGTGATTGCTATCATGCAATAGAACGTGTTTTTTTGTTTTATTTTTTCCCTCAAAAAGCTGACGCCGGAGAGCGCAAGACAAGGAATACACGAAGCTACGGGTGACGTCTTGAAACTTGACAGTTTGCGCAGATAGAGTGGTTGGACGAAGAAACACTTAGTTAATGTCCTTCCATTCATCGACAATCTGCCTCTGGAGTTCTTCCTTAGACTTTGGTTCCAAAATACCAAGTTTTTTGACAAACGCTCCACCTCCGTGTCCACATGTCCTTTTTTTCTTTTTATTTTTCCGCTTCAACTTCATGTTGCGAAGTTTTACATATTAGTGGACAGAATAAACATAAATACGTACTCTTTTTGTCAGTATAGGAGAAATGATGTTTCGCTGCCATCACTTTTTCATACAATGTAATGCCCACAAGCAAAGAAAAGCCCCTGTAATTCTTTATGCAGCATCGAAAATGTCTTCTCCATCAACCATGAATCGATAGGTTCCCCACAAGCTTTAACAATATTGTAACATTGATCAAGTCGTATTCACATAAGCTTCCATCAAACGGTCCTTGAACTAATACAAGATGCCTACCTAGTACATAAACTACCTGACACTACGTTGTTGGTGGAGCGATCTTCGTGTCACTCGATAACCTCAACCATGACCTTGGATCGATGCACCGTACATCTATACCCATGAGACACTCAATAACCTCAATCATGACCTTGGATCGATGCACCGTACATCTATATCCATGAGAAGCGAGCTTTGCCCTAATCTATTTTGTATCTATTATATCTTCGCGTTTCAACACATCACCAAAATACAACTAGACGCTGCCTAACCAATAACTACCCATGCCACATTGAAAGATAAAAGTACATAATTCAAGGCCTTTGCTCCCAACTTGAACTCGATTATGAGAGCTATATAATTTACGCGGTGATCGTACTTATGAAAATGATCACATAACTTGCAACATATATAACGAGTGATTGTGCCAACGTTGTCCACCGTTGTCCTTGAGCTAATCAAGTCAAGATGCTTACCTATCAAACCAAATAAAAGAAATAGGTGAATGTCAATTGCTTGCAGATTAAATCACAAGTGAGCTTTAATTAGTCGCATTCAATCAAGGATATTTTGGCTTTTGCTACCCGGAAAATGGAAATGAGTCAGCAGGAAACCAAACATACAATCAGATTGACCTTGATTTCTCAAATTGAAGTTTTACTCTTGAAGACATTTCTTTGGTGATAGGAAGAACCCTGTCGCGACCAATTTTTCAGGTGTACCACCTAAGGTTTAGGCTAATGGATTGTTAAGCCTAAACTTAACTCGGGCTCTCCCAAGCCCATACTAATTCGCGACTGAGGTTTAAGTTATTAACATGCAAATGATTTTTAATTATGAGTCGCCACTAATCTATTTTTGGTGGGTCAATTAGAAACCCAAGTAAAGCAACGGGAGGTTTACTTTACTCCTACGAACCAGAGACTATGGATACGGGGACTTGGCTACACTAGATTTCTCTAATGCCCTTTCAGTGCCATTCTTTATTTAAAAAAATGTTTGGCAAGCAGCTTGGATTGATTTTAAATCTATTTCCCTAACATATGAGGCAATCATGCGGGTGCGCAATCCATCAATTTAACACCCAAGAAAGCAATGAATAAATTGTAAACTTACCTCGAAGCAACGAAAGCATCTGCGTTGTTAGATCAAAATTCACATTATCAACCCTAGATATGATTTCTAATTAACACGCCATTTCTTTTTTTTTGTTTTCACTTTATTTAATGAGAACTTAATCTATATGCAATGTATGCTAGTAATCTAATATGACATGGCAACATGACCTAAATTACATGACATGGCAATATGATCTAAATTATATGACATGAACAGAGTAAATCCTAAAGAGATGCAATAATTAAATGCAATCTAAATGACCTAATTCTATTGACAGGCAATTTCTAATTAAATGGGCCTAACAAAAATACTAAATGGCATGCATCTCAATGAATCTAACCCTAATGACGTGCATATGACATTTTTATTTTCTTTTTCCTTGAAAGAATGCAAACTATCCTAAAGATTGAAACTAATTTATTCTAAGACATTTTTTTTGTATTTTTTTTTTATGAAATTCGGAATTAAAAAATGTGAAAATTATCTAGCTAGATTAAGATCCTATTCAATTTATATTAGGAATTAGGTTAAACTAAATCCTAATTTAAACTAAAATCTTATCTTAACCCAAATAATCCTAGAATACAATCTATCTAAAAAAATCTATCTAAACTTAAAATTAATTAGGAAGTAAAATTAAACATGCAATCTTACCCTAATATATAATAACGTGCAAAAGATGCCCTAATCCTATATGATATATACATGATTTTTTGTTTTTTTTTTTTTAATTTCGAAATTAAAAGTTAACATGCAAATCAAATAATAAAAAAACTAACATTCTAAATGAATATGTTTTCTTTTTGTTTTCTTTTTCATGATTCAAAATGAAATCTCTATCCTAAACATGCAAAATAAGAAAAGCAAACCTAACCCTAATTTTCCTTTTCTTTTCTTTTCTTTTTTTAATTTTCGAAATTAACAATCGCCTAATAATTAAACATGCAATTAAAAAAAAACTAACAACCTAAGTCAATTGATTTTTTTTAATTTCGAAAATTCATGATAAATAGAATGTTCAACCTAAATATGCAAATAACCCTAAAACATGCAATATCCCTATTCAAGCATATCTCAAGATGAATAATGTGACATCCCGAATTTCCAATTCTAATTTCAATAAATTGAAATGGGCATTTCATCTGCACGCATATAGTTCTTTCCCTGAACTGATCACTCATGGGATAACTAGTCTATCGGGTGAAGCCATTAAGAAATTCTAAGGCATCGGACTCGAGAATTTGACCAGGAAACGACCTTTCGACCGAGTTGATCTGCAAGGGTCATTACGGCACAATTAAAGATCGATTTGAGACCGGAGATAGGTCGACTAGATAGAGGCATGTGATCGAGTGTGGGTGATTCCACCAGATCGCACAATTCTTGTCGATCGGCACTGGGCCGGCTTTTCTGTCGTTTGGGTACCCTGTGTCCGTGTTTGAAACCTTGAGATTTTCCCGACAACCGAAAGTCGCCAATGTGTCAAAGATGTACATTGTGGCTTGAATTGATCAACCACAGGTCAAATGCATGAAAATTTCTAAAAGCTACCCGGTAGATCAGGACGTGCTAATATCGTGCCAGAGTGAAATTAACCGTGAAATTGAGATCGAATTTAGAAATTGGAAGTCTTGGTATGTCACAAATCATTTTAGGAACATCGACTCATCTTCATATGATTTTTCATGCAAACCGAGTTTTTTTTAGCAAAATAATCAAATTATGGCTAATTTGGTTCGGAAATTTTGTAGGCCCGCTTTTGGTTATATTTTGGGATCTAAGTTGGTTCTATGGTCAAGTGGTTATGTGAATTGAAGTGTGGTAACATTGGGTTAATTTTACGGGTTTTAATTTGGCTCAATTGGAAGTGGATTGAATGAAATTAAAGAATGTAATGCACAAAGTTTAAAAGTTGGTATGCCACGGCGGAAAAATAAATTGCAACCATTGGACTAAGGTTGTGGAGAGTTAGTGGGGCATGACATCATGATGATGTCATGGTGAGGTCATTTGTGGATTAAAGAAAAGGCAAAAAGAAAAGAAAAGAAACCCCCCTTCTCTCTCCTCCCTCTTTCTTCTTCTTCTTCTTCTTCTTCTTCTTCTCCCCCGAAGCTTTCTTCCTCCATGTTTGTTCTGCAAATTTCTTCAAAATCCAGTAGCCAAGAGGAGCTTGGAAGGGGGAGGAGGGAGCAGCCACCGCCGGACCACCGCCGTCGCCGCCGCCGGACCGCCACCGCGCGCCCGCACGCCCGCGCCCACGCACCGCACGCCCGCCGTCCGCGTGCCGCCCCTTCGCCACCCCCTTCACCGCCCCTTTGCCGCCGCCCGTCGCCGCCAACCCGCCGCCGCCGCTCCCCCACCGTTCCGCGCCGAGCCACCTCCTTCCTCCCCCTCCGTTCGGCCATGGACGAAGCTTGAATTCCAGCCAAGATCTGGAACTTCAAGGCTCTCTTGGCCGCCTTCCCGGCCCCGGTTGCTCAGCCCGCCTTGAGGAAAGTCGATCCTCGCGTCGACCCCGTCGTTTTGGCGTGCTCGGCTCGCTAATCCGGTGAGTTTAGCTCACTAAATCTTGATTAGACGGTTAATGATGCCCTAAGTGTGCTTAGTCTAAGTTAAGTGAGTTTATGTGGGTTGATTAGTTTATTTGATTGTTGATTAGATTAGTGTGTTTAATTAAGTTAAATGGTGTTTAGTTTAAAGTTAAGAATGTTTATTTTTAATATAATCCTTGATGTGACATAATGGGTTTTATTTTTGATTTGTTTAATTGTTTCGAAATTCTGGAATTTAATAATATATTATATTCCGAAAATCATTAAAATATTTTTATAAAAAAAAAAAACTCGAAAAAGTATTTTTGACTTAAATTGCTTAGAATTTCGGGCCGATCGTCGCTGTGCTCTTAGAATTTGAATTTGATGAACGGAAGTGGCAAAATTGAAGGTCGGCTATTTTTATTAAAAAAAAAAAACTCGAAAAATTATTTTTGGCCTCAATTGCTTAGAATTTTGTGTTGATCGATGCTGTGCATTTAGAATTTGAATTTGATGAATGGATGTGGCAAATTGAGTGTTGATTGTGATTAATAAGTCTTTTAGCTATAAAAATCTAAGTATTGGGTTTTGATGTAGCAATTTGATTGTTATGGTTTACTATTGAAATTGAAGTATGTGAGTGAAATGTGGAATGTCCGGAAGTCAATAATGATTTGTCGTGTGCTGGTTGATAGACTCGGGTCGCAGTAGTGGCTAGGCCGACTGGACCTATATTCTTTGTGGATTGCTGTCAGTGTAGTGACGTGATTCGGATCGCAGTAGAGGCTAAGCCAACTGGATCCATGCTCCTTCGAGAATGCCGTCGACGTAGTGACGAAGCCACGCTCCAAGGGGGGAGGCGATGCTCCTTCGGGAATGCCGTCGACATAGTGACAAAGCCGCGCTCCAAGGGGGGAGGCGATGCTTGGCATTAATGTCAGAAGATAGCTGAATTGCGAGTAGGCTATGCCCTTGGGTGGCAGTGAATAATAATTGGAATGCGTGTCGAGTGTATTTATGATTTCTATGAAAGTGTTGGCGTTCCAATTGTTTGAATTCTTATTATTACCTGAGTTTGTGAGATATAAATTGTGCTAACCTGCAGGAAGGAATTAAAACGAGGTAAGTCTTCTGTGTGATGTGGCTAGGCCACTCGAGGTGTATTTTCTTTCTAATAGGGGCTTAGGGGGTTGAACTTGCTGAGACATTGTCTCATCCCGGTTTGGGGACAACAATTTCAGGTCCCTGGTGGATGGAGCGGCTAGATAGCTTTGGTTGGCTCTGAGGAGTTGCAGCGGTGAAGTCATAAGGATTGGAGAACGTGTTCGACTTGTAGGTCGTAGGACAGTTCCTTTTTTTAGAGCCGGTCTTTCATAGACTTTTGGCTGTAGGTATTTGTTTGTAATTCTGTTGAATTTTGAAAGTGTTTTGTTGGGGTTTTGCTTCCTGCTTTTCTATCCCGTATTTCATTGTCAGGGTTTTTATAATACGTTCCGCATGCGCATAATGAATTAATTGGGTCGGCGACACCACCTGGGAATGTCGCATTTGTATGACCATGGTGGGATGTTCACGTGTCTCGGGGTTCGGGGCGTGACAAATAAAAACAATCAAGTTCATTTAAAATTACCCCAAAAAGGATTTCACATATCATTCAAATCCAGGGATAATATTTCGCTAGTAAAATCGATAAATTGATCTTAAGCCTTAAAGATCAAAATATCAAATTTATTCCCACTTGATTAATTATTTCATCTAAAGCCTTATAGATGAAATAAAAAAAAACTTAGCGTGGTTGCGAATTA
Organism: Eucalyptus cloeziana; assembly: GCA_014182715.1. Taxonomy (NCBI): domain Eukaryota; kingdom Viridiplantae; phylum Streptophyta; class Magnoliopsida; order Myrtales; family Myrtaceae; genus Eucalyptus; species Eucalyptus cloeziana. Next base: position 38,689,656 of record CM024639.1, read on the forward strand.
GGTAATGCACTGAGATTTTCAATTATGCATAGATAGACATCCAACCAAAGAAAACAACATATAAAGAAATAATAAACAAATAAGTAAAAAAAAAAAAAAAAAACCTAAACTTGCCTAATAAAGTAAAGTAAAAATACATAATTTAATTTTTCCTTTTCTTTTTTTTCCTTTTAAAAAAAGAAATCTTGGCCGCCGGTTTTTGAGGAATCACCGGCGAGGCGAGGCGGCACGTCAGCGGCGTGGCACCGAGGCTTCGGGATCGAGCACGGGGCTGGACACAAGCGTCGCAGGCGGTGGATTCGACGGAGCTCCGGTGTCGAGTTGGGCAGCAACAGGTCGTGGGTGCAGAGGCGCGGCTGTGGGCGTCGGAGGCGTGCGGCGGCATCGAGGGGTTTCCTTTCTTTTTGCTTCGCACGAATTCCCTCTTCGCACCAACTCTCTCAATTTTTGAAAATCGCTCAAATCAACCTCTCCACGTATTTGCTCTCAAAATTTGCCGACCCCTTTTCTGTACCCCATCACACTTTTTATAGGGCAAAAAATTGAATTCTTATTGCATATTCCGTTTCCAATTTTGCTCGTGCAATATTTTTTAATATATCATTGCACCACACGCGATATTCTCTTTTGTATTTTCCACATATTTTATCCAAAATTTTCCTTTTTGCTCGAAAATACATCCTTTGGTATATATTGCCTAAAAACCTTAACAGAATATGTGAAAAATTTTCCTTTACCAGCGGCCTAAAATAAAACAAAATGAAAATAAAATGTCTCTAAATTATATGCCGTGTTTTTTTTTTTTTGGTAAAAATTAACCCCAAAAATTATGCAAAAATTTAGGTGTCAACAAACCCTCTTGTCGATTTTTTTGGTCTTAGTTAACACCTTATATACGGAACTGACTAATTTGCACTTACTAATCAACGGGAAGTGAGCATGTGATGTCACATGTGCCGAATTCGGTACAATCGGAAATGGGAGGTGGAATTTTGGCTCGGACATCCAAATAGGAATATACAGAACTAAAGTATAAGATGTTGACTAAGACAAAAGGAATTACAGAAGGTTGACTGAGACAACCATGAAATTACAAAGGGCAGACAAATTAGAATTAACCCAATTGTTTGTTGTGCCAATCAGAACAATGAGAACATGCATTAGATATTGTCATTTATGCTGGGCAGAGTGTACCGAGACCGTATAAAATATCTTTGATATTGATCGAGAAAATGAACCACTCATATTATAAAACATTCATATATTCCAGCATCACATTTTTCACAGACTCCTCTAGTTTTATTTTATTCGAAACCCATTAGGGAAGAAAAAAAAAAGGAAGGGGGTGCGGGCACGGCGCGGCGGTTCTCAGGCCAGAAAAGAGCATTGATAAAGAGTTAACCCACAATTCAAATCGTTCGGAAATGTCTGATGCGATCGATGACGGCTTGGTAATTAACCTTGTTCTTCCGACCCATCACATTGGCATGGATTGACGAGCAGAAGAGTCACAAACTCTTTGAAATTGGTCCCAGCATTGACGTAGTGATCTGTTTCATCTTCATATACCGCATGCGTGGCTCGTGCAAGATTGATGATTCGCATGAGGAGTACCATGGGAACGGCAGTCGGACGGCGCAACTCTTCGTTAATGTCCTTCCACGCATTGGCCACTTGTTTACAAAGTTCCTTCTTTGCCTCTTCCTCTGTAACACTGTATTGTTTCATGAAACACTCCACTGAAGATGCCACATGACCTCTCTCTTGCTCAAACTACAAAAATAATAATAACAATAATAATATATATCATTGGAATTATTTTTTCTCCTATTGATAAAACCTATGAAAAAAATTTAGATAAAATGATGTTGTTCACTGGTATAGCTTTTGTATACCTTGTGTCCAGCAATGTCATTCATAAGCCGACCGATTACTTGTGAAGCCTTCACTATCCTGGGGTCGCTAGATAATAACCAATCAAAAGCATCTTTTGTTACAGTATCTCCCATTCCCAAAAACGCTGTCACAAATGTCAATTGACTACCAATGCTTATTAATGCAATAGGCATGTACTCCTCCATCGTCGGTACGTGACTATGGTGGAACCATTTGGCTTCCGCCAAGTATGCTCTCACTTGAATTTTCATCTGAGAATTCATCATCAAACGTAAAAGCTACATCAATATTCGAGTTTTAATGTATTTGATGGACATAGATATATGACAGTCTTTCATCCTTATCCAAAAGCTTAGTATTTTGTTTCAAGTGGACAAAGTAAAAATCGCATTTGATTGATGTAACGTCAAATGGCTTACCACTTCTTTTGCATAGAAGAGGCGGTATGATCTTCCTTTTCTAGCCAATTCGTTGCCAATTTCATCATAAAAATCAAGAAGTGTCTTGTAAAACACTTGCATGCACTTTGGCAATCCTTCTTTGGCATCAACATCCCACCTGAGTTCAAATTAAAAAATACTAAACTCGATCATAATCAACAATTGGTCAAATTAAAATAAGTAAATTTAGAATATGTAAATTTGAGAAAAGCGTCGAGTGCCAATTGTACCTTTCAATTGCTTCCGTAAAGAGTTCTAGTTCTTCCAATGTGCCGTAGACATCATAGATGTCGTCGAGAATGGAAAGGATGACCATCATTTTGGTTACTATTCCTCTAGCAATCCCGTACTCCGGCTCGAAATAAATTCCTAACATCCATACATACAGCTCCCCAAGCCTATCTCTAGCAAATGGAAACTCCCTCTCTATATCAATATCCTTCCACCACCTACGGTTTACCAACAAATCTCGTTTAAGGCAAACACATCAATGATGGAATTATAGAAAGTACTTTGGACCAATGATCCAAAGAGATAACACTCCTTGACATGTGCAAATGACTTTTAGTTTAGAATAGATTGCAATTACACTAATCAGTCTATGACAATTTGGTGTTTTTAGAATATCTAGCTACTCCACACACGCTATCATCATGAAGTTCACCTGGTAAGGTTGCCGAGTTCTTTCTGGTGTTGCTCTTGCAATGAATTGAAATCGAGCTTAGCCAAAGAGAGCAGGACTTCATTATGCGAAGGTTCCTCTTGGTAGAATTGAATGTAACGCCTCGCCTCTAGCCTTGGCAAACCCTTTTGGATTGGCTGATGCAAGGCATGACTCACTTGTTTTTCAAGATTAGGGCTTACTTTCTTTTTCTCAATTGATTCAAGGTGAGATATAGTAAAAGCGAGTGCATCATTCAAAATATCATCGTCGTGATAACTTAGATGGCAAGCTTCGAATAGACTTAGCATTCCCTGCACGTCAGCGATGCTCGATTTGTTGAAATTTCCTTCATTGTCCTTGAACCTATTAAAGATTTCTGTATGGCCAAATGGAATATGGGAGAAGATGCTATCATCAGATGCTGTGAAAAGCATCATGTTCAATATCTAGATCAATCGGAAACAATGGAAAAATGACATACTTAACAAAGGAATCGGAAGAGAGGACTACTCACCTTTTAAAACGAGAAAATTTGAAGAACACAAACTATGAGAATTAAATACAGAAACAGGTTAACAAATAAACAACTCAACATCAAAGTAAACTAAACATACCAGTGATATTATATGTTCCCTCTAATCAATCAAATGGATTATCAAGCTAGTATCTGCAATATAATTTCGCTAACTCACTAATCAATGAAATTGAAACATTACATACCACATGAAACATTGTAACCTTGTTGTCGTAATAATCGAAAGAGAACAGCAACAGTGTGAAGGTTGTCATCAGTATCGCCATAGTGAAACTCGAAATAGCTTCTATGGATTTGTTCTAGCTGCTCATCTATCTCATGTTCAAAATGGTAGGCAAATCCCAAGCGTTGGATCTGATCAATCAAGTTCAACTTTTGCGAGGGCTTATCCATAGCACCCGTCAACATCTTCCTCACTTCTCCTTTCAATCTCTCAATTTGTTCCGCTACCACGCCATCAGAACTCTACCATTAATACAAAATTGAAAGTTAAAAAAAAAAAAAAAAAAAAAAGGTAATTGACGTAAATCTAGTAAGCATGCAAGAAACATATTAGGTTGCCTATGATCCGATTGATCACAATAAATCTGAGTTGAAATTACCTAAAGATTATACCGTTAAGACCAATTTTATTAAAATTAAAGTTCTTTATACATTTGTCCATTCATATGTGCATCCCAAAGGTTTGCACAGAAATTTTGAATCAAGCAAGGACCAACCCTTGCATGGGGTTTCCAATAAATTAGAACTTCTTTTTTCTGATTAAATACTGCAGAATGATCATCAACAATCCAAGATTATTCTTTATGCTCTCGGTTTTCAGAAGACAATGACAGCTGAAAATTTTTCCAAAAGTAATTTAAGAAAAGGAGTAACTTAAATGCTACCGTCGAGTTGGAGTCGGAAGCATATTTGAGAAAGTAATCCGCCCATATGGTTTGATGAAAAATTGCCGATCTGCCTTCAGGGACCAGGCTTGTTTTTTCAGCAGGAGAAGAAGATGGGACTCTTGAAATCTGAAGAGACATTTCGATTTTGCTACTTTCTAGATCTAGGTAGCTGAAGAACACTGAAGGGAGAGTAGAGGCTTTTCCGGGAGTGTCCAAACCTTATGGATGGGTATTTATAGGCGACAGTATCCAAGGAACAGAGAAGGCCATACTTAATTTATTAAAGCGTCTTCTTCCCCCTGTTATTTCTATTCGTGATGAGTGTCGTGTAAGAAAATTGTCCATACGTTTCGAATGAGCTGGAATGCAATGATATCAATCGCCATGACGCGATGACACCACTCCATCATGGGCGACTCGACTGTGGATAGAAAACAAGGAGAGACCATGATGGTCTTGATTAAAAGAGACATATAGCTTCGTTCAACGGTACCTAGACCCTCACAAGCCAAAACTTAATACAAGAAATTTAAATGTCAAAAGTTAAGAAAGTGATATTGAAATGCCAAAATTAGAGTAGAATAGATCCATTAAGTACCAACAACGAGAAAATCCAGACAAATTGCATATGTCGCATTTTCCCAACGAAACAAGTGCAAAATGACATCATTTTACCAACATGATTAGATAATTAATATAAATATTTTTATATTTAAAAAGAAGAAGAAGATTGCAAAAGGCGAGGGCTCAGCCTTCCTCTCTGTCGCCAGTAACGGCCAACAATAGTGGGGGGAGAGTTAGCCGGGGTCATCAAGCCTTGGCCAAGGGCCAACCACCTTGGCCAACTAGCAATGAGGGCTTGCAAGCCCTCGCCCAAATCTGACGCGAGGGTTACGACCCTCCCCCAAATCAGGCAAAGGTCGGCAGCCCTCGCAACAGCGAGGGCCGAGCCCTCACCTTTTGTAATCTTCATCTTCTTTTTCTTCTTCTTCTTCTTTTAAGAATTTGATTTTAAATTTAATTTAATTAATACTTATATTAAAATTCAAATCCGAGACAAAACGACATTGTTTTGGCCTTTTTTTGCTGAGTCAACTTCTAGCGAGCTACATAGGTGAGCAATATTAATAAAAAATTGCTACATAGGATTTCTGACAGGGTTTGCCGAACTTGACACTCAAATGTCTCATTTTTCGAAAAAAGTAATACTTAAGCATACCTTTCATCATTTTTAGCACTTAAATGTCCCCCTATTAAGTTTTGGCACTTCAAATATTCTTTTATCTTCATTTAGCTGAAGAAAGGGAGCATAATGCAACGATGGTAATTCATTATATGGGACAGAAGGGAAGACAATAATCCTTTAACTCACCAGGAAATCTGCAACGTGTGGATTTGTCCAATGACCTAGTGCCATAAAAAATTTTGAATCAAATACATCTGTAACACAATCACAAAAACTCTCAAATTGATAGGCCTATGCCATGTATATCCTCCAAACTAGTATCCACGTACTTCATTTATCCTAAATTGATATACTTATATCATCATGCATTTTTTAAGAGTAAATGTGGCACATGTATTCCAATTTGAAAGAAATGTGGCACAAATATACTACTTTAAGATTTTTTGTGACATAAAAATTAATTTTAAATAAATTTAACTTGAGTCCACCAGTTCATGATAAATATGGCATAGGTGAACCAATTCGGGAGTTTTTGTGGTACAAAGATTAATTTGGAATAAGTGTGACATGAATATACCGATTTGAGAATTTTGGCAATATGAACCCTCGTTTAATTACAAAAGGAACTATAGGAAAACCCTCGGATTGTCTTGGTGCATCGAAGGGTAGGGTAATTTCCACGACCGTTCTTCATGTGAGTTTATTTTATTTGTTACAATTACACCCAAGTGATTTATCCAATAATTTAATTTTATGTTAAGATTTACATAATTCCTTTAGTGTCGTGACCTATCCCTCGATACGAAGAAAAGAAGGTTTAAAAATATTGCCTAAAAGACAAGCTTACGGCCTTAGTTTTAGACGCAGGCTCTCCCAAGCTCACATCCCACATGACGTTGGGTATTCAAATTGATGCTATAAGAATTTTCTTAATGAGGAGTCACCACTAGCTTAATGAAATCAACTAGAAACCAAGTATGGGAGCATACTTCACTTCTTATGCAAAAGAATTTAGAATCGGAGACTTAATTACATTAATTAATCAACTAGTGCATTTTCTATTCCTAATCTTATTCATTTTGAAAAGATGCTTGTTAGGCAATCTAGATCAATTTTAAACCTATCCACTAACATGTAAAACGATCATGCGGGTGCAAAATCATTGAAATAACGATTAGTAACCTAGGAAGCATTAAATATATTGCAAAGAAATAAGAAAACTACAACTCCTAACTAGGCTTAAGGGAAACTACAATTAATATATTGAAAGTACGCAATCAATTGGTAATTGAAATAAAAATGAGCAAACAACGATATAATGATAAAGCCCTAAGAGCTCATTCAATTTTAACCATAATGTTTGTCAAGGATCTTTGCACAAAACTACTCAAAAAATAATTTTTAAGCTTTTTCATGACTTTTAGAAAAAAAAAAAAAAAAAAAAAAAAAAAAAAGGAATTTTTAATTTTTAAATATTTATTTTTTAGAGAAGTATATTTATTATTATTATTTAATTGATAATCCGATAATAGGGACTCGGGATGGCCCCAGGGTCCGGTCCTAACATGGGCTGCTATGGACTCTTGTAGACCTGGATCGGGAGCATGAATTTGGCTCTATTACAAACCCACCCCCGCACCCACCCCGGGGCGGGATGGCGGTCTTCTTCATCACCTCCTTATTGTCCAGAAATCTACAGCACTTATCTTCTCCAAGTGAATCGAATCACGAACACCAGCGAAAACGACTGCATATATTGGTATCTCCAGAACACACCCTCCTCGGCAACCACCGTGAGAACATCACCGAGTGGTGTAGATACCGAAACAAAGCCAACAAACGAGCGTTCAGATCTCAGCAACCACAGCCACCCAGAAACTTTTAACATCCCGTATCGACTTCAGAATAAGCCAAATTTAACATATTTTTAAACATCAAAACTCCACCATCGACGAAAACTATCGCCATCACCACCATGTTAACGGCCACACCGACTATCACTCCAGTCACCAATCCATTCTCAATTATGGTGCCCAGCTGATGAGTACCATGTCGAATGGAAGATACCAGCAAAAAATCCAATCAAATATCATAAGAAGTCAGCACACCAGCAAGAGTCTCTGGTACATTCCCTCGCCAATATCCACCATGAAATCGTCACAGAGGCACCGAATAAAACACAAGAAAGGAAAAAAAGAGAAAAACAAAACAACACATAGGCAGCCACAGAGACATCTAAAAAAGCTAAAATACGGAGGCTGAGGTTAAAGAAAGATTGCTTTCGAGCGACTCCTGTCACTACACGTTCGATGCGAGTCAGAATCGGAGGAAAACCTATACGAACTTGGTTCAGGCATTTTGTCAAACAACGGGCGGGCGCATCGATTGAGGGGGCGGAGCATTAAGTCATCCAAGACTCGAGCTCACATTGTAATCCACAAAGAATCAACAATCAGGACCGGAAATCCATGGGCGGCGACCCAATCACATTCAGCACAAGCACGAATGAGGAAACACAATTTTGGTCTCGGGTTTTACCAAAACGGAGCAAAACGTGAAGCGTTCTCAACCTCGCCTCAGAGGCCTCTCATGGAACGCTTGGTGTACGTCGGTTGAAGGGAAGAATATTCACTCACTCGGGGATCAAACCCACACCAAGACCCACAACAAATCAGCGAATCAACAATCAACATTGACAAGGAAAGGCTGGTCCGAGCCCAGCTAGAGCGAAACAGTGAAAAAAGATTTCAGTCCCTACTTGACTGAGGCAGAGGGCTGAGCAAGGGGCCCCTACCTGGCTCGCAGATGGCAGTTAGATGGCGAGCTCGAATCGAGCTATGGCCGGTCGCCTTGGTATCCCCCGATCCAAGATCCCCGGGGCAAGGGAAGTTCGGGCCGAGAAGACACTTACCGGAGATGTGGGTGCCGGGAAAACAAGGTCGGGACGACGAGGATAGCGGCGGGGGGTCGTCGAAGGGGAATCCAGCGTGGCCAAGTGATCGGAGAACAACTCCTTCTCAATCTCTCTCGCTGTCCGATTTCTCCCTTTCCAGCTCTCTGCTTCGAGCTCACTCCCTCAAGCTTCTCCGAACCCAGGCCCCCTCCCAAAAAATCCCCGGAGAGAAGGCCGAAGGAAGAAGAAGAAGAAGGACCCCGATGAAATCCCCTCTCCCCACTTTTCAAACCGGCCGATGCGCGTCGATTCTCGCCTTGCCAGCTGCCCCGACCGAACGTCTCCTCCCTCAGCGTCGCGCGCGACGTCCTCCCTCTGTCCCGTTCCCCCCGCCTCACCGTCGTCGTCCTTCCTCCGTGCTCTTCCGTCGCACGCGGGAAGAGAGAGGGAAGGAGGAAAATATAAGGGTTGGGCCAAAAAGAGGGGAAAATGGACTGGGCCGGCCCAGGTGAAGAGAAGGAAGGGAAAGAAAAAAGAGGTCGGGCCGGCCTGCCCCCGGCTCGGTCTCGCTTTTTCGTTTTCCTTTTCTTTAAATAATAATAACTAAAAATTGATGATGATGATGATGATGATGATGATTTTCTTGAAAATTTTAATAATTGATACTGGTAATGCAAATTTTTCTAATTTCTATATGTGATGCATTTTAGTGAAAATTATTTACCTTACTTTACTTCTTCTTTTTTTAAGAGACTAATCCATAATTTTCTACGCGATTACGTCCTAAATAAAAATGGCAAAATTTAGGTGTCAATATTTAGTTAGATGGAAATATTTTTTTTCTAAGGAAATTGTGAGGGTCAAATATTGTGTGAGATATTATATGTAATTTGGATTTAGAAAATACTTGAAAGTGCTTGAGTTACTCAAGTATGGCTATAATATCCGTTGTACTACTCGCTCTATCTATAGTGAAACTTGTGTTGTTTTTCTCGTTGACGTAGGTCACCTTGATCAAACCATGTAAATCCGATATCCAATTTATTTCCTTGTTTCGTGCATTTTATTCAATTGCTTCTTATAGCTACAATAGAGTCAACCTATATAACATCATTTAATTTCGAGGTATGATTGATATACCATGTCATTAAGGTGTAGTACACAATAAATTATACATAGTGCGTATGCGGCCATGGAAAATAGGGGCAGCTTTCTTATGAATTTTTCCCTACTATGGTGCGGATTGTAATGTTTGTTATTTGCTTCTCCACCATACATTTTGCAAGATGAGGCTCTATTCTGTTTTTCGGTGGGGCCCAAGGTAATAGAGAATAAGAATTTCACGTTGCGAACAAGACATATTAGTGGACGGAATACACAAAAATGTGTACTCTTTTTGTTCGTGCAGGGGAAATGACGTTTCTCTTCCATCACTTTTTCATAAAATGTTAATCCCCACGAGAAAAGTAAAAGCTACTGTAATTTCTTATGCGGTATTGAGGATATTTTCTCCTTCAACCATGAATTGATAGGTTCCCTATAAACTTTAACAATCTTGTAACCTCAATCCAATCAAATTCACATAAGCTTTCATCAAACAGTCTTTAAACTAATACAAGATGCTTACCTAGTACATAAACTACCAGCCACTAGGTTGTTGATGGAGTGATCTTTGTGCCATTCAATAACCTTGACCATGACTTAGATCGATACAGTTCACGTCTATACCCATGAGAATCAATCTTTTTGTTCTAATTTATTTTGTATTTATTAAATGTTCGCCTTCCAACACATCCTTTTTATCAGGAAAATATAACAAGACACCACATAACCCAAAACTATCCATGTCAAATTGAAAGATAGAAATGCATCATTAAAGGCATTTGCTCTCAACTTGAACTCGATGATGCGAGCTATATAATTCACGCAGTGCTTGTACATATGAAAATGATCACTCAACTTGCAAGATACAAAACAAGTGATTGTGCCAACGTTGTCCACCGGCGTCTTTGAGCTAATCAAGTCAAGATGCCTACCTATCTAACCAAATAAAAGGAAAAAGTGAATGTCGATTGCTTGCAGATCAAATCACAAGTGAGCTTTGTTTAGTCACGTTCAATCAAGGATATTTTGGCTCTTGCTACCCGGAAAATGGAAATGAGTCAGAAATAAACCGAACATAAAATCAGATTGACCTAGATTTATCGGATTGAAGTGAAGTTTTACTCTCGAAAACATTTCTTTGGCGATAGGAACAACCGTCTTGTGGAATTTTTGGGTCTTAGTTAACACCTTATAAACGGAACTGGCTTTTTTGCACTTACTACTCAATGGAAAGGGAGCATGTGATGTCACGTGCCGAATTCGGTACAATCAGATATGGGAGATGGAATTTTGGCTCGGACATCCAAATAGGAAAATACAGAAATAAAGTATAAGATGTTTACTGAGACAAAAGAAATTACAGAAGGTTCACTGAGACAACTATGAAATTCCAAGGGGCAGACATATTAGAATTAACCCAATTGCTTGTTGTGCCAATCAGAATAGTGAGAACGTGCATTAGATATTGTAATTTATGCTGGGCACGGTGTACTGAGACCGTTATAAGGATATGACAAATAAAATAACTTTGATATTGATAGAGAAAATGAACCACTCATATTATAGCACATCAATATATTCCATCATCACATTTTTCACTGACTCCTCTTGTTTCATTTTATTCGAAATCTACTAGAATAAAAGGGGCTCTCAGGCCAGAAAAGAACAGTGACCAAAGTGTTCGGAAATGTCTGACGCGATCGATGATGGCTTGGTAATTAAACTTCATCTTTCAACCCATCACATTGGCATGGATTGACGAGTAGACAAGTGACAAACTCTTTGAAATTGGTTCCAGCATTAACGAAGTGATCTGTTTCATCTTCATATACCGCATGAGTGGCTCCTGCAAGATTGATAATTCGTATGAGGAGTACCCTGGGAACGGCAGTCGGACGGCGCAGCTCTTCATTAATGTCCTTCCATGCATCAGCCACTTGTTTACAGAGTTCCTTCTTTGCCTCTTCCTCTGTGACTTTGTATTGCTTCATGAAACACTCCACTGAAGATGCTACATGACCTCTCTCTTGCTCAAACTACAAAAAATATATATCATCGAAATTATTTTTTCTCCTATTGATCAAACCTACGGACAAAATTTAGATAAAAATGATGTTGTTCACTGGTATAGCTTTTGTATACCTTGTGTCCAGCAATGTCGTTCATAAGCCGACCAATTACTTGCAAAGCCTTCACTATCTTGGGGTCGCTAGATAATAACCAGTCAAAAACATCTTTGGTTACAATATCTCCCATCCCCAAAAACGATGCCACCAATGCCAATTGAAAACCAACGGTTGTTAATGCGATGGGCATGTACTCCTCCATCGTCGGTACGTGACTATGGTGGAACCATTTGGCTTCAGCCAAGTACGCTCTCACTTGAATTTTTATCTAAGAATTCATTATCAAATGTAAACTACATCAATATTCAAGCTTTAATGTTTTTGGTGGACTTAGATACATGATAGTCTCTCATCCTTATCCAAAAGCTCAATATTTTGTCTCAAGTGGATAGAGTAAAAATCAAATTTGATTGATGTGATGTTGAATGGCTTACCGCTTCTTTTGCATAGAAGAGGCGGTATGATCTTCCTTTTCTGGTCAATTCATAGCCAATTTCATCATAAAAATCAAGAAGTATCTTATAAATCACTTGCATGCACTCTGGCAATCCTTCTTTGGCATCGACGTCCCACCTGAGTTCCAGTTTAGAAAATATAAAACTTGATCCTAATAAATAGTTGGTCAAATTAAAATAAGTAAGTTTAGAATCAGTAAACTGAGAAAACCCTCCAAGTGCCAATTGTACCTTTCAATTGCTTCTGTGAAGAGTTTTAATTCTTCCAATGTGCCATAGACATCGTAGATGTCATCGATAATGATCAAAATGGCCATCATTTTGGTTACTATTCCTCTAGTGATCTCGTACTCTGGCTCAAAATGAACTCCTAGCATCCAGATATACAGCTCCCCAAGCCTATCTCTAGCAAATGGGAACTCCCTTTCTATATCTATATCCTTCCACCACCTACAGTTTACCAACAAATCTCATTTAAGGGAAACACATCAATGATGGAATTATAGAAAGTACTTCAAAGCAATGATCCACAGAGATTAATACTCCTTGACAAGTACAATTATTTTTAGTTCAAGATAGATTGTGATTACGTTAATCAGTTTATGACAATTTGATGTTTTTAGAACATTTAACTACTTCAGACATGTTATCATCAAGTTAACCTGGCAAGGTTGCCGAGTTCCTTCCGGTGTTGCTCTTGCAATGAGTTGAAATCAAGCTTTGCCAAGGAGAGCAGGACTTCATTATGCGAAGGCTCCTCTTGGTAGAATTGAATGTAACGCCTTGCCTCTAGCCTTGGTAGACCCTTTTGGATTGGCTGATGTAGGGCATGACTCACTTGTTTTTCAAGATTAGGGCTCACTTTTCTTATATCAATTGATTCAAGGTGAGTTATAGTAAAAGCGAGTGCATCATTCAAAATATCATCGCCGTGATAACTTAGATGGCAAGCTTCAAATAGACTTAGCAATCCTTGCACATCAGCAATGATTGATTTGCTGAAATTCCCTTCGCTGTCCTTAAACCTGTTAAAGATTTCTGTACGGCCAAATGGATTATGGGAGAAAGATGCTATCATGAGATGTTGTGCAAAGCACCATGTTCAATATCTTGATCAATTGGAAACAATGGAAAAATGACATACAAAACCAGGGAATTAGAAGAAAGGACTACTCACCTTTTAAAATGAGAAAATCTAAAGAACTTGAAATATGAGAATTATATACGAAAATGGGTTAATAAAAACAAATCAACATTAGAGCAAAACTAAACATGTCAGTGATATTATTTCTTCACTTTAATCAATCAAATTGATTATCAAGCTAGTGTATGCAATATAATTTCCCCAACTCATTGATCAATGAAATTGGAACATAACATACCACATGAAACATTGTAACCTTGTTGTCGTAATAAGCGAAAGAGAAGAGCAACAATGTGTAGGTTGTCGTTGTCACAGTGAAACTCGAAATAGCTTCTATGGATTTGTTCCAACTGCTCATCTATCTCAAGTTCAAAATGGTAGGCAAGTCCCAAGCGTTGGATCTTATCAATCAAGTTCAACTTCTGTGATGGCTTATCCATAGCACCTGTCAACATCTTCCTCACTTCTCCTTTCAATCTCTTAATTTGTTCCTCTACTATGCCCTCAGAACTCTACGATCAATATAAAATCGAAAGTCCAACCAAAAAAAAAAAAATTAGAGGAAATTGACATAAATTGAGTAAGAATGCAAAAAACATATTAGGTTGCCTATGACTAGTTCGACCATGATAAATATGAACTGAAATTGCCTAAAGATTATCCCATTAAGACTAGTTCTATTAACGGTAGAGAAGTTCTTTCTACATTTGTTAAGTCATATGTGCATCCCATAAGGTTCGCATAGAAATTTTGAATAGTGTAAGGATCAACTCGCATGGGGTTTCCAATAAACTAGAACTTCTTTTTTCTTATCAACTGCTGCGAGATGATCCTCAATAGTCCAAGATTATTCTTTACACTCTCAGTGGATATAATAACTAAAAAGTTGTCCGAAAGTAATCCAAGAAAAAGAGTAACTTAAATGCTACCATGGAGGTGGAGTCGGAAGCATATTTGAGGAAGTAATCCGTCCATATGGTTCGATGAAAAATTGCCGATCGGCATTCAGCGACCGGGCTTGTTTCTTCGGTAGGAGAAGGAAAAGGGACTCCTGAAATCGGAAGAGACATTTCTTTTTGGCTATTTTCTGGATCTAGGTGTATGGAAGAATATAGCTGAAGAACACTGGAGGGAAGGTAGAGACTTTTCTGGGAGTGTCCAAACGTTATGGATGGGTATTTATAGGCTATAGCATCTAAGGAGCTGAAAAACCAATAGTTAATCTGTTAAAGCATCTTCTTCTCGTGTATTTAATATTCGTGATGACTGTCGTGTGCCGAGGACATTAGAATATGTCTCGAATTTCAGATCGTTGGATGAAACCGATCCGACGATAATTATGGACGCTCGACTACGGTTCAAGATTAGTGGGCGGAAATGCAATGGTGGCCTGCCAATTGCCATGACCATGACGCCACTCCACCATGTGTAACTCGACTATGGAAAGAAAATAAGGAGAGACCATGATGGTCTTGACTAAAAGAGACATAGCTTCGTTCAGCTGAAGAAAGGGAACACGAATGTAATGATGGCAATCCATGATATGAAATAATAGGGAAGAATACAATGTCCTTCACGATCTGTTGGGAAAGGTTAGCCAAATGCGAACCGATACCTCCGCCGCACGTGGATTTGTGTCCCAAGAACTATTTAATTGATACACTCATGCCACATTTATCTCTGACTAATACAAAAAACCCCAAACTAATATACGTGTGCCATATTTATCCTAAATTGATATACTTGCACCACATTTATCCCAAATTGAGGTAAATCTGAGATTTTTTTTAGTAAATGTGACATGGGTATAGCAATTTCGAATGAATGCGGTACGGGTGAATTACTTTAGGATTTTTTAAGATATAAAATTATTTTGGGATAAATGTGACCGTGCATACCAATTTGGGAGTTTTTGTGACACAAAAAAGTAATTTTACGTAAATGTAGTATGAATATATCAGTTTAGAGTTTTTGGCAGTGTTAATCCTTGTATAATTGTAGAAGGTACGGAGCTCTCAAACCTTGGTTGAAGTGTGTCTTCGTCCACCAAAGAAGAGGGTAGTATTTATCAGCGTTCTTCACGTGAGTTTATTTTGGTCGTTGCAATTACACTTGAGTGATTTAACCAATTTAATCTTATGTTAAGATTTCTATAATTCATTTTGTGAGATGGAAACATTATTTCCAAGAGAATTATGAGGGCTAAACACTGTGTGAGATATTAGATGTAATTTGAGGCCAAAAAACATTGAAAGTATTTGAATTACTTGAGTATAATTGTAATATTTGTTATATCACTTCATCAATAGTAAAATTATGTGTTGCTCTCCTCATGGACAAGTCACAACAAACGAACCACATAAATTCGATATCCAATTTATTTCCTCATTCCGTGCATTTTATTCAACCACTTCTTATAGTTACGATAGAGTGAATCTAGATAACATCATTTAATTTCAAGGTCTGATTGATGCATCATGTCATTAAGGTGCTCATGAATGCGGCCATGGAAATAGGGGCAGCTCTCTTAAGAATTTAACCTGGCTATGGTGCGGACTGTCACGTTTGTTATTTGCTTCTCCACTATTCATTTTGCAAGATGAGGCTCTGCTCTTTTTTTTCCTTTTTTTTTTATGGTGCCCAAGGTAATAGAGAATAAGATTTTAACCTTCGATCGTGCCCCATTCATTGTGCGAGACGTGGAACAAGACGTGAAGACGATGGCCTGGATTATGGGATTTCCGCTACAAAAACCTTTGATTAAAAATATGAAATCATTAATTTAAATTAACAACCTTCTCTAGGCAAAACATAACACATGATAAGATGAAGTCTTGTTAGGTGTATTAGGGTATTTATATTGTGAAATCGATTAAAAGAATGATAAATTGAACTCAATTTTGTTGGTTAGTTTGATGAAAAAAAAACAATAAATTGAAGAGAGAGAATGTTATTCCAATTAGTTAATTGAAAAAATAAATGAGTATCTTAGTCAAAATGGGGAGCAAATAGGGTCGCTCCACTTATATTGCCTTTTCTTTATTATATAATATTACTTCTGTTGGGTTGGCGTGCGCGTGTTACTGTAACTACACGATTAACTAAAAAGGTTCTTTTATGTTGTTATTTTATTTTACTAGAGACTCAGTTTCACGAAATTTTTTAATTCATTTCACGCTCATCATGTCGCATGATCTCCTCCATCATCCGATTGGGACGTTAACTTTCTAAAGATAAAAAATTGCTCTCTTCCATCATTCGGAATTTTGGTCGTTTCTAATTCTGACGTTGAATCAAACCAACATAGAAAATTGATAAAAAGTAACATATTAAATTGGTTTTTAAATGACCTTAAAAAGTACTAGTTTGTCTCACATGTAATGGTTAAAAACCTATCAGTATTTTTTATACAAATTAATACATACTCGATCTTTACTCTATATAGTTAATTAAACCATCCTAATAATTATCTTGGTATATATCCAATCATGCTACAAAGTATTTACATTGCACTATTTATACCGAATGTGTCGTCAATTTCTAGTTGCAACCTATGTGTTAGCATCAAATATGTGTTTGTGACAAGAAGCAAAAATCTATACTAATTTGCATCGAATACGAACCAAAAATCTCACATTATTTTTTGATCTGTTAGAAGAAAATTTTCATTGCCATAGGGTTAACCACCTGATGACAAAAAGCAAATTAAATAGTTTGTCTCCTTAAATTACAGTTAATAACAACAGAACTTACTTTTGTCGCCTTAGACATGCCCAAAGGTAACTAAAAATATGATTTTTGTCGCCTTTGGATAAAACAAAGGTGATAAATTCACTGGCTTGTTGCTTTATGGTAGACCAAAGAATACAAATTCTAAGATTTGTCATTTTAGGATCGATCAGAGGGAACCCAACCTTAACTTCCTCACCTAAAAGGCAAAATTGATTTTTGTTGCTTTAGGTCTACCCAAGACGACAAAGTTTTAATTATGTCACTTAGGCCTATACCTAAGGCAACAAAACCATGATCTTGTTGCATTAGATCTCAACTAATACAACAAAATTTCATGTTTGTCGCCGTAGATCCAAAACTGGACAATTTGTCACATTTGGTCAACCCCAAGGCGACAAAATTCTTAGATATGTCTTTTTGGTTTGTTTTTACAATTTGAAAGCAATTGTTTACCTTGCCAAATGAACAAAAGTATGCAGATTTCATTTATGAAATCAAGTTGGTAAATATGTCTTCATTAACAAATTATATGAATATAATACCATAAAACATAACCAAATTTTGATCAAGTTGATTGAAACATTTTACCTATACGTATACGGTATATTTTTAGTAGAAATTAAAAATAAGCATCATTATCTATCAATTTCAATTTCGCAGAAAAAATCAAGCGAAGCTCATTATTTGGTTGTATAATTTCTAATTAAATTCTTTTAAACAATTCATCAAGAAATTGTCCCATTCATCTATATGAAATAATAAATGGAAAAGGAAAGAAACTGAAGAAGAATAAAGAGTAGTTGGGTAAATTAACATACAATTTTGGCCCATAATGTACAATGCCCATCATATTCTTAACAAAATCTCCAATTACGTGGCCACGTGTCAACATGGGATGAACAACAATATGAATGGAAAAAATTAGTAAAAGGAGGGCTTCATGAGTGACATTTTCGCGAAATTTTATTAGCTAGGACTAGTTTAGTAATCTTCTCCAATCTCTACCCGACAGCATAAAAAGAAATATAACTCTAGTTAGTGTTTCCTTAATTAGAACACATGTCAAAGTTAGTGTTCCTCGGTCATCGATTTATTCTTATCATATAAGGAGTATCGCTGTGGCTTGCATTCACGGTCCCGTGCGGAGCAAGGTATGTTAGGTTTCATCTAATTTTATGCATTAGTTTAGCTTTATTATATAGCTTTTTAAATGTATGCCATTCTTTTCTTTTCTTTTCTTTTTTTATTTATCATACTCTAACTTTCAATTTACTCTTTGACTTTTACCTTACCTCTTTGTAGAGTGTGAGAGTAGAACTTTACAACTGACTTTTGCCTTACCTCTTACAAAGCATGAGAGTAGAACTTTACATCTAAAACAAAATGTCCCCACCTCTAGTCCTTCTTGAGAAAGTAGAGAATCGAACTCCCCACTTCCTCCTTTCATATGGGAAAGGTGGTCACTGGGACAATCCCCTGTGATTAAATGTATGTCATTCAATCATTAAATCTTAGGTTGTTTTGACTATTTCCTTGCATTATCCTAGATGTACTAGGAGCCCAAAGGTCGGTTCCTTAATATCATCTCATGCATTATTCGTTATTTTAATGCTTTTTTTTTATGAACGTGATTGATTGAATTGAATTGCACCTATATTTTAGGAACAATTTACTATCCATTATGCACGTCACACGTGGCATACATATCTATTGTTTAGGGCACAATCATCCTTTGTTATTTAGGGTAAATGCATGTTTACTTTTAGAATGCATATCAATTTAGGATAATCCATAATTCTCACTAAAGAAAAACCAATAAAAAAATGTCATTAGAATCACAAAGATCGCATGCACGTTTAAAGTTAATTAGTCTCATAATATGCATGTCATAAATTGGACATCATCTAGAGAGTCATGTGATTTAAAGTCGAGGCTTTATAAAAATCACATCATGTAAATTAATCAATAATTGCATTATATGCATTACCCGCATTGCATTAGTTCACATAGTACTTCATTATAGAATATGTTCCTGATCTCACATAGGTTATTCATATATGCTAAATAAGTCCACATAAACAGCATATTATTAATGTGCATATTATGGGCATTCTAATGTAAATAAGTCCCTACATAAACTGCATCTAATTAGCCTGGCGCTGAATGAGTTTAAGCAGGACATCAGAACTTAATTAAATATTTTGGAATAAGCCTGCAAGAGCATGAAATTCGGCCATATCCTTAACTCTCTCTTTATACTGCCGAAAATCTCACATGAGATGCACGTCATAGATGTCATCAATAATGGAAGTCATGGCAATCACTTTTGGTCAGTAATCTTCTAGTGAGGATGAACTCTAGCTTGAAATGTACTCCCAGAATCCAGAAGTAGCACTCCGCAAGGCTGTCTATCGCAAATGGAAAGTTCATCGCAACATCCAATTCCTTTCACCACCCGTAAATTATTTACCAAATCTAATTAATGTTAGGCACTTCATTTGTCATATGGACCGACGAATTTCATATGACTCAGTTCCCTTCGAAATATGTAATTGAGGTGTAGCCACAATCTACAGATGGAGAACAGTTTGCGCCACAAAGACAACATAGGAAAAAGGGCAAGAAGAGTTGGGAAATATGAAAAGTTTGCACTCCATTCAAGAGTTGTAATTGAATAGCTCAGGCATGACGTACCCTGACTGCGGTGCCTACCGAAAGAGCTAATCCATGCTGGTGATTGCTCCTGCACAACCCGTTTTGCAAGAAGAGGCTCATGCTGCTTTCGTTCGTTATATGGAAGACATTTATTTTATCTACCATCATTTATGTCGACCGTGACATCAATATCCCATAAAACCGGTGCATGTGCATGTGGCCCCTTTCATGTGCATGTGGTCAGAATAGCCACTGATCTTCTTGGTGTCCGAGGTCGCTTCAGTGGCCCCTTTCATGTTCGAGAAGGGTTCTATCATGCTGTGGGGTCCCTGTCTGGAATAAAAGCGGTGCATGTCCATGTGGAATAATTTCAGAACTTGTAAATAACTGACGCGACATAGGCGATGCTTTGTAATATTCTAATATTTTTAATTCTTTTCTTTTATTTTTATTTTCTTTTTTTCAACTCTAGACCGGCAAGGTGGTCAAAAAATGAAGGAAAGAAAAGAAAAAATAATACTAATAATAAAATTCTAGAAAAAAATTAAAAATTACAAAATTATCCAAAATTAGCATCAATCGTGTCACGTAAAACGGTCAAGTACTGGCTAAGTCGCCACGTCAACAATTTTTAGTCTAATTGGCAAATCTTAAAAATGTCTTGGACTAAATTGGCACAACTAAAAGGTTTTGAATCGAATTGGCTGATAGGTCTAGGATTTTTTTGACAATTGTCCCAAATCTAAAAAAGCATTTTTTTAGGAAGTTTTTAAAAATAACCTTTTGATTTAAAAGCTAAATCACACAAAGATCACGCTTTTAATTGTAAAAGAATTGTTATTATGTTCACTGTCGGTGTAAAAAGGTTTTTACAGATTCATGATTGGATGAATGACATGTGGATGAATTTAGTATAAAATTGTCATTGTCACTTATTCACTAAAAAATTGTCTCGTAATGAATTAATCCTTTGGTCCCCCCACATATCTGTTATAGATTTGTCGTGATTATTTCCCCCTTTCCCTTCAACTTGATTTGTGCCATGTTTCTACATTGAAATTATGTAGCTATATTGCTGCACGTGTCCCCTCAAGATGATATAGGAAAAAATTCGATGGAAATAAGGGTTGAATTGTGAAAATTTTGGCATGACATCAAGATTTTTTTTTTCGTTCTTGTCAAATGATACGACGCTCAACTTTAAATCGAGCAGGAGATATTTTATTTTTAGTTTTTTGCAAATCGCGTGGCGGAAATTATTTTGGGAAACCAACACACACTGTTCGGCGTAAAGAATGAAAACAAAACTGCAATGGGCTGGGAATCATTTCAAAGTGGAGGTGAAGGGCTTTCCATGTTGTGGCTTGGAAAACTCTTCGGTGTAATCATCTGTAGCTATTATGGATATATAATAGAATTTCACGAGAGGAGACAAATATGATATAACTTGATTTTGATTCTTTTTTAAATGCAATGAACGCAAATCTCGTGTGCGTCGAAAAAAGAAATATGGAGAGGGAGGAGTGAAGAGAGGAGGAAATGACGAAGAAAATGGACGAGAAACTTTATGAAAGAGGAAATAATTAAGCTCGATCTTCACATGGGTAAGGGATGAATCAGCAGAGAAGTGACATAATTTTTTAGCTTGGTCCCGGCATTGGTATAGTTATCTTCATCCGTATATAACACATCGATCACTCGTGTAAGATTGAGAATTGGCGTGAGAAGTCGCGATGGGATGGCAGTTGGAGCAAGACACTCTTCGTTGACGTCCTTCCACGCTTCGACCACTCGTCTCCATAGTTCTTCCTTTGCTTCTTGTTCCGTGACGCCGTAGTGATGGACAAAACACTCCACAGCCGATGCCACATGCCCTCTCTTCTGCTCGAACTGCGAGTTTGTATAATGACCAACAAATATCAAGCGAAAAGATTCATTTAACTGGCAATGCGCCCGCATGGTCAAATAACATGGAATATACTATTCTTGGTAACACACCTGGTGAGAGACGATGTCATCCATGAGCCGACAAATCGTTGTTGAGGCCTTCACCATCTTGGGGCCACTGAGCAACCAGTCGAAGGCATCTTGTGTCGCCAGATCTCCCATTCCCACAAATGAAGTGGTAGCTAGCATTTCATAGGCTGAGGTCACTAATGCAACCGCCATGTACTCCTCCATCGTCGGTACGTGACCTTGATGGAACCATTTGGCTTCAGCAAAGTAGGCCCTCACAAGGTTTTTCATCTAAGGAAGAGAGAACAAGAGATTCCAAAGCGTTTTAGTGGCTCCTTTCTGCATCCTCATATCACATCCATACAAAACCACTTGGCCGAAATGAAAAAACTTTGTAAATGCAACTTGGACAGATTTCTTCTCTCTGTCTTTTTTTTTTTATAATTTCTCTTTGGTTCTTTTCTTGAGTCGACATGGTAATTAGTTTATATGATTGCCTAATACACAAGATAATTCAGTCAAGAATGACGTCTCTTCAGTGGACAACTACTAGGAAAAAAATGTGATATGAGCGAGTTTGATAGTCAGTTACATAATCGAATTCTCATACAATGGAGATGCTAATAAAAATCTTATATTTTCACTGCCGGACTGAGTATAAATCAGTTGAATGGATGCAATATCTAAAGCTCTTACTGCTTCTTTCGCATGGTAGAGGCCGTATGATGTTCCATTCTCGGCTATTGCTTTCTCAGTATCATCATAAACATCAAGAAGGGCCTTGTAGAGTACTTGCATGTACTTTGGCAGTCCATCTATAGCATCAATGCTCCACCTGAAATCATATTGGAATGTTGTAGATGAGTATATGGATACCATTGAGAGCTCATATTTCTTTTTCTGCAAGGAAAATTACCAAAAATTTATAAACCTATTGTAATTATGCTAATTTAGTCCTAAACTTCTTCTTTTTTTTGTCAATTCAATCCTAAATTTTTGTTTTAGTCAATTTAATCCTAAACATTTTGTAATTATGTCCATTCGATTCATCCGGTCAATTTTGAGTAGCTAGCGCTAACATGGAGGCTATCCATTCACGTAGACACTAATGTGAACAATTTTTAATTATTTTTTTATTTTTTTATTAAACTCCTTTTCTTTTCTTTTTCTCTTTTTTTTCCTCCTTCTTCCTTCTTCTTTTGGTAGCCGACCAGAGGTAAGAGCTAGCAAGGTCAGCCTCTCATCCCAATGGTAAGGCTCACCTCACTGGCCACTAATGAGGGCGAGCCTCCCCTAATGACAACAAGGCCACCCTCACTTGATCTAGCAAGGCTTGTGCTCACCATGGCTGGCCAAGGCCTCGCCAGATTTGACGAGGCTCAACCTCACCCAGCCATGGCGAGGGTCAACCTCACTAGTGGTCGGCAATGGCAAGCCTCGCCAATGTCCAATGAAGCGACCTCACTGGCTCTCACTAACCAGCTAGAGGAAAAAGGAAATAGGAGGAAAAAAATTAAAAAATATATATATAAAAATAAAATTATTAAAAAATTGTCCACACCAACACCAATCAGCCAAAATTAGGCAGATTG
Source organism: Eucalyptus cloeziana (assembly GCA_014182715.1). Classification (NCBI taxonomy): domain Eukaryota; kingdom Viridiplantae; phylum Streptophyta; class Magnoliopsida; order Myrtales; family Myrtaceae; genus Eucalyptus; species Eucalyptus cloeziana. Next base: position 38,712,924 of record CM024639.1, read on the forward strand.
ACTAAATTATACACAAATTTTAGGACTTAATTGACAAAAAAATTATGACTAAATTGACATAATTGCAATAGGTTTAGGACCTTTATTTGGATGAGCAAGACCTCAGTTATTACCTTTCCATAGCTCCAGTAAAGAGTTCTAATTCTTCCAATGTGCCATAGACATCATAGATGTCATCAATAATGGAAGTCATGGCAATCACTTTGGTCATAAATTTTCTAGCAAGGACGAACTCTGGCTCAAAATATACTCCTAGAATCCAGAAATAGCACTCCACAAGCCTGTCTCTTGCGAATGGAAAGTTCCTCACAACATCTAATTCCTTCCACCACCTGCAAATTATTTGCCAAATTTAATGAATGTTAGGCTTTTCATTTGTCACATTAAGTTTGTTAGATAATATGGACCGACTATTCCTATGACTGAGTTCTCTTCGAAATGTAATTGAAGATTTAACTACAATCTATAGAGGGAGAAGAGTTTACGCCCTAGAGACAACATAAAAAAGGGGAAGAAGAGTTGGGAACTATGAAAATTATGCACTTCGATTAAGAGTTGTAATTGAGGCTACTGAATTTGCCTTGACTTGTTATTAAGAAGTTGACCTTGCGATATGGCCGAGTTCCTTCTGGTGTTGTTCTTGCATCAAATTGAAATCTAGCTTGGCCAAAGAGAGTAGCACTTCATTGTGGGAAGGCTCTTCTTGGTAGATTGGAATATACTGCATTGCTTCAAGTCTTGGCAAACCCTTGTAAATTGGCTGCTTTAGGGCATGACTCACTTGCTTTGCCAGCGTGGGGCTCACTTGATTTTTGTCAATTGATTCAAGGTGAGTTACAGTAAAAGAAAGTGCTTCGTCCAAGACATCTTCTCCATGAACCCTTAGATGGCAAGCTTCATATAGACTCAAGATTCCTAGTATATCAGCGGTGAGTGATTCTCTGAAGTTCCCATCGCTGTCCTTGAACTTTTCAAAGATCTCTGTTTCGCCAAACAAAATCCGAGAAAAAAGCAATTAGCTAAATACTGAAAGATTTTTTTGGTCGTCATTTTTACAGAGCTTATTGTATAGATCCACAAATGTTTCTCCTCGAATTTGAATGGATGGAAAGGGGTTTCTCTTATTAGATTCATTATGAAACGTTTGGAGGAAAAAAAAAAAGGGGTGAAGAATCTAATCTAAGTCAACTAAGACCTCATTTGATAACATGTCAAACAGTGCCTGATTTTATCTTTTTGTTTTTGGGAACAAAAAAAGAATAGAAACCCGTTTGATAACATTTTTATTACGGAGAACAAATTTGTTTGAAACAAAATCAAAAAATAAAAGCAAAGAAAGTTGTTTCTTTTTTCTCAGGAGCCACTCCAGAATCAAGCCCAAACAAAAACAAAAAAATTCTCTTTTCTTTTCTTCTTTTTCTTTTCTTTCTTTTTCTCTCCCTCTTCTTCTTCCTCTAACTAGTCACCGACCATGGCGATGGCCGACAACTAGCCTGACAAGGTCTAGCGAGCCTCACCTTGGCCAAGCAAGGCTTCGCCTTGAAAGATCTAGCGAGGCCAACCTCGCGATGGCTAGGCGAGGGTCGACCTCGCCAACTCTCGTTTTGGCCAATCATCAACCATCCCCGTGGCTGGCAACCAATTAGAGGAAGAAGAAAAGGAAGAGAAGGAAAAAGAAACAAATATATATAATAATAATAATAAAATTATTTAAAAAATAGAATAAATTCTAAGTTACAAAAAACTTTAAGGATCGTATCAAACACATTTCTATTCCAGAAAAAGAAATTTTTTGCAATTACCAAACGTTTTCGAATGCTCAGAAACTCATCAAGAAAAAGAATCTGAAAAAAACTATTTTTAAGTAGAAATTGTTCCTAGAAAATGATTATCAAACACACCCTAAAAGTCTATATATTAATTAGTACTCCGATTCAATTATTTATATTCCCTTGGTAGACATACACCAATTAAATGGACTATTCACGAATGATTCATGGGCATACCACATGAAATCCCGTAGCCGCGTTGTCGAAGCAACCGGAAGAGAAGAGCAACCGTGTGAAGGTCATTGTGGTCATGATCACCATCATTAAGTTCGAAATAGCTCTCGTGAATTTGTTCTAGTTGCTCCTCTATCACACCTTGAAAATGGTAGGCGATTCCCAGCCGCTGGATTTGATCGATCAAGTCCAGTTTCTGCGAAGTCGGCACGATAGCGGCCACCATCTTCTTCACCTCCTCTTTCAACTTCTCGATTTGTTGTTCTTCTACGCCGTGGAAGTTCTGATGAAACGCATGAACCACAAACCGCGCACGAGTTACGAGTTTTTCGCCTTTTTTATTGTTCCAAAGTAGACAAATGCACGAATAGCTCGTAGCATTAGGCACCTCTGAATAATGCCAGTCATCGTCGGACTCGAGGGTCCATAAAATAAAGCAAAACGTTGAAGTAGAAAAGCCAATAGCTGGAATTATGCTATACCAAGGAAAAATGATTCTTGATGCGCCATGCAAAATGCTATCACTAATCACACGAAACGCGAGGGCTCTGATATTGCAGAAGCAACATGGTTGATTTAAGCAAATTAGTAAAGTCGCTACCATGGAGCATGAGTCGGAAGCATATCTGAGGAAGTAGTCCCCCCATATGCTAGGATGATAACTCGCCGACCGGCGTTCGGCCACGGGGCTGGCTGCTTTAGCAGAAGGACGAGATGGGATTGCTGAGATCTGAAGAGACATTTCTTTTCCCTGCTACTGGATTTAGGTGTCTGACCAAAAGATGGAGAGCACTAGAGGGTGGAGGCCTCTTCTGGGAGAGTCATAACCTTGTTTAAGGGTATATATAGGCCATGGCATCTTACATTCGAAAGCTCGAGAAAACGAGGAAACAAGGAACTGGATCACGTTTTTCCGAAACGTGTTCTCTACGGTTCTTCTTTGACGACTTTTGTTGATATAATTTAATTTCGAGGTCTGTTCGACATGTTATTCACATGACTGTGGTCGTGCCTAATGTCGGAGGTAATGCATGGCAGTGATTGCTCCCTACCCTACGAGTTTTGGCAAGAAGTGGCTCGCTCTGCTTCCGTTTGTTTTACGGAAGACATTTGTTTCGCACGTTGATTGTGTACAACACGGACTGATGGCGTTTCTGTTGCGCCGCCGGTTCACATTACCGTCAGTTTATCACTAACGATCCCACCATTGAGCGCGAGTGGTGGGCGGAGTTTTGGATACAATCCTCTCATATGCTTAGATGAGAATTTGCCAAGTGGCGACGCGGCTAGGTTTTTTGACTGGGAGGACTTTAGGGGGGGGACTTGCAGAAACCTGGGGAGACGTTCGTTTCCTTTTTTGTTTCCCCTTTCTCCATTGTGCTCGTTTTTCCAATTATAAAGCATGGCTAAATCACCCTACTTACATTGAACCTGGTGCCCAGGTGGTTTGGCCAATAGTGGGCCATACCAACCAAAGCGAGTGAACATACGAAGAGGAAGAAGAAGATGATGTGGCTCGGCTACCATTCTTGTTTTCTTTTTTGCAAGGGAAAAGATAGAGCTATGAGCGGCAATTTACAGACATTAGATGGGAAGAATTACCAAAAAAGTTATAAATCTATTGTATTTATGACTAATTCAGTCATAAACATTTCAATTATGTTAATTTAAACATAGACATTTTCACGTTTTGTCAATAAAATCCATCCAACCAATATTGGCTAGAAATTGCCGATGTAGATGTTAGCCGTCTTGGTAGTACTGTTGATACTAGCATGGACAAAATTTATTAATTATTTAATTTTTTTTAACCTTTTTATATTTTTCTTTTCTTTCTTTTTTCTTTTTCCTTCTCCCTTCGTTAGTCGCTGGGCCTCGGCGATGGCCGACAACTAGCCAAATGCAATTGCCGACAAGGGTCATGCACGTTGAAGGGCAATGAGGCTCAAACTCTCCGGTCATAGCTTGTCGTTGGTTGCCAAAAGTCCAATGACCAATAAAAGAAAAAAAGGAAAAGGAATATAAATATGGAAGTTTAGGTTAATATTGTTCCCAAATAAAAGAAAATCAATAACTTCAAAAAAAAATATGAATGTTAATATCTATTATGCTTTGAACTTCTAATTATTTTAGGATTTAATAAGCAGTTAGCACAAAATTGTGGAAAGAATACCCAATAAAGTTCTATCCTAATGATACTTAAAGCATCCAGATAAAGAATCCAATCGAAGGGAAGAGAGTGGGTTTACCATGGGAAAATCGATTCAAGAATCCAATTGAAAACCACCCACTAAATAGCATTTAGAAAGCTAGATTTATGTATATTGCATCACAAATACATTGTTATTAACTTATTATTGTCTATATTGATATTAGATCTAATACACTTTAATTTAAAACTTAAGAAATTGTCACTAATGATTATGGTTAACACAACGTAATTTTCTCATCTATTTGCAGCTTGATAGTAGTTTGCTAAATTAATACATCTAGACTTCATTTGTAGAAGAATACAGCCCTGATCACTTGACGTGCGGTATGGTAGAATTCTTTGGAAATAAATGTCCTAGCGCTTACCGGTTGAATTGACGAATACAAGGACCGAGTGCAACTGTATAAGGAATTTCACTGATCGAAAGATACGAATTATTTCAGAACCTCCGTGCGTCAACTTACATCCTGCTCATTCCGGATGTCCTGAACCCGATAATTACTATGTACAAAACAAAAAACCGTTCTCTACACTTGCCGCGAGCTTGGTCGAATATGTGCTCATATACTTCCGGGAGTTTGATCGGCTCATTCCGGTTGAGTTTGTAAAATTAGGAGGGGAAACAGAAGAAACAACTCATTGAAGTGTATAATCCAGCAGGAGACAATGAGCTCTTCTGACAATAGAACTTCATCACTTTGCACATCATTTGAAATTGCGCCTCCTCGCGATAAAACCTAATTATAGAATTAATGAAACTCATTTATACAACGATGTATACTGTGAAGTACAGTAGATCCAAAAGATCACACATGAACAACAGGTAGCTAAACTAAAGAATGAACAAACAGAAAAGATACAATAGCCATCTGGAAGTTAGAACATGAATACACCAGGGCAAGCTATTGGATCACATGGTGAAGACGATCTGCGACTCCATACTATTTTAATCCAATAACTCCTATTACTACCGAAAGATGTTCAGTTTTCCAGTTTTTCTCCATGAATATTCATACTCTGGCCCATTCTCAGTACCATGCAGAAGCAGAAACCAGGAACCTGTCTTTCCAGCCCAGAAGCATGCCACCATCCTTCTCTACCAATGTATAATTCTCGGAGTAGTACCTCAGCAGGTTCCTTATGACTGAATTAACGTAACTACTTAGAGGGTATTGCCTAAACCCTGCCATCGTCAATCTAGACTTCCACTTACCAAACAGCTCATGTCGCTCCACCCTCTCCTTCCCCTCGCATGCGATGATGTTCACAATGGCCCTTGCCAAACAGTGCTGCTCCACGTTTATCCTCTCCTTCCTGTCTCTGGGCAGGGTCACGTCAATGGACTCAAACATTGCCAAGTAGTAGTCGAGGGTCTCCATGAACCTTGTCAGGAACGGTGTAGTGTTCGTGTTCGACTCCTGCTCAATCAATGTGATCACTTTCGGAGAAAGCGATTTCACCATCCTTAGTAGCCCATCCCTTGGATTGGTGATGTCAACACTCTCGTCTGGCGTGTGGTGTAGCTGGAGTGGGAAGTTCACTGCGAGAGCTTCCCCAGGCCTGACATCAAGCATGTCATGAGTAATATCTGGGGCAAACACCGGCAAACCGTTGAACTCCACCGGGATCTTAAATTTCTCGGAGATCACCGCCAACTTTCCTGCAACTGCTTCCAATGATGGAATTATTGAAATTACTTCAAACCAATGATCCAAAGAGATTAATACTCCTTGACAAGTACAATTATTTTTAGTTCAAGATAGATTGTGATACATTAATCAGTTTATGACAATTTGATGTTTTTAGAACATTTAACTACTTCAGACATGCTATCATCAAGTTAACCTGGCAAGGTTGCTGAGTTCCTTCCGGTGTTGCTCTTGCAATGAGTTGAAATCAAGCTTAGCCAAGGAGAGCAAGACTTCATTATGTGAAGGCTCCTCTTGGTAGAATTGAATGTAACGCCTCGCCTCTAGCCTTGGTAGACCCTTTTGGATTGGCTGATGTAGGACATGACTCACTTATTTTTCAAGATTAGGGCTCACTTTTCTTTTATCAATCGATTCAAGGTGAGTTATAATAAAGCGAGTGCATCGTTCAAAATATCATCGCCATGATAACTTAGATGGCAAGCTTCGAATAGACTTAGCAATCCTTGCACATCGGCAATGATTGATTTGCTGAAATTCCCTTCGCTGTCCTTAAACCTGTTAAAGATTTCTGTATGGCCAAATGGAATATGGGAGAAAGATGCTATCATGAGATGCTGTGCAAAGCACCATGTTCAATATCTAGATCAATTGGAAACAATGGAAAAATGACATACAAAAGCAGGGAATTAGAAGAAAGGACTACTCACCTTTTAAAATGAGAAAATCTAAAGAACTTGAAATATGAGAATTATATACGAAAATGGGTTAATAAAAACAAATCAACATTAGAGTAAACTAAACATGTCAGCGATATTATTTCTTCACTCTAATCAATCAAATGGATCATCAAGCTAGTGTATGCAATATAATTTCCCCAACTCATTGATCAATGAAATTGGAACATTACATACCACATGAAACATTGTAACCTTGTTGTCGTAATAAGCGAAAGAGAAGAGCAACAGTGTGTAGATTGTCGTTGTTATCCTCACAGTGAAACTCGAAATAGCTTCTACGGATTTGTTCCAACTGCTCATCTATCTCAAGTTCAAAATGGTAGGCAAGTCCCAAGCGTTGGATCTTATCAATCAAGTTCAACTTCTGTGATGGCTTATCCATAGCACCTGTCAACATCTTCCTCACTTCTCCTTTCAATCTCTTAATTTGTTCCTCTACTATGCCCTCAGAACTCTACGGTCAATATAAAATTGAAAGTCCAACCAAAAAAAGAAAAAAATTAGAGGAAATTGACATAAATTGAGTAAGAATGCAAGAAACATATTAGGTTGCCTATGACTAGTTCGACCATGATGAATATGAACTGAAATTGCCTAAAGTTTATCCCATTAAGACTAGTTCTATTAACGGTAGAGAAGTTCTTTCTACATTTGTTAAGTCATATGTGCATCCCATAAGGTTCGCATAGAAATTTTGAATAGTGTAAGGATCAACACTCGCACGGGGTTTCCAATAAACTAGAACTTCTTTTTTTCTTATCAACTGCTGCGAGATGATCCTCAATTGTTGACACCTAATTTAGGATCAAATTTTTTATTTTTAAAATAGAAGATAATGTTGGATAAATTCTCTTAAAGTATTTTGAAGTTGACAAAACATTTTCATCAGTCTAGTCTGAAGACTTACAGACTCTATTGACAAAGTCTGAAGATCAAAGTCTGAAGCTAGCAAGACTCAAGACTCATATTTCAAAGTCTACTCTCATGGACAGTTTCCAGACCGACGTTTATTCTGATCTTATATGATCTTTATTCTAACGGTTAGAGAATATCCTTCTACTGGATTCAGCACTAGAAGATCTAACTTTCATATTCGAATTTGTATAGATTCTCTAAAGATTTCGCAACTTATTTTTGGAAGGATCTACTTATGGAAACCGAGATCCTGATTGTATGGGCGAGCAGGATTGATGGGCTATCAACACTTACCTTAAAGAGCTCGAGATCTCTCTAATTGATTCTGTCCAACGGGTTGATTGGAAGAACTTCTTTGGAAGGTGCCAACGGTATGGAAGGCATGAAGAAGTATATAAGAGAGATGCTCTAGTTGTTGAAGGGTGCGGATAGAAGAATTCCAAAGTCTGAATCTCCTTTTTCTATTTTGCGATATCATTCTTCGAGCGATATATGTAATCAAAAGAGAGATCATATTGTAGTGAGACCTTGAGGAAGTGTAGTAGAGTTTTCTACACTGTGGACTCAAGAGCGTGAGACTGGAATCACTCTTATTGATTCTTAGTGAAATCCAGCCAGAAGGGCTGTCCGTGCGGGAGAGTGGACATAGGCTTGGTCTAAGCCGAACCACTATAAATCTGAAATCTTGATTCTCTATCCCTAATCCTTTTATCATTAACTGCTTTCATTTGCTGCAATTGTTGGTTTTAATTTATTAATCTCTCATTTGGATTAAATTGTTAAAATTGCTTTAAACACCTATTCACCGCCCTCTAGGTGCTAACTCTAGTCCTAACAATTGGTATCAGAGCTCGTGTACTTGCTTATAAGAAGTGTCTTTACTTCTAAGTAAAAGATCTATGGCTAGTATGTTGCCTACAGCGTTGGTTGAAGGTCAAAGCAATACCAGACCTCTATACTTTGATGGAAAAGACTACAGCATATGGAAAAATAAGATGAAGGCATTCCTAAGATCAAAAGATCCTTTGGAATGGGAAGTGGTTGATAAGGGAATCATTCCTGCTGCTGCATCAGAATCGAAGAGAGGAAAAGAAACTGATGTTCCTACTCTTCTGACTCAAGAAGAAATCACCAAGAGACAGACTCTTGACGCCAAAGCTATTTACTCTTTATATTGTGCTTTATCCCCTACGAGTTTAACAGAATATCTTCTTCTTGATACAGCAAAAGAAGTCTGGGATAGGCTTCACATTACCTATGAAGGAACTGATCGTGTGAAAGAAACGAGGATCAACATTCTTTTGGAACAATATGAAGTCTTCAAAATGAGATCAGGAGAATCAATAACTGACATGTTTAGTCGCTTTACTGAAATTGTGAATGGTCTTGAATATCAGGAACATCCAATCTCAGGACATATGAAGGTCAACAAACTCCTTCAAGGACTCTCAAAAGACTGGAATTACATAAAAACCTCAATAAGAGAGACACAGAGGATTGCTCCACTCTCTGTAGACGAACTAGTTGGGACTCTTCAATCCTATGAAGTGGAACAGACCAACGAAGAGGAAGACTCAAAAGGTAAGAAATCTATTGCCTTAAAGTCTAATGACTATTCGATGTTACGAGACTACGAAGAAGAACTAGATGATGAAGAACGGCACTCATGATAAAGAGATTCAGAAAGTTGAACAGAAAATGAAGGAAATTCAATTGGAAGAAACAAAATTCTCAAAGGTTTCAAAACAGGTCAACAGAGGAAGATGATTCTAACAAAGAAGTGACTTGCTTTGAATGCAAGAAAAAGGGACACATCAGACCCAACTGTCCTCTGTTAAAGAAGAAAAAAGGAAAGACTAAGAAAAATAGAAAGGTACTCAAAGCAGAGACTTGGAGTGATACTGAATGTGAAGAAAGTGACGATGATTATGCCAATATCTGTTTGATGGCAAAATCGGACTCGGACTCGGACCTTGATTCGAGACACGAGACTCGGACAAATGAACTCGAGGTTGGTAACCTGAAAATTCCTGTTAAGGTTTCTAAATATATTGATGAACTTTGTATTAGTCTGAAAACCTCTCTTAAGAGGATCTCCGAATTAAAAAGGGAAAATTCTACATTGAAACAACAGGATAAACTTTTGAAAGAAAAGTTTGAAAAGCTGGAAAAAGATTTTGATGCTGTGAAAGAAAATTCAGACGTTATTTCAAATGAAAATAATCTTTTGAAAAATAATATCACTAACATATCAAAAAGATTTTCAAATGGTTCTGAAAAGTTAGATAAGATTCTTTCGATACAAAAACCATACTTTGATAAATTAGGTCTTGGTATGACTTCTGAAACTATTCCACTAATTGATTTTCCGAAGGTTAAAGAAAGAATTAAACAGAGACCAGCTAGAACTGCTTATAAGAATCATTTCCAGAAAGTTTTTGTAAAACCTGTTGGCAGAAATGCGTTGAGATGTTCCAAGTGTAAAAGCTTAGAACATTTTGAAAAAGAATGTCCTTTGGTTTGGAGACCTGTCAAAAAGAGCTGGGCTAAGACTGTCTATTGTTCTAACACTTCTGGACCCAAGATGGTATGGGTACCAAAAAGAGCTTGAATTCGTGTTAATTGCAGGTTACTATCAAAAAGAAGATTAAATGATATCTTGATAGTGGCTGCTCAAAACACATGACAGGAGACTCAAGCTGCTTCATAAAATTTGTCCAGATAGACAGAGGAAAAGTTTCCTTTGGTGGTAACAACAAAGGAAGAATTACTGGTCGAGGAACAGTAAAGATTGGAAGTTTGTCAATCAATAATGTTTCCTTAGTTGAAGGATTAAATTACAACCTGCTTAGCATAAGTCAGTTGTGCGATACTAGTTTCAAGATCAACTTCCAGGAAGAAACGTGCTCTGGAATCAGTAAAGACTTTACTCAATTTTTTACTGGACGAAGACATGGAAATATCTACCTTCTGGATGTGAATCAAGAAAGATCACAGTGCTTAATATCAATACAAGATGAAGCAAATCAATGGCACAGAAAGCTAGGCCATATCAATTTGAAGCAAATCAACAAGATCTCTACCAAGAAACTTGTTCGAGGGTTGCCTATTCTCAATTACTCAAAGTCTGATCTATGTACACCATGCGTACTGGGTAAACAGGTTAGAAATTCTTACAAATCAATGAATAAAGTTTCCACTAATCATGTATTGCAGCTTCTGCATATGGATTTGTTTGGACCTACCAGAACGCAAAGTATTGGTGGAAAAAGGTTCTATCTGGTAATCGTGGATGATTACTCACGATTTACTTGGGTCTACTTTCTTTCAAGTAAGTCAGAGACTTTCTCTCTCTTTTCAAAGTTTGCTAAGAAAGTGCAGAATGAGAAAGGTCACACTATCTCAAGCATTCGTACAGACCATGGAGGTGAGTTTGAAAATCAAGACTTTACTAAATTTTGTGATAAATTTGGTTTTCAACACAAATTCTCCTCTCCATATACACCAGAACATAATGGGGTTGTGGAAAGGAAGAATAGGTCTTTACAAGAAATGGCAATAACTCTTTTAATTGGAAATCAAATTTCTTCAAGGTTTTGGGCTGAAGCTGTTTCAACTGCTTGCTATATAATAAACCGAGTATTTTTAAGGCCAATTCTTGAGAAAACTCCTTATGAAATTTTTAAAGGAAAGAAACCAACAGTTTCTTATTTTCAAATATTTGGTTGCAAATGTTTTATTCTAAAGAATGCAAATGATCGTGTTGGTAAGTTTGAAGAAAAATCAGATGAAGGATTCTTTCTTGGTTACTCAACTACAAGCAAAGCTTTTAGAGTATTCAACAAAAAGACTCAGACTGTGGAAGAATCAATGAATGTCAAATTTCAAGACTCTCCACAAGTTCAGCAAATTCAGACTGAAGATTCAGAATCTGCTCCAGACTCTGCTAGATCTAACTCCACTGAAGCAGTTACTAATTCGGAATCAGTACAACAAGCTACTGATGAAGAATCTACTCAAGAAGAAGATCAACAATCTATCAGACTGACCAGTAACTGGAAGCACAAGTCTAGTCATCCTGAAGAACTCATTATTGGGAACATTAATGAGGGAATTCGAACAAGATCCAAAAGGCGAGAAGAGTCTAGTGCTGTTGCTCTTATTTCTGATATAGAACCCAAAAATATTGAAGAAGCCTTAGCTGATGAAAGCTGGATTGAAGCAATGCAAGAAGAGCTCAGACAATTCAGTATTAACGAAGTATGGGAATTAACTCTCAAGCCAAAAAGTAAATCAGTTATTGGAGCTAAATGGGTTTTCAGGAACAAAGTTGACGAAAAAGGCAAAGTAACGAGAAACAAAGCAAGACTCGTAGCTAAAGGATACACGCAAGAGGAAGGGATAGACTATGATGAGACTTACGCTCCAGTAGCAAGGTTAGAGGCAATCAGATTACTACTTGCTTTTGCTTGCTATAAGAATTTCAGGTTGTTTCAAATGGATATCAAAAGCGCATTCCTGAATGGATTTATTCAAGAAGAAGTCTACGTGGAACAACCTCCTGGATTCGAAGACTCAAAGAAACCAGACTCAGTGTTCAGACTAAAGAAAGCTTTATATGGATTGAAACAAGCTCTTCGAGCTTGGTATGAAAGGCTAAGTAATTTCTTAATTCATAATGGTTTTTCTAAAGGAAAGGTAGACACTACTTTGTTTATTAAAAAGGAAGGTAAAAGTTTTATACTTGTTCAGATTTATGTTGATGACATCATATTCGGATCATCTAATGAGACTTTGTGCAAGAAATTTTCTAAGTCTATGCAGGATGAATTCGAGATGAGCATGATGGGTGAACTATCCTTTTTCCTTGGTCTACAAGTTAAACAACTAAAGGAGGGAATATCCATTCATCAAGAGAAATATGCAAAAGAACTTGTTAAAAAGTTCGGTCTGGAAAATTGCAAAAAGACTGACATACCAATGTCAAGTTCCTTGAAGATAGACAAAGATGAAGCAGGGAAGAAAATCGACCAAAAGTTATACAGGAGTATCATTGGTTCACTTCTTTATCTTACTGCATCCAGACCTGACATATTATTTAGTGTTTGCATATGCGCTAGGTTTCAATCTGATCCTAGAGAATCTCATCTAAGTGCTGTTAAACGTATTATTAAATATGTTGCTACTACTGCTAAGATCGGTCTATGGTATCCCAAAGAATGAGACTTTACACTTCTTGGCTATTCAGACGCAGATCTTGCAGGTTGTAGTAGGGGTGAGCGGTTCCAGGTTCCGGTTCGGTTCCGTCTGGAACCTGGAACCTACCCTCGGGTACAGGTTCCTCAAAATGAGGAACTTGGAACCTACCCGTTAGAACCGAGAACCTGGAACCTACCCTGTCACAGGTTCCAGGGTCGGTTCTAGGTTCCAACAGGTTCTTTTTTTTTTTTTTTTTGTTATTTTCAGATTTGAACTATAACGTACGCGCACGTTATAAAAAAAAATAAATAAATAAATAACGTACACGCACGTTACCAAAAAAAACTATAACGTACGCGCACGTTACCAAAAAAAAACTATAACATACACGCACGTTACCAAAAAAAACTATAACGTACGCTCACGTTACCAAAAAAAAATATATATATATATATATATAACGTACACGCATGTTACCAAAAAAAAACTATAACGTATGCGCACGTTACCAAAAAAAATATATAATGTACGCGCACGTTACCAAAAAAAACTATAACGTACGCGCACGTTACCAAAAAAAAAATATAATGTACACGCACATTATCAAAAAAAACTATAACGTACGCGCGTTACCAAAAAAAACTATAACATACGAGGAGGGCGTCTCGGGTCTCGGGACTCACTCAGAGTCAAGAGCAGAGCAATAGATGTGAGGTGAGCAGGGGAGGGGGTTCCTTTTGGAACCCTAACCGGTTCCGCGACTGGTGTCCGACGACGGCGGCCTTCAGGGCGAGCGGCGTCCGGCGAGAGTTTCAGAGGGTCGGGACTCGGGAGTCGGGACTCAAGAGTCAAGAGTAGAGCAATAGATGTGAGGTGAGCAAGGGAGGGGGTTCCAAAACCGGTTCCGAAACCGGTTCCGCTTCCGGTTCCGCGACCGGTTCCGGTTCCGAGTGGAACCGGAACCGGGCCGAACCGGAACCGGTCCTTTAAGAACCCGGAAAATGGAACCTCTGGTTCGGTTCTTCGGTTCCTTCCTAAGAACCGGGAACCGAACCGGAACCTCTGGTTCAGGTTCTTCGGTTCCCGGTTCTACCCGGGAACCGCGCTCACCCCTAGGTTGTAGAGTTGAAAGAAAAAGCACTTCAGGTACCTGTCAATTGCTTGGAAACAGGGCAGTATCTTGGTTTTCAAGGAAACAAAGTACTGTGGCTCTTTCAACAGCTGAAGCAGAATACGTAGCCCTTGGAAGTTGCTGTTCTCAAATACTGTGGATAAAACAACAACTACAAGACTTTGGCATTGAAGACTCTTGCACAGAAATAAGATGTGACAACACCAGCGCAATCAATCTTACAAAGAATCCTATCCTACATTCAAGGGCAAAACATATTGAGATTCGACATCACTTTATAAGAGATCATGTTCAGAACAAAGAGGTCTTGATACAGTTCATAGACTCAAAGAATCAACTGGCAGACATCTTCACAAAGCCACTTGAGAAAAGCTTGTTTGAGTCTATTCGCTCAAGACTCAATATATTATCTCTTGACGAATGTTGAAGCTCAGACTCAGAAACTAAAGTCTAACAGAGCATCAGACTCAAAGATTGAAGACTGAGAATACGAATCGACACTACTGTAAGTTATTTATTTAAACTGTCATATCGATAAGGTAAGACTGTCTGTTTATCTCTAATTGAGCTTATTAAGGCAGTTACACTTTAAAAGGGGTGGTTATCGATTTATTAAGGCAGTTATTTTTTCAAAAGGAAATTCTTAAAGATTTCCAAAATTTGCGACGATTGGATTTCCCCCATATCTGTTATCTTTTATACACTTCTTCTTCGTTTTCACTTTACCCAGAAACCCTAGAACAAAAAGCTTTTCACTGATCTGTATTTTTCTCTCCAAAACTTCTTCGTCTCAAAGTTTTTAACTTTCTTGCGACACAAGTGAGAAAGCTTCTCCAAAGAAAGCAACAATGTCGTATCAAAGGAAATCATCCAGAATAGCAAACAGGGGACCACAAGGATCTAGTGAGGGACCTACGCACTTCGATCTGACCGAAGAAAGCGACTTTCCTTCTGAGCAAACTCCTCAACGATCTCAACTGCGGTCTTCCCCAACTAGACCTCAAGAACATCGCCCTCAAGATGCAGAAACAGTTTTTGAAGATATTGAACCAGTAAGAACTCTTAAGCCTGCCTTTGTTTATAGGCTTTACTCTGTATTAAAGGAAGGAGGTTCTGCAATGACCTTCATTGATGAATTTCTGAAAGAGAAGGGTTACAGAAATGAGACTCATTTTCTCACCGTCATGGAAAGGTCAGGAATTGTTCCTGAAGGAACTGCTGCAAAAGCATTTGCAAACTTTCCCAGTGACCCTAGGTTTGGTAGTATGAATCAGCCAAAGGGAAAGGATGATAATGAAAAGATGTTCATACACTTTAAACCATGGATGGGTATGGCTGTAAACCTTCGAGGAAAGAATGATGAACTATTCCGCTCAGACGGACATAGGAAGAAGTATGAAAAGTTGCTGAAGTGTGGGGTGATGAATCCACGGACTGTGGATTTCGATTTTCTGGACTTATTGAGCATAAATTTGAGAGAGAAGTTTGAAAAACTTCAACTTTATCAGTTTTGTACTGACTGTGATATGGCACATTCCGAATTAACAGCGTACTTCTACTCCAATCTCAGTTTTATTGATGCAAACAGCTTTTCTTTCAGCGTAACAGATAAAGAGTATGTTGTTGATAAGGACATTCTGGCAGATATACTTGGTGTGGAAAGAGGGGCTTTCCAATCAATTAGTGTGTCTGTAAGCCATGCTACTCTTGAACTCGCAAAAGACAGAATTGCTGAAGGTCGTCTCTCCTACTCAAGGATGAATGCAACAAATACTTTGCTTCACAAGATTGTGATTAACTGTCTGAGACCCAAATCAACATCCAAGACAGATGTATCCATCTCAGAGGCTAAGTTGATGTTTGCAATCAAGACTGGTTTTAACTTCTCTTTGCCGCACACCATCATATTTCACATGTACAAATGCATGGCAAAGGACAAAGGAAAACTTCCTTATGCTGCTCTTATCACTCGTATTTTTAAACATCTGAACATTCAGCCTCCTCACATTCTCTCTGTGAAGACCATTGATAAAATGGTCATCGGGCTGAGGATGATTACCAAGATGCGTCTGAAAGAACTCAGCAAGAAGTTAGAGAAGTTCAAGGAGAAGACTCCTATCAAGTTCAGACCAGACTCATCAGCGGCCAAAAGAAAAGGGAAAGAGCCAGTGGTTAGTTCTACCAAGAAGAAAAGGGCAATCATCTTGGAAGATGAAGATGATGAGGATGCTCTACCCATCTCTGCTCTTGTTTCTCAATTTTCTGCATCTACTCCATCTGTTCCAGAACAACAATTTGCAGAAACAGAGAAAGAAGAAGAGAAAGAAGAAGAGAAAGAGGAAGAGAAAGGAAGAAAGGAAGAGGAAGAGAAAGAAAGGAAGAAAGAAAGAGGAAGAAAGAGAGGAAGAAGAAAAAGCAGAACAAGCGAAGGAACCAGCAAACACAGTTTCTCCAGCAGAGAAAGAGGATCTACAGCCTGTCACTGAGGAAACTCCTCAGAACGAAGAGTTCTTTTCTCCTACAGAAGACATGGAAACAGGGGGAGATGCAAACAGAGAACATACCCCTCTTCTACTGACTTTTGGAAAAGAAGATATACAAACAGGTGTTAGTCGATCACCTCGTGATGCTGAAGATGTTCATGCTGCACAGTTTCCTGAAGGAGAGGCATCATCTCCACATACTGAAATTCCTGCTGACATTCATACTGGCTTGACTCCACCATCAAACCGAGCTAAAACAAGCACTCAGACTGACAATTCTGGAGATTTTCGAAGGCTGCTTGAACTCATCTTGGAACTTAAAGGCCAAATTTATGCCATGGGATATGAATTTCAGAACTTGCAGAATGAAAATCATGCAATGTTCATCACTCGCATGATCGCCTTAAAGATGTTCAACGTCGATTCGGGATACCGCAAAGGGCACTATGCTCACCCAAATACAGGAAGATTTGAGGAAGCTAGAAGGAACTGTCAAGTCTATGGAGGACTTTCAACTTGTTCGCATTCCTCGTGCTCCTTGATTTTTTTTATGCTGACAAAAAGAGGGAGAAGACTTGCAGATTTTCAAGCATTTCAACTTCAGACTCATTCCTCAAACCAAACCAAATCTTTTCTTCAAGTTTAAACATTTTTTAGTTGTCATTTTGACTTTATCTTGAGTTTTTAATTGTGTGCAGTTTTTGAATGCGTGCTCATTATTGCATTACTTTAAGCTTTTAAATTAGATAAAGATAGTACTGTCTGTTCATGACTAATGAGGTTTCGGTGAATGCGGATCTCGTGTACGGGTAAGTCTCGTGTACAGGATATATCGTGTACAGATAACTTCTACTATTTTTATTCTAATCTTTATGAGATATCAATGCTTGCTTAAAAGTTGTATTGCAGGGCAATAATATTCAAATCTGCAGAAAAGTTTTGTCACCATCAAAAAGGGGAGATTGTTGGATAAATTCTCTTAAAGTATTTTGAAGTTGACAAAACATTTTCATCAGTCTAGTCTGAAGACTTACAGACTCTATTGATAAAGTCTGAAGATCAAAGTCTGAAGCTAGCAAGACTCAAGACTCATATTTCAAAGTCTACTCTCATGGACAGTTTCCAGACCGACGTTTATTCTGATCTTATATGATCTTTATTCTAACGGCTAGAGAATATCCTTCTACTGGATTCAGCACTAGAAGATCTAACTTTCATATTCAAATTTGTATAGATTCTCTAAAGATTTCGCAACTTATTTTTGGAAGGATCTACTTATGGAAACCGAGATCCTGATTGTATGGGCGAGCAGGATTGATGGGCTATCAACACTTACCTTAAAGAGCTCGAGATCTCTCTAATTGATTTTGTCCAACGGGTTGATTGGAAGAACTTCTTTGGAAGGTGCCAACGATATGGAAGGCATGAAGAAGTATATAAGAGAGATGCTCTAGTTGTTGAAGGGTGCGGATAGAAGAATTCCAAAGTCTGAATCTCCTTTTTCTATTTTGCGATATCATTCTTCGAGCGATATATGTAATCAAAAGAGAGATCATATTGTAGTGAAACCTTGAGGAAGTGTAGTAGAGTTTTCTACACTGTGGACTCAAGAGCGTGAGGCTGTAATCACTCTTATTGTTTCTTAGTGAAATCCAGCCAGAAGGGCTGTCCGTGCGGGAGAGTGGACGTAGGCTTGGTCTAAGCCGAACCACTATAAATCTGAAGTCTTGATTCTCTATCCCTAATCCTTTTATCATTAACTGCTTTCATTTGCTGCAATTGTTGGTTTTAATTTATTAATCTCTCATTTGGATTAAATTGTTAAAATTGCTTTAAACACCTATTCACCCCCCTCTAGGTGCTAACTCTAGTCCTAACAGATAATAAATAAAATAAAGCATTTGGGTTTGTGGAGGGAGATTTCAAAAAAAAAAAATTGAATAATGAAGCATTTTTATTGTTGAACGCATATCTTCATTTCAAAATTTAAAAAAAAAATGAAATTAATGAGGGGAATTAATGGGATTTGTCTAGCGATATGGAAAGAATAGACACTCACTCGAATATTGGGTATGAATCTGGACATGTTCGCAGCAATATAAATGAATTGCGAAAGAAAGTGAGGGATTTACGGCAACAAATCAGGGCTAAGATTTCGGCAATCCCCGCGAACAAAGGAGCACGGGTTCTGACTTTCCAATGTTAAATGGAAGTCTTGTACTATAAAAGGGACACGTTGCGTCATTTGTGAAGGAGGCTTTGTTTCATCTTCCATCGACCAAAAGAATAGAAAAGGGGTTTTCTTTTCGCTAGTTCCAAGGTCAGCAAAATGGAGCACTTTTTCTTCTGAAATGTGCAGCAAAGAGTGTACGAAGACAGAGTGAGAGAAAGGTGAAAAAGAAAAAAAAGTCAAAAGAGTTAGGCTTCTGAAAAGCAAAAGACGTGAGTGCAGAGAGAGTGTCAGGGGTGAGAAAAATTAAAAAAAGGAGGAAAGAAGAAAATTGTTCTTCTTCTTCGCTGGTTCGGTCCCTTGCTCGTCCGAGCCTCCTCCTCCGCGCGCCACTCGCCCAAGCCGGTCAAGCCATCAGACTCCACACCACCGAAGACCCGAAGCCGTCGCGACCGTCGTGCCGATTGCCCCGCTCCGCGACTTCTCAATCCGCCCCCCGACGTGCAGCTCGCACCACCGGCCCCACCTCGCCGCGCTCGTCACTGCTCGCCACCATCCATGACGCCACCTATTCGGAGCCCTCGACCCACGACACCCGCAGTGCACCTCGCCGCTTCGCGCACCGGTCCGAAGTTCTCCCCGCACCACTGTTGCATTCCTTCCGGCGAGCTTCGACACCCGAACCTCGCCGAAGCTCCCACGGGCACCCCCTGTTCCGAACGGCGACCCTGCACCGGACACTACTTGCTGCCCCCTCCCTCTCCGACGATCACCCGACGCTGCCCGTTGGTTTACCCTTAGGTGGTTTTACTTCTTTATTTATATTTTTTATTACTTTGTAGTTTAGGTTGTTTGTTTATCTTTTATGTTTATTTTCAAGTTTATTTCATTTGATAGCATGTTTAGTTTAATTGTTTAAATGTTGGGTGTTAATATTTGCAACTTCTATATGCATTATCCTTAGATTTTAGCTCAAATTACTATAGTTATTAATTTGATCCGAGAGACATTGGGTCATTTTTTAATTATACTAATTTTGAGTTTGTTTAGGTATAATTTCATTGTTAAATCACAATAATTATTTAATTTGGTCCGTAAGACTTCGGATTAAATTTTTAATTATTTTGATTTCCTCGTTAGATTGTAGAGTTAAAATAATTATTAATTCAATCCGTGAGACAACGGATTATCTTTTTGATTATTTTAACTCTTATCTTAGTTTTTATGTAAAAATAATTACTTGTTTGAAAAAATGAAAAACATTATAAAAAAGGGAATAGTGAAAAGTTAAAAATTTGCATGAGCATGTAGGTCATATAGGTTTATTAAATTAAGACACAATAGGTTTAATAAATTAACCTTTAGGATTTTTTTTTAGAATTTCACCCTTAGATAGTTTTTTTTTTAGTCAGAATTGGATTTAAACATTTTTTTTTTAGGGAAAGTTTGCATGATATATATAAAAAAAAATAAAAAAGAATAGGTGCATATTAACTAGTTTGCATAATAGGCACATTTAATTAGAGTTTGCATATTAATAAATTAGGATTGCATCATATTATCATGTTTTAGTAATCCCATCGTGTAATTTTTAATTGCATATAATTAACATTTTTAATAAAAAATAAAAAAACAAAAGTCATTTACTTGGTTAATTAATAAATTAGTTCATAATTAATCCCATTTCATATCATCATTGTTTAGTGTAGGTTGCATACATTAAAAAAAAAAATCATTAAAAAAAATCACAAAAAGAACATGCATATAGAATTGTTATGTCATGCATCCCATGTCATGTAGTATATGCACATTTAGGATTGTATAAATTAGATTGCATACATATAGTTCAAATTAGGCCATATAAATTGCATTTCACATATCGTTAAAGTAAAATTCATGCATATTAAGTTTAGATTAAGATTGCATCTATTTAGATATCATGCATTTAATTAGATATCATGTCATTTAAAAAATCATGTTTAGGGCATGCATTTTTATTAGCTTTTTTTTAAAATGTCTTCTTAGAGAGTGGACTTTAATAAAGTTGTGGTTTATAATTTCTTAGCATTTTGATTTATTGAATGTTATTTAATTGATAGTGCTCCCGCATGACCACCATTTGCATGTTAGTATCTTAGGTTAAAATTAATCAAGACTGCCTGCAAAAAAATGTTTTTTTTAAGGTACCGAAAGGGCGTTAGATTAATCTAGTGTAACCATGTCCCCGAATCCATTAAATCTCTGGTTCGTAAAAGGTAAAGTATTCTCCCATACTTTACCTGGGTTTCTAATCAGCCCTAATTGGTTAGTGGCGGCTCCAATTTGTAATATAATTGCATGTTTTAATGGGTCTTTTTCTTAGTATCAAGTCGCGATTGGTAGGGCTTGGGAGAGTCCGCGCCAAATCTTCGGACTTAGTAATCCATTAACCTTGTTTTAGGTGATTCACCCTTCGAAAAAAAATCAGGTCGCGACATCAATAGTCCAAGATTATTCTTTACGCTCTCAGTGGATATAATAACTAAAAAGTTTTCCGAAAGTAATCCAAGAAAAAGAGTAACTTAAATGCTACCGTGGAGGTGGAGTCGGAAGCATATTTAAGGAAGTAATCCGTCCATATGGTTCGATGAAAAATTGCCGATCGGCATTCAGCAACCGGGCTTGTTTCTTCGGCAGGAGAAGGAAAAGGGACTCCTGAAATCGGAAGAGACATTTCTTTTTGGCTATTTTCTGGATCTAGGTGTATGGAAGAATATAGCTGAAGAACACTAGAGGGAAGGTAGAGACTTTTCTGGGAGTGTCCAAACGTTATGGATGGGTATTTATAGGCTATAGCATCTAAGGAGCTGAAAAACCAATAGTCAATCTGTTAAAGCATCTTCTTCTCGTGTATTTAATATTCGTGATGACTGTCGTGTGCCGAGGACATTAGAATATGTCTCGAATTTCAGATCGTTGGATGAAACCGATCCGACGATAATTATGGACGCTCGACTACTGTTCAAGATTAGTGGGCGGAAATGCAATGGTGGCCTGCCAATTGCCATGACCATGACGCCACTCCACCATGTGTAACTCGACTATGGAAAGAAAATAAGGAGAGACCATGATGGTCTTGACTAAAAGAGACATAGCTTCGTTCAGCTGAAGAAAGGGAACACGAATGTAATGATGGCAATCCATGATATGGAACAATAGGGAAGAATACAATGTCCTTCACGATCTGTTGGGAAAGGTTAGCCAAATGCGAACCGATCCCTCCGCCGCATGTGGATTTGTGTCCAAAGAACTATTTAATTGATGCACTCATGCCACATTGTCGCAACCCAATTTTTCGGGTTTGCCACCTGAAACTAGGTTAATGGACTGCTAAGTTTTTTAAACTTAGCTCGGGCTCTCCCAAGCCCATACCAAATCGCGACTTGAGTCTAAACTTTTTAAACATGCAAAATACTATCTAGGAGTCGCCACTAATCTGTTTTTGGTAGGTCGATTAGACACCTAAGCAAAATAATGGGAGAATTATTTTACTCCTACGAACCAGAGACTAAGGGTACGGGGACTTGGTTACACTAGACTATCCTAGTGCCCTTTCGGTACCATTTCTTTTTAATTTTCAAAAATGTTTTGCAGGCAGCTTGATTTGATTTTAATTCATTTTCCTAACGTGTGAGGCGATCATGCGAGTGCACAAACCACCAATTTAACACCCGAGAAAGCGAATAAAATAATGCGGGACTTACCTCAAAGCAACGAAAGCAACTGCGATGTTAAATCAGAATTCACATCAATAATCCTAGATATGATTCCTAATTAATAAGCAATCACTCAATTTTTTGTTTTCACTTTATTTAATGAAAGTCGTGCAATGCATGCTACTAATTTAACATGAAATGATATGACGTGGCAATATGAGCTAAACTATATAACATGAATAAGCATGCAATCTATCTTAAAGCATGAAATGAATTTATTCTAATTTTTTGTATTTTCCATGAAATTCGAAATTAAAGAAATGCAACAATTAAATATGAAATTTAATCAAATGACCTAGTTCTAATGACGAGCAATGAACTTAGCAACAATCACTAGATGACGAAAATTTCATAAACCTAATTCTACATGTCGATTTACTAAACCTATATGCTCGGGCAGAATTTTGATTTTTTTTTAAATAATTAATTATTAAATAAATATTAAATCTAAACTATCAACAAAATAAAGCAAGAAAGGACTAAAATAATCGAAAAAATAACCTATTGTCTCACAGGTCAAATTAACGGTTATTCTAACCCTAATTATCACAATAAGGAGATCAAAACAATTACAAATCGATCCGAAGTCCTACGGACCAAATTAAATAATTATTGTGATTTAACAATTAAAATTTCACCAAAAAGCCCAAAAATTAATATAATAAAAAAAAATGATCCGATGTCTCTCGGATCAAATTAATAATTACATTAATTTCGGACAAAATCCCTACGGATAATGCATACAAAATGCACAAATATTAACATTGACAAACCATATTCTAACTTAAACAATAATAAAAAAATTTAAAACACAATAATATAACATAAAATAAGCAAAAGAAAGAAATAAAAATAAAACTAAAGGAGGGGAATTGCAGCAGCGTTGGTGGGCATATGGCTAGTTCCTGATTTGATCATTTGCTGGTCTCCTCCGAGAACTTTTTGAGTGGACGCCCCCTTTCTCTTGTCGTCTCTCTCTCTTGTCAATTATGGTGGAATATGGAATTGTGTGGCCTTTTGTTCGGCATTGAATTGCAGTGAAATCACTGGATGGCAATCAGCGCTTAGGTACGTTGGCCACTTCGATGTCTCGCTGCTGGAATTATCGTCGGAGATGTAGGAGTTTAATCTAGGCAAGAAAAAATAAAATCACCTTAGTGCGAATAGCAAATTGGAATTGCACACAATCAAACTTAAAAAAAAAAAAAAAAAAAAAAAAAAAAAAAAAGCTCAACTTTGCTTTATGCTTGTCGTCAATATCCATGAAGCATGATGAACATGGGGCATCATCAAGAAGACTACACCATCGTCCGAGATCCTTGAGGGTGTGTGCCTCTCCCCATATCTCTCTGAAAGATTGTCTATCGAACCTCTCTACGTTTTCTCACCATTTTTTTCTTGTGAGCTCCGCCCTCCTCCTCCTGTCATGAAAAGTGAGCCTCTCTTTTATAGTGATTCGAAACGGTCTCTTTACATGGCATTTCCCGAGTTGCCATTTCTTGTTGCATTAAATCAAGCCTGCAAATCGAAACGTGATTTCGCAATCAGCTTGATTTTACTTAATTCCTTCCATTTTACAAAAATTCTTGCCCCTTATTCAATTGCTTCCGCATTTAACAAAATCCGAATACCCATCAGAATTTCAAATTTCCATGCATAATCAATCAAATCAATTGCCCCCATTTTCTTTCATTTTTTCCTTTTATTTGTTCAAAATGCAATTTTATTTTTCCAAAATTAGGTGTCAACACACATTTATCTTTGACTAATACAAAAAAAAATCCCAAACTAATATACGTGTGCCATATTTACCCTAAATTGATATACTTGCACCACATTTATCCCAAATTGAGGTAAATCTAAGATTTTTTTTTAGTAAATGTGACATGGGTATAGCAGTTTCGAATGAATGTGGTACGGGTGAATTAGTTTAGGATTTTTTAAGATATAAAATTATTTTGGGATAGATGTGACCATGCATACCAATTCGGGAGTTTTTATGACACAAAAAAGTAATTTTACGCAAATGTAGTATGAATATATCAGTTTAGAGTTTTTGGTGGTGTTAACCCTCGTATAATTGTAGAAGGTACGGAGCTCTCAGACCTTGGTTGAAGTGTGTCTTCGTGCACCAAAGAAGAGGGTAGTATTTATCAGCGTTCTTCACGTGAGTTTATTTTGTTCGTTGCAATTACACTCTGAGTGATCTAACCAATTTAATCTTATGTTAAGATTTCTATAATTCATTTTGTGAGATGGAAAGATTATTTCCAAGAGAACTATGAGGGCTAAACACTGTGAGATATTATATGTAATTTGAGGCTAGAAAACATTGAAAGTATTTTAATTACTCGAGTATAGTTGTAATATTTGTTATATCACTTCATCAATAGTAAAATTCTGTGTTACTCTCGTCATGGACATAAGTCACAACAAACGAACCACATAAATTCGATATCCAATTTATTTTCTCATTACGTGCATTTTATTCAACCACTTCTTATAGTTATGATAGAGTGAATCTAGATAACATCATTTAATTTCAAGGTCTGATTGATGCATCATGTCATTAAGGTGCTCATGAATGGGGCCATGGAAATAGGGGCAGCTCTCTTAAGAATTTAACCTGACTATGGTGCGGACTGTCACGTTTGTTATTTTCTTCTCCACTATTCATTTTGCAAGATGAGGCTCTGCTCTTTTTTTCTCTTTTTTTATGGTGCCCAAGGTAATAGAGAATAAGATTTTAACCTTCGATCGTGCCCCATTCATTGTGCGAGACGTGGAACAAGACGTGAAGACGATGGCATGGATTATGGGATTTCCGCTAAAAAACCTTTGATTAAAAATATGAAATCATTAATTTAAATTAACAACCTTCTCTAGGCAAAACATAACACATGATAAGATGAAGTCTTGTTAGGTGCATTAGGGTATTTATATTGTGAAATCGATTAAAGGGATGATAAATTGAAGTCAATTTTGTCGGTTAGTTTGATGAAAAAATTAATAAATTGAAGAGAGAGAATGTTATTCCAATTAGTTAATTGAAAAAATAAATGAGTATCTTAGTCAAAATGGGGAGCAAATAGGGTCGCTCCTCTTATATTGCCGTTTCTTTATTATATAATATTACTTCTGTTGAGTTGGCACCTGCATGTTACTGTAACTACACGATTAACTAAAAATGTTCTTTTCTCTTGTTATTTTATTTTACTAGAGACTCAGTTTCGCGATATTTTTTAATTCATTTCACGCTCATCATGTCGCATGATCTCCTCCATCATCCGATTGGGACGTTAACTTTCTAAAGATAAAAAATTGCTCTTTTCCATCATTCGGAATTTTGGTCGTTTCTAATTCTGACGTTGAATCAAACCAACATAGAAAATTGATAAAAAGTAACATATTAAATTGGTTTTTAAATGACCTTAAAAAGTACTAGTTTGTCTCACATGTAATGGTTAAAAACCTATCAGTTTTTTTTTATACAAATAAATATATACTCAATCTATACTCTATATAGTTAATTAAACCATCCTAATAATTATCTTGGTATATATCCAATCATGCTACAAAGTATTTACATTGCACTACTTATACTGAATGTGTCGTCAATTTCTAGTTGCAACCTATGTGTTAGCATCAATTATGTGTTTGTGACAAGAAGCAAAAATTTATACTAATTTGCCTCGAATACGAACCAAAAATCTCACATCATTTTTTGGTCTGTTAGAAGAAAATTTTCATTGCCATAGGGTTAACCGCCTGATGACAAAAAGCAAATTAAACAGTTTGTCTCCTTAAATTACAGTTAATAGCAACAGAACTTACTTTCGTCGCCTTAGGCATGCCCAAAGGTAACGGAAAAAATGATTTTTGTCGCTTTTGGATAAAACAAAGGTGATAAATTCACTGGCTTGTTGCTTTATGGTAGACCAAAGAATGCACATTCTAAGATTTCTCATTTTAGGATCGATTGGAGGGAACCCAACCTTAACTTCCGCACCTTGGGTCCTAGCCAAAGGCAAAATTGATTTTTGTTGCTTTAGGTCTACCCAAGACGACAAAGTTTTAATTATGTCACTTAGGCCTATACCTAAGGCAACAAAACCATGATCTCGTCGCATTAGATCTCAACTAAGATAACAAAATTTCATGTTTGTCGCCATAGATCCAAAACTGGACAATTTGTCGCATTTGATCGACCCTAAGGCAACAAAATTCTTAGACGTGTCTTTTTGTTTTGTTTTTACAATTTGAAAGCAATTGTTTACCTTGCCAAATGAACAAAAGTATGCAGATTTCATTTATGAAATCAAGTTGGTAAATATGTCTTCATTAACAAATTATATGAATGTAATACCATAAAATATAACCAAATTTTGATCAAGTTGATTGAAACATTTTACCTATACATATATTTTTAGTAGAAATTAAAAATAAGGATTATTTATCTATCAATTTCAATTTCCCAGAAAAAATCAAGCGAAGCTCATTATTTGGTTGTATAATTTCTAATTAAACTCTTTTAAACAATTCCTCAAGAAATTGTCCCATTCATCTATATGAAATAATAAATGGAAAAGGAAAGAAACTGAAGAAGAATAAAGAGTAGTTGGGTAAATTAACATACAATTTTGGCCCATAATGTACAATGCCCATCATATTCTTAATAAAATCTCTAATTACGTGGCCACGTGTCAACATGGGATGAACAACAATATGAATGGAAAAAATTAGTAAAAGGAGGGCTTGATGAGTGACATTTTCGCGATATTTTATTAGCTAGGACTAGTTTAGTTATCTTCTCCAATCTCTACCCAACAGCATAAAAATAAATATAAATCTCTACCCAACTTTTTTTCTCTCTTTTTTAAATTTTTTTATGTTTTAGATTTTTTATTTCAAGAATATAAATGCATTTAAAAACTATACTAAATACAGGTAATTTATATGCAAGAATTTGACAAAAAATATTTTTGTGGAAAAATCAGTTCCCATTTTTTAGAAATAATCTCCGGGCAAAAATTTAGGTGTCAACAAAGGATAACATTTTTTCTCACATTTATGAACTGACCATTAATCCTTTTTATAATCGATGTGGCATAACCCTAATAGATCATCATTATCCGAAAAAATGATGGCACGAAACCATCCGCCTCTCATTTTCCTATTCACATGCGATGCGTGCTCTCAATAGCTACTGCCTGCTTGTGATTGCTTCTCCCCAATTCATTTTGCAAGAAGAGGCTGTGGCTCTATTTTTCGTTTGTCGTCTTCGTGCTGTTAACTGAGCAATTAGTTAGTGATATTGTAAGTGCTCTACCAACAACTTTTTCCCCCGAAATGAAAGTGCAAGTGTTAGATGCATTATTAATAAATGGCAAGGGAAAAGTGACATTTTATATTTGTGCCGATTTAGTCCTAAACCTTTTTACGTTTTGCCAATTCAGTCATTTCCGGCCAATTTTGACCCGATTTTGCTGACTGGATGCCAGCCGGCTGACATGGCCTGATCAGTGCTGACGTAGACAACTTTTTTTTTCTTTTTTTTCTTTTTCTTTTTTCTTTTTCTTTTTTCTTTTTATCTTTTTCTTTTATTCTTCCCTCTTCTTCCTCCACCGGTCACCAAACCTCGCAATCTTGCCGGCCACCTCGCTAGTGGCCACGAGGGCGGCCTCACACTAGGCGACGAGCGCGGCGGGCAAGGCTCGACCCTCGCCAGATCCGGCGAGGGCGGGCCTCGCCACCCAAGTCTCAAGGGCCAGCGAGGGCCACTCCGTTCCCCGATCCCAATCTTGCCCTAGAAATTTCCTCCCTCCACTCGTCATCGTCGTCTCTAGGGTTTTACGGGAGCTCGGGGGTGTCCTCGATCGCACGGCTCAAGCCCCGAATTTTCGCCTGGTTTCCCCCGCGGTGGTGATGCGTCAAGCGAGGCTCGACCCTTGCTAGATCCAGCGAGGGCGAGCCTCACCACCCAAGCCTCGAGGGCGGCCTCGTGCCGGGCAGGTGAGGCTTGCGAGGTCGAGCCTCGCCAGCCATGGGCAAGGCTCCACCCTCGCCGCCCAGCGCAAGGCCACCCTCATTGCCACTAGCGAGGTGGCCGGCGAGGTTGAACTCAACCTCGCCAGCCGTCGCCTCTGGCCAGTCGCCGAGGTCCGGTGACCAGTTGGAGGAAGAAGAGGGAAGAAAAGAAAAAAAAAAAAGAGAAAAAAAAATTCTAAAATATTAAAATATTATTAAAAGTTGTCCACGTCGGCGCCGATCAAGCCACGTTAGCCAACCGGCGTCCAGTCAACAAAATCCAACCAAAATTGGCCAGAAAGGACTGAATTGGCATAACGTAAAAAGGTTTAAGACTAAATCAACACCAAAAAAAGATTTAGGACTAAATAGACACAAATACAAAAGGTTTGGGATTTTTTTGGCACTTTTCCCTAAATGGTAGAATACCAAGAAAAACCCCAAATTATATCTACAATGACATCAATGCCTTAAATATTTTCTAAGTCACGAATAACTCCAAACTCGTATCCAAATAACAAAAACAACATTTGGCCATTAAAAAAAGGATGTGGTGGCTTACGTAGATAACAGCCAACAAATGAAATTGACATAGATCTGAAAAATTCCACCAAAGCCTAAACTTTGTCCAACGTGACACCATTACTCCAAACTTTGCCAATCTTGAAAAGCATTCTCATATCATGCCATCTCAAGAACTCTTACCCGATTCATAATCATATCCGTTATAATCCCTATATCACATTGTAATTCAATTTTCCTTTTTCTGTTTGATATCAAAATCAAAATCAGAAGAGATTAGAGTGTATTTCTTTTTCAAACTTCGGAAAAGTTGAAAGTTTGCAAATCAAATCATTATATGGGTGCCTGAAATTTGATTTATTTCGTACATCAAGTCATAAATATATCATACGGGTCATTTTTAGCATCATCTACAATCTAAAACATGGACACAGTTAAGTCAGATGTGTGTAAGTCCACTAATCTGTTCACATGATATGTCTCACATTGACAAAATTTTGCGATTTTGATTTTGTTGGCGCTATCGCTATCAATGTATATCTATGAGATACATTTCACGTACAAATTAAATTTCTTGGATCTTTTTTTCTGGTTTCGTCACTATGTTCGCTTTTCGTCTAGGAGTTGATCAATCAATTTCTTACTATGGTGATATATAATTGCTAGTAGCTGCAATTTCGGTAATGTAAAGTATCCATTAAAAGTTTGCATCTGTTGGCACCTATAAGAGATTCAAGAAAACCAATGAGCCACAAGAGACCCCTAGTAACTAGGTTATAAGGTGATGCCTGTCTATGAGATAAATTTACGTACAAATTTAATTTCCTCAATCTTTTTTCTGATTTCATCATTAACTTAACTTTTCATCTAAAATTGCAATAGAAAATGCCCTAACGGTTACATTCGGTTGCTCGGATTTCTAACTATGATAGAACTAGATAGGATATGAAATGAAATGTGAGCTTAGTTTAACATTCCCAAAGAACTTTGGAGGCCCAAAGCTTTTTAGGGAAATGTTAAAGCATTTGGTAACTATTTTGAAGAAACTTTCATTTGAAAGCCAGCATTTGGAAGAAGCCCAATGCTAGTAAGGACTATTGTTAGACTTTTAGAATTTGGCCAAATGCTAAACTCGTATTTTTCATTCCAAAACTACCATTACAATTTTTCAAATTTTTTATTTTATCCCTTATTACTTTTTTATTTAAAAAAGACCAAACCCATTGTCGAACCGGCAAAAGGCTTGGTCTTTTTTTTTTTTTAATGTATATATTTTTTTTTTTTTAATTTTAAACAAATACAAATAAAAAAACTAATATTAATTACCCAAAAGGCTTTTCAAATGTATTTTCTATCGAACGACATTTCTTTTCTCAAGGGTGCTTCTCAAAGCGTAGTTTTTACCAAATGGACTTTACATTTGCCTAAGGCCCTTTAGGCTAAACCGCTTTACATTTCTTCAATGAGCTTTTAAAATGTTGAACTAAACGTACTCAAAATCTGGGAATTTTGTTTATTTTATCTATTTTTTGGTGAATTAGAGTGATAAAGTCGGATATATTCACATCATATTAAGGACATTCAAATCTTATGGTAAAACCGTTAGAGCTTATTCAATTTTAAGCATAATTTTTATCGAGGATCTTTGCACATTTTAAGAGAAAACTATTCAAAAACTAATTTTTAAGCTTTTTAATGACTTTTAGAATAAATAAAAAAATCAGAATTTTTTAAATTTTTTAATATTTGTTTTTTAAAAAAGTATATTTTATTATTATTTTTAATCGATAATCCGAAAATAGGGACTCAGGCTGGCCGTCGGGTCCGGTCCGAACATGGGCTGCTATGGACTCTTGTGAGCCTGGACTGGGAGCATAAATTGGGCTCTATTACACCAAGCCCCCCTTTTAGTAATAAACTTCCAACCCACTTGCTATATAATTGAATTTATAACCGATATTACTAAATTTTTCATGGTAGAAGTAAAACAATATGAAGTTATTTTTTTTCTTTTGTGCTCTTCTTTCATTTCGATATGATCTAAATATACACGTTTAAGATCTTGTCATATTTCTAACAATTAACCTTTTTGACATTTTGATCAATTTTTTGTCCATATTTAATCAAGATCAACTAGATAATTAGATTAAAATTTAAACTTTGAAAAATAGCTTCCCTCAAACTATTTAACAAAAAAAAAAAAAAAAAGGCAATTAAATATGTGTTCGTAAGCTGTCATAATAGAAATTTCTAATCTTCTAAATAGCTTTTGCGATTAAAAAAAAAAAACAAGACATTAATAAAAATTCACAACTTTCTCTAGGCAAAGCATGATGCATGATAAGATGAAGTTTTGTTGGGTGTAATGGGCATTTACATTGCAAAACCGATGAGAAGGATGATGAATTAAAGTTAACTTTGTTAGTTTGTTTGATTTAAGAAAAAAAAACAACAAATTGGAGAGAGGGAGAGAGAGAGAGAGAGAAGGGTATTGGGGACAGTTAATTGAAAAAAGATGAGTACCTTCTAGTCAAAATGGGGTGCAAATAGCGCCGCCGAACTTACACTGCCTTTTCTATATCAAATAATATTACTTTTTCTGTTGTTATTTTATTTTACTAGGAATTCAATTCCAAGAAATTTTTTTATTCACCCAACCCACTACGAGCTCATCATGTCGCATGGTCTCTTCCATCATCCGATTGCGACGTTAACTTTATAAAGATAAAAAATTGCTGTCTTCCATCATTCGGACTTTTGGTCGTTTCTAGTTCCGACGTCGAACCAAAGCCAACATAGAAAATTGATAAAAAGCAACACATTAATTTGGTTTTTATATAACCTAAAAAATTACTAGTTTGTCTCACTCGTAATGGTTAAAAACGTATCTATTTTTTTATACAAATTAATAAAAAAAATTCTAGCTTTACTCTATAAAGTTAATTAAACCATCCTAATAATTATCTTGTTTATATCTAATCATGCTAAAAAGTATTTACATTGCACTACTTATACTGAATGTGTCGTCAATTTCTAGTTGCAACCTATGTGTTAGCATCAATTATGTGTTTGTGACGAGAAGCAAAAATTTATACTAATTTGCCTCGAATACGAACCAAAAATCTCACATTATTTTTTGGTCTGTTAGAAGAAAATTTTCATTGCCATAGGGTTAACCGCCCAATGACAAAAAGCAAATTAAACAGCTTGTCTCCTTAAATTACAATTAATAGCAACAGAACTTACTTTCGTCGCCTTAGGCATGCCCAAAGGTAACGGAAAAAATGATTTTTGTCGCTTTTGGATAAAACAAAGGTGATAAATTCACTGGCTTGTTGCTTTATGGTAGACCAAAGAATGCACATTCTAAGATTTCTCATTTTAGGATCGATCAGAGGGAACCCAACCTTAACTTCCTCACCTTAGGTCATAGCCAAAGGCAAAATTGATTTTTGTTGCTTTAGGTCTACCCAAGACGACAAAGTTTTAATTATGTCACTTAGGCCTATACCTAAAGCAACAAAACCATGATCTTGTCGCATTAGATCTCAACTGGCTCATTTTCCCTCCTTTTATTTTCCAGGATATAATCTCTACTGAAGCTTTAGCATCTGGTTGTACTTCCATTTGATATAATATATGGTTCGTTTCGACCAAAAAAAAAAAAGATCTCAACTAATACAACAAAATTTCATGTTTGTCACCGTAGATCCAAAACTAGACAATTTGTCGCATTTGGTTGACCCTAAGGCGAAAAAATTCTTAGATATGTCTTTTTGGTTTGTTTTTACAATTTAGCAATTGTTTACCTTGCCAAATGAACAAAAGTATGCAGATTTCATTTATGAAATCAAGTTGGTAAATATGTCTTCCTTAACAAATTATATGAATATAATACCATAAAACATAACCAAATTTTGATCAAGTTGATTGAAACATTTTACCTATACGTATATTTTTAGTAGAAATTAAAAATAAGGATCATTATCTATCAATTTCACAGAAAAAATCAAGCGAAGCTCATTATTTGGTTGTATAATTTCTAATTAAATTCTTTTAAACAATTCATCAAGAAATTGTCCCATTCATCTATATGAAATAATAAATGGAAAAGGAAAGAAACTGAAGAAGAATAAAGAGTAGTTGGGTAAATTAACATACAATTTTGGCCCATAATGTAAAATGCCCATCATATTCTTAACAAAATCTCCAATTACGTGGCCACGTGTCAACATGGGATGAACAACAATATGAATGGAAAAAATTAGTAAAAGGAGGGCTTCATGAGTGACATTTTCGCGATATTTTATTAGCTAGGACTAGTTTAGTAATCTTTTCCAATCTCTACCCGACAGCATAAAAAGAAATATAACTCTAGTTAGTGTTTCCTTAATTAGAACACATGTCAAAGTTAGTGTTCCTCGGTCATCGATTTATTCTTATCATATAAGGAGTATCGCTGTGGTTTGCATTCACGGTCCCGTGCGGAGCAAGGTATGTTAGGTTTCATCTAATTTTATGCATTAGTTTAGATTTATTATATAGCTTTTTAAATGTATGTCATTCTTTTTTTTTCTTTTCTTTTTATCATACTACTTTTAATTTACTCTTTAACTTTTGCCTTA
Source organism: Eucalyptus cloeziana (assembly GCA_014182715.1). Lineage (NCBI taxonomy): Eukaryota > Viridiplantae > Streptophyta > Magnoliopsida > Myrtales > Myrtaceae > Eucalyptus > Eucalyptus cloeziana. Next base: position 38,746,356 of record CM024639.1, read on the forward strand.
CCTCTTTATAGAGCGTGAGAGTGGAACTTTACATCTGACTTTTGCCTTACCCCTTGCAAAATGTGAGAGTAGAACTTTACATCTATGATAAAGCTAGTACAAATACCTAAAGGGGGGTGAATAGGTGTTTAAAAAACTTTTTCGCAGGACTTAGAGGAATGTGATTGATGGATATTAAAATAAGATTCAACTAAGAATAACACGAAAGCGTAAATAAAAAGTTCAAGGATTAGAGAAGATGAACACAAAATTTATAGTTGTTCGGCTTATTCCAAGCCTACGTCCACTCTCCTACACTAACAGCCCTCCGACTGGATTTCACTATGAATCAAAAGAGTCGTTACAGTATCACGTCCTTGATTCCACAGTGTAGAAACTCAACTACACTTCCTCAAGATCTCACAAATATTTAATCTCTCTTTTGAATACAAGTTTCGCTTCAACAGTTGAATCAACAAAAAACAAGGAGTTTCAGACTTTGGAATTTATCTATCACGCACTCACTTAAATAACTAGAGCTTCTCCTTTTTATACTCTTTCATGCCTTCATACCCGTTGGCACTTTCCAAAGGAGTTCCTCCATCAAACCGTTGGACAGAATCAATTAAGGAGATCTTCGAGTTACTTAAGGAAAGAGATGATAGTCATCAATCATGCTCGCCCATACAATCAGGATCTAAGTTTCCATAAGTAGAACCTTTCAACTATACTTTGTCAATCAATCAATCTAACTTATTCGAGTCAAGATAAAACGAATAAGACGATCTTTAAATGCTATCTCCAGCCGTAAGGAACCTCTTTAACCGCTTGAAATAAATCTTTAAATAAATCCTTGATACTAGATAGATCTTCTTCAACAATCTAGATACTGTCAATGAGGGCAGACTTTAAATCTTGAATCTGATAGTCTTCAGACTTTGACGATAGAGTCTTCAAGTCTTCAAACTAGATTGATGGAAACGTTTTGTCAACATCGAAACATAAAAGGAAGCTTTCTCCAACAATCTAAAACGAAATGTCCCCACCTCTAGTCCTTCTTGAGAAAGTGGAGAATCGAACTCCCTACTTCCTCCTTTCATATGGGAATGGTGGTCACTGGGGCAATCCCCTGTGATTAAATGCATGTCATTCAATCATTAAATCTTAGGTTGTTTTGACTATTTCCTTGCATTACCCTAGATGTATTAGGAGCCCAAAGGTCAGTTCCTTAATATCATCTCATGCATTATTCGTTCTTTTAATGCCTTTTTTTTTTATGAACGTGATTGATTGAATTGAATTGCACCTATATTTTAGGAACAATTTACTATCCATTATGCACGTCACACGTGGCATACATATCTATTGTTTAGGGCACAATCATCCTTTGTTATTTAGGGTAAATGCATGTTTACTTTTAGAATGCATATCAATTTAGGATAATCCATAATTCTCACTAAACAAAAACCAATAAAAAAAATGTCATTAGCATCACAAAGATCGCATGCACGTTTAAAGTTAATTAGTCTCATAATATGCATGTCATAAATTGGACATCATCTAGAGAGTCATGTGATTTAAAGTCAAGGCTTTATAAAAATCACATCATGTAAATTAATCAATAATTGCATTATATGCATTACCCGCATTGCATATAGTTCACATAGTACTTCATTATAGAATATGTTCCTGATCTCCCATAGGTTATTCATATATGCTAAATAAGTCCACATAAACAGCATATTATTAATTTGCATATTATGGGCATTCTAATGTAAATAAGTCCCTACATAAACTGCATCTAATTAGCCTGGCGCTGAATGGGTTTAAGCAGGACATCAGAACTTAATTAAATATTTTGGAATAAGCCTGCAAGAGCATGAAATTCGGCCATATCCTTAACTCTCTCTTTATACTGCCGAAAATCTCACATGAGATGCACGTCCTAGATGTCACCAATAATGGAAGTCGTGGCAATCACTTTTGGTCAGTAATCTTCTAGTGAGGATGAACTCTAGCTTGAAATGTACTCCCAGAATCCAGAAGTAGCACTCCGCAAGGCTGTCTATCGCAAATGGAAAGTTCATCGCAACATCCAATTCCTTTCACCACCCGTAAATTATTTACCAAATCTAATTAATGTTAGGCACTTCATTTGTCATATGGACCGACGAATTTCATATGACTCAGTTCCCTTCGAAATATGTAATTGAGGTGTAGCCACAATCTACAGATGGAGAACAGTTTGCGCCACAAAGACAACATAGGAAAAAGGGCAAGAAGAGTTGGGAAATATGAAAAGTTTGCACTCCATTCAAGAGTTGTAATTGAATAGCTCAGGCATGACGTACCCTGACTGCGGTGCCTACCGAAAGAGCTAATCCATGCTGGTGATTGCTCCTGCACAACCCGTTTTGCAAGAAGAGGCTCATGCTGCTTTCGTTCGTTATATGGAAGACATTTATTTTATCTACCATCATTTATGTCGACCGTGACATCAATATCCCATAAAACCGGTGCATGTGCATGTGGCCCCTTTCATGTGCATGTGGTCAGAATAGCCACTGATCTTCTTGGTGTCCGAGGTCGCTTCAGTGGCCCCTTTCATGTTCGAGAAGGGTTCTATCATGCTGTGGGGTCCCTGTCTGGAATAAAAGCGGTGCATGTCCATGTGGAATAATTTCAGAACTTGTAAATAACTGACGCGACATAGGCGATGCTTTGTAATATTCTAATATTTTTAATATTTTCTTTTATTTTTATTTTCTTTTTTTCAACTCTAGACCGGCAAGGTGGTCAAAAAATGAAGGAAAGAAAAGAAAAAAATAATACTAATAATAAAATTCTAGAAAAATTTAAAAATTACAAAATTATCCAAAATTAAGATCAATCGTGTCACGTAAAACGGTCAAGATCTTGGCTAAGTCGCCACGTCAACAATTTTTAGTCTAATTGGCAAATCTTAAAAATGTCTTGACTAAATTAGCAAGACAACTAAAAGGTTTTGAATCGAATTTATATATGCCTGTGATTTTTTTGACAATTGTCCCAAATCTAAAAAGCATTTTTTAGGAAGTTTTTAAAAATAACCTTTTGATTTAAAAGCTAAATCACACAAAGATCACGCTTTTAATTGTAAAAGAATTGTTATTATGTTCATTGTCGGTGTAAAAAGGTTTTTACATATTCATGATTGGATGAATGACATGTGGATGAATTTAGTATAAAATTGTCATTGTCACTATCAATACGATGCATTCACTAAAAAATTGTCTCGTAATGAATTATTCCTTTGGTCCCCCCACATAACTGTTATAGATTTGTCGTGATTATTTCCCCCTTTCCCTTCAACTTGATTTGTGCCATGTTTCTACATTGAAATTATGTAGCTATATTGCTGCACGTGTCCCCTCAAGATGATATAGGAAAAATTCGATGGAAATAAGGGTTGAATTGTGAAAATTTTGGCATGACATCAAGATTTTTTTTTTTTCGTTCTCGTCAAATGATACGACGCTCAACTTTAAATCGAGCAGGAGATATTTTATTTTTAGTTTTTTGCAATCGCGTGGCGGAAATTATTTTGGGAAACCAACACACACTGTTCGGCGTAAAGAATGAAAACAAAACTGCAATGGGCTGGGAATCATTTCAAAGTGGAGGTGAAGGGCTTTCCATGTTGTGGCTTGGAAAACTCTTCGGTGTAATCATCTGTAGCTATTATGGATATATAATAGAATTTCACGAGCGGAGACAAATATGATAAAACTTGATTTTGATTCTTTTTTAAATGCAATGAACGCAAATCTCGTGTGCGTCGAAAAAAGAAATATGGAGAGGGCGGAGTGAAGAGAGGAGGAAATGACGAAGAAAATGGACGAGAAACTTTATGAAAGAGGAAATAATTAAGCTCGATCTTCACATGGGTAAGGGATGAATCAGCAGAGAAGTGACATAATTTTTTAGCTTGGTCCCGGCATTGGTGTAGTTATCTTCATCCGTATATAACACATCGATCACTCGTGTAAGATTGAGAATTGGCGTGAGAAGTCGCGATGGGATGGCAGTTGGAGCAAGACACTCTTCGTTGACGTCCTTCCACGCTTCGACCACTCGTCTCCATAGTTCTTCCTTTGCTTCTTGTTCCGTGACGCCGTAGTGATGGACAAAACACTCCACAGCCGATGCCACATGCCCTCTCTTCTGCTCGAACTGCGAGTTTGTATAATGACCAACAAATATCAAGCGAAAAGATTCATTTAACTGGCAATGCGCCCGCATGGGCAAATAACATGGAATATACTCTTCTTGGTAACACACCTGGTGAGAGACGATGTCATCCATGAGCCGACAAATCGTTGTTGAGGCCTTCACCATCTTGGGGCTACTGAGCAACCAGTCGAAAGCATCTTGTGTCGCCAGATCTCCCATTCCCACAAATGAAGTGGTGGCTAGCATTTCATAGGTTGAGGTCACCAATGCAACCGCCATGTACTCCTCCATCGTCGGTACGTGACCTTGATGGAACCATTTGGCTTCAGCAAAGTAGGCCCTCACAAGGTTTTTCATCTAAGGAAGAGAGAACAAGAGATTCCAACGCGTTTTAGTGGCTCCTTTCTGCATCCTCATATCACATCCATACAAAACCACTTGGCCGAAATGAAAAAAACTTTGTAAATGCAACTTGGACAGATTTCTTCTCTCTGTCTTTTTTTTTTTTTTAATTTCTCTTCGGTTCTTTTCTTGAGTCGACTTGGTAATTAGTTTATATGATTGCCTAATACACAAGATAATTCAGTCAAGAATGACGTCTCTTCAGTGGACAACTACTAGGAAAAAAATGTGATATGAGCGAGTTTGATAGTCAGTTACATAATCGAATTCTCATACGATGGAGATGCTAATAAAAATCTTATATTTTCACTGCCGGACTGAGTAAAAATCAGTTGAATGGATGCAATATCTAAAGCTCTTACTGCTTCTTTCGCATGGTAGAGCCCGTATGATGTTCCATTCTCGGCTATTGCTTTCTCACTATCATCATAAACATCAAGAAGGGCCTTGTAGAGTACTTGCATGTACTTTGGCAGTCCATCTATAGCATCAATGCTCCACCTGAAATCATATTGGAATGTTGTAGATGAGTATATGGATACCATTGAGAGCTCATATTTCTTTTTCTGCAAGGAAAATTACCAAAAATTTATAAACCTATTGTAATTATGCTAATTTAGTCCTAAACTTCTTCTTCTTTTTGTCAATTCAATCCTAAATTTTTGTTTTTGTCAATTTAATCCTAAACATTTTGTAATTATGTCCATTCGATTCATCCGGTCAATTTTGAGTAGCTAGCACTAACATGGAGGCTATCCATTCACGTAGACACTAATGTGAACAATTTTTAATTATTTTTTTATTTTTTATTAAACTCCTTTTCTTTCTTTTTTTTCTTTTTTTTTCCTCCTTCTTCCTTCTTCTTTTGGTAGTCGACCAGAGGTAAGAGCTAGCAAGGTCAGCCTCTCATCCCAATGGTAAGGCTCACCTCACTGGCCACTAATGAGGGCGAGCCTCCCCTAATGACAGCAAGGCCACCCTCACCTGATCTGGCAAGGCTTGTGCTCACCATGGCTGGCCAAGGCCTCGCCAGATTTGACGAGGCTCAACCTCACCCAGCCATGGCGAGGGTCAACCTCACTAGTGGTCGGCGATGGCAAGCCTCGCCAATGTCCAATGAGGCGACCTCACTGGCTCTCACTAACCAGCTAGAGGAAAAAGGAAATAGGAGGAAAAAAATTTAAAAAAAATAATTAAAAAAATAAAACTATTAAAAAATTGTCCACACCAACACCAATCAACCAAAATTAGGCAGATTGACTAAATTATACATAAATTTTAGGACTTAATTGACAAAAAAATTATGACTAAATTGACATAATTGCAATAGGTTTAGGACCTTTATTTGGATGAGCAAGACCTTAGTTATTACCTTTCCATAGCTCCAGTAAAGAGTTCTAATTCTTCCAATGTGCCATAGACATCATAGATGTCATCAATAATGGAAGTCATGGCAATCACTTTGGTCATAAATTTTCTAGCAAGGACGAACTCTGGCTCAAAATATACTCCTAGAATCCAGAAATAGCACTCCACAAGCCTGTCTCTCGCGAATGGAAAGTTCCTCGCAACATCTAATTCCTTCCACCACCTGCAAATTATTTGCCAAATTTAATGAATGTTAGGCTTTTCATTTGTCACATTAAGTTTGTTAGATAATATGGACCGACTATTCCTATGACTGAGTTCTCTTCGAAATGTAATTGAAGATTTAACTACAATCTATAGAGGGAGAAGAGTTTACGCCCTAGAGACAACATAAAAAAGGGGAAGAAGAGTTGGGAACTATGAAAATTATGCACTTCGATTAAGAGTTGTAATTGAGGCTACTGAATTTGCCTTGACTTGTTATTAAGAAGTTGACCTTGCGATATGGCCGAGTTCCTTCTGGTGTTGTTCTTGCATCAAATTGAAATCTAGCTTGGCCAAAGAGAGTAGCACTTCATTGTGGGAAGGCTCTTCTTGGTAGATTGGAATATACTGCATTGCTTCAAGTCTTGGCAAACCCTTGTAAATTGGCTGCTTTAGGGCATGACTCACTTGCTTTGCCAGCGTGGGGCTCACTTGATTTTTGTCAATTGATTCAAGGTGAGTTACAGTAAAAGAAAGTGCTTCGTCCAAGACATCTTCTCCATGAACCCTTAGATGGCAAGCTTCATATAGACTCAAGATTCCTAGTAAATCAGCGGTGAGTGATTCTCTGAAGTTCCCATCGCTGTCCTTGAACTTTTCAAAGATCTCTGTTTCGCCAAACAAAATCCGAGAAAAAAGCAATTAGCTAAATACTGAAAGATTTTCTTGGTCTGTCATTTTTACACAGCTTATTGTATAGATCCACAAATGTTTCTCCTCGAATTTGAATGGATGGAAAGGGGTTTCTCTTATTAGATTCATTATGAAACGTTTGGAGGAAAAAAAAAAGGGTGAAGAATCTAATCTAAGTCAACTAAGAGCTCATTCGATAACATGTCAAACAGTGCCTGATTTTATCTTTTTGTTCTTGTGAACAAAAAAAGAATAGAAATCCTTTTGATAACATTTTTATTATGGAGAACAAATTTGATTGAAACAAAATCAAAAAATAAAAACAAAGAAAGTTGTTTCTTTTTTCTCGGGAGCCACTCCAGAATCAAGCCCAAACAAGAAAAAAAATTCTCTTTTCTTTTCTTCTTTTTCTTTTCTTTCTTTTTCTCTTCCTCTTCTTCTTCCTCTAGCTAGTCACGGGCCATGGCGATGGCCAACAACTAGCCAGACAAGGTCTAGCGAGCCTCACCTTGGCCAAGCAAGCCTTCGCCTTGCGAGATCTGGCGAGGCCAACCTCGCGATGGCTAGGCGAGGGTCGACCTCGCCAACTCTCATTTTGGCTAGTCATCAACCATCGCCGTGGCCGGCAACCAATTAGAGGAAGAAGAAAAAGAAGAGAAGGAAAAAGAAACAAATATATATTATAAAATTATTTAAAAAATAGAATAAATTCTAAGTTACAAAAAACTTTAAGGATCGTATCAAACACATTTCTATTCCGTAAATAGAATTTTTTTGCAATTACCAAACATTTTCGAATGCTCAGAAACTCATCAAGAAAAAGAATCTGAAAAAAACTATTTTTAAGTAGAAATTGTTCCTAGAAAATGATTATCAAACACACCCCAAACGTCTATATATTAATTAGTACTCCGATTTAATTATTTATATTCCCTTGGTAGACATACACCAGTTATTCACGAATGATTCATGGACATACCACATGAAATCCCGTAGCCGCGTTGTCGAAGCAACCGGAAGAGAAGAGCAACCGTGTGAAGGTCATTGTGGTCATGATCACCATCATTAAGTTCGAAATAGCTCTCGTGAATTTGTTCTAGTTGCTCCTCTATCACACCTTGAAAATGGTAGGCGATTCCCAGCCGCTGGATTTGATCGATCAAGTCCAGTTTCTGCGAAGTCGGCACGATAGCGGCCACCATCTTCTTCACCTCCTCTTTCAACTTCTCGATTTGTTGTTCTTCTACGCCGTGGAAGTTCTGATGAAACGCATGAACCACAAACCGCGCACGAGTTACGAGTTTTTCGCCTTTTTTATTGTTCCAAAGTAGACAAATGCACGAATAGCTCGTAGCATTAGGCACCTCTGAATAATGCCAGTCATCGTCGGACTCGAGGGTCCATAAAATAAAGCAAAACGTTGAAGTAGAAAAGCCAATAGCTGGAATTATGCTATACCAAGGAAAAATGATTCTTGATGCGCCATGCAAAATGCTATCACTAATCACACGAAACGCGAGGGCTCTGATATTGCAGAAGCAACATGGTTGATTTAAGCAAATTAGTAAAGTCGCTACCATGGAGCATGAGTCGGAAGCATATCTGAGGAAGTAGTCCCCCCATATGCTAGGATGATAACTCGCCGACCGGCGTTTGGCCACAGGGCTGGCTGCTTTAGCAGAAGGACGAGATGGGATTGCTGAGATCTGAAGAGACATTTCTTTTCCCTGCTACTGGATTTAGGTGTCTGACCAAAAGATGGAGAGCACTAGAGGGTGGAGGCCTCTTCTGGGAGAGTCATAACCTTGTTTAAGGGTATATATAGGCCATGGCATCTTACATTCGAAAGCTCGAGGAAACGAGGAAACAAGGAACTGGATCACGTTTTTCCGAGACGTGTTCTCTACGGTTCTTTGACGAGTTTTGTGGATATAATTTAATTTCGAGGTCTGTTCGACATGTTATTCACATGACTGTGGCGGTGCCTAATGTCTGAGGTAATGCATGGCAGTGATTGCTCCCTACCCTACGAGTTTTGGCAAGAAGTGGCTCGCTCTGCTTCCGTTTGTTTTACGGAAGACATTTGTTTCGCACGTTGATTGTGTACAACACGGACTGATGGCGTTTCTGTTGCGCCGCGGGTTCAAATTACCGTCAGTTTATCACTAACGATCCCACCATTGAGCGCGAGTGGTGGGCAGAGTTTTGGATACAATCCTCTCATATGCTTAGATGAGAATTTGCCAAGTGGCGACGCGGCTAGGTTTTTTGACTGGGAGGACTTTAGGGGGGGACTTGCAGAAACCTGGGGAGACGTTCGTTTCCTTTTTTGTTTCCCCTTTCTCCATTGTGCTCGTTTTTCCAATTATAAAGCATGGTTAATTCACCCTACTTACATTGAACCTGGTGCCCAGGTGGTTTGGCCAATAGTGGGCCATACCAACCAAAGCGAGTGAACATACGAAGAGGAAGAAGAAGATGATGTGGCTTGGCTACCATTCTTGTTTTCTTTTTTGCAAGGGAAAAGATAGAGCTATGAGCGGCAATTTACAGACATTAGATGGGAAGAATTACCAAAAAAGTTATAAATCTATTGTATTTATGACTAATTCAGTCATAAACATTTCAATTATGTTAATTTAGACATAGACATTTTCACGTTTTGTCAATAAAGTCCATCCAACCAATATTGGCTAGAAATTGCCGATGTAGATGTTAGCCATCTTGGTAGTACTGTTGATACTAGCATGGACAAAATTTATTAATTATTTAATTTTTTTAACCTTTTTATATTTTTCTTTTCTTTTTTTTTTTTTCCTTCTCCCTTCGTTAGTCGATGGGCCTCGGCGATGGCCGACAACTAGCCAAATGCAATTGCCGACAAGGGTCATGCACGTTGAAGGGCAATGAGGCTCAAACTCTCTGGTCATAGCTTGTCGTTTGTTGCCAAAAGTCCAATGACCAATAAAAGAAAAAAGGAAAAAGGAAAAAGAATATAAATATGGAAGTTTAGGTTAATATTGTTCCCAAATAAAAGAAAATCAATAACTTCAAAAAAAAAATATGAATGTTAATATCTATCATGCTTTGAACTTCTAATTATTTTAGGATTTAATAAGCAGTTAGCACAAAATTGTGGAAAGAATACCCAATAAAGTTCTATCCTAATGATACTTAAAGCATCCAGATAAAGAATCCAATCGAAGGGAAGAGAGTGGGTTTACCATGGGAAAATCGATTCAAGAATCCAATTGAAAACCACCCACTAAATAGCATTTAGAAAGCTAGATTTATGTATATTGCATCACAAATACATTGTTATTAACTTATTATTGTCTATATTGATATTAGATCTAATACACTTTAATTTAAAACTTAAGAAATTGTCACTAATGATTATGGTTAACACAACGTAATTTTCTCATCTATTTGCAGCTTGATAGTAGTTTGCTAAATTAATACATCTAGACTTCATTTGTAGAAGAATACAGCCCTGATCACTTGACGTGCGGTATGGTAGAATTCTTTGGAAATAAATGTCCTAGCGCTTACCGGTTGAATTGACGAATACAAGGACCGAGTGCAACTGTATAAGGAATTTCACTGATCGAAAGATACGAATTATTTCAGAACCTCCGTGCGTCAACTTACATCCTGCTCATTCCGGATGTCCTGAACCCGATAATTACTATGTACAAAACAAAAAACCGTTCTCTACACTTGCCGCGAGCTTGGTCGAATATGTGCTCATATACTTCCGCGAGTTTGATCAGCTCATTCCGGTTGAGTTTGTAAAATTAGGGGGGGAAACAGAAGAAACAACTCATTGAAGTGTATAATCCAGCAGGAGACAATGAGCTCTTCTGACAATAGAACTTCATCACTTTGCACATCATTTGAAATTGCGCCTCCTCGCGATAAAACCTAATTATAGAATTAATGAAACTCATTTATACAACGATGTATACTGTGAAGTAAAGTAGATCCAAAAGATCACACATGAACAACAGGTAGCTAAACTAAAGAATGAACAAACAGAAAAGATACAATAGCCATCTGGAAGTTAGAACATGAATACACCAGGGCAAGCTATTGGATCACATGGTGAAGATGATCTGCGACTCCATACTATTTTAATCCAATATCTCCTATTACTACCGAAAGATGTTCAGTTTTCCAGTTTTTCTCCATGAATATTCATACTCTGGCTCATTCTCAGTACCATGCAGAAGCAGAAACCAGGAACCTGTCTTTCCAGCCCAGAAGCATGCCACCATCCTTCTCTACCAATGTATAATTCTCGGGGTAGTACCTCAGCAGGTTCCTTATGACTGAATTAACGTAACTACTTAGAGGGTATTGCCTAAACCCTGCCATCGTCAATCTAGACTTCCACTTACCAAACAGCTCATGTCGCTCCACCCTCTCCTTCCCCTCGCATGCGATGATGTTCACAATGTCCCTTGCCAAACAGTGCTGCTCCACGTTTATCCTCTCCTTCCTGTCTCTGGGCAGGGTCACGTCAATGGACTCAAACATTGCCAAGTAGTAGTCGAGGGTCTCCATGAACCTTGTCAGGAACGGTGTAGTGTTCGTGTTCGACTCCTGCTCAATCAATGTGATCACTTTTGGAGAAAGCGATTTCACCATCCTTAGTAGCCCATCCCTTGGATTGGTGATGTCAACACTCTCGTCTGGCGTGTGGTGTAGCTGGAGTGGGAAGTTCACTGCGAGAGCTTCCCCAGGCCTGACATCAAGCATGTCATGAGTAATATCTGGGGCAAACACCGGCAAACCGTTGAACTCCACCGGGATCTTAAATTTCTCGGAGATCACCGCCAACTTTCCTGCAACTGCTTCCAATCCGGCCCCACGAGCGTACCTGTTGACTGGGTCATCAATCCCTGTAATCCGCACGTAAGGGGGCCCGCTAGGTCTTGCAGCAAGCGCTTGAAGGAGAGTCATCCACTGGGTGCCCTGAGCAATTTGGAAGTCTATGATGTGTATCCGATCCTCGTTTTTGCATGCTTCGGCAATGGCTCCATTCGCCGCCATGTACCCAAACTTCAAGTAGGGGCAGATCTCATACAGAATGTGCATGTAGGAAAGCAAGTCTTTGCCTTCAGGCTCTCTGCATCGAAGGGTATGGTAGATGTTAGAACCTGATTCCTCTTTCCTGGCCACAAGTCCTTCTATCATGTAGGCACCAAGACGCTGTATGGGTTCTCCACTGATGGATACAGCCCTCCTGGCTTTTTCAATCAACTTCTCAAATTTGTGCATGTTGTTATCAGAAAGAGATTTCGCGCAGGCAATCAGCAGCTGCTTCAAATCACCTGGAGGAACATCTTGAACCAACAATTCCTCAATGGCTTCTTTATGTTTCTCTGCATGAACGCTTTTACCTGATTGGCTCTGAATGAAAGCAACAGAATCCTCAGGACAACTAAATTGTGAACCATGGGGATTATGATCCCATACATGTTCCCCAGTAGAAGTATCTGTGACACGCACTTCTTGTCCATCATCCATTAAGACGTCCTCTAGCTCCTGTAAAGTATAAGCTGTGTTCTGTGAATGATGCTCATTCTGAAGTGAGGTGGGCCTGCCAGAACATGAAAGTAAGCTGTCTCTACACCCGTCTTGCGATGGGCTTGACCTTTGGAAACAGCTGGTGGTCTCAAGTGAAGAGTTGTAAGAAGAGCTAACTCCTGAATAATTGTCTGTAGAACTGTACTGCTCCTGATTATCGCTTAACACAGAGAGTGTCTCGCTATCAAAGTTTGTCAAAAAGGGTGAGATAGGAGATTCCCTGATTTCAAACTTCGAATGCCCAAATAACCTGATGGGAAGAGATGGAACGGTTGGATGACAAGATGTGAAAGATAAGCCAGCACCTGTCTCGCTGTATCTGTACAGTGGGTGTGATCCCATGCTTTAGCAGTATCGTAAGCTTTATTATCAGAAAACTCTCAATTAGCCAGTAATAGATTGCAATAGGACACGCATCCCCTGGGCTTTCCAATAGCTAGTAGAGTTTTAACAGTGGCTCAAGATGAACAAATATAACCCCCTGCAATTACACGAAGAAGCTAGTTAAGTCTCACGGTCATTAAGATGTATAGAGGCACCACGGATAAAGGATTATGTTCTCGAGTTGCAAAATAGAGAGGATTGAGAACAGAAGATCCAAGCTTCATGAAACGCACATGACAAAAGGAAGACTAAAAAAGCCAAAAAGAATACAACAGATGGGATTTGCCCCCATTGAATCACATGTATCAACATGCACACACAGATAGCTTACCAAAAATCATAGTAGCATTAGTATCAGACACACCACCCACACAGAGAATATCGGCATCAGACTTTTTGAGATTGTTATACAGATGAAATGCCACTGTCTTAAGAAATCAAAACTGATAAGAAAGCTTATGATTCTGCTAAAGCGTGTCAATTCTTGCATCTCAACTCGTTGTCGGACAAAACCTGCGTAGCGAGCTTGTCAGGTGGATTACAAGCTCTAGGAAAAAACATCCTAGGCTCCATAAACTCTCATTCCTTATAACTCCACATGTGCTACTCTTCTCATTGTTCATTGTGAAGATCACTATTTTGTCCAAAGAAACTAAAAAATCCAGATCCCATCCAATATCACGGCATCTCCATGCTTTATACAACCAAAAACAAAGAAAAAGCCTCACTTCTTTTCGCTTAAAAAGAAGTTTTTAAATCTGCGGGAAAATTCACGAAACAGAAGCACCTCAATTACTCAATTCGAACGTGGTTCAAGAAAAAAACTTTGACATCTTAAACTCTAGGAAGCTTCACCATACACTATACCATAGGAGCGTCTCGATATAACAGTAAGAAACCAACGGGTCAGTGGCTAAAGAAGAAGAACAATGAAAGGAAACCCATTCAAATATCCTCAAACACCTGTGCGGCAGTATCAGCAGAGGAGCAGAAGCGTACCAGAACAACGGCCTCGTCATTCATTCTTCGACCCCAGTACTTTAATCAAACCCAACTCAAAAACCGGAAAATCTCCGACCCAAAAAAAAAACACGACGGGGCTCGACAGCGAAGGTGGCTATATCTCCTCAGTTTTATTTTTTAAATTCCCTACGGCCCAAAACATCAAACTCGACACGAACTCCATCGCATGTAGACCGAACTTAAGGGCAGCACGAAGATGAACAGGGATTGATTACCTCAGTGCACACGACGCCTCCGGAGTCAAAATGGAGGAACTCTGACCCCCCTTCCTACTCCTCCGTAGCGAAGTCCGACTGGAATTGCTCTTCCGTCCCTCTGTTTTTCACGCGATGCGACTTGGAATTTGTCCTGCCACGAACGAGAATCGAAAGACAACGAAGCTCCCAGCCTTTCGTTTATATAGAAAAGGGAGAGAGAGAGAGAGGGAGGGAGGAAGACGACGGGTGGAATTTCTTTTTTTCTGTACGGAGGGAGTAACGGTAACGGCGACGCTGGTCGGAGTGACGGGCACTGTGTCTTAACGGCTGGGACGCGCCGACCAGACACGCCCCCCCCCCCGGTCCAGAGCGACAGAGGTGCGAATGCGGAACATTCCGCGCGCCTTCGTGCATGAGAAACACGCGCTTTGATTTTTTCCTTTTCTTTTTTTAGTCTCTTTCTAAGATGAAAAATTGGATTTGCAATTGAAAATTACATTAGTTTTTTTCTAAAAGACCATGTGATGAAAAAGAAGGTCCCTACATTTAAAAAAGACTTCATATTTCAATTCCATAAGGGAGCTTTCCCATTATTGTCGACCTAATAATATGTTTTTTTTTAATATGATATGCTAAGCATTATCCACCTCCTTTCGTAACATTCAAGCATGTTAGTTAGGGTTAACAAGATTTTTTATCAGGACTGTACCCCCATCAAATTCCTTTTTAAATCTAGATTCCCTCAAAATAACATAAACAAAAACTCAATTGCATTCACATAAGATTAGTACAAATAAGAATATATGTGTGTGTGCGTGCACGCGCGTATACATCTTTAATTCATTAAATCAATTAGAAAAACGAGTCACAAGGATAAAATGTCAATATCATTGACATTTGGAAATTGTTGGTTACAACTTAACGAATGATTTTTCCACCACTCTCCACTCACCAATTGTCTTTGCAAAAAGTCGAATCGTATTAAGGTTTTGATTCGTTAGTTGTTGTAGCAAAAAGAACGAAAGCATAGATGGTAGGACCCACTCACGACTAAAGACTTTTATATTACAATCCAGAAGGGAGATTTCCCATTTTTATCGACCTAATATATTTTTTTAATATGATATGCTCGGCATTATCCACTTTCTTTTATAAATTCGAGCTTGTTGACTAGGACTAACAATGTGGGCTACGGTTTTTGACTAGGACCGGCATATAAAACACCTTTGACTCATAATGAAGACTACCCATATGAGTTGTATGGATGGAATGTTTAATCAATATCATTGATATTTGGAAATTATCGGTTAAAAGTAACGACTAATTCTTCCACCGTCCTCGGTTCATTAGTTGTTTTCTTCAACAAGTCGAATTGTATTAGGGTTTCAATTTGTTCACTATTGTAGGGAAAAGAACCAAGCATGGATGGTCGGATCCTCTTCGTGCCGATAAATTGTCATACTGATATAACATGCTTCAAAAGGAGAGGTCCAATTAGAATGATTATCTTCGCAATTAGCCACTGATATTTTGTTAAATACAAATCAAAAAATCATGTCAATTTTTATGAATACTCAACTTGAATTTTCCGATTCTAGACTTTTAGAAAGAGAAACACCGCAAGAAATTTAGTACAAGTAAATCCAAATCTATCATTGAGGCAGATCATCTCATATAAGTTTACTAATTTTGCTCAACTTTTTACCGCCATTGATGAGCTTTAGCCGAAAGTACTTATTTGAAGTGTTTTTCCATCCAATCACTAAAAAAGGTTGTGCACTCGACTGTTGAGATTATGGAAATCCCGTTTCTTACATAAGACTACAATATCTCATTGAATGTCGAGTGCATCATTACTTAAAAAGCCGTGGAACTTCCTATTTCGACACGTCACCATAATGATTTTTAAGAGCTTATATATTCACATATTTTTTAATAAATGAAAAAGACGCAATGACGTTTGATCAGCCCTTTCATTCCAAAATAAATGAGAGAAACTCTCGAATTTAAAGCGCGTAAAATTTAAAAATCATGTCATATTCATTGAGGATGTGATTAAGTTAGTCTCCGAAGTTATTTTTTGCATAAAACTCTTTTTCTTTTTGTGTGTGTGTGTGTGTGTGTTCGTCAGGACAATGAAGGAAAGGCTGACGCGCGGCAGAGAAAGAGAACCAAGCGTCACTCGCCAAAAAGTGGAGGCGGAGGCGCGCCTGTCGCCCGTCTCCAGCGGAGAGGGACGCGGACGGTCACGTGACGCGAGCGTGAGCGAGGCCGGTCAGATTTGACCGGGGCCAAGAATCTCGTACCTTTGACTCCTTTGACCTTACGTGGCACGCGTAAGTACCTCCAACCCCAAAAGGGCATACCTATCCTTCAAGTCATATTTAAAGAAAAAGTGCGTTTGGGCCCTTCCCAAAAAAAGAAAAAAAAAAAAAAGAACTGAATAAAGGAAAGGGGATTATTCTCTTGAAAGGGTCGTGAAACAGACGTGTAAAAGATCGGTTTCACATTACCTAACCGGCCGTGCAAGTAAAGAGTCCATTGGATGGATTCCCAGAACACCCAACGAGGACCAATCCCAACGTTTCGAAAGTTAACAATTCGTGCTTCTCCTGGAACGATACTCGGATCATGTCTTATTTTACATTATCCCTTATCACGTCAATGAATGCGATCAACATCGACATCATCACAGTTGGCAAAACAAAGGCGGCAAGAGCTCCACTTCCGATCGGTCTTTATTGCATCTTGTGCCCCACGGAATGGTTTCCACACACCTTTCTTAAACACCTTACGTGAGTTTCCATGAAGCAACCCCTCGTCTTTACACATTCCGTTCACACCCAAGAAAATGACTAACTTTTTTTTTTTTTTTTTTATTATTGACAGGTGATGGACTTAATCGATCGGAGCAAAATTTGGCGAACAATATAAGCCATCGACAAAAAGACTTGTCGACAACTTGATGAGTAATGATACTTTTGGATATTTAAGCTCTTTCATATAAGTGTTGACAACTTGAAGAGTCTTAGTGGCCTATTAGTTATCGACGGCAAACATCAGTTATGTGAAATGAAGTCATTGACATCGACATCCACATCATCATAGTTGGCAAAATGAAGGCAGCAAAAGCTTCGCTTCCAATCAGTCTCTGCATTTTGTGCCCCATATAATCGTTTCCACACACCTTTCTTGAACACACTGCGGTAGTCTCCATGAAGCGACTCCTCGTCTTTACATTCCTTTTACACCCAAGAAAATGACTACTTTTTTTTTTTTTTTTTGTTATTATTGACAGGTGATGAACTTAATCGATGAGAGCAAAATTTGGTAAACAATAGAAGCCATCGGTAAAAAGACTTGTCGACAACTTGATGAGTAGTGATATTTTCGAATATTTAAGCTCTTTCATATAAGTGTCGACAATTCGAAGACTCTTGATGGGTGCATGACAAAATTTCTGTTTCAGAAATAGTTTCTGGAACAGAAATAGATTTTTCTATTTTTATTTCTGGACGAGTTTCTGAGCAAAAATAACCGTTTGATAACGACACAAAATTTATATTCTAAAAATAGAAATTCGTTTGATAACGACACAAAATTCTTCTTTTCGGACGATGGCGGCGACAACCTAAGTGACCTTTAATATAAAAAATAAAAATAAAAATGATTTATTAACAAAAAAATAAAGAAATAAAATAAAATAAAATAAATCATAAAAAATAAAATAAGAATATCATTTTACTTTAAAATAAAAAAATCCTTAAAAATAATTTTTTTATTTATTCTATTTTATTTTATTTTACAAATAAACTTATTTTAAAATGAATAAAAATTAAAAATAAAAATAAATTTATTTGGCAAAAATTAATTATTTTTATTTATCATAAATAAATTATTTTTAATAAATTTATTTTTATAAATTTAAAATTTTATGATAAATAAAAATAAAATTATTTATTTTTAAAAATTTATTTTTAATTTATTTTTAATAAATTTATTTTTAATTTATTTTAATAAATTTATTTTTAATTTATTTTAATAAATTTATTTTTATTTTTAAATGAATAAAGTGAATATTTTTATTTTTATTTTTAGTAAAATGATATTTAATTAAATTTATTTTTAATAAATAAATTTATTTCGATTGAATTTATTTATTAAAAATAAAAATAATATTTATAAGAAAAATTAAAATTTAAAATAAAAATGAATAAATGATATTTTATAATAATTTTTATTTTTAAAATGATATTTATTTATTTTTAAGGGATCTTTTAATTTATTCGTAAAATAAATATTTATTCGTAAAAATAAAAATAAATATCATTTTATTTATTCGAATAAATTTCATTTTAAAATGATATTTATAAAAATAATTTATTTGGTCGACGACTGACGGACGGTGGTCGGCGGCAACGAATGAAGGACCGATTAACGAACGATGAGAAAATTTTTATTTCTCATTTCTGTTCCAGAAATCAGAAATAGAAAATTTCAACTTCTGATTTCTATTCCAAACATATTTCTGGAATAGAAATCTATTCAAGAAATAGAAAAACGGAATAAGTTTATCAAACGGATTTCTATTCCAGAAACAAGTTTGGAATAGAAAAATTGTTTCTGGAACAGAAATTATCAGTTATCATGCACCCCCTAAGTTATCGACAACAAACTCAGTTATCTGGAATGAGGTCATCGAAATCGACATGTAATTACCTAGTAATGATATTTTCGATTCTTGTGGATAATTGTTGTAGTCACTTCTTGTAATCTCAAATGGGATGAGGAGTTATTCATCCGAATTTAGTAATAGCCTAGAGATGGGAAGACACAGCGACGTGAAGATATGTATACGAAAGGTCCATAGATGTGAAGATATGGCTAAAACTACTCAAGAGCTGCTTATAGTGTCGTGAACACTATAAATAGTAGTGTAGTAGAATCCCAATGTTAAAATGTTAAAATAATAAACACACGTTCACTTAATATGTTAAGTTTTTTAAGTAATTAACAACAATCTCACAAAATCTCATATGGTATCAAAACAGAAAGTCCTGAGTTCAAATATTTTTAGTCCCCCTTACCTCCCTAATTAAATATGTCAATGCTTAATACTAGGCAAAACAATCGGACTAAGCATGTCTTCAATTCAATTTCAACATTTATCTTTGCTATAGTTTTTGGATGTTTTGCTGTCGATAAAATTCCGACGTTGTACCTGTATATTGCATATTTTAACATCAATTATATTCTATTGAAGTATATCTATTAGTTTGCTTGTGTTGTGTGCTTGTAATATTTTCTGTTAGAAGCCATCGTAGAACCTGTCTCCTTTAATAAAAATCGAGAATGGATTTGGATAAAAACATTTTGTTATCGAGGCAAATTGCAACGAGACATTTTTTTTGGCATCCCTGGTGGGATTAGTGTGGCCGATTTGAGGAAGTATAATGCCGAGAACAATGAATTACAACCTTGAGACATTCAATTATTCTATATCAATCCAACCAAATATGATGGCTTTTGTGTATATTTTTCCAACTCTTAGTCAATTGAATAGTGGAAATAATTTAGGCTAAGTAATCCCACCACCATGGAGGATTTTATGAAGACTTAAAAATCCTATCTACCTTGATCTTAGAGAGCGGGAAGCTCAAGCCTATCGACCTATTTACCCTGAACCTAGGGGGCAAGATGGGCAAGTGTGTCAACTCGTGAATCCTGATCAAGTGGTTGAACTCATACCGCAACAATTAGATCCCGATAGAGGAATAGTCAGGCCAATATATAGGAAGTCACGTCATGATTAGCTTGACACTATATCTTACCCAAGTGAGAACTCAAAACTCCTAAATTTGATGTATTCACTTCGCTAGCAAAGATGACCAACCGACCACTCAACACATTAGTTGATTTATTGCCTAATGTGGAGAAGTAGGAACAAATAAATTCCCAAGACTTAGGTTGTTCTTTTGTCTTTATCAAAAGCTACCTTTACTCGATTTACGAATTTATCTTCTAATTCAATTCATACTTGGACTAAGATGGACAGATAATTTCATTCTTAATTTTATAGAATGATAGCTAAGGTAGTGTTTGTTGAATTTATCAATATGACAATGAGTCAATTGATCAATTAGTTGCACGATTCAAGAAAGTTAAGAATCGATGCCTAAATTCTCTTTAAGATAAAGAAATCACATATCTGGTTTTCAATGGATTGAAAGTCAATAATAAAAAATCGAAGACCAAAGTCATATCGATTTATTTCAATTGGCAATGAGAATATCTAAGTATGAACAACTACTAAAGGATAAAGATAGAGGACCACATGAAGACTTTATACAAAACATGGCTTTTGTGGGTCGCACGACCCTAGCAAGGCTATCACTGCAAGATGTGGCTCGCGGGCAGCCACATTTGGCTTTGTCGGAGGCTCATCGGTGACATCGCATGTGGTAGGGACATTTTTTAGAATTGTAAAAGTTCAGCAAGGACAAAATTGAAAGAGAAAAAATGTATTTGCATCCCAAAAATGCTCAGAGCACACATAGCTTGGGCTAAAGGCCATTAGAGGCTAATTTTGCATCTCCTCAAAGTCCTTAAAAAAAAAAAAATCGGCAAATGTCATTTATATTTACCGGGCAACTCAAGAATCTTTAAGGCCCCAAATTAATTGAAATGATTATATTGAAATTCTACGCAAAAATTTAGAACTAAATTGGTGAAATAGAAAAGTTTGTAACTTGAATTGCAGTAATTTTTCCAGACTATTTAGAGTTGCGGAATTTTAGTTGCGATGTGTGCTGATATCAAGCAATTGCCCGGTCAACCAAACAGCGAAAGATCCAACTAGATATTTAGATCGTACACACAAAGGTACGGGAACGCACGTGCGAACACGTTCGACCTTCGCGATTAATTTTTCATATCCGGGTGGGGTCATCAAAACGATAACGTTTCCCTTCCGTGGCCAGTCCACTTTTGCAATCGCGGAAGGCCGACGGTCAAGCCTCCATTTATGTCTCCGTACATCTCCCACGGAAAAGCCACGGGGGAATCGACCGACGGGATGGCGTTCTCATTCCGGCGTTCCCATTTCGGAAGTTCGCCCGCGTGCGTTTATGGACGGGACGGGACCCGACCAGTGCCAGTCCAGTCCAGGTGGCTTCGCTTCGGCGGATTTTTACATTAAAAAAAAAAAAAAAATAGAGTCGGTCGGGGCGGCGGGGCGGGCGGGGTCAAACGTTCGCCCTCTTTGATTTCGACGCTGCCGCAATTTGATTTGACCCACCCCCGATTGTTTGAATGCAAAAAGGGCGGTTGGAGGTCTATTTTACTGTTTTTTATTCGACCACGAAACCATTAATGTCGTTGACTCGGACTTACCATCCACGAACGGGTGTTGCATGCGTGCCAAGTCTGGCGCCGGAAAAATCAAAGTTCTACCATATGCGCTCTCATCTTTCACGTTTAAAAAAAAACCAAAAATTAGGATTTTTGGTGCTCTTTCTGTGTCATAAACCTATGAAAGTGTTATCGGGTTGATAATCGGTCGTCACGTTCAATTTGTTTTTGCTAAAAATGAATTATTCAAAATATATTTTCTCTAAAAGCAATCATTTGTATCGCTTGAATAATTAATTGATAAAAGAAATGTTTATAAGATTTTCATGAATTATAAAAATATATTTCGTCCATTCATTTTTTAAATCCACGTGAGGCAGTTGTTATTAAGAAAAGTATCTTTCAAAACCATTCAATTTCGGCCAAACCAATGCACCCTTACGCTTATATGATGAATCATCTTCCTTATATGAAGCCGAACTGCCATTTTCTCATGATAGCGGCTCTTACGTGTTATGATGGAAAGCTCCATAGCCACGACTTGATATGGCCATTTTGTGTACAATATGCAAAAGGGCTCGGTAGAGATTGAGGGCGTAACCTTTCGAGCCCATTGTAATTCAACCACGGCCCATTAAAAGGACTCGGCAGGGATCTTCGTCGAGCCTCTTCCAGGCATGGCCCCTCTCAACACATGGTCAACGTCCCATCGTTTCTCCAGATTCATTCTCTAGATGGACCTTTTCTTTCCGCCACAAAAATTGGAAACGGAACCCATTTCGAAGCCGACGGCACATCAGGTTTCGGTCTAGTTAAGCGGTACAAGATTGATCGATCACGAGGATCTGTTGCTGCTCACGTTCGCGGATGACTCGAGATAACGATCATGTGCTGGTTAAAAGAGGCTAGGAGGGCACGGTGGAGGGTGGGTCTCCAGCAGAGGCATTCTAATCAATGCACCAACATGCGACCAGATCAGAAGTGAGGGATCGAAAGAGCACATGAGACCACCATGTGCATCGTCACATGCCCCCCTTGGACCCCCCCCGGGAGGTGGCAGATCAAAGGCGAGTAGCCAGTCTTGCTTCGAGGGACACCCACCCATGACGATCGTGATCGATCTCCCCCCAAAAAAAGTTATTAATGTCTTCACCTACAAGTTAGCTCCCCAACGGGACCCCGATCTCAACCATCGACTGGCCGGTACTCGACCAGTGGGGGGTCACTGATCCAACCTTTACGAATTCATTCCAATGCACACGTGTGTGGGTCATCTCGCTTTTCGGGTTCGCCCACAAAATTACTACCTACACTAGCCTTTCCATTCGATCCAGCAATCGCATGGATCACCGTGTCAAGTCGGTGGAATAATCGAAAAGCGATCACGTGTCTATAAATTGGAGATGCGTTGCAAGAGATATTTTTATGTTAAGATCCATTTGCTTCTTAGGCGGGCTTACTGGTGCTCCACTCTTGTCACAGGCCGATCGATTGGGATCGTGACCGCGTGGCGACTCGGGCACTTTAGGATCGGATTGGATCGCCGAAGCACCTAAGCCAAGCCTTGCTCGATCGAACGCTCACTCGCTCGTTACCCGGATCGTAGAGAGAAAGAATCTGAGAGAGGAGCTCTGGAAAGAAGATAGCTTTGTATTGCGGAAGTAGTGGATGATTTCAATGAAGGAGGACACCCTTCTTATAGTCGAGGACCCGGATTACAACCATTGATCTAGATTTTAACCGGTGGACGAGATCGCACCGCCTCATCTACCGACACTAATGGCGGCTACTAACCACCGACACTTATGACAACTACCAACTACTAGCTACCGACATAAATGAAGCTAAGGACTTCTAGAAGCTTCGGGAGAAGGCTCGTTGGGAATCCGAGCGAGCACAGGAACTTGACCACGGACGAGTCGGGGTCGTACTCGGGAACCTCTTGGATTGGCCTTCAATCGGCCCGTGACATTCTCCCCACTCAATCGAGCGACGTCCTTGTCGCTCACGGCCTTGACGGGTAGCCTTCTTGGTACGAGCACGGCTTTGGCACGGGCTCTCTTGTTTTAGTATTGTTTGGTGCGGACGCTCACGTACGATGGACCGCAACCTTCTATGATCAACTTGGACTTGGCGCACGGCTCCACCTTCGGTTTGGTCGGTGCATATGGCGTGTACTCAACCTCGGGGAAGAGCACTTGAATCGGCATGGCGTGTGTTGGAGTAGGATCCAACTCTACCTTCGGCTTCACCTCGGCCAGCTTGTTTAGTCGCTTCACGGACTTCAAGTTCTTGTCGAGGCATCGGATTGACGCGATGGTCTTCGTGTCGACCACCCCTTTGATCATGAGGATGATCGTCGGGCATTTTTGGTCGGGGACTATGATGCATTTGGTCCTCATGTCGATCATAGCTCCCACACTTTCGAAGAATTGCATACCCAAAATGAGATCATAGTCATCAAGTGGGATTACCTCGAAAGTCATCTTGCCTTTCCATCCGCCAATCCTGACATCCACATCGGGAGATGCTCCTACGCCACAGAAGTCGCCCGAATTGATGGGCTTGTATGATCTCCCGGATGGCTCCACGTGAAGACCCAAGGCTTTTGCCGCCTCAGTCGACATGAACATGTTCGACGCTCTCGTGTCAACCAAAGCGTAAAGCATTCGGCCGTACACTTCGACCTCTACGAAGAACATGTCCGTGTTCGGTGCAATTCCTCCTTTTTTGGTTGGCGACCGGGCTTGGACGGAGTTAATCCTCTTCACCGCTCCAAGCCGGACTTGTCTTTCCTCTTCTTTGGGTTCCTCCTCTTCGATGGCAAGGAGGGCGTTGATTCGACCCCTCTTTGGGCACTTTTGGGTCCAGTGCGGACCTTTGCAAATAAAGCAAGAAGAGGGTGGAGGTTGATCGAACTTACTCGCGTAGTCCGTCGGTGGTCGACCCCTTTGGAAGGACGGCTTGGAAGTTCCTTCTCCTCATGTTTTGGCTCGGCCGCTTTGTTCATTCGCGCCTCGGGGAGTGCTTCTTGCTTCGTCTTCGCAAGGTCGATCCGACCTCCAATCTCTTGCTCGGTTGTTCCTTGGTTCAATCTTGGTGAGGTCGACGAGTGACTCGGCCATGCTTAGCGCACGCACAAGGCTACTCACGTCCCGCCGCTTCAACTCAAGTTGTGCCCATGGCTTCAATCCATCCATGAACGCTCCGAATGCCTCCTCTTCGCTTAGGTTGCGAATTTGGAGTTTGAGCTCCGTGAACTCCTTCACGTACTCTCAGATCGCACCTCTTTGTTCGAGGCGATGGAGCATGCTACGGGCTTCTTGTTGAGCGAACTCGGGGAAAAAGTAGTCGCGAAATTCCCTCACGAAGTCGTCCCACATGTTCACGGGATCGGCGCCGTGTCTAACCTCATCGCACCTATTACGCCACCAAAGCATGGCCGTATCAGTAAGGAACATCGAAGCGGTTCGTACCTTGATCGGCTCGTCTCGGATGTTGACGGCGCCAAAGTATTGCTCCATGCTCCAGACGAAGTTGTCCACCTCTTGGGCAGATCGGTTGCCTTTGAACTCTTTTGGTTTCGGCACCTCAATTTTGGGCATCGCTTGAGTAGACACCGCACCATTGGTGATGCTAAGTTTGCATAGGGCGAGCTCGGTCTTGAGATCTTGGATCTCCGCCTTCATGACTTCGACATCTTCCCTACACGGGCTTACCTCCTCGATCACTTGGACGCGCTCGTTCAAACCATCGATCGATGCTTCGAGAGCTTCGTCCTTGTCGAACAATGGAGCCGTAGCTTGGTTGATGCCGGTCATGAAGTCCTCACGGAGCGAGCCCTCAACCTCCATGATCCAGTCTTGCACATCGTCAAGACCTTCCATGAGTTCGAGCACGGCACTTTGGACCTTCCCGAGCTTCTCATCGTACGCAACTGCAGCATCCACCGAGGTCTCCCTCTTCTTTGATCGGCCGCGAGTCTCCTTGACTTGCCCGGCCTCTCCAACTATAGCCGCATCTTGGCTCGACATTCTTTCAAACAGTTGGCGCTCTTCAATCTCCGGAAACGAATCTCTCTTTTGCTCTGATACCACTTGTCACGGGCCAATCGATTGGGATCGTGACCGCGTGGCGACTCGGGCACTTTAGGATTGGATTGGATCGCCAAAGCACCTAAGCCAAGCCTTGCTCGATCAAACGCTCACTCGCTCGCTTACCCGGATCGTAGAGAGAGAAAGAATCTAGAGAGAGGAGCTCTGGAAAGAAGATAGCTTTGTATTGCGGAAGTAGTGGATGATTTCAAATGAAGGAGGACACCCCTTCTTATAGTCGAGGGCCTCGGATTACAACCATTGATCTAGATTTTAACCGGTGGACAAGATCGCACCGCCTCATCTACCGACATTAATGGCGGCTACTAACCACCGACACTTATGACAACTACCAACTACTAGCTACCGACATAAATGAGGCTAAGGACTTCTAGAAGCTTCGGGGAGAAGGCTCGTTGGGAATCCGAGCGAGCACAGGAACTTGACCACGGACGAGTCAGGGTCGTACTTGGGGCACCTCTTGGATCGGCCTTCAATCGGCCCGTGACACTTGCCTTCCATTGCGGATTGCATCGACAAAACGAACCTAAAAAAGGATAAGAAAAAGAAAAAAAAAACAACCTAAGAAATTGATGGAACATCTGTATTGGAGGGGGCTAAATGCGACGGTGGCCCGAAATGACGTCGTGGGAAGGCACTTCGAGATATAATATATCGACTGTATGAATGGAGGGGGGCCCACTTTTTAATTTGGGGTTTTTTTTCTCTTTTTCGGGTCGAATTTTTTTTTCTTAATTTGGGGGTTGACTCTACCAGAGAATGAATGTCTGGACGGCGGTCTTCGTCGGTAGTTTATTCCACACGCCGCACCTCTCCAGTCTCCCGCCGGGACAATAAAAAGGATCCGTCCCACCTCAACTCTGACTTTTCTCTAATTACAGTTCGCTCCCCGACTCCAGATCTTTACAATTTAGTCCCCTACGCCATCTTGGACCTTCCACTCCGGTTCACGTTCACCTTTTGTCTTGACAACTATTTACTATTTACACCATGACCCTAATCGGGACGATCCGATGCATGCAGACACGAAAGTTTAAGGAAGTAAAAATATCGATTTTGAAAGTGAGAGAGTAAAGTGAACATCCAGTATGCACATGGGTTATCAATGCCTATGCATATTAATACGACAATGAATGGGGGGACCGAACATGGTAAGGGGCAAGCCTAGCATCTTTCAGGAATCGGATGTATTGCTCTAATTTTAAGTTTACTTTTCATAAATAACCATAATCTTCAACCACTGATCTTTTATTTTACAAGTTTTCTTATCTAGTAGCTAGGGTTCTCCACTAGCGGCGCATGGGGCCATTGGCTGGATTTCGAGGACGAATTCTCGCGACGCTTTTTTGAAGAAAAGGGGTTCCTAATTAGACCGTTTGAGAAATAATTTAAAAGGCCAGAAAGCTCGTGCTTTACCTCGAGTGGGGGAGTTTTTACGAGGAAAGTGGGGTCAATCTCACCCGCCCCCTTCTTGCTTTTTCCCACTTTTATTTCCATCCTCTTTTGTTATTTTATCTTATTTTTCATTTCTATTGATTTTTTTTTCTGTCGTGTTTCATTTATATTGATCGAATGCCCTAATTTTCGCCTTTCTTTTTCGTACACCGGTCAAAATAATCGGCTCCTAATAGGCTAATTGGGATAAGCCACCCTCCCCCACCTTTTTCAGCTTTTGCTCCATGCGATTTTCAAGATATTTCGAAATACAATTAGTTACTCGCGTATAAGAATTTCAAAAGACAAGATTTATTTGCAATCATAAATGCTTGCACGAGATATTGAATTTTTGAGAAACAATGACATTATTGATGTCAACCGTGATTTGCAAAAACCCTCAAAAGCACCTTTAAAATTAATCATATGGAGTGATAATTAGATGATTTCGGATTTTTTAATTTTCCCATCTCACTCGCCAAAAAAAAAAAATGAATGGACTTGAGATTATCTCTAGGATTAGAGGTAGATATACTTCGATGATTACCTAGTGTTTAGTGAAGACTAATTGAGGGTGTGTGATGGTGACAAAGTGCCAAATTCCCGTTACTAGGAATAGAATGATAGTAGGGGATATGTAAATATATCATTTGTCCTAGGTCCACTACCTATCGTGACCTTCATCACCTAAAATAGCACAAAGTGATCGCTTGTTATTCTGATTAATCTTCTCTCTAAAAGTGTACATGATAAAAATGTTATTTAATAAATAAATATACCATGTTCTTTTAAGGGTTTCATAACTTTCGATGCAATCATCATACAAAATACATTTTGTATCGAGCACGATCCTACGCATTCACAAAATTCTACCGTTGATCATTCATGCAATTTAATACCAAATATTATAAAATCATAAAAGAGCATGTAGAATTTTTCTTGTCCCGGACGATTATGCTTCTTTGAGAGGTTTTCATTTTTGCCAGCCAATCTTTGAAAGGTCAACTTCATGTCAAGATCTCGCCACGATATCCCTTCGTGTTATTTATCCACTTGGACCTCATCATAAGGACGTATTTGTTTTTAGAAAAATATCACAATGAAAAAAAAAATCCTAAAAATCATTTTCCTTTTTTCCCGAAAATCATTTATTGCTTTCAAGTTTAAAAAACTATGCATATTTTCTTCGACCGTGTATGATTTTTTGTCGATTTATCGTTTTCAACAAATTAAATGTGCGAAAATCAGAGAAACAATTCGTAAAAGCTTGTTTCACTCGAAGGAACACGCCCGAAGATGATCATTCTTTTTCCGCATCTCAAGCTACATAAGTTTATCAAATCTCAGAGTAATAATTGGGGAAATGCAGTCCCACGTTATCTCTAATCTTATAATAATCATGGATAATGCAAAGATATCCCTAGTCAAACTGCGTTGGACAAGGAGGTTTTGAATCTTGAGGTACCCCGTGCGTGCGTATCCTACCCGCACGAGATCGATGTCGACATACGTACGCTCTAGATATCGATCGAATCCTCATCGAAGAGAAAGATTATCATTACGAATTATAATCAAAATTTCCCAAGTCGTTTTCCACGGTGCGTCATCCGTTTCGGGTGGTCTCAGTCTCACCATAAATTTCCAAGCTTGTTTACTTAAACAATCTCTTCATTAATCTACCCATTTATGGGATTAGGTGGGCGTTCGGTTGACGGTCGCTTGCAACCCACCATCGATTTGTTTTTTTCTCTTCCCCCTTTCTTACCTATCCGAGCTTCCCAACATCGACGGCTGCGGATTCACCGCGATCCCGCTTTCTGCCAGGAGCTGCCGTGCGGTCTGCTCCTTAATTTACCCGAAACGATATTCGCGAGCGTTCTTAATCTTAACGCTCGATCAGAATCCCCACGCACGCTGCCAACTACTCCGATTGGCAATGAAGTGGAGTGGATTAACGTTTGGAGAGGAAGAGCCTCTTTCTGAACATGCTCTTGTCGCCATGATGATGAGGAGGGTTTGGTGTTCAGTTGATGTGAGATGAGAAGGGGCGATAGCTACTCCTTTCCTATTTTTGGAGAATATACTTTGGAGATAATAGTATCATGACGCCGACCCTGATGGGCTTCCAAGTCGATGAATTCAAAGCATCTGCATCATTTGATTTCCCGAGCGAGGCTGATCTCATCTGGCATTAGAGTCAATAGGGTTTTGCCTTTTGCGCCTACCTTGGGTAGCTCAACTTTGTACCGGCCCCAAAAATGGAATTCCCATCTACGAAGAAGTCTCGCCTCCCTATGAGTACACGAAAATTGGGGGGGTCATGTCGCTTTCGGCTCATATCCCAAATCAAATGCCGAGGCTCCTTGGACGACAGACGGACGATTTTCCTTGTCAGCTGTTAGGGCCTCATTTTGCTCTCGCTATAATTATAGAAACTAATCCATTGCATAACACGTCGTATGAAACGTAGTATAATTAAAAAAGTATCGTGTTACATCAACACTCAGAATTATTGAAAACGTTTCGATTTATTCATTTGCAATCTAGGTTCCATCGACCCATTAGGTTGAATTTGGGATATATTTTTTTATATATTTTGGAAAGAGTCATCTATTCATATTAAATCATCCTGAAAATAGTTTCCGAGCTACAGTAGCACAAATTCAATTCAGTGCTCCAGTTGTTCTTGTACAGCAACAAAAACATAAAGGGGCCACCCAACTTGAAAAAATTAAAAAGGAAAAGAGGCGCAAAATTCAAAAAATACCAAAGCACGGATCCCCAGAATTCCCAACAAATCAAAGATGAATGGCAATTTGGGGAGAGCGAACGAACATTTCCTCCGGCGCGCTCCATACCGTACGGGGGAAGTTCGAACGGCGACGGGACCATACGGAAAGCCGAGCGAGCGGGTCCGGGCCGAACCGGATTTGCATCCGGTCCAAAAGGCATGAGACGATGGAGATGAGATTCGCATCGCGATACCAAGATAAAATGTCATGGAGCCTCTCGTCATGATGGTTACGTATATTTGTCAAATCCCTAAAGACGCGTAACACGAGAAAGCAAGAGGATTGTGACCTAGACCTAAAACTGTTTGTGCCAACCATCGTACTTTGCAACCATTCAAATGATGTCTCAATGTCCATGATAAGTACTGAATTAAAGGTTGGTTTTAGATTGCGACAACTATAAAAGTTGGTTTTGGAGATAGATCAAATGTACGGAACGTTGATTTACGGTATGAATTTTTCATACGGTCACGGGCTTCCCCCATTTCTGTCATGAACCGATATCTCTCCGGTTCTTTTTTTTTTAATTTTTTTAATTTTCTTTTCTTTTTCCGGGAGGAAATGATGATTTTAGTTAATTTTTAATATCGCCATCGGCCCTGCAATGCACGGGAGAGAGAAAGCGGCCTTTAACTTGGATTTCCCGTCTCCGTCTCTGCAAATGGCCTCGCGTGCTTTTGCAGCCCGGAACAGATCGCCGCCGTCGCCGCCGCCGTCTTCACCGTCGCACGCGCGCGGGCGCGCTCTCGAGTGTCCTCACGCCTCGCCCCGTAGCCGATTCCTTCCTCCGGCTCGAGCGCTTCGAATCTCTGGCCTCCTCCCCAAGCTCCAGCCCGTCGCTCTCATCGATCCCTTGCCGTCTCTGCCTCTCCGTCTCT
Source organism: Eucalyptus cloeziana (assembly GCA_014182715.1). Lineage (NCBI taxonomy): Eukaryota > Viridiplantae > Streptophyta > Magnoliopsida > Myrtales > Myrtaceae > Eucalyptus > Eucalyptus cloeziana. The sequence goes on from CM024639.1 coordinate 38,776,979, forward strand.
CTCTCTCTCTCTCTCTCTCTCCGCGACGTCATCTTTCCAAGGGGAAGGAGAGAGGAAGCGAGGCACGCGAGGGAGCCGTTTCGGTCCGGGGGCGATACTTGTGCTGGCAGGTAAAATTCCGGAGTTTACTTTCAGTTACCTCTAGTGGTCGCCATTACGCTTCGCCTCCAGTGCGCGTGCGTGCCTTTGCTTTTGCTTCGCTTCGGCTCGTGGGTTTCCGGCCTCGCTTTAAGGCGCCTTCGATCTGGGAGCCCGCATCGGCGAGACTGCGAGCCCGCGCGTTGCGGTTTTCCTCTTCCCCGATAGGCTCCTGAGGCTTCGCATGTGTTCGCGGCTCTAGTTCTGCGCGCATTCTCGTCTCCTTCGTCGGCCAATCGGAGGATTCGTCGCCTTGCGGTCGGTCCTCTCGTTCTCTTTCTCCGGCGCTAGCATTTTTGCAGAATTGAAGTAAAGTAAAATGTGGAGACGTCTTTATTCAAATTTTTTCCTTGGTTTTTTTTGGGGGTTCAGGCTGAGCAGATCGCAATGTTTTTAAAATTTAAGTTTGAACGAATCGGAGGAGAGTCTCTAATGGTGGATCTTATGTGAGTCAAGCTTGTTCGGTTTCTTCGAAAAGACGAATCTGCGATGCAGCTTCTGCGAAGTTTACGAGCGCAGGAGTACCCAAAAAGAAAAAAGAAACGTTAACGTCCCCGCACAAGTCCCCTTTCGCGATGAGGAAGTTGTCCTAAGTTTTGTTCTCTTCCCAGCCGGAGAAAATACTTTTTTTCGCCGAGTTCTAGATGATGCCTCGTTCATCTCGCGGTCGAATTGCCTGTTGACTTTTTGTTTGGTGGCTCTTTGGTGGCTGGGAAAAATTCCCAATTATATTTCTCTGGTTTGACCTCTGAATTATCGGACCCACGACTTATATCAAGAGACTGTGAATACAACGGTTTGACCTGGCTTTGCTAAGAGCTCAAATGCCGTTTTTTTTTTTGCAGCCAATGGATTGGAGACCCGAATAGGATACGTCAAAGCACCAGAGAGGCGAGGAGATGAATGCGAAGTCATCCGGGTTGATCATCGGGCTTTCGGTAGGGGTTGTGATTGGAGTGCTTTTGGCTATTTTGGCACTCTTTTGCATTAGATACCAGAGGAAGCGGTCTCAGATAGGGAACAGCAGTTCCAGGAGGGCTGCGACTATCCCGATTCGAGCGAATGGCGCTGATGCTTGTACCATACTATCGGACTCGACAATCGGTCCCGAATCACCCGTGAAATCTGGACGCAATGGCATGTCCGTGTGGCTTGACGGATTTAAGAAGAGTAACATGGTGTCTTTCTCTGGAATACCCGAGTATTCTTACAAGTATGTTGGTTTTAATATTTTGGTTGAAATTTCTTAAGTAGTTTTGGAGTATGTGTACACGTAAGGAATTTGATGTCTTTTGCTATTTAAACTTTGTAATAACAAGACAGTAGATTCTGCAAGTTAGCTCTTTAGCAGTTATAAGCTGAAGAATGATTTATCTTTCTACTCGATTCAACTCTTGCTCCTGCACATGGCGGAGATATTAAGAATGTAATGTTTTGAGATTTATAGAGCTCCACTGAAATTCTTTTATATATAACTCTGGTCCTATGGTTGTCCTGCTGCTTTTACTTGTTTACACATGATGTGCCTGATATTATCATCTGATCATCTAATTCTTCTTCTGGACTTTTGGGTTTACCTGCATGTCTTCACTTGCAGCTCTCCTTTGTTGGGGCTTGTAAAAGTGATTGATACTCCCGCTTCATATAGGAAATATTACACCTCAATAAATCTTCACACTGAACTGTAGTTCATACCATGGAAAATGACCTTTCTGAATACAGTGGTTCATTGTGCTTTTTGGCCTTTTCGTGGCTGAGGTTGCTTTATGATGCTATTACAGAGACCTGCAGAAAGCAACCTGCAATTTCACGACACTCATTGGGCAAGGAGCCTTTGGTCCTGTTTACAAAGCTCAAATGTCAACCGGAGAGATAGTTGCGGTCAAAGTGCTTGCCACTGATTCCAAGCAAGGGGAGAAAGAATTCCAGACAGAGGTAGGGATTATACATGTTAATGCCCTGTTAACTTGGCACTTTACAACTAAAACTGCTTTGACCTCTGTGTCACTCACACCAGCAGATATGACACTCTCTTGTTCTCTGGTGGACCTGTTATAACTTGCATCCTTAGATGTAATAGATTGCTTGCTACTCAATTACATGTTCAGTAAAATGGGTTCACAAAAGAAAAACCTGTTGGAGTGAGGTAGACAGATCTGGACAAAAGACGAGAGATAGACAGTTTGGTGTAGTTATGGGCTTTGGGTATTGTGTTGCACATTCCCACCTTTAATATTTTATTCTCAAGGGATGATTTCATAGAAAATAAAGTAATACTTCTTTTCCCATCCTAAATAGGGGGCCCTCTTCAAAATCCTGCAACAACGAGATTTGAATCATCTATTTATTGTCTACACTCTTTAAGCTTCATTCGCTGTTTGGAGCATGAATTTGACTAGATTTGTCGACTTAAGTCATCATATTGTTGGCAAGATTCAATCAAGATACAATTTGTTTGAACCAACCAAATTTGTAGATATACCTTGTCAGATGTTATATAAGTTTTAGCTTTTGGTGATGCTTGTCCTGCTGGAATCTCCAATATGGATGGCCACATAAGTCTTCAACCTTTCTCTTTGATTTACCTCTTGTTCTAAGTAAAATTAACATCTTGACATGTGCCTATATGGGCCTTTTTTTTTGCAGGTTAAGTTATTGGGAAGGTTGCATCATAGGAACCTTGTGAATTTGGTTGGTTATTGCGCAGAAAAGGGCCAGCATATGCTTGTATATGTCTACATGAGTAAAGGCAGCTTGGCCTCTCACCTGTATGGTAAGCTTAAACTCTACTTCCTGCTGGAGGAGATTACATATCTAGAGAGCATTATTTAAATGAATCAAATGCATGCTAGAAAACGGGACTTCAGTACATGACAAAAATTTCCATAAGCTATAAAATTTCCCCAAGGATGTCTGGGTGTTTATGAAAAGTTGGGCAGTCTAGCAGTAAATCGATTATTGCCATAGGTTCAGTGGTGAGAAGGCTCTGGGTGAGAATGTAACAGACAGTTGTTCCTTCCTATATGACTCTTTCACACAAAGGCCTAACTGTGAATAATCCTGTAAACTGCTATATGCTATTATTTTAGATGATTATGAATGGTTTCGCATTGGAAGGCAGTTCTTGGAATGATTTATTGATATGATTTGAGTGCTGGCCGCATGAATGATGAAGTACGATGATATTTAGACAATCAATTATCTCGCCTGACATGAGTATAGAAAATCCCCTTTTATGTGGTGTCAATTCTTTCCTGGAAAGAAGTTTTTGTAAAAGAAAGAGCATTCTGAAGGATACTGTATGATTTTCTTAGTTAAGTTACCCTTGTTAGGTAGAAGGAAAAATTAGTGCGTGATTCTACCATGGAGACTGCATTCTGCTGTATGATGTTGTAAGTACCACATATTCTTTCCAGGTGACATTAAGGAATCATTGAGCTGGGACTTGAGGGTCTATATTGCCCTAGATGTGGCAAGGGGTCTGGAGTATCTTCATGATGGGGTAAGATTTTGCCTGTCACCCATGTTGTTTTTCCTTTCTAAATCTAGTTCACTTTTGGTTTTGGTGCTTTAACGTGATTTTTTGCATACTGTACTAAAATTTGGCCATTGTTATAATTTCATTTCAGGCAGTTCCTCCTGTGATCCACAGGGATATCAAGTCCTCCAATATTCTCTTGGACCAGACCATGAGAGCAAGGGTATATCTCATTTAAGATTCTAATTTACATGTTCTAACCGAGGGTAGACCAGGGCTGGATAAATATTGCCAATATTAGTTGCATTAGGGGATTAATCTTTTTTATGTTTGTTTCGTTTCTTGAATGATTCTGAATTTGCTGCTTGCCGAAACCATGTCCATGTAGATATGCATGACTTCTCAATAACTCAATAAAATTGAATATTTGCTTATTCTGCTTCGATCAGGTCGCTGACTTTGGACTTTCAAGAGAGGAGATGGTAGACAAAAATGCTGCTAACATACGAGGAACTTTTGGATACCTTGATCCCGAGTATATTTCCACCAGGACTTTCACAAAGAAAAGTGACGTTTATAGTTTTGGAGTTCTGTTATTTGAACTAATAGCTGGCAGAAATCCCCAACGGGGTCTCATGGAATACGTTGAGCTCGTGAGTTCTCTCTCTCTCTCTCTCTCTCTCTCTCTCTCTCTCTCTCTCTCTCTCTGACACTCTAGTTTCAGAATGGGAGACTAACATCTACCAATATAGAACTTCTGTCTTAAATTGACTGCTGAAGTGCTATGGAAAACAAAACATTTGTTGTTTTATGTATTTTTCACAAACCACAACACCTTCACCTCTCCATTGCACGAGCCACTATTAAATGAAGAAGAGAAGTAGTGTTCTTTCATATTGTCTATATTTCCTGTATAAAAGAAGCTATGGGGTAATGATAATAGTCTCTCCTCGCATTTTTCTTCTTCATGTGTCAAACGTTCTGTATTTTCGTCAAGCTTGGTTTAGTACACGCCTTAATCTATTTCTTGTTCAACTATATGGTGCGATGCATAGGCGGCCATGAATTCTGAAGCAAAAGTTGGGTGGGAGGAAATTGTGGACTCTCGCTTGGAAGGGAAATTTGATCTGCAAGAGCTCAATGATGTGGCAGCTCTGGCATACAAATGCATCAATCGCTTGCCAAGAAGACGACCTTCCATGAGAGACATTGTCCAGGTTTTGTCTCGGATCTTGAAGTTAAGGCACAGTAGAAACCATCACAGGAAGTCCCTCTCCGCCGCCACTGATGAAGCCACAATCGACATGGACCAACAAGAAAGTAAGACTCCAACCAGCAACCACCGGAGAGAGGAATCTGTGGACAGTACAGCCGACACGTTTGACCTCTAAATGAACAGTTGCGTCATTTGTTCATTTTTTGTGTCTTTTTCTTTTTTCATCTTTCTTTTGGTTTTGGTTTTGGCTTTGTTTTGTGACATCTATACAGTGGGAAAGAAGGTAGGAGGCAGGGCAGATCTTCCCAATGCCGGCATTTTGCTTCTTCGAGTAGGTTTCGCAGCTAATGTCATGTAACATAGTCTGCTCATTCCATTTTCGATCCTCGATCTTTTTAGCAAAGCGACCGCACCATCTGATTCTGTACATGGTCGTGCAAAGAGGGGACTGAATGTAAATTGCCTTATGTCCAGTTGTTAAAATGTTCCTTTTTCTATTCACGCGCTGTCTATGTCCAAGAGGTGAACCTGAATCCTTTCCCTAATGCTAGGGGCGCGGTCCCTTCCGTTCCCCTTTCTATTTATGTTCTGGTAGTAGTCCGTTCGTGCATGAGGTAACGTGAGGAGCTTGCGGTTGTCGAATCGGAATCAAATCTTCTGGCGCGCTCTGTTGAAGGTTTACCCGACGTCTCATTTGATGATGGGTGGTGCCAAAATCTGGCGAGCATTCCTTTTCTCACTGCCTTATTTAACAGGGAATTAGGAGCAAATCGTGCGTGAATCACTGAATAGGGGAGAAATTTTCGTACGCATTCGGGCCATGTTTAGTTCGGAAAGACAATTTCAAGAGTACTTGGGACACTTGTTAACACGACTTTTATTTTTCGAAATCTGCCTGATGAGCAAAGGAAGGATTTTCCTTAGAAGTCGAAAGTGTAAGTTATCGATGTAGTGCTTTTTTGGCATCGGCATCGTTATTATTATTATCTCATTAAATTTATTACTAAATAACTTAGTAATAGAAAATATTACCCGGAGTATGTATCAAGTAATCAATGGGCCAAGAAAGAATTTTAGAAAGATCTATTTTCTTTCCTTCTTTATATTTCCTTAAATCGAAATATCATAATATTCTTTCTATTCATATAGATCGTACATACATTGTTTATATATTTCGATGTTGCTGAAGTAAATTATAGTGGTTACCGCTAGGGGTGATCGGGTCCAGGGTGGATAGGGTCTAGACCTGAACTCTGTACCCGACCCTGTTATAATCGATTCCTATTTTCTGGACCTTATACCCGACCATGTTTGTATTGGACCTGTACCCAACCCACCCTGTTTTTCCGATCCGATTCCAAGGTCAACCCTGTTTCCATTGGAACTTGTTTTGCAATCTCTTGATATCCTATACAACTTCAAATTTTATATTAATAAGCGAGAAAATAACGTAATCTTCCTAATTTATATTGGAACATTAAGTATTGATAATAAATTAATACATGAACTTTTTTACTAAACGGAAAATTAATGATCCATATGGCTAATTATAATAAATAAAATCATAAGGCAAAAAATTAGCAACAAACATGGATCTAATATTAGTCTTATTCCCACAACTACTATATGAAGCTACTCGTTTATGCAAACATAACTCTTTATACAAAAGAGAAATTAGGCAAGCCAATTTATGTGATACAGAGACGAACATCGTTTGTCCATCAGATGGTGTGAGAGAGAGTCGGTGAGGAAGGGAAGCAAGTGAGGAAGAGAAATGACAAATGAGGAATGTTGTGCGTGTTTGAGTGAGCCAAGAGAAAAAATATCGTGTGATTGCGAGAGTAAGAATAAATATTGAGAGGAAAAAAAAAATTTGTACCTCTACTTACAAAACCGGTCCCAGAACCGGGTTCTGGGTGGGTAATCACTTGAAGCTTGTTTCCAAACCGATTTAAACCGGTTATGAATTTTAAGAACCTGTTCCTGGACCAGTTTCAATGGGAACCGGTTCCCGACCCTGCTTTCAGGGTGGGCTAGTCCGGGAACCAGGTATACCCGGTCCGGTTGGAACCCCTAGTTACCGCTTCAAATTCGAAAGGAGCCTTTTATTTTATATCACGCCCCTATGTTTTCAATTCTCCATCCATCATTCGGGCTCATTTCCTTAGAAAATTGCACGTTGTTATTTTAATAAGCATCTAAATTTCAAGAGATAATGACATAAATAATCCCTAAATTTTAACTAAATGTGCAATGCAGTGCTTGAATTTTTAATCTGTTTAATATTTTTAATCAAATTTTGGTATATATTTACTTAGTCCCTAAACTATATGAAAATCTTCAATATTATTTCTGGATGTACAAAATCCATGCATCACTTACACATTGAGTTATAATTCAGAATCATATTAAATAAATTAAAAGTTTAGGGATTATATTATACATTTGATTAAAGTTTTGAGACTATTTGTCATTTTTCCAAATTTCAAAAGCCCAAAGAGCAGCAAATGCGTCGTCGTTTCGCAGCTCTCTCTCTCTCTCTCCCATATTATCCATATCGCCATCATCTCCTTCGCCAGAGCCAGGAGACGAGTTTTCGCTTCGCTTCTCGGTTTCAGACCAAATCATCAGCAGCAAAAACCGGGGAACAGCAAGCACGACGGCGGCGATGGCCATGGCCGCTCTTCAGAGCTCACTGACTTCGCTCTCCCTTTCCTCCAGCTCGTTCCTCGGCCAACGCCTCCCCCCCTCCTTCCTCCCCCCGCCGGTCTCCGTACGTTCCTGCTCCCCTAATCTCTGAGCCGTTTCCCAGAATTCCAAAACTGCAATTTTGTTCAGTAGCTTAGGACCAAACTCAAACCCTAATTCCCTCAGCACGCCTTGACCCGCACGTGTCGATTCTCGAATTTTAATCGCACATAGTTAGTTCGGTGTTTTAGGTGGTGGATTGTTGAGTGCAGTAAAGTGGATTGCGGCGAATGCACAGTGAATTCTTATGAGCCTGATATTCGCCCATCCGCGTTGTCTGTGTATATGATACGAGACCGACGGTTTTGTATCAGCTGTTTCGGCTGTTACATTATTCGAATCTCGATTATACGAACTTTGGCTACTGAATCTGAGGCAATGAAGGATTGTGTTCTCGTGGATTCAGCTGCAGAGTGAAAGTGATGACACCGAATTAGGAACCATTGCCAGTAATTCTGTATGTTGCTAGCAATCATGTGACGGTGGTTTCTCCAATGTTGTTTGGTGTGTGACTATTCATTGTCTACCTATGCAGCGAGAATAGAAAATGCAGGAAATTTCTTGTTCTGCAGTTGCACGATTTAGATCAATGTGCTTTCGCAGTGTTTCACTTGGCAAGCAGCTGCCTTATGTGGGTTTTGATGGATGGGCACTGCCTTTTAGTTGATTGAACTTCTTCTGTTGTTGAGCTGCACGGTCTAAAAAGCTGCTTGAAACTTGATAATTACTATATCTATTAGTTCATTTGTACCTGTTGAAATTGGCTCGGCAGATAATTTGATGTGAATCATCTTAATTCGGTGGCTGACTGCTTCAGTCTGAAATATGGCAGAGCCTATTTCCAATTTGGTATTATTAATAGGAGTAGTGAAGGGTCCATTTGGAAAATGGTGAGGTGAATCCTATATTTACTCCATTCTGCTCTCCTCCCTGGCCAAGGCTGGGTTCTGTTGTCTTGTTCTTGTTAGTATTCTGCAGGTGCTATGCACCATGCTTTATTGGAGTGAAAGAGGCCTCTTTTACCTTTAATTTCTTGTTTCAGATAAAAGTTAGTTGTTGGGACTGACATTCTGTAGGGGCAGCTAGGATTGGCACTTAGTAGTCGCTGCTTGCAATAAGTTCCTATAGAAAGTGAATCAAAGGGGGTATCTCTTGCACTCACTGTTACCATGAAACCACACATTCTTCTATTGGGGAGTGGATTCAGTATGATATATTCTGGTGTGTCTACTGATGAGCACCATGCTGACATTATGATGCTGGTCTGCAAACTCTTAAGTAGTGTTTTAACTGTTCTAAAAAAGAAATGCAGTAGTTTGTCTTAAATTCGTGTCTATTTTGTTCTGCTTACCCAACATTTCTAGAGGCATAACTCATTTCTATCCATTGGATCCCTTCCTCCGTGCAGGTCAATTCACCAGACAAGCCGTGCCTCGTTGTTGCAAAAGTTAGCATTGCTTTTTTCTTTTCTTTTTTTCTTTCTCTGACTGATCTCTCTCTCTCTCTCTCTCTCTCTCTCTCTCTCTCTCTCTCTCTCTCTCTCTCTCTCTCTTACATATCAACTGGTCTTTGTTTTCCCATTGGCAGCTTAAACATTGGGAGAGAATAAAATGTAAGCCAAACAGCCTTCCTCTTTTGCATAAAATGCATGTCAAGGTGGGCGATACAGTGAAGGTAATAGCTGGACGTGATAAGGGAAAGATCGGGGAAATATCTAAGATCTTCAGGCACAATAGCACTGTGGTTGTCAAAGAGATAAACTTGAAGACAAAGCATGTGAAGAGCAGGGAAGAAGGTGAACCTGGGCAAATTGTCAAGGTTGTTCTCACTTAATCACTGAGAATTGAGCTAGTTCCTTGAAGATACTGGATGATTACTTCGTGTCTATGGATAGAATCTTTTAGAGCTGAATATCAGTATTTTCCATTTACCCTACAGCCTTCCGGCGACTTTGATTGAGGAGTTTTATACTTAGAATGGCATCAATTATATGTAATAGGAATGTCTATTTCTAATAAATTTCAAGTTGGTTTTTTGTTATGAGAACTAAATACTTGTCAAATTTTCTTATCCAGATCGAAGCGCCTATTCACAGCTCAAATGTGATGCTCTACTCGAAAGATCAAGAGGTGACAAGTCGGGTGGGTCACAAAGTGCTCGATGATGGAACAAGAGTCCGTTTCCTCATAAAAACCGGGGAGATCATTGACAGCGCAGAGAACTGGAAAAAATTGAAGGAGAGCAAGGAGAAAACTGAAGTAGCAGCAGCCTCATAGAAATGGTTCCGTGGCTCCATTAGACTGTAGTCTCTGGATCTCTCTATGTACATCTTTCCTCTCTAGCAACTTCATCTGACCATTTTCACAGAGTTGAAATTGTGCTCTTTCTTTCCACATCCTCATTCAGATGGTAGGATAGGAAAAGCAAGTTTACTTATATTTAGTCCAAAAGCAATGCGGGTCATTTCACTTATGGAAGATGAATGTCAGCGTTAAGATGCAAATTTTTGACAAGCTCTAGTTTTTTCATGTCCTTTAAACTGTTTCATTTATCTAAATTTGCAACCACGGTTCATCGGATTGGCAATGATGCCATTGCTGTTCTCCTGCGCGCTCATCGTGCTTATGTGATATGGTTCTTGAATTTCTTTTTCGGGTTCCCTTATTGAGAGCACGAGCTGACAAACCAGGGAAGATACTTGGAGTTTACGTGTATGTGGACAGCTCATGTTTACATCACGTGAAGATCAGCCAACTCAGAACTTACTAAATGTCATCCTGATTTCTGTTTTTTTGATTTAATTGGAGCCCCTTATGGCCTTTTTTTGGAGTTTGCACTGCGGTTGGCTATTTTTAGTGGTTTATAACCAGTTACCACTATTGTTCGTCTGTTTCTAAGGAAAAGATCTCATGCAACTCTCGTCCGCATGCCAACGAAAGTGATCTGTTAGTGAGGTCTGCAACTTGCAGTTATATTGTAAGCTCTCCATTAGATATTTATCGGCGCATATTCTTGGAACATGCCTTGCTTCTGTCTTCTGTATTAAAACCCTAAAATATTTGCTTGACAAAAAACTATGAGCTTAGTTGCCGCTGGTATCACAGGAACGAAGGTAGATCGGAAAACGCCATAAACACAGATTCTCCATTCGAACCACATTTGGTCTAATTCTATCTGAGGAACATTGTTTGGATCAAATCCCTTCCTTCTTCCTTGATCAATTGTCCCGTTCTTTTCCCACTAAAATGGAATGAAAATCAACGTTTGGAGATGTTGGGTAGAACAGATGTTGTTCTGGGTGTGTTTAGTTTTGCTCACAACGTGTGAAATTGCATCGATCTTTCATTTGGTTCCAGAAGCCTGGTGAACTGCGAGAGCATCTGGTCATAGCTGATTCCCAGACGTTCTTGCTTGTTCTGTTTACGTGAGCATTGGGCGGTTCTAACGCTTAGGTTTCTCGAGTGTGCGCTTGCGGAGACTGTAGCATGGAAATGACCCCTCCATGGGATAATGTTCAAGTCATTTCTCGACCCATGAACCCGAATCGCATGCCGAATTTGATGTCCGCGTCGTGGAGAGCACGCAACTTTATTTGCATGACAAGACAGCATTTTCCTTCGAGAGAATGCAATGGATGAATCACTTGCGTAATTGGAAATTAAATTACTCGAGAGTGAAATGCGGGGCATGTGAAAACACCCTCCACCAAGGTAGTCCGCCGTCGGGAATCACGAATATCAGCCGTGTAAATGCTGTCGTGTGATTAGAAGTTAGAACGCAATGTAAATCTCCTTGAAATTAGAACAGATACACAAAATCAAGAGGAACGATCATATACGTGTGTGTATGACATGTAAGGAAAAACCGATGCTTTTTTTGGAATAAAATGTCAAACACACTACCATCAAAACATCTCACGTCGCTTATTTACGAAATTTATTTGCTTTTCTTATACATATGGTCTCTTCCCCATAAATGTAACATTTTGAGTCAGACGTTATAAAAAAAATCATACTTATTTTAAATATTTGTCCAGATAACTCAATGTCCAAAAGTTAGTGACAGAAGCACAAAAGCAACAAAATAAGTCTTAAGTAGTTAGATGAAAGCGTGATTTAATATTTAATTACTCGAATACTCTTCCTCATGTGTAAAATAAACTTTGGCTTATATAATTAGGGAGGCAAATATGAGCTTGGAAAGATTTGAACTCAAATTTTCTATTCTGATGCAATATGAGAATTATATTGAATTATCATCTATTGTTCAAATAGAAATGTGATTTAATATTTAATTACACCGATAAAGGTGATCGATATTTTTATGTCAGCATGTACTGGCAACACAGTGCATCAGTCTCCCATTGAATTGATATCTTCCACCTGTGTGAGGTAAAGTTATAGATGCAAGGCACTCACATGGCTTGCATATGAAATAAATAAATTCCCGTGTGACAGAGACAACCGTACTTAAAAGATTTCCCTTATTTGGCACTATGGTAAACATTTCCCTGCTATATAAATATATAATAAGGAGACGTGGCTGTCCATCTTTACTACTCAGAAACCAGATTTTCCATCCTTCCCCAGTTCCCTTGGCTATCGAGAGGGGCCAAGGGCCATCAATTTCGAAAGAGCTCCCTTCTCAATTCTCATGTTTTGCAGAGAGGAGAAAGGAGGAAGAGAGACAGAACAGAGATGGAAGACGATAGCCAAAATTCAACTGCACCGGCATACTGTGTCACCGGCGCAACCGGTTACGTCGGTTCTTGGTTGGTGAACTCTCTCCTCCGACGCGGTTGCAAGGTCCATGCTGCGGTCCGCGACCCCGGTGTGTATCTCCATCCCTTTACCTCGTTTTTCCCTTCTCATCGGCAAATCCGAGTCGAGTTCGAACGCTTTGAGTGTCTTGATTTTTTTTCTTATTTGCCTCCCCCGTCTTTTATTTTTATTTTTATTTTTTGGCCTTCGATGCTCAACTTCCTCTAGTCGTGATTCGGCTGTCATTTGGTATTTTTAATGATTTGAGCAAAGTTGACGTGGGATTTTTTTATTTTTTTTGGTCGAAAACTGAGATTGAGACGTCAGAAATTAATTTCATTTGCTAGAATGTGTAGAGTCTATTTGATGATGACCTCCGGCCCCGGAGGGAGAGCGAAATGTATATATTGGGTCTGGACGGGCTCGAACTTGGCCCATGGTACGTGAAGAGCCCAATCAGCCCAATAGGCCCATCAAGAGTAGAACTCCACCCCGGATTTTGGCGCTACGGTCTGAGAACTCATCAAATTATTTTATTCTCACCAAAATTGTCCCATCCTGTTACATCCTAGGGAAGCAATTAAAGGATTAGCAGCAAGAATTAGCATTGGCTTGAAAGTCGCTTTCACTGAAATGAAGAATGTCATGTTGCCCCTTGAGCTTCATTAGGGCCTGCTCATTCTGCTTTCGCTAATTTCAAAATTCGCCCTGATCACTTAGAAGAGCTTCCGGCTTCCCTCGTCCTGCAGCTAAATCCTCGCGTCTGCTATCGACATGGAATGGCGGAGAGCGCTTGAAGTTGTTCCGGGCCAGTTTGCAGGATGACGGGAGCTACGATGAGGCCGTAGAGGGCTGCGACGGCATCTTTCACGTCGCCGCCCCAATGCAATTCGACGTTCACGAGAGCACCGGTAGATTCTGTGATATTGTGCAACTCAGTGGCAACTTTTTATGGTGACCGTAGCGCGAGAAATTGTCGAATCCCATAAGAACTGCTTCCTTCTTTAATCTTTTTTTGTCAAGATGAACGCGTCCATTCGAACATCATCGATCCAGCGGTCCGGGGCACCGTGAACCTCCTGAAATCATGCCTGAAATCAAAATCAGTGAGGAGGGTGGTGTTCACATCTTCCATCAGTACAATCACCGCCAAGGACGGTGCAGGGAATTGGAGAGATGCTGTCGATGAATCGTGCCAGACCCCGATCGATCATGTGTGGAAGACTAAAACCAGTGGATGGGTAGTTGCACTTTTCATTTGCCTTCAATGTTCGAGAGCATACTAGTGATTTTTATTTTTTTTGGGTTAAAGTGAGAAATTAGCAAATAGATGATGATGTCGTGGCAGGTTTACGTGCTGTTAAAGCTCCTAACGGAGGAAGCAGCTTTCCAATTTGCAAGAGAGAAAGGGATTCACATTGTATCAGTGGTTAGCACCACGGTTGGAGGACCGTTCCTCACGTCTTCAGTTCCCTCCAGTATACGAGTTCTCTTGTCCCCGGTCACAGGTAGCCTTTTGCTAGTTTATCTCCAGTTGATAATGATAACTTCGAGTTCATTAGACATATCAAAATGGGTCTTAAACCCATTTTTAATCTGTATTTAATGAGCTGAATTAGTAATATTAAGTAAATGGATCATGAATGGATTTAGAAAGGTAAAATCTAAAATAAATCAGAATTAAATGAGTGCACAAATTAGGAAAAAGAAAGAAAGAAATCACACCGGTTCCTGAACCCACTCGAGAACAGGACTAGATCGGTTGATCCAATTTTAGGATCAGGTGGGTTGATCTTCGATTCCACAAACTAGGAGTCAATTATTTTGGTTAAGTTTTCGATTCGAATATGAGAACTGTCCATCTTAGAAAGAATTACCCTTAATTTGAATTAACGTGGATCGGATCATTTTTAGTTCGACCCACCTGTTGGATAGGTCTAAAGTCCAGTAGCATCTGGACTTCATTCAATGAGACATTTAACAAGTGTAAAATTATGGTGATTATATTACGCAGGTGAAGTCGACATGTTCCGAATATTATCTACCGTGAACTCTAGAATGGGATCGGTCGGTGTAGTCCACATTGAAGATGTATGCAATGCCCACATTTTCTTGATGGAGCGTGCCGAAGCAGAGGGCAGATACATATGCTGTGCTGAAAGCTGCCCCATGTCCAAGTTGATCCGAAACCTTGCCGAAAATTATCCACAATCGAACATAACAAGGTAATTTTTCTGGATAATTTACAGATGAAAATTGCATTGCCGCATGGACAATGTTCGCACATAAACCTCTTTTGCTCAATGTCAGGTTGGCGGATCAGGAGAATGAGTCGGTCCCAGCTGAGATTTCTTCAAAGAAATTGAGGGACTTGGGGTTCAGCTACAAGCATGGAGCAGAGGACATCATACGCGAAACCGTGACTGCCTGCATAGACTTTGGCTTTCTTCAATTTGTGAATCCAATGGGCTACAAAGCTAAAAACTAATCGCCTGTGGCCGAAATGAAAAGGATGGAAGTTCTGGGGTTGGGCGAGAGCTGTCTTACCCTATATGTAATTGCAAATACAGTCGACACCAAAATACTTTGTAAATCGACTCTCTCTGGACCATTCGACCGTGTGCGTTGAATGTCGAACCAAGTTAATGTTTTTGCTGTTGTCAGGACACATTAACAGCTGCTGCGGCCATTAATGATGCTCATGTTTAAAATTCATGGGACTCCACGCGCTTAGAGTCATCAGCATTTGAATGCGAGCTGGATTTCAAAATGGGAACTGCACTGCATTAATGAATGGCGAAGGTTTGACCATAGATCCCGGCGAATGCTGTGGAAGTCGTTCATTTGTTAACTCAGAACTCGAGCAAAGACCAAAGACAAAAGATTTCTGAATTAAAAACATGTCCCTGCGGTAGATTTTAAAAAAAATGGTCATAAAACAGGAGTTTCAAGAAGCAGAAGAACATCATTTGATACGACTCCGGCATGATGACTAAGCTCGGCGAAGAGGGTAAAGTCAAAAGAGTGGTCTTGCCTCATGAGTGAATTTGAACCAGAACATTAAGATTGGACATGATCCCTCTCTCTCTGTCTCTCTCTCCACACTTGAATCTTTCAAGAAATCCAAGCTCCTTTCGCCCATCGTCATTAACGACATGGATCGCGATTGGGTGCAGCATTTCAGGTCTTAACCAGTAATCAGTAATCATTTCCCTCGTTCGGAGAAGATCAGAAAAGCAAACCCAACGCACTCATTACTCGGGGAGTTTTCCCCATCTGCTTTTCGATTTTCTTTCTCGGGGGTTCGCGGTTGAACTTGAATGTCCTGATGAATTGTCGACATCAAATCCCGTTTCGTTCGGTGGTTCTTCCTCTGCAGAAGCTACCGCCTCCATTAAATGTAGGTCCGTTCGGTGGTTCATCCGCCCAGAAGCTGTAGGCCCTCAGCTCCTGTCTCTGGGGTTCTGGAGTACCAGAGATTCTGAACATCTCATTCAATTCATTCATGCTTTCATACATGCGTACATAAATTTGGTTAGTGACGCATTCATTGAGCGGTTATGATGTTAGGCCCCGGGGGGCTTTCAATGCCGGGCCGGTGTCACCGCGAAATGGTACAGAGCATTCGCTCGATCCTTTTTGGTCGCGAAGCATGACGTTGCATCACCGCTTAAATCGAGTCTTGTGAACAAAAGTTTCGATTTTGATGACACCGATCACATGCTTCACCGGAGCATTTGATTCGTTGGAAACTTCGGTTGGAGGGAACACAATGAAGAGAAATGGAGTGTCCTAAGCGCTCTTCTTAAAACAGCCCGTCGAGGAAGCTTCACAATTTTCCATGCACCAATTGCAGTCGTGTTATGGACAAATTATAGTCTGAAAATCGATTTTTTTTTTACATTTGAATATATTTAATAAGTGTGTCGAAGCACTCATTGACACAATTCTTTTAATGTAGTGTAACATGTTCTGCATCGCCGTTATTGTTTTCGAAAGCCTCAGTTTCACCATTATTGCAATTTTTAGAGCTCAAACAAGTATCAACACTGTCAAATGATACCACTGCCCTCAGCGACGTAGCTGGCTCGGGCTCTCTCCTCCTCATGAAGGGGAGAAGTTCGAATCGCAAAGGTGACGTTAGGGATTCTTATCTAGAGTACTGTGGTGGTGGGTCCTGCAATCGCTCTCCTAGGATTTACTTGCTGACACGATTCTTTTAATGAAGTAGTGTAACACGTTCTACATCGCCGTTACTGTTTTCGAACTTCTCGGTTTCACCATTATTGCAATTTTCGGAGTTCAAACAAGTATCGACACTGTCAAATGATAATACGAACAACGAACATGAGTCGAATCTGTGTTATTTCGGTTGACTTTTGGTATCACGAACACTAGAAACAAGATTCTTGGCTGTGGTATTTTTTTCCATGATTCCCCACATTATATTAGAATCTTTAGAATCAGCTAAATTCTTTCAGCAGAAAAGGTGACTTTCTCATAAATAAATAAAAAAAAGCAAACCCCCACATGCGAATATTCTCTTTTCGAAATTCCTAGAAAAGTCAATGAATCGAAAGTTTCCACCATTTAACAGATGCGTTAGAAGGATTCGGTTAATGTAATCCCTAGATTTTTATATACGTTCAATTTAATCTCTAGATTATATGAAAATATTTAACGTTGTCATTGATCTTAAATTAATAGAATGAGTATATTTAATATATACTAAAAGTTCGGGAATAATATTAAACAAGTTAAAAGTTTAAGAATAACATTAAATATTAGGGTTAATACTCTGAAAAACTTCAAACTGCTACATATGTGACAAATTTACCAAAAATTATTTTTTTATCATGAAAAACCCCAAACTGGTACACCTATGATAAATTTATCCCGATTGATCATAAAAAAAAACCTTAAACAGGTACATTTATAACAAATTTACCCCAAACTAATTTATTCGATCGTAAAAAATCCCAAATTGATAAATTTGTGACAAATATACCCTCCGCTAAATTGGATTAACGCCACAAAAAAAATCACAAAAATTGTAACTGTGACAAACGGAACGTAAAATCCCAAATTGTTTGACAATAAAATTTAACAAAAATTAATATAAGTTAAATTTGTTACAAGTGCACCAGTTTTGGGTAAATTTGATATGAGGTTTTTGGTAGTCAAAAAAATAAATTTGGGTAAATTTGTCACAAATGTACTAATTAATGATTTTTCAGAATATTAACCCTAAATATTAAATGAAAGTTCAGAAATTATATAGAATAAATTAAAAATTCAGTCATCACATCAAATTGAAGTTTAAAAATTATGTATGTCATTATTCAATATTTTCACGAGAGATTATGGAATTGAGCACACCTTCGTCACATCGCATAATGAATAATCGACACACGTGGGTGGCAGTAGGATGAAACAGAAAGAGACAAGAGAATGGTACGACATGCAAAGACACCTTCCCTAATTTTGTTCTCTTCCCCTCTCGAGCTATATAACCCTCTTTTGCTGCCCCTACGCAAGGACCCACATGCTGCTTTGGCTTCTATAGCGTTTACGAATCTTCCCTTTTTTTTTTCTTTTTTTTTTTAAATTTTTTTTTGCCCCCTATAGGATCAAATATTTATACGCACCTTGCATGTGCATCATGCCAGGTTATCAGAAATGTCCCCCCAAAATAAGAAAGTGTCAACGAAGTCCTGCTCCTTCCCAAATGGGGCCCATCATCTCCTCCTTTGCACTATTCTATGACAAATTAGAAAAATAGACAGTGGCGTTTCTCTCTTTTTCCTATATTTTTAATTCGGCCACAAAAAACAAGGCCCTTTTTTTTATCCGTCTTTTGCTCGTTCGTGCATGAAATTCAAGCTGGTCACTAAATTTTTAATAAGCCCTTCGGAATCCATCAAAGTTTTCAAAGCACCGACAAGGTGATCGGCGCATTCACAGGGCCCAACCTCAATTGCATAAATTGATTCAATTCTCCGTATGTCACGTGCACCACTCATGTTCATCAATGGTGCTCCAGTCAGACCACAACAGAAACAAAATCTGAACTTCTTTTCCCTCAGATAAACTTTTGAAAAAAAGCCACAAAAAGCTCAAAATTACACCCACCGTAATATATTTATCCAAAAATTAAACTTACACTCGTCAGGGTTCTGTCAATGGATATTATTAAAAAACAAATGGTATTGATACATCGCCTACGTCGCTTAAGCAAAATAAAAACAAATTGTTTTGACTGAAAAATCATCTCTCAAAACATAACATTAACAAATGATGAATCTATACAAGTTTAGAATTCTTCATGTTACGGCAAAAATTTTAAAATAAATATGTTATAATAGGAATATTTTATAAATTTTTTTAAATAAACAGGTTGCAATGGACATAATTTAAAGTTAGTCTTTTCCCTCGACTTTTAAGATTCGGGTTTGAGGTTACACTCAATAATCATTCGAACTCTATCTTTTTGTTTTGGACCCGAGATATTAAATGAGTTGCAGGCCCTTCAACTCAGGAGAACGTGAGGCCAGACCATCCCACCCCGAAGGGCCCCTTTCAGTGTTAATTATTTCATCCTGTCACTTGTCATCTACGATCAACTCCATCTCCGATAACTGTCAGATTCTGAATTTTCGCCATCCTGTCTGCATCTGAATTTTAAAACAACATCCATAAATTACTATAATATTCAAATCTTTTCAAGAACATAGGATAGGACACAGACTTCCTTCTGGCCATTATCTAACCGAGAATGAAAAGATTCAAAAAAAAGCCCAAATCGCAGAAGAATCGAGTCAAAATATGTTCAAGAGGAGGTTTTGAAGCCAAAAGGAATTGAATGGTATGCCAGAAACCCCACAAGCTTTCATTAAAAGCCCAAAAACAAACAAAAGAATTCAACGCAAGAACTTGCTAAATCCAAATTGCTCGTCATTCCTTCTCTTTACATCCTCCTCCTTCAGGGTTTGCAAATCACCACAAAACAAGGAAGCAGGGCTCTAGGATTGAGCAAGTACAGCTCCTCAATGTGCGAATACAGACCCACTTTCCCGGCTAACGAATCGAACCCTGTCTGCCCGGCCATTTCTTGAATGTTCTCCAGCGGCCTGTGAACCCTTCCTGCGATCACCCTGCACACTATCAAGGCCTTCCTCACCGTCGGCTCGTCCTCGACCGCGTCGATGCTCTCGAACGCTCTTCCGCTCGTGGACGTCGTGAACACCCCGATCCCTCCCTTCGACTCCTTCTTCACCGAGAAGCCGTGCCGCACGATCCGGCACACGCAGCACCGGTCGGACGTGCACAGGCTCGACGAGCCGTCGAGCCCCAGCGGGCACGCCACGGTCGTGCCGTAGAAGCGGAGCAGCTCGTTCCCGTCGGCGAGGCACCGCGGGTGCTTCTTCGGGAGCTTGCTGGCCTTGATCTTCACCGCCTCGCGGTACTCCTCGAACCGAGCCAGGGTCTTCTGCATGTTGTGGACCTTGAGGACCCGCTCGATCCGGTTGCCGCCTTGGTTCTCCGATTTCAGCCACCCGGTCCGGCATATGATCTCCACGATCTTCCTGGACGAGTCTCCTTCCACTAGTTCAGTCACTGTTGAGCAAGAATAAAATGGGGTGAGACGTATGTGATTATTAGTCCAAGCCTCATGTCATTGAGCAATGCGAGAAAGAACACGAATAGTGAGGCTTTCAAATTCCGAAAAATAGCAACAGCTACAGTTCTCAACAGGCGCTGGGAAAGTTGGATATTTAGTAGAGCCAACCAACTTTCTGATCCTCCAGCTCAGAAATTGATGAAGCAAACCATAAAAAATCTGCAGGGACCGGAGACTAAGAAAAAGGACCCTTTTTTTCTTTTTCCATCAATGAACGAATTGGTAATCGTCCTCAAGAGGGCAGAATTGCATGAGAAACTTTAAACTTTCTTGCAAGAGCAGAGCAACAACTACAAAGTCGGCCCCGTTAAAGTTGATTCGCGAAAAGGTTCGAAAGGAAATGAAGCAGATTCTGTAATATTCACATGCAAAGGTGTCCTTTTTCCCCCCTGAAAAACAAAAGTTGGCTCTCCGGATTTGCTTTTTTTCTCTGAATCAGAAAATCCACGAGGAAAGGTTTTCTTTTTTCTCTTGGAAAAGAAGTAAAAGTATTTCTCCTACCAGCATGCTTGGAGAGATGATGTGCCTCGGCTGCATCCCATTTGGTGAACTGCTCTCCGCACTTGTGGCAAGTTATGGTGGAGATCCCATTGGCGTCAGCATCCAGCGACACCCTACTGCTAGTACGGGCGACGACGCCGCCGCCGCCGCCGACTCTGCCACCGAGGCCACCAGACCCTTCTCTCTCCCCAAAAACAGAACTCCCCTTCCTTGGAGTTGCCCCGTTTGCTGAGGTTGTCCTAAACGAAGGATTGAAGTAATGCATAGGCGTCCCCGGCGTCAGAGTCCCCACGAAGGTCGACCCGCCTCCGCCGCCACCGCCGCCCTCGCCCCCTCCGCCCCCGCCGGCGCCGGAGTCTTGGAACCCGTTGCCGTAGCCGGTGATCTTGAGCTCGCATTTGGTGTTGCTGAGGATGACTTCGTGGGTTAGAGGGTTCAGGAACTCGCTGCTCCCGATGGATCTCGGGCTGCAGCTCGGCGGCTTCTCTGCCATGTGCCTCTTGCTTCCATGGATGACGTCCTTGAGGTTGGCGATGGACCTCGAGCAACCCGACCGGCCTGTCTTTTTGGTCAAGATCGTGGTCAGTTGCTTTCTTGTTTTTGGGTCGTGGACATCCGATGGCTCTGATTTGCAGTGTAGTGACTTCTTGAGAGCAAACCACACTGTTGGCATCTCTCTCTCTCTCTCTCTCTCGACTCTTTACGGGCTTCTTCCTTTTCCTCTTCTCTTGCTTGTGCTCTATTTCAAGCCCGCAAAAGCTTCATCTTCAGCTCACGGGCTGCCTCTCAGGTACCGAAGAAGCGTTTGAAGATTCCCCATTGGAGAGCCATCTCCCGTTGAAGCGAAGCGTTTCTTTTGGAGGTTTACTGCGGACAGGCCGACAAGACACACGGACCTGAGAACCAAAAACGGGGGCTGCTTTCAATTTTCGAACCCAGGGAAAAAGATAAAGATAAAGAATGCGGGAGGAATACAAGAAAGAAATCTGAGGGGGGAAAGATGATGACAGGGGGAGCTGCTTATAACAGAGGGAAAGGCTGTCTTTAGTGGCGCTGGTTAATGATGGTGACTGAGGAAAGGCCACCACAGGACACGACACGACGCCCAGAAACAGTCTCTCTCTCTCTGCCTTGTTATCCACGAACCTTCGTTGCCTCACTGTATCCTGTCACAGGTTCGTGGTTTTTCTTCTTCACCTATTTAACCCAAAAAATAAAAATGAAAACTTCACAGGGCACCTCCTAAACATCGGGGCATTCAAACTTTTCCACCGCTGCATTGGTGTCAATATTTTATTTTCCAGTCAAAATGCAATATATAATTCACCTATTAGAAAATTATGTCGGCTTATGTGTTGACATTTGTATTTTGTGAAAATGTTAGGGGTTTGGAGTTAAAGCAGGCCAAAGTGTGTTATTAATAAGAGGTCAAGATTAAGTCAAGAGTAAAAGTAGATTCAAACATACCCATATTCATTGTAAATTAGATAATTGGGATATAAAGTGGAACGATTTTTTAATTGCACCACAGTAATTCATAAGTGTATCATACATTGCATGAGAGTCGATTCATAGAGTAACATGTTGTAATATAATCGAACTTTTAGACACTCGTTGCTTTGTGAATTTCATGCTTGTCTTGCGGACTTTTGTACTGAATGGTTCTTTTTGCTATCTGGGACATCCGAACTTCATAAAGAGGGTGCAGATAATTTAAAGTCAAAGAAAGATGGCGAATGATATTTCTTTATTTTTCCCCTGAACGGTGGGCAGTAAAAACGAAAGACCTTTGTCCAGACAACGTGTGCCTCATGTTCCCGTCAAAGTGACTAACCTTGTCCCACAGACAGGGCAGGCAGCTGGACTAAAACCCTTTTCACCTGATGAAGTTACTTTCATCGAAAGCTCTCGAGTACATATCTATCTGCCTTTCATAAACTATCATGTATTTTGCAGAGAGAGAGAGAGAGAGATGGAGAGACCCTTCGATGATTCTACCTTTCTTTTCCCCTTTTTGATTGGTAAAAATAGTCATGCTGCCTCAAAACATACGCTTTGACAAAACCCTCTTGTGATTCCACACGACAATGCCTGGAGATTCTAACTATGGAGACTTTCTAGCATATGAAGATCTGGCCAATGGGCGCTGGGAAGTCCCTATAACTAGGTATGCAGACACTCTTTTGCATTATTAGCTTCGACAAGATCGAGAAAGGCACGAAATCATATCCAATTTGTCTTGTTTCCTGTCCATGTTAGTCAAAGTACTGAAGTGTCTGTTGGTAACATTTGGCAATTTTGCCCCAACTGAAATTTAAGAGGAACGAGTGAGATGATCTCTTAAATTTAAAGGGCGCATAGCACTTCAATTACCCAAAACGATATACCTAATATAGGGATTGCTCGTCCTTAGGGAAGATGCCGATGGGTGCGTTTGTTCGTTCCTCATCATCCAGGAAAAGGGACTGGGCATATTCGGCCTATGATAGGATGCCTAGCTATATTTAAGTACTCGCTGTGCAAGTGAGATTACCAAATGCTCTAGGATAGAGTAGGGGGGGACATTGAACACCGGCCAATCCACCATCTGTCCCAAAAGGGGATGATTGCACTGGAAGATCTTATTGTCCCGAAATCAGCACCTGGTAATTAGTGGATCCGGAAAGGCGTCCATCTATATGCATAATATAATCCTAACCCCAAGAAGTGGTTGGGAAAAGAAGAGCTCGTCATTAAGCTTCGGACCCTCCCCAGAAAAAAGGTTTGAAAATCTAAGAAAGGGGCGTTGAAAAGGAGGGTTTAGAAAGGAAAGGGCAAATTGTGGCCTATCGACTTTTGCCAATGCAAAGTGCGATTACTGATTGCCCTTCTCATGCTGTGCCGTGCTTCTGCTTCACCTTTCAGCGAGGGGGGCAGAGAGAGAGAGAGAGAGAGAGATGAAAAGGACAGTGCTCGAAAGCTACGTGCGTGCACATGCATGAGATTGGCGCATACTTCTGTACGCAAATGAATTCGATAGTTAATGCTTTTCCGATAATGTCGGTGTGGACGGGTTTTTGGGTAGAGAAAGGGGCCACGGTTGCGAAAGCGGCCTGAGGAATGGGCTAATTAGCATTTACGTAAATGTGCAGTGCACCCGATTCAACCCAGAATTGCACACCCTGTGTTTGTGGAAGTGAAGAACTGCAAAATTTGGCTCCATTGTAACCCAAAAGCTAGTCCATACTCGCTGATCTAATGTTGCATTGGTCATGCACAAATTATAACCCCTGCGAGACATTCGTCCGGCTTTGCCCGAGAATTCAAATGTAGATCCCATGCCCTCTTGCTGATCGATCGGAGCAAACTGGGGGCATCCACCTCCATGACCTCCAGATGTTGGGACAGATGTAACATATGGTAACATGGCTTGAAATCTAAAAGACCACTCCAGGAGATATGGATTACGCAGCGTCAGATTCAGCTTGCAACAAGGAATGATGAAGAGTCTGGGGAGTTTCTTGGTCACGTTACGATTGTGAACGGAGGAGTCATTCCCAACACCCCACGACCTACTTTTGCCATACCTCAAAGGCCGCTCAAGAGGTGATGAAGATGGACCGAATCTCAAGGCTTTGAAGCATTCTCTTTCCGAACACAGGTACGTGCAGAGATTCTTCATGTGCAGTTGTTACTAATGGTTACATATGATAGGAAGAAGGTTCCTGGTGCATTAGATTTTCAAATCGCGACAATTTCTGAAGTGGATCTTGTAATCAGATGCCTAGACAAAGCACGCTGGTTTTCCAATACCCTTGCAATGCGCGAAATGCCCTCGACTCGATAGTTGCTTCTCTCAACAGAACGATGGTTTGCTTTAATCTGGATGATGTTTTATGTCTGTTGCAACCAGCTTTTTTTAATAGAACGATGCATACAATCCAAGTTGACCAAAGGATCTCGGGCCGCATGAGTTATGGGAGTAGTCGAAGCCCGACTTCAGGAGCCACGCCCGCCCAAGAGCTTTGGAGGAGCCGCTAGAGGGCTCGAATTCTGCAGTTGCGCAATCATCCGGCCTAATTGAATGGCACAACAGCCACATTTTCCAGAAATTGTAATACCGATGGTGGTGAAAAAGGAAACGCAACCAGCGCTGTCGCGTCCTTTAATCGAATACATGGCGACGAGTATAATTTTCAGTTAATTAATCAAGTCTATGTGATTGGAATATGTAAGCTATTTTGACCTTGGAGTTAAAATAGTCCTGATGTAAACTTTATCGGCTTGATGGAAGCTTTAGATTTATTGGTTTGATTCTCGTTTTATTGATTCCTGGGGAGATTGACATTAATATGCATGGGATAAAAAAAGAATGAGACTGTCGAGAGCTCATTTTGGTCTCTATCATTCATGTCCGGCTTTCTATTTGCACCAAGAACTTTACCCGACATACGCGTGTTTAAAGATGGGCCTAGAATATATTCAATTCTAACCCTAGATTTCAAGAGTTTGAAAGAGCATTTATACACACAACTATTTCAAGTTGATGCAAACCTTTTTTCATTTGATCAAAAGTTAATCAATTTGGTCAAGCGGGTTTAACATCCGGCGAGATTTCTGCAAATTCAACCAAATGAAAGGACACAGCGAGAAGGGGGGGATGATAAAATTATAATACGTTTAAAAAAGCACATCAAGCCATATAGGGGATGTAGCTCAGATGGTAGAGCGCTCGCTTAGCATGCGAGAGGTACGGGGATCGATACCCCGCATCTCCACTGCACTCTTTTCCTCTTTCTTTTTTTGTTGGAATCTGTCGTTTCCTTTGTCTCTTTTCGTTTTGGATCTAATCCACATGGGCCGCATCTACCTCTAGCAGCAATTCCACCGAGCTTGGACAAGTCATTTGGAAGCATGCGCGTGCCTCCAATCTCTCCCTCTAAAGACGAGCAAATGCATATTATTATTGCATTGGATTCTCTGTGGCTGGTGAGAACAGGGCATGTCATGTGGATTTAGGGAGGGGTGGCGGTCCTCGTCTTCCCCCCTAATAATGCTGAGAAACATTCCGCACGTGAGCGATCCGGACAGCTTTAGCATCTCCTTTTGTTTTGAATCTTGGGTACGTACGCCGTTCATCATTATTAGACATGCAGGATTCATGGAGTGAAGATCTTCACTGTGTCTTTAAAAAGGGATAAGGATCTAATTTTCCGTTTGAATTCATGCTCGTTGTTCTCGGACGGTCGGGATCTCACTGGTCAATCGAAGAGCAGAATTACTATTGATTCATAATTTTTCATTTGGGGTCATCCATTGGGTAGCCACTAAACTTCTCGATGATTAAAAGAAATGGTAAACCACTTATGTGAAATTAACCAAAATCCCGATCGGGTCATGCCCGAGAAAAGGAACCACTCACCCCAGTCCAAAAAACATATTTGCAGTTCGAGCCACTCACGAACTAATCTCGAGCAAAGCCCATTATCGAGCAAGGCCGAGGATCACACGCATGCACGATCCTCCTCTCGAGGCTCGATGCATTAGAGAGGTAAAATTCAAGTTTGTTTCGCCAAAAACATGCTAAAGAAGCTACATTTCCGCCCAAAAAAGGTAAAGGAAAATAAGGCTTTAACATGGAAAAGGCTATAAGGGTTCACAGACATGTAAGAGTTTTCCTAATGTGGACTACATTAATTGATATTGTAATTTACCGTTTAACGTTTACCGTTTTACGGGGATTGGTCTAAGGTGAGATAAAGGTTTAATTAGTCTAATATGGGGTAATTTAGTGTGGGCCGAGTTGAGCTGCCCGTAATGAGGCTGGTGAACTACATAAATAGTCTTCAAGTCTCTCCTCTAACCCTAATTCTCACATGTATCCTCACCTAAGGGCGTTTACCTAACGCTAAATGTGAGGGGGCCGCCATTGAGCCAGGTGATACGGAGAGGGCAATAGAGGAGAAGGACTTGCGCGTGGAACATTGTGTTTCCGCTTCCTCTTCAAGATTGATGGATTCCAAAACAGGTGCGTTAATCTTTCTGCTTAATTATGCATGTTCTTGTTCTGGTTATGGAGATCTTGGGGTTGCGCAATTTGCGTCCAACACGTGGTATCAGAGCCTCCATAACCCTAGAACTTGAACGCATAAGTTTTTTGCCCTAATTTGTGATTTTCGAGATTTTTTGTTCAATAAAAATAAAATAAAATCACAAATTCGGATGATCCCGAAACCATGGGGTTTTTGTTCTACATGTCGAGATCTTTCCAACCATATATAATTTGTATAATTTTGTTGAGAATTGAGTGAGAATTTTAAATTTGAAATTCTAGGGTTTATACATAGAAAAAGTTCTAGAATTTTAAGTTACATTCTAGCGTTACCTTCGTTTTTCATCTCCACTCTTTGCATCACGTTGTGTCGTTTGAATTATGAACTGTCGATCATCGCGTGCACTCTTTTGCTCGTGTGTCTCTGATTTCGGAATTGACTTTCTCCTCTTGGCGGCTTTGTTCTATTACCGTGGTAAGTTTGCCCGCAGTTGCTAGTCAATGTCGAATTCGTTCGCGACTAGGATGATGGGGTTTGTGAAGATTTGTATTTATATATATTTTTCGCGCGTGGTCGGTAGTGTTGGACTCGTATCTTCATCCTCTACATCAAGGTGTATTTATATTACATGTTTGATAATTTTATGGATGTGAAAATACATATGGAACCCTAAATACGTGTATTTTTAGTGTATTTTGCGTATTTTTCTTATATTTTCTGTGATTTTGGAAATATAAGTGTTGGGTTACAAGTATGTTATCACATAAACATTATAATGGTGATCTCATTGGAATCTGTTTTTCAAGTTCGCTATATATATATATATATATATATATATATGTATGATTAATTTTTATTAATGAATAAAGCAGTGTAATTAGCATGATATGTGATTTTGGTGATATGATGCCCCTATCACTAAAGCTAAAATCACATGTATATGGTGTATGTGAGGAGTAAAATTTATATCCCTGGTATGAGAGAGTTTCAAGGATTCAATTGAGTAGTGACCGCCAAAGTGGCACGCTTGATTGGGTTTGAGAAATTTCGGTCTCGTATATTGATTGGGATGTCTCCTGGTCTAATGTGTAATCATACTCCCAAAGGAGGTGATTGTGTATTAGTTCATGGAGGGATACATGATAGTATGGTGGAGGAGTGACGATTCTAGTGATTCATATGCCCAAAGGTGATGAATTCACGAAGAATTGGAATATATTCTCATAACCGCTATCATGTGGGGAGTGTCTGTTGCATATCATGTATTCTGCCCAAAGGTGATTATATGATTATGCATGTAACTCTCTAGATGTGTACTTGTGTGTCAAGTTACACATTGCTCACATGATGCTAATTATATACATTGCTTGGTTTTTCAGTCATTTTTTCTGTAATTAATAATTCCACTATTATTGAGGTTTTTACTGCTTCAAATTTTAAGTTGTGGACATATAATTTGTTGCTTGAGAATGCAATAAAATTTGCTTACTATCTATGAAGCGTTTCATTCTGGAATACTAGAAAAGAGGTTTGCTTGTGGACTGCACTGCTATAATATGATGGAAATCTTAGTTGCTTGAAATTATGTCTTGTTTGATGTTAAAATTAGGACATATCTGTAAAGATTGTGTTTAAGTCCTAATGATATATACATCTCATATAAGGATGAAAAAGTCGTTTCCAAATTTTTTTATATTTACTCTTAACGGTTATCTAAAGACTTTTATAGATTATTGTGGAAGTAAAATTGACCGAAAAGAATAAAATGGTTAGAATTAGTCTTCTTTGGGTTGATATTATGAAAGCAACTTTTTCAAATACAAAAAGTGTCCTTATCAAAGTTGTTTTATAAGCTTTTTTTGAGTTATAGATTAGGCATAGATTACTTGAATCATATTAAATTTAGGGGTGTCATGCAATTCAGATCAACTCGGTATTATTTTGTATCTTATCCAGATTGAGATTACCTAAAGAAGGTACAAGAATTATGGAATCACATACTCTAAAGTTTCTTAAGATCGACGTAATTGTAGATGATAGCTACTCTCAAACTATTAAAGATAATAGTGTGATGGGTGTTACTGTGTTTTTGTCTTTATCTATACATATAATTATGGAATCTCATGTACCATAGACTAAACTTGTTGAGGTTTAATGTACTATTCTTGATATAGTTTATAATGAAATTTCTTAAACCTCTCAAGTGTAGAATGAAGTGGTTGCAGCTTTATTAAGGAGATTTGTTAGGGAAAGACAATTAGTTATACCATCAGACTATATAGTCTATTTGTGAGAGCATGATTACAATATCCATTACATGGTTGTTTTAGCAACTTATATAAATGTCGTTTCTTGCTCTTAATTAAGTATGTGATTAGATGCCATAAAAAAAGGATAATAATAATTTTTACTCTGAAAGAGGGGTGGATAGTTAATGAAGAAATAAATAATTATTTCTTTACTACTAATTCTTTCAGAGTAAATGTGGCATTGATAGTTTTATATGGAGTTACATCAAAGAGATATAGACTCCATATAAAATCTATATAAGTGCAACTGGAGAATTTCGCAGCAGATTCAAATAAACTTGTGTGTAGACTGAAAAGTCTTAATTCATGGTCTTAAGCAAGTTTCCAGGCAATATTATTAAAGTTTCATAGTGTTGTTATTTTGTTCAATTGGGAACAAAGTAATTCAATATACTTTGCAAGGTCAAGTGGGAGGAAATTTATTTTTCTCATACTCTATGTACATGATATTTTGTTTACAAGTAATGACCTTGAGACATCTTATATCTTTTGTACTAAGGTTTGTAAGGATTGTTTTTGCCATATTATATTAGATTTTCTCGGAGGACATTTGCTGATTGTATATTGGAAATATTCAATATATATTATTGCAAGCCAGGAATTGCTCCTGTTGTTAAGGGTGATGGGTTGAATCTATCACATTGTCCTTATTTAGATATTGAGAAAATCTAATTAAAAGGTGTACATTGTGTCAGTGCACTTAAAAGTATTTTTGAATGTGTTGTTTATTTATAACAACAGAAGTCTCAAGGGGTCTAAACACATGGAGGTCAAGTTTTAGACTATAAAGGAATCGGTACGTAATGGTGACGTTGCGGTAGATTATATTCCAACAGATGATATGGTTGCGGATCCACTAACTAAAGGCCTACGTCCATGTATATTTGAGCGACATGTCATTAGCATGGGCTTAGGAGCATCTTAGGATGCTGTTATTTAGTGGGAGCTGTTTTATTTTTCTTTGAATAATGTTTACATCTGTTTTTTGTTACAATTTAGTAACATTTTGATATATATATATATATATATATATATATATATGTATATGTCAACTTTTGCATTCAATAAAATGTTTTTGAATGGTTTGTTATTATGTTGAAAATATATATATTATATATATATTTATTGTTAAAGTCTCAAGGTATTGCTTAAACCTTGAGTGAAGGCTAGGGGCATACGGTTATTAGCCTTGTCCATATGTCTTGTTATACATAAAGAATGGTTAACCGTAAGGACAAGACATATGTGGGTTCATGGAACCATAAATGCATTCTCTAGTGGCACAAGTTTTTTGTGACGCTTAAAGTAAGAGAATGGACATTCTCTAGTGGCACAAGTTTTTGTGACGCTTAAGGTAAGAGAATGGTGACTGACAAATGAGATCTCTCTATGAGAGATGTTATCCATTTGACACACTACCATATTGGATCCATATCAATAGAGTTGAGAACACTCGTGACCATGGAAGGCTCCGTGTGTATACATGCGATTCCGCCATGATTCGGTGTTTAAGACTTTATGGGATAGGATTGACTATTAAGAATTATCTCTAGACCAATGTGCGCACATACAAGATTTATTTCAATTAATATAGTCCAAGTGGGAGAATGTAAGAGTTTTCCTAATGTGGACTACATTAATTGATATTGTAATTTACCGTTTAACGTTTACCGTTTTACGGGGATTGGTCTAAGGTGAGATAAAAGGTTTCTTAATTAGTCTAATATGGGTTTGGCCCAATAGTGTGGGCCGAGTTGAGCTGGCAGTAATGAGGGGCTGGAAACTCTATAAAAATAGTCTTCCTCTCCTCTAACCCTAATTCTCACATGTATCCTCACCTAAGGGCGTTTACCTAACGCTAAATGTGAGGGGGGCCGCCTCATTGAGCCGGTGATACGGAGGGGATAGAGGGGAGAAGAACATGCGCGTGGACATTGTGTTTCCGCTTCCTCTTCAAGATTGATGGATTCCAAAACAGGTGCGTTAATCTTTCTGCTTAATTATGCATGTTCTTGTTCTGGTTATGGAGATCTTGGGGTTGCGCAATTTGCGTCCAACAAGACAATGCTGCGAAATTGGCAGATTTCGTCCGTGAGATCATGACAGTTAATTCTCCAACCGCGCTTGTTTTTACTCGCGTTAGTCCACAAAAAAGTGAGACGGCAGCTGCACCGAATTCCCTCCCCGTGATCCGAAGTTGGTTTGGAGATTTGAAGGGTCAACTCGCTAACATATCCACCCTTCGAGACTCCCCCTTCGTCCGGCCTTTTTAGCATCAAGATTTCCGCCTCTCCTAATCCGCCATACGTGCATCTTCGGATGCGCGAGAAAAAAGGACGAGACAAAACTGCTCCGAAGAAGAGACAAACATCTCGTGCCTTCCGACCACCGAAAACGTACCATCGCTTGTCCGATAGCCCCGCGTTTTGTCTTGCTTTGCCTCCTCTCTCGCGCGAATAAGTGGAAGAGAGAAAAGGACCTTTCTTCAGTTTTCAAATTCATTTTGGAAGCGTCGATCGTTGACTATGGAAAGCGTGCGCGAAATAAAACCGGTCGTGTAACTCACGTCACCACCTCCGGATGAGGTTATCACTCGTTAATTTATTAAAAAATTAGAAACGAGAAATTGTCTGGTTTGAACAGAATACGAGATAGGAATCGATAGGAACGAATGGATCCAATGGTAAATTATTATGACACCTCTTCACATTTCACAAAGATTCTTAAGCTCTTGCAGAGGATCGCGTCATCTATTCATCCGACCAATCGAACAATCGCAAAGCATCAACTACAGCGCATGAGAATGAAAGGCACGACAATCCGGATCTCATCCTCTGTTGGACGAACCGACGACGCGACCCTTTGGTGCGCTTGAAAAATGTCTTTCCAAATCCTAGCTGTTGGGTCTCTTTCGGATCCAAGAGATTTGCTGACCTCAATTTCGTGCAATTTCTTCCATGACTGGCTGAAAAGAAATAGTCGACGGAGGCAACCCCGCCACGAAATTTCTGATTTCCAATCAGCATCGCCACCACCGCCATCCTCTTTAGTGGAAGTCACGTAACAGGACATGGCGCTCTCTACTCGACGAGTCTACTACGCTCTCCGCATGTCGCCATCGAAGGGACCGAGCAACGACGATGCCTTGCGATTCAAACTCTCGATGCATCATAGCTCATGGTGGTCCGTCGATTCTGGGAAGGTTACACCTACAAAAGCCCCTCCTCTTTTTTCACATCACCGCAAGAAACATAGGCACGAAGCTGAGGCTCTCGATTTGGAAAATGATGTCTGGCCTTTGTTCCATTTAGGTAATGGAGTCCGTTTCACGCTATGCCAACGGACTGAATATTGCTTATTTTCTTCGTGTGAATTTCGACATGTCGTGTCGTGTAGCACGTATCATTCGATTTTGGCAAATATTGATGTAAAATGGATCGCCTTTATCGTAATTTTATCTCATGCTGTTCTTGAACTGTTCTTTCTTTTTCAAGAGAGGGGATCGTCGATCAGTCGTGGCTAATTATAGAGGAAGCCTTGGATGAGAAAAAGCAGGATATGAGAAAATGACACCCGACGAAGGCGGCTGAGCACCGATTGATGAATAGAAAAGGCAACAAACTCGTACCATTTTGAGGTCCATATTCCGTGCTCCTTTTTTTGCTTATTTAATTAAATAATTTTGGTGCTTATGCTTTACATTACGGAGAGACCAGAGAGAGAGAGAGAGAGAGAGAGAGAGAGAGAGATGGAGGATCAGAATCTCTTCTCTCCCTGGGGGGTAATAAAGTGAAAAATTCTTGTCTCCCTTTTGAAGCAACGGAAGCTTAAATAATATGTTGATTTAGTTTATTTATTTATTCGAATCGAATCTAATGGCAATGTCTGGTGATGGTGAAGCTTCCTTTTTGCGGGGAGGAAAAGAACACGATAATTCATGGGGACAGCAAAGTGACAAATTATGCTGTGATTTAATTGCAAGATCTAAGCATCCGAGAGAAAAAAAAGATCTTATTCTCTTTTTCTGTAATTTCTGTAATTTTTTCGGTGATGGCGAAGTTTCCTTTTCGTGGGGAGGGGAAAAAAAACGCAATAATTCATGGGGACACAAAGTGACAAATTGTGTTGGGATTTAATTGCAAGATCTAAGCATCCAAGAAAAAAAATCTTTTTCATCTTTTTTTCAGTAATTTCTCATTAAATGACGAGGAGTGGTAATTATTTTAATTAAAAGGGATCCTAGAGTTTTTTGGGTTTGGTGCTCTATCTCCTTCGGATAAAGCTATGGGGTTTCTAACTATGATTCCATGACTACTAGATTGTAGATGCAAACTTAAGGATTAGACCACGCTTTTCTGGCCCTTTTGTTGTGGGGAGGGTGCAACAAATGTGGGTAATTAGTTGTCTTTGGCATGATTGGCATATGCTCTCTCACCACCTTTCCAATCAACCTCTAATCATTACATTTCACATGCGGCTTTTTAATTTGTCTGTTTATTTATGAAGTTTAGTGCTGGGAACCGGTGAGAACCGTCCTCATAATGTTTTTTTTCTACGTGTGATTGCGTGATTCGAGAAGATACTGTAATGCCCGTTTCTCCATCTATATAAGATATTTTGTTATCGGACCGTGATAAGATTCTCGTGTCTCGCTATTAACATCTATTCGCTCTTACTTATATCTTAAGCCCTTTACTGC
Organism: Eucalyptus cloeziana; assembly: GCA_014182715.1. Lineage (NCBI taxonomy): Eukaryota > Viridiplantae > Streptophyta > Magnoliopsida > Myrtales > Myrtaceae > Eucalyptus > Eucalyptus cloeziana. The sequence goes on from CM024639.1 coordinate 38,810,541, forward strand.
TGTCATCTATAAAAATGTCTAGACTTATTTGTCGTGGTGAAGACCTTATATCTTGCCCCTAAGAAGCTAGTCTTATAATATAAATAAATAAAAGAACTTTTATATATATATATATATATATATATATGAACTTATATTCGTTGTAGATTTTAATATTTTACACAATACAAAGTGTGATATCAATTGAGATTTTTTTCACCATTTTGCAAGTCGCGATAAGAGAAGGACTCTTTCGAAGCAACCCGATGGATTGGTCCTTGGTCTCTATTGTTAAATCATTGAGACACGTGAACTGACTAAGTTCGCTTCATCACTCTAACAGTCGAGAATTTTGTCATTAATTATGTTTAACAAGTGTTTTAAAGACATCCATTTGAATTACCTTACGTGAAAGTGCCACAAAGATCCTCTATTAAGGTTGTTTAGGTCCTTTTCTTCCCATTTAATATCCGATCATACTTTCCATTTTCACAATTTTCGGATCCCGTGATGTTCACAATTTTATTTTAGCAAAAAAAGAAAAAAATTCACAAACGTTCAACTCGAGACATTTTTCACAATTGTCAATACCTAAAAGAACCTATTTTCCGTTTAATACAAAACCCGAATTGTCCGAAAAGGGCCTCTAGAAGGAGGGACGAGCACGTGCAGGACCAAGGGCATTCAGGTAAATATGGCAACCCAACGACTCGCTACCCATAATACCGCCAGATCCCCGATTTAAAAAATTTCAAACTCCACCCCCCCTTTTCTTTTTACCCCCAAACCCTAACCGCAGTTAACGCTCCCCACTCCAATATATATATTTTTCCCAATTTTCTTTTTCAGAGGCACGCAACACTTAAATAAATAAAAAAACGGGCCGATTTTTAAAACAATATCCATCGCGGAATGACCGTACTGACCCCCGGTCGAGGGCGGATTCCCCACCGATCAATTTTACCGCATCTCAAAGCAACGGCCCTGATCCCGTTCAATCCCTTGGGACTCAATCAACGACCCCGGCCCCACCACGACACACGGAGACGGACGCTCTCTCTCTCTCTCTCTCTCTCTCTCTCTCTGACGTCTCTGAGAAGAGTAAAAAAAACTTTTTCTCTGAGCTCTTGAAAATGGCGTCGAAGGAGGAGGAGGACCAAAGCAGACCTCCACTCCAGAACCAGAGCAACAGCGCCTCCTCCACCACGCCCACCAGAAGCCCTCCCACCGTACCTCTCTCTCTCTCCTCTCTTTCTCTCTCTGATCTCTGCAAGTTTCTTGCGCGTTCTGTCGGATTTGCATTCGCGGTTTTGGCTCCGAAGTGAGGACGAAGAAGCGCGAGCCGATTGCGGTCGGTGTGATGCGGTTGAGTCTAGGAGAAGCAAGTAGGTCCGACGAGCTCTAGGTTTTGGCTCTGCTCAGTGACGTTTTTCTTTTTTTTTGTTTTGTTTGGTTTCCTCTGTTTCCTTATTTGTGGTTTGCGTGCTCGAGAAGTGATGCGAGCTTTGTTTGTTCGGCGTGCATGGTTTAGAAGAAGTACAGAGCCGATGAGCTCGGCGTGATCGGGACGAAGCGAGAGATCCGCGGGCCGAGGATGGTCGGCACGACGACGGCCAGGGCGCGGAGCCGGGAGGCGTTCTCGGTCGTCAACAGCGGGCAAGATCTCTGCCCCAGCAGCGCTCCCGCGAGCAATGCCGGCTCCGAGTGCGGCGGGATGGAGTTCACCAGGGAGGACGTCGACGCGTTGCTCAGCGAAAGGCCTAAATCGAAGAACAAGTTCAACTATAAGGTCCGTGTGTTTCCCGTTCCGGCATTTGGGGTTTGCTCGTGCGATTCGATTCGTCGAATGTCGAGGGTTCTATTTTGTGGTAGTGTAGATGTGGCCGGGCCAGACTCGTTGTGTTTTACACTGAGTGAGAATCTCAGCGAAGCGTTTCCGTGATGAATGTTTTCGAAAGCGGGTTTTGGCGTGATGATTCGGCGTTCGGTTAATCCTGTGCATAGAAATCCTCTCATTCTTCGTTTCAACCATTCTATCATCCACACATCTCTCATATTTCACACAGCCATTCATTCGACTAGTTTTCGAGTGTTAAAGATGAAGAAGTATGTATAATACTGTTTTTTAACAGCTCGAGCGTTTCGAGACATCTGCTGCAGTTCTAATTTATCAATCATTTTGCTTATGGTCCCTGACTGCCATGACCTTTCTGTGTCTATCAGAATTGGAATTTTTCCTTGGGATTTTTCTTATGACGCGGGATTTTAGATTTCAATGGGATGTGGTGATAGAGCAGAGAAGATCAGTTAGATTAGTGGTCAGAGATAAAAACTAATTTTATTAGCAAACCTCTTCGTTCATCCTTTTGTCCATGATTAGTGTTGGTTTGCTTTTTCAGGAGAGATGCGAGAATATGCAGGAGTACATAAAAAGGCTGAGGCTTTGCATTAAATGGTTTCAAGAGCTTGACGATAACTTTCTACAAGAACAGGAGAGGTTAAGGAATGCCTTGAACTATGTTCAGCAAAGGCTTGATGAATTAGGTAAGGGTTTCCTGGGAATTTGTGGACCTTATATAATATTGGCTCCTACTTGATCAAAGCATTCAATTTGTTATGTCGATATGTTTTGTAACAGAGGTTTCATCACAAAATAAGGAGGAAGAGCTGAGTTCTATAATTGTTGAGCTAAGGAAGAATCTTGCGTCGGCTCAGGAGAAACTCGCAAAAGAACAAGCAGATAAGCTGGTAACTGGCTTATATTCGAGTCATATCTGAATGGTCAGCTTTCGGGAATTCTAAAGATGTTTTGATCATAATAATCAGGCTGCAGTAGATTCTCTTGCTAAGGAAAGGGAGGGCAGACTCAACAGTGAGAGGTTGCAGGCTTCTCTTTCTGAAGATCTTGCCAAAGCTCAACAAGAGCTATCGAGTGCTAATCAGAGAGTATGTTCTTAATTTTATTGGGTCAACATTTTTAGTTTTTCTTTTTTATGTATGCCTTTTTCTCTGGGAAGTATGCTGACGAAACTTGTCGCATATTGCAGATTTCGTCAATTAATGACATGTACAAACGGTTGCAAGAATACAATACGAGCTTACAGCAGTACAATTGTAAACTTCAGTCAGATCTCAGTACTGCTAGTGAGAGTCTGAAGAAAAGTGAGAAAGATAAAGCAACATTTTTGGAGGAACTCAGCGCTTTAAGAGGTCATCATAACTCGCTGAAGGAGCAGTTTGCTTCAGTAAAAGTGAGGAGTTACTTTACTATGAATCTGATATCGTTTTCATGCTATAAAATGCTCTTGTTTTAAACAGCCAACGACAGATCAGCTCATTGTTTATCTTCCTTGAATTGATGGCCACTATGCTGTGCAGTACTTTTTGGCCACTGCGAGTTTTGCTGGTTATGATCCAGGTCTAAAATATGCAGGGAGATTGGTGGCTTCATTGGGATTTGAAATAACTATTATAACTTTTTTGATATTTTCTTGACACCCATCGATTTTCATCATAATAACCTTCTGGATGAATGTTTAAAACAGAAGCATTATGCATGAGCTCTTACTTATATCATAGTAGTTTTAGACCATCTTTTGTTACTTTTTTCTTTAAGGTAGCAAACCTGTCTATCTAAATGTAGGTTTAATGCTAATTTGCTTAGGCTAACTCCCTTTTTTGGGTTTAAAATGCTAACCTACTTGGTAATATTGTCAGGCTTCTCAAGATGAGGCTATGAAACAGAAAGAGGTTTTGTCAAATGAGGTAGTATGTTTGAGAGGGGACTTGCATCAAGTTAGAGATGAACGCGATAGACATCGAGGGCAAGTGGAGGCTCTATCAGCTGAAGTTGTTAAGTACAAAGAATTTACTGGAAAATCTTGCTCTGAGCTGGATAACCTGACGCTAAAATCAAATGAACTGGAGGTTCTCTCTAACACGCTCAGTTTGAACATACTGGCTCTATTTGTTACCAAATGATTGTTTGACTAATAATTGAGGTATTTTTATTGTAGACAAAGTGTTTGTGTCAGAGTGAGCAAATAAAGATTCTGCAGGACAGGGTGATGGTTGCTGAGAGTAGATTGGAGGTATCTTATGGTTTGCTAAAAGTCTTCCTAATAGTGTGCAGCCTCATACGTGCTTTCTTGATAGATAATTGAAATTTATCATGTTCATGTTCCAGTCCATTTTCTTAATCCCAAATTTGCTCTTTCAGGCGTCTGATTTATCTGCCCTGGAAACGAGAGCGGAATCTGAAGAACGGAAAAAACTTTTATCTGAATTACAAATCCGTCTAGCAGATGCAGAATTTAAGCTCATTGAGGGAGAGAAATTACGTAAAAAGTTGCACAACACTATCCTGGTATTTATTGTCACCGGCATGACAATGCAATTTATATGATTTACTTCGTCATATCCATAACTGATTTTTGTGGATGCTACAGGAGTTGAAAGGAAATATCCGCGTATTTTGCAGAGTGCGCCCTCTTTTACCTGACGAGAACAGTTCAGAAGCAAAGGTGATATCCTACCCCACATCCATGGAGGCTCTCGGACGAGGCATCGATCTTGTTCAAAATGGTAGAGTCTAAATTAAGCGCTGTAATTTTTCTTCTTTCCTTTTTCTTTTGCAATTTGCAACGTTGTATGATGTAGAAACTCATGTATCTTTCTGCTGTGAACAGGGCAAAAGTATTCTTTCACATTTGACAAGGTTTTTATGCCCGACTTTTCACAAGAGGATGTCTTTGTTGAAATTTCACAACTTGTACAAAGTGCACTTGACGGTTACAAGGTAAATTGTCTTGCAAGTCGTTAGATACTGTTTCGCTTTATTATCTTTGATATGATGATCTACTGCCATATAGAAAACATGGACAAGATTTTTCCAGAGGTAAAATAGGTATATTTTCATAAAAGTTCATTGCTGAACCTGCTTTCTTGTACTCAGGCTTCTATTTATATCAAAATCTGCAGAAGCAAAGCAAACATCCCCTTTTTCCATGATGTTAGTTTCTGCAGGTCTGAGTTTTTCCTGTTTTGGCTTCAGGTTTGCATTTTCGCTTATGGCCAAACAGGTTCAGGGAAAACCTACACTATGATGGGTAGGCCAGGCCATGTGGATGAAAAAGGATTGATACCACGCTGTTTAGAGCAAATATTCCAAACAAAGCAATCTCTTCAATCTCAAGGCTGGAAATATGAATTGCAGGCATGAAACTTTTCTATGTAGTTTTTATGAGGCTGTGTGCTTATTTTCTTGTATGTTGTTTGTGAAGTCTGCTGGTTCAAACCTTTCCAGGTGTCAATGTTGGAGATATATAACGAATCAATTCGTGATCTGTTACCATCCAATTGGTCAAGTACTGATTCGACCCGGACAGAAAATGGTAACGCAAAGCAATATGCAATCAAACATGATGCCAGTGGAAACACTCATGTTTCTGATCTGACGGTTGTGGATGTTCGTAGCACCAGAGAGGTTTCGTACCTTTTAAATCATGCTGCTCATAGCAGGTGAGAATATCACGTTTTACTTCTTTCTAATGTGCCCTCCCTGTTTAGCAAAAAAAAAAATGAAGAGAGATGACGGAGGATGCTGCAGAAGAAGAAATGGAAACGGGAAGAAGAGTGTCTATCCTGTTAAATTGAATATGTTCATGATGTTTTTTTCAAGGGAGTGCGCTTGTCTATATTTTAGATAAGATTTAGTATGATGTTGATAGCTAAAGAGTACACGAAACCAAAGCATGTAACAGATTGACTTACTCTTTTATTTTTAAAAAAAAACAATAATTTAATGATGTGCAGTAAGTAATCATCTACGGTATAACCTTTCTCTTCAGGTCTGTTGGCAAGACCCAAATGAATGAGCATTCATCAAGAAGTCATTTTGTTTTTACCTTGCGTATTTCCGGTGTAAATGAGGTATGTTCTCTCCTCCATTTCTGTGTGTGTACATATGTGCGCCCTCGAGGTGTCTTGGAATGTAACAATCATACAAAAGAATGTTTTTTCCAATTACTATTGTAACCTGGAACTTGTTCTGTGATTTGATAGAGCACTGAACAGCAAGTGCAAGGCGTCTTGAATCTCATAGATCTGGCAGGAAGTGAGCGCCTGTCTAAAAGCGGTTCGACTGGTGATCGTTTGAAGGAAACTCAAGTATATTTCTCTTTCAATTTTCGAAATGAATGTAGTTTCTTGTCCTTTGAATACCTCGTCTGAGCTATTTTTTTCCTTTCTTGTGGAATTTAGGCTATTAACAAGAGTTTATCATCCTTAAGTGATGTCATATTTGCTTTGGCCAAGAAAGAGGAGCATGTACCATTCAGAAACTCAAAACTTACCTATCTTCTTCAGGTAACCGAAAGTTCTTGATTAGCTTTGTTATATCTACTTTTTCACGCAAAGAAGTATGTGATTTTTTCATTTCGCATATAATTAAAATTTGACTCTTAATTCATCTGAATTACATAGACATAGCTTGTGCTTTTGTTTAATAAGTAAATGGTTTCAGCAGAAAACTGGTGGTTAAAAACTGGTTGCCTTTTTCATTAGAAAGATTAAGTTTAGCAGAAAGTGTTTCTGAAAATCAGGTGAGTATGAGAGGTTTGTGGCGATGGCAGTTTAAGTTGGAGGGATTGTATAAGCGGTTAAGTTGGCAGTTGTCTTGGACTTGGCCAGCGGATCCATATGGTGTGGGGATCATGTGTTCACTTGTCTGCTAATTGATGAGCAATTCTTTCTCTACCTTTCCTTGTATGATGGTTTATTTTGAAAAAGCACTGATCTTCAAAGTTTTGGTTAACAGCCTTGTCTCGGCGGAGATTCAAAAACACTTATGTTTGTGAATCTCTCTCCCGATCCCTCTTCTGCCGGAGAGTCTCTCTGCTCACTTCGCTTTGCAGCACGTGTAAATGCCTGTGAGATTGGAGTTCCCCGGAGACAGACAAGCACACGGTCCTTTGATTCTCGATTGAGCTATGGGTGATTTTTTACCGGGAGGAGCTGTGTTTTTTTTTTTTCTTCGTTAAAAGTTGATATATTTATACCTTTAACTCAAGCTCGCGCAAGTGATATCAATGCTAACATAGGCTGGTTGTCTTCTGTATAGTGAAGCATTCACCTGGGTGTATCGTACAAAGTAAATTGTACCCATCTTGTTTCTCCTGATTACTGAAAAATACGTTGCATTGGGATTGAGATTTGACACTGTAAAATGTGGCTATATCTCAAGTGGATAAAGAGCTTTTAATTCCGCTCGATTCTCCACAATGACTCGCATTTAGAAGTAAATCACTAATCTCTGCTCACTACTATGAGATTATCCCTAGTATGATTATCATTCTCCTTTTGGTCCATGTTGTACCTGTTTACTTGCTTGAAATCAGCGTTCTCACTATTTTCGGATAGATTTGCGCAATATGATGATGGGTTGTGGCGGCGGTCGATGATGAGATCTGGTCTCCTCTGAATTGGCAAAATGAGAGCCATAGCAGTAAAATCGTGCTTTGAGTGCTTGCTTACGGCAGCTCGTAGTTAGCTCCGGTCCGATATTTGACGGGTCGTAAGAACTTGACGCATCTAGACACCAAGGACAAGCAATGATCATTAAATGGAGCTGTTATGTATTTCATGTGATTTGCGCATTCTGCGGTCGCACGTGCTAGTTCCGACCTCTCTCATGAGTTAGGCCATTTTGCGCGGGGCACCTACTAAGGGGTGTTAGGTTTTTGACTATTTGGAGAAAATGTGGCTCCATGGAGCCTGCAGTCTCTTTTTGACTTTCTGGGCCCGATTTGAGAAGAATGGACCCGATTCGTCGTGGGTTGTTCCACTTGCATCCGATGCTGTCGAGAAAATTAAGATCCAGATGGAAAAGCGATGTCGATCCCGTGAGGTCGTCGGTTCATTCTTTCTTTTAAAAAAGGAGTTTCCTGTAACATGTCTAGTTATATTCTATGGCAGAGTTGAGTGGACGGTCTGACTAGGAATAGTCATGTCTTGGACTTGATTTGGGGTCACATGTTGTCCTTTTCTCCGATCGCAGTTACTTGTTGCCACGCTTTATTGTAAATTTTGGACTATCTTGGACAGACCTTATAAAAAAGTTATATCTAGAGATGATAAGGAAATGAATACTGGGAAAAGAAGAAGAGGAGGAGGGGATATAGCTTGACGTGAAATTGAATCCACGGGCATGATGCTTTATTTCAATGGAAAATCTTCAATTTTATCAATAAAAGAAACCCGGAAGAAGTTATATTTTTACTTTTCTGCAAAAGTCTCGGATGAAATTCAGGTAATATGCAATTCATCCATTCCATTCCATGATCCCTATTAGATTAAAAATGCCGAGTATTGACAAATGGTTATTTGCAAGACTCGTATTGATCCCGTAAGAAAGCACTACCATTCAGGAATTTCCAATATGTATCCAACCCTTTCGAAGTTTGTCCCGATCGTTAGCGATCATGACGATTTCGATAAGTCATGTCCCGGCTGTTGGAACTTCGCAAGCCGTTGTGCGTGGTTTCGTCTTTCACGGGCAAACGACCGTTCCAAGGCTTCGAAAGGCCGCCCTTGTTGTTAGTGATGTCCTCATCCGAGCCTGTTCGACGACGCGGCTACGCAATCTCAATCTCCAGTTCGTACGCGGAACTGAAGAGGACCACCGAATCTAATCTCGAAAGTGGAGATCGTCCACATTGATGGATGCTCTGCTTTCGGAAGCGAAAAGGGGGAGATTCCCCCATAATTCCACAAAAAATCCCACCTTCTTCGCCAATACCAGAGGCCTCCGCTTGTTGTCGGAATAGAGACTTAAGGTTATTGCCCCACCACATCGCGTTTATAAAATGAAATGGGGTGGGGGAAAAAAAGAGATCCCCAGCGTTTCCAAGCCAATTTGACCGAATGTTTAGTAAATAATCCGTGATAATTGAATGTTAAAATGTTCAATCCAAAAATTAGATGGATGATCACGTGGGTGTGCAATGAATATATAGATTCCATAAACAAGTCACGCGGGTGATGCTTTAACACGCATTATCTCGAATTTCTATCTCACACATCGAGAAGTGCATTGTCGATTAGAAAAAAAAAAAGCAGACCCGGATCGAATTTTCACTTGTGGCATAGCCAATGAAGAGAGGAGAAGATCTGAACAAAACGATGGGTGGAGAGGAAAAAGAGCAGGGACAATTGGAGATGCTTCCCCCCTTGGAAGGGAAGAAAAGTCAAACTTCGACCAATTCATCTCCGTCGAATTTGAAATCCGAAGGCACCAAAAATTTATGCCTCGGGGGCTTTCCTTTCGGCATCGTCCCTTTTCGATTGGTCGAGGGTAAAAGATGCAATGAACCGCATCATCTCTAAGGTGAGGCACTCGCTGGTCCATGGCCATTGATGTCCCACCACTTACCATTTTATAATAATCATTGCGCGGCCAATTGGACATCGACACGTCAGCTCCCGGGTGTACCTTCCATTATCCTCCCTATTCTCCACTTGGTAATACGTTAAATTGATTTGGCCAATTATTTAAGTAGCCGTTGGCTTAGAGAATAATAAAGCGAACTCCCCTATTAATGATTTTGGGTTCAAATCTCGTCAGATGCTTGAGAAGTAAAATCTAGAATGCACCAACGATGGACACTACTTGATCCTATATATATATATAAAATCATATAGAGAAAGTTTTACTTTTTTTTTTTTTGAAAAGTTTAATTTTCTCGTTATTTTTATTTAGTGCATCAAAAATCAAAACATTTTGGTGCTAGGGCCCACACTTATTTACTTGATAGAAAGAGATAACTTTAATTTAAAGATGCTAAATTTTTTAATTCAGCATAATGGGGCTTAATTTATTATAAGTGCGCCCATCACTCGCACGTCATTAAATAAAAGTGTGGAATATACTCAGCATTGTGTTCCTGATATACGGTTTAGAAAATTCATTATGGTAACTTAAACGATGAATTTAGGTATGCAATTTCCAAATGATCAAACTTTTTATCTTCCCAAAAAGATGCTTATGTCGATTCTAGTAATTTCTTATAAGCAAAATGATTTCAAAAGACAATTGGAGCACAAACATAACCAGTCGGTGAATTAATTGTGAAATTGTCAATAAATTCTCATTCGCCCCAATTACAAGAATTTTTGTAAATACTAGAAAGGGTAGGATTTTTATTTTTGTCGAGTTATTTGTTTCTTTTACGGAAAAAACGACACAAATGACTTATAAATTTTGATCTGACATGTAGTATTACCCCCGAATCTTTAATCTGTTTAATATGATTCATAAACTTTTTACGTATTTTCATATAGTATAGAGTCAATGAATTACATCGAAAAATATATCAATAATTCATAAAACTCATTAAACTAATTTAAAATTTAAGGACGAAATTATATATTGAGTCAAAATTCGAGGATTATATTTTTAGGAATGACGTTATAAATTAGACTAAAGTTAAGATATCATTTGTGAAATTATCCGATTTATTTTTACAACTCAAGGGTCTGACCTCATCTGGTCCAAGTTGGCTCCGGAATAAAGCCCCAACACTCTTTAACAACCCGGTTTTACTCCACGACCGGCTCCGACGTCTGACCACCTCCTCGTTCCCCCAACCTCTCTCTCTCTCTCTCGAGCGGCCTGCGAATTTTCTCCAATCCGCCGTCGCGGAAGGCGGTAACGGCCCGGAGATCCGGCGGCTGGTCCTCCCGGCGATCGTCGTCCGAGATGGTGTCTCCGGAGCACACGAATTGGATCTACGACTGCGGCCTGATCGACGACATCGCCACCGTGGCCGACGGGGATTTCCAGGTCTCCGGCTCCGGGTACACGTGGCCCGTCCAGCCCCTCAACGGATCTTCCATCTTCAGGTCTTCCTCCGATCCCATTCCACCCCCTTCCTTCGTTTCTCTCGCTTTCGGTTTCCGCAAAATTAGGGCTTTAAGTGGAACGGTAATTTCCAAATCGAGACGATGTCTCCTCGGTCTTGTGAAGGAATTGGTTGATTTTTTTGTTTTTCGAGGAATTCGTTGCTGTTTTTGCTGTATCGAATTGGGGGTTTAATCTCGGCCTTTGTGGAGGGCCTGTGGAATTCCTCAATTCAATAGGAAAATCACTGCTCAGCGAAATTGTCGGCCTATAATTTTGGGGGAAACGGTTAGTTCAAAGGTTTTTGCTTGAATTCTAGCTCAAAAGGGGCTTATGCACGACACTCCTTGGCTTCAGACAGAGAAGAGAGGAGCTGAAGGTGCGGCTTGAACCTGTAATCGTAGCCTAGGCGAGGTCATGCCCTGCCATTGAGCTATTTTCGCCAGCTGCGCGAGTGCTTGCTGGCGCAGCCATTAAGGTCCACTTTGCCTTGTAAACGAGAATGAGTAGGAAATCTCCTTAGGCCATGGCTTTTGCTGTGTTTGTATGACCTTACGTATTGAGTGTGAAGAAATGAGCCAATGTGAGGTTCCTGTTTGGTTTGAGAAGACGAGCTTGACTTGCGCTATATCCATAAAGTATCTGAAGAACATTGTTTTTAGTATGATTATTAGCTCAGTCCCTGTCGTTTGTATCATCAAAATATAATCGCTTCGGGGCTGGATTTCTGTTGCCTTCTCTAGACTTGGGTTTTTCAGCATTATCCAAAGGAGCTTGCTCTGTCAGGGGTTAACCCTTGCAAATACATCATTGGTTGGTCGAAGTATACTTCCGTTTCAACTCTTTTACTCTTTGGTTGCTTTCCGAAACCGCACAATATCAGTGAATCTGTTAAATTCCTGAGATTCTGTTTATTTGAAATGACAGGATTCCAAATTTTTAGGACTAGGCACTGATTGGACCAAGATCTATAGACGATTACTTTCTAGTTGGGTTTGCTAATGTAAAGGATTATTTTGAATTGGATGGACCATGAAGGCTTGTGCTGTGGGTCTATGTATTTCTGTGGTATTGAAGTGAGTGTAGCACGTGAGCTGATTTTATATGAGTGAGAATTCACCGTCTTCTGTATGCTTAGTTACCTGTTTGATTTCTTACACTTGTATTTTTTTTTGTAGCACGGAAATTGACGGTTCCTTTGGGGACTCGGATGGAGTGAAGGAAAATGGCTCAAAAAAGAGGTATATATATATATCTATGTAAATTGCAAAGCGATGGTTGGAGTTAAATATTCTATGTTTCCAGTTTTTCCGAGTTATTTGATATTTTGTGTTGAGGCTGGTCGCCATGTAAGAGACTGTGTTGAGTACATGTGAGCAGAACGAAGGATATTTTGGTTTATGATTGCCTAACTAGATATTCTTCCTACTGTGGTAATTGAAGACTTTAATTCTGGCTGAATTTGGGCTTAGGAAATGAAGATTGTCACATCCTTCCTTTGAAATTTGAACTTGGGTTTTTTGTCAGTTGTGCGCATATCATGTATTTTGCTTTGCTCGAGGAGGCTATTGCAGGGATTGGTTTATGCAGGATTCTTGTTTATTTAATTTGGAGCTGTTACTGCAGGGTTAGAACTGAATCATGCGGTGCTTCTAGTTCCAAGGCATGTAGGGAGAAGTTGCGCAGAGATAGACTAAATGACAAGTAAATCTCTCTTCCCCTGGGTACACTCTTGCATGTTTATGCACACACATTGTTCTTGTCACAATCGCTTGCATACATCTGCCCTATCACTTAAGCTTCTTGCTGAAAGAAAACAAAACCATCTCATGCTTTTGACGTAGTACAATGGTATAACTGGTAGGTTTTTGGAATTGGCATCTCTCCTTGAACCTGGAAGGCCTCCTAAGACTGACAAGGCCGCTATATTGATAGATGCTGCTAGAATGGTGACCCAGTTGCGTGGTGAAGCTCAGAAATTGAAGGACTCGAACAGTAGTCTGCAAGAGAAAATCAAAGAGTTGAAAGTGAGTCTGTTATAAACATATGGAGAATTGAATTTATGCATGTTCCCTGCCTTTGTTCAGTTTGAATGTTTTAATTCTATCGAAATATATAGGCTTTTCCCCCCAATTCCATGAAGTTATTTCCGCATTAAACCATTATTTGAAATGGCCGATTGAAATTATTTAGTGTCTCACAATTGCTTTCACACTTGTAGGCTGAGAAAAATGAGCTTCGAGACGAGAAGCAAAGATTGAAAGCAGAGAAGGAGAAGTTGGAACACCAATTGAAGGCCACAAGTGCACAACCTAACTTCTTGCCTCCACCTCCCGCAATGCCTGCGGCATTTGCCACCCAAGGCCAGGCCCCTGGAAACAAGTTGGTGCCTTTCCTTGGTTACCCTGGTGTTGCCATGTGGCAATTCATGCCTCCAGCGGCTGTTGATACCTCACAAGATCATGTTCTCCGCCCACCAGTTGCTTAAGTTGCAACATTGGATCATATGGGCTGGCTTTCATTTGGTCCTCAATATTTGAATCAGTTTCTCATGTTTATTGGCCGTTTTAGCTTTCGTTGGAAGTGTACTGACTTCTTTTCGTTGGACGAGTACCATGTGTACAATCAGAACTATCATGACTTATGATGGTTTCACTTGTAAATTTCGCCAATTTCTCTAATGTAGCTATTTTCCAAGTTCTATTTCCTGGTGGATTCTTTTCTACATTTTCGTCTTGCGGCTGTCCTTTAGGCCTTTTAATCATGGGTATGTTTTTGATCGCATCTCAGTGAAGTCTTGGATGGATTTAATTACTAATCTTTGTTGGTGAAATTTCGTTATTTGCTTTGAATTTGTGAATAAACTTGTCTCTTTTTAATTTTGAATCTGTTGTTAGCCTTCGTTATTCATCAATTACAGTTTATCTATAGCAAATCTAACGCAAATTTGACGGTGCTTGATGAATTTGTTGGCAATGTCGACAGACTTTCTACAATGGCCACCGATCAAGGGAATCCTATGATTCCTATCTTCAGCAGAGGCTTCGTTCCGCCATTGAACCTAGGCATAACTCAAGTCTCCTGATGATCCAAAATTTCCGTCACTGTCCAGGGCTTTGCGTATAATTTGCAACAGACATATTGATGCCGTCCCTCGGTTGCTTCATTGACAAGATTCTTTTGAGTGGCAAATGCTGGATTTGAAGCATCCTTCCGATATAGTCTCTGACTTCATTTGCCGAAAATTAGGTTCTCTGTCTCTGCAATCCTCGTATAATAGACTTCGCCATAGAAAAGGCATGAAACCCTTCCGGGACAGAGTATCAATGCACACAGTAAACTCTCTCCGGATTCGATTATGTAAAGAATGTGAAAAAATTTCCTCCTTGTCAACACCAAATATTATATGTTGAAGATTTGGGTGAGACTGTCCTTGGCCTTTAATGGTTTGTCCAAAAGCAAAACAGTATTGATGCAATGCATCTGCCGACTATTGGCACTCTCTAACTGATGTGAAAGGGTGGGCGATTTCTATTCAGCTTGTTGCCTTTAATGCGTCAAGCCTCTACTGCATTATGCATGAGTACAGATAACACATTTGCCGCAACAATTGGAGAAAGTGGATTGCCCTGTTGAACATCTCTTGAGGGTTGTAAGAATTGAGTTGAAGAGGCTCTCTATTCATTTGACGCTAAAAAAGTTTAACCAATTCACCCAAACATCCACGAAGCCCATTTTCTTGTTGAGACGTCTCATTTGACCCTGTCATAAGCTTTTTTCATACCCAGACAGTTTGGCATTTTCTTTTTCTTTTCTGTACCCTCAATTGATTCACTATTTCATGCACTAACAACATGTTATCCTGAATTTGTCTTTCTTCAACAAAAGCGCTTTGTTCCAGGGAAACCAAATACAACAGCCATATTTTAAGTCTAATAGCCAGAACTTCAGCAACGACCTTATATGATAATACTACAATGGCTTCTAGGGCTGTATTGGTCAAGACTTCAGGGTTGGGAGGTGGCTGGCCAGTAGCTAGCTCACCTACCCTTTTGGGTGAGGCGAGCTCGTCTAGCCATTGGTGAGGCCAACCTCCCCTTTTGGATTGGCGAGCTTGATCTCAATGTCACTGGGAGAAGGCAAGCTTGCCTTGGCCCAGTGATGGTGAGGTGAGCTCGTCATTGGCTGGTTGCTAGAGCAAGAGGAAGAAGGAGGGAGGAGGAGGAAAAAAAGGAAAAATAAAAGAAAAAAGAAAAAAAATATTTTAAAAATTATTAAAAGGTTCTCCATTGGCATTGATCAATCAAATTTGACCAGATAGATTAAATTGACGCAATTGTAAAAAGGCTTAAGACCTAGTTGACAAAAAAGAAGAAGGTTTGAGATTAAATTAGAAAAATTGTAATAGATTTAAGATCATTTTTGGTAATTTTCCCATTGTTTGCCCTATCTTCAACTTTGTTGATAAATTTTTTTGACACTTAAATGTTAGATATGAGATACTAAAGGCCGACCTCTAACTCCACTTGTCAATGATATTTTTAGTTTTGGGCTATGAGACTCACCTCCCCATGCCCTCACGATTTTGTTTCTTTGGGTTTCACCCAAAAAATGCCTTGTTGGTAGTTAAGATTGGTATGTTACTCTACATTACCTTACCGTCTTTAGGTGATGTGGGATTTGGTCAATTCATGAGCTTTTGTCTGGTTTGTCCCCAAACGAGGCATTTTTGGCTATGCTTGGCTCTAATACCGTTGTAAGGGTTGACTTCAAGTCTCACTTGCCAACGATATTGTTCGCTTTGGGTTGCAGGACTCACCTATCACATGCCCTTACAGTTTCGTTCCTCTAGGCTTTGCCCAAAAAAGACCCTATTGGTAGTTAGGACTACTCTTCATGTAGCACATAACCTTACTGTTTTAGATAATGTGAAATTCGGTTCATTCCTGGCCCTTTCGCCACCTCAAGATAGAACCGCACTAGTTTCCCTCACAGGACTGGGTCATTACAAATATGATATGAAATTATGTGAATCAAAATTGTGAGGTTTGCCATACTCAAATTGGATATGATATGATCCGAGACATGATGCAAAATGACTAATGAGTTGCGATCTGAAATATAGTAAAGTTGCACGCATAATGCTTTGGTTATTAATAGTGGAGATGAACCATCTATGTCAAGGGCTACCTTTTTCATGTGATAGATGGTAAATCCATTTAATCTCTGCGAGAGAAAGGACATCCACTGAAAGTGGAGATCAAATGGAGATTCTTCCCCATGTGGGCGTGCCAGCTTTATGTGAAGTGATTTCTGGATACTCGAACCGGAGTGAGTGTACTTGGTGGTGAACCGTTCATTTCAACATTTTCAAATATATGGAAGGCAAAGATAGGAAAATCTCTTCTGGCGTAGGGCCTGGCCCGAGATGGAGGTCTCTGATTCTGGTCAGTTGCCTTTCATGCCTGACCTTGCTTGTTAAATGGGTGTTTCGCGTTCAAACTAGACCTAGTGACCATGTTCTCCGACCCTAATTTCATGTAAGATACCCATATGCAAAAAATCATGTTTTGGCAATTTCCTTCAAACCTACATCTCAAGAACTGGAGATAAAGGATTTGAATAACTGGAAAGACTAAGTGAAGTGATAGACACAACGAGAATGGTCTACTCGAGCTGAAATCAAAGATAAGTTCCATAGATAATATAGGCTACGGAAAGATTCCCTTCCCCAAGCCTCCCTAATGGACATATAGCATGCACAAGCCATTGCCTTCGATGAGACATAAATAGGTCTAACCCTATGTTTATGCCAAAGTTTATCATCCTCCCCCTCACATCTCATGAATTCCACATAGTGTCACTTTCTTTTATATTTTGTAAACATGTAGGTGACTTGGAAAAGGAAGAAAGAGAGCATCCTAAGGGCTCAAATAATGAAAATAACTTGTGTCTTGTTATGATAGGATTCACTGAAGAGCTTTGAGGTGGGGCAAAAGGGGAAAAAATAACCTAAGGAGAGCATGAACCGAGTTCATATCACTTAACTTCCATGAGAATGAAGGTGATGTAATGTTTAGTTTCAAAACTTTTTGACAAATCATTTCAGTGCCACTTTGATAAAAAATAAATAAAAATTGATCACTTAAGTGTCAATACTGATTTCAGATGCCAGATATCTAACGTGGCAATATTTTAACATTCCAATCAACATAGTTTGTCGAAAAAGCCGATGTGGTAAAGTTTAATGAAAAGTGATCACTTGAGGGTCAATTTTTATTGAAAGTGATCACTTAAGATTTTTAACTTCTTAAAAATGATTTGTTGATTTATCTTTCTTAAAAATGATTGGATCAATTGGTTGGCAACACACATTGCGTACAAACTTGGAAATGCATACAAAAACAATTGCTCCATCAATAATAGCTAGGATTTAGGTCAAACATCATTGTATTCAGAATAAGAATGTTTTTACATCAACAAAAACTCCCCAATAAGTCAACAACCTCCCCTACTAAATGCAGCAACACCAGCTAAAAAACAAGTCAAAAACCTCCCCGACAATGACCTCCCAACTATATGCAGCGACATCGCGTACAAACTTGGCTTATTTTTTCTACGTAAAAAGCTACATATTTAAAATGTCACATAGGATATTTTATTTGAATTTATCGCAGAATGTATTTAAATGATAATTTTTATCCGATATAACACTTGATGATCTAGCAAAAAGTTTTGATATTAAAATGACCGACGTACAAAAGTTATGGCATTTTTAGTGTTGCTTTCCCAACATTTTTCCATAAATTTTCTGCTAAATGCTGATTATATTTCCTTTTTATTTCTTATTTTCTCACACAACGGGCAGAGCTCATTGCTAATTATCTCGTTACTCTCCACTTGGTAATTAAACGAATATGCAAATGCACAAGGTGCCCTCACTCCTACCACAGGGTGGAGTGCATCAATCCTTAATAAAGAGATTATTCTAATTTAGAGATTCTCACAAATTTTGTCCAACATGATGAACGGACGCAGAATCATTGTAAAGTACCCAAATTGCTGAATAAAAATGTCGAATATACCCAATATTATTTTATACCCGGCACATGATTTCAAGGTCATTAAACATTTCTTTCTCCAGATACAATAAGATCTTTAGTTTTATAAGCGAAGGTAGTCTCGTAAGTGATGAATGATGATAATGCCACGTCGATTCCAACAAATTTTCATAAATGCAGAATAATTTATAAAGATAATAAGGTTTTATAAACATTATATATACAAGTATATATATTACCAATTCCGTTAGTATTCTCGTTTGCACCGCTTATGAGAATATCTTTGGGTATATAAAACGGATACAATTTTAAATTTTTGTTATTTTGCTTCTCTCTATATTTTTCTGGAGTGAAAAATGAAACCACTGGAGAATCCGACCCGCATTTCATTCGAGTGGGCCCCCAAAAAAGGCCCATATTCTCCGCAACCCGTTTTCTTCCACGACCGGCTTTGACGTAGGACCACCACCACCACCACGGCCACCATCTCATTCCCTCCCAATCTCTCTCTTCCTTCTCTCTCCCCCGCGTAAAACCTTTGCGCAAATCCTTCCGCTAGCCGCCGGGGAAGGCTGGGGGGAATTCCGGCCGTCCGGACCGAGATGGTGTCGCCGGAGCAGGCGAATTGGATCTACGACTGCGGCTTGATCGACGATATCGCCGCCGCGGCGGCGGACGGCGGCCCCTTCCAGGTCTCCGGCTCCGGATTCTCGTGGCCCGATCAGCCCCTGAACGGATCCTCCATTTTCAGGTACTCCGCGCCGACGCGTTCGCCCTCTTTTCGTTTCGCGAATTAGGGCTCGAAACGGAGTGGTGATGTGTCCGGTCCATGGGATGGGATGCCAATTGCGATGATTTTGAGGAAATCGTGGCCGTATGCCGTACTGTGTTCGGATGGGATTTCGGGCGTTTGCGGTTGATAGGTTGGAGGGCCTGTGTTTGGGGTACAGTGAGCGCTTTAGAGAAATTAGGAGAATTGCTGCGAAGTAGAGAGAAGTAATTTTGCAAAACGCTAAGACATATTGTAAGGATGGTAAGCGATTATCGGTTCGATAGGGAAATCGCTGCTCAGCAAAACTTTAGGCCACTGATCTTGGGGAAGGTTCAAAATTTTTTGCTTATGTCCGTTGCCCTCGTCTCTAGAGGGGCTTGTGCACTCCACTCCTTAGCTTCAGATGAGGACTGAGGAGCTGAAGGTGGGGATTTGAACCCTTAACTCTGGCCTGGACGAAGAAGGTTATGCTCTGCCATTGAGCTTTTCTTGCCAGCCGCACAAGTGTTTGGTGGCACAGCCATTAGGGCTGTCTTTGGTGCGTAAACGAGAATAAGTGGGAATCTTCCTAGGCCATGACGTCAGCTGTAATTTGAGTGTGGGAAGGAATGAACAAACATGAGGTTCTTGTTTGGTTTGAGAAGATGAGCTTGACTTGCATTATATCCGTCAAATATTCGAAGGACATCAGTTTTATATGAATAGTGGCCTAGTGCCTATCCTTTGTGTTTAGCAAAATTTTATTGTTCTGGAGTTGAATTTCCGTAGCCTTCTTTATACTTGGGTTTTTCAGCATTATGCCAAAGGAGCTCCCTCTATCAGGAGTTAATCCTTGCAAATACATTACTGGTTGGTGGAAGTAGACTTCCATTTGCAACTCTTTAAGGGTTTACTAATATGAAGCAGCATTTGGTTGCTTTTTCAAAACTGCAGAAAGTCTGTGAGTCTGTGAATTTGTTAAATTCCCGAGATTCCGCTTAGAATGACAGGATTCCAGATTCTTGGGATGCTTAGGCAGTAATTGGGTGAAGATTTGTAGATGATTACTTTCTTTTTGGGCTTGCTAATGTGAAGTATTAATATACACGGTTTAGACCATGAAGGCTTGTGCTGTGGGTGTTTGTATTTCTGTAGTGTTGAAGTGAGTCGTCTGTTGAATGAAGTTACGATGAATTTTTTAGGGTGTAGCACGTGAGTTTTTTTTTTTTTTTTTTTTATGATTGAGAATTCACTAACTTCTATGGATTGTGTTTATCTTTTTGATTTCTTACACTTGTATTTATTCTGTAGCGCGGAAATTGATGGTTCCTTAGGGGATTCAGATGGAGTGAAGGAAAATGGCTCAAAAAAGAGGTATTTGCATTTATGTTAAATTGCAAATGACAGTTGGAGTTAAATTGTTAGTGTTTCCACTTTTTCTGAGTCATTTGAAAAATTGTGTTGAACTTCTAGTAGTGGAGATGGCCACCATGTAAGAGACTAAACTCCAAATGTGCTGCATCGCAAGGATTACTTGTTATGGTTTCAGTAATAGCCTGTGAGCACGTTCAATGCTAATTTTGAGGGCATGTGAGCAGAACACTGTGGATTATAGTTGATGTTGACTAATTATCAGTTCTCTCTGTCATGATTGCCTATCTAAATTTGGTTTCTACTGTTGGTAATTGATGACTTCAAGTCTAGCTGAATTTGGGCTTAGGAAGTGAAGATTGTCCAATCCTTGTTGGAAATTTGAACCGGATTTTGTCAGTTCGACAAATTTTATGTATTTTGACTTGCTTTAGGAGGTTATTGCAGGTTATTGGTATATGTATGATTTGTGTTAATCTAACTTGGAGATGTTGCTGCAGGGTTAGAACTGAATCATGCAGTGCTTCTAGTTCCAAGGCATGTAGGGAGAAATTGCGTAGAGATAGACTAAATGACAAGTAAATCTCTCTTCCCTTTATGTGCACTCTTGTATGCATATTCACTCACGTAGTTCTTGTTACAATCACTTGCATACCCTTGCCATCTTTCATAAGCTCTTTGCTGAAAGGAAGTAAAACCATTCCATGCTTTTAACATCGCACAATGGTACAACTGGTAGGTTTTTGGAATTGGCATCTATCCTTGAACCTGGAAGGCCTCCTAAGACAGACAAGGCCGCAATATTGATAGATGTGGTTCGAATGGTGACCCAGTTGCGTGGTGAAGCTCAGAAATTGAAGGACTCGAACAGTAGTCTCCAAGAGAAAATCAAAGAGTTGAAAGTGAGTCTGTTATGTTATATAATCATTGGAAGAATTTAATTAAGGCATGTCTTCCTGCCTCTGTTTAATTTGAGCATTTTAAAACCATCAATATTTGAAGGCTTTTCTTCCTCAATCCCATGAAATTGTTGGGCACTGATCATAATTTGAATTGGTTGATTAAAACTGTTCGGTCTCTTACTGTTGCTTTCACATTTTTAGGCTGAGAAAAATGAGCTTCGTGATGAGAAGCAAAGATTAAAAGCAGAGAAAGAGAAGTTGGAACACCAATTGAAGGCCATGAACGCACAACCAAGCTTCATGCCTCCACCTCCTGCAATTCCTGCGGCATTTGCCACCCAAGGTCAAGCCCCCGGAAACAAGTTGGTGCCTTTCATTGGTTACCCCGGTGTTGCCATGTGGCAATTCATGCCTCCAGCAACTGTGGATACCTCACAAGATCATGTTCTCCGCCCACCAGTTGCTTAAGCAACGGTAGATCATATGGGCTGGCTTTCATTTGATCCTCAATATTTGATTCAGTTTGTCATGTTTATTGGCTGATTTAGCTTTTTCTGGAAATCTACTGACTGCTTTTTTGTTGGAGTATCATGTGTACGATCATAGCTATCATGACTTATGATAATTTCACTTGTAAATTTCGCCAAATTTTATAAGGTAGCTATCTTCCAAGTGTCTTTTTCTAGTGAATTGACCTCTACATTTTTGTCGCACAGCTGCCCTTTAGGCCGCTTTATCCTAAATCTGTTTCCAGTAAGATTTTTCGGCTACAAAACGCATCTAAGTGAAATTTCGATTATAAAGAACTTCTCTTTTAATCTCTTAAGCCTTCGATATGCGTTCATGCTGGTGGATTTATTGCAAATCTCTGTAAATTTGACAGCTCTTGATGGATTTACCTTTGCACTATCACCCCCAAAAACTTAAGCTCTTAC
Source organism: Eucalyptus cloeziana (assembly GCA_014182715.1). Taxonomy (NCBI): domain Eukaryota; kingdom Viridiplantae; phylum Streptophyta; class Magnoliopsida; order Myrtales; family Myrtaceae; genus Eucalyptus; species Eucalyptus cloeziana. The sequence goes on from CM024639.1 coordinate 38,832,437, forward strand.
GTAAAGTTGTCAGAGTACGATTAATATTTAGATTTGAAATTATTGTTTATATATCTGATACTGGTCATAATTGACGGGAACATTCTCTATTTCTTAATAAGAGGGAGAAGGATTAAGGATTTACTTGGTATCAGATATCATATTATCCAAAAGGAACCCTAAATGCTGCAGGAGTAAAGGATTGTCAATAAGGACATTCTAGTGGTACATTTTTATCCTAGATTTCTTTTAAGAGATTGTCATGCTACATTTGGTCGTCGGGATAATAATCAAGATAGAATAGGATAAAGTATGATATTAAATCCTTTGGATAATAAAGGCGGACATATCTAATCCTATCAAGTGTTTGGTGCACTTCAGGATAAGATTAAAAAATAAATATGATATTCATTTAAATTATAAAATAAAAAAATAAAAAATTCAATTAATTAAAGGCCATGGAAAAACCCTAGATTTAGGAATTGTGGCCACCATTAAAAACGGCAAGCACTAACGTCGTTGTGCAATGGCAACGCAAAGCGGTAAATCTTAGACTACGACAAAGAGGGTGGGTGAGGGAATTTTAGGTGACCACTAGAGTAGTCTTTACATTGCCTCAAATCAATCGACGCCCCAAATTGTCAACAATACCAAAGATTTACAGTTGCTTTATCACCATCACCATTTTCACATCTTCCCTTGAGATGTCCAGCGTACTTCATAAGGATTTTAGCATTGTCAATGAAGTGGTGCAGGTGGATCCAAAGTTTCAACCACCGATGTTTGAGGTGGCACAAATGATGCTTCAATTAGTTCCACAGATATCTATGAGAAAACTTCTGCCTGATTCGTCTCAAAAAGCCACTCTTGGTCATTAGATTCAGTAAGTCTTTGATCCAAACGAAGGGGCACCCAATTGCTAGCGTACGAGAAGGAAGATGGGAGAAGAAGTGGAAGAAGAGGGCTGACAATGAATCAGAGAGACGGAGGCATCCATTTGACATAGATGCTTATGATATCTTCTCTTTTTGTTAAGTTCTTTCTTTCCTTAAAAAAAAAAATTCTTATCCAATCCGGGTTTATCCCACCCCTTCCCTTGGATTTTTTATCTGGCGTTTTATCCGGATGTATTCGGGTTTGTCCGATCCGGTGGACATTCCCAAACATAAGATATGATAACATATTATCTTATTTGGATTCAAATCCGGACTACCAAATGCAGCCTTGGTGTCTAGAAAATCTGCCTCTAGAAAATCTGCCTCCTCTTGGCGCTCTTTGCAAACTCGAAGTGATCGATCTCTCTGGCACCCTATCGGGACAGCTGCCTACAGAGATGGACAAGCTTGATTCTTTATGAGTGTTACGCTTAGCCGGCACCCGTCTTTTAGTAATATATTAAAGCTGGAACTGTTGCGAGATGGATAGGCTTCCTTTCGCAGTCCACAATGGGTTTTCAATCAGAGAAGTAAGGGGAGATTTGGAATGGTGGAACAACAATAAATGGCCCCGTATGACATGAAGATCAGCCTTCAGGAGAGGTTCCAAGTGTTCATTGCTACTCCACCAAGAAGAGGAGGTTGGCAGGGAAAAAAGAATTTCCTCTCTTCAGCTTTGTCTGTTACTGCATCTAATCCAATACTCAGTGATATGGGGTCTCTTCCACTACTGTGGTGTTCATTTTTTTTTTTCAAAAAAAATTCTGAGGTACCATTTTTTTTTGAAAGCCTGAAGAGGATGGCGGGCATTTGTGCAGTCGTTACCAGTTGATTCATTCAGAGAGATTGAAGACAGTCGTAATATCGAAAACGCCGACATTCTTCAATGAGCTCTGCAACATACGTCAATAACAGAAATGAGCAAGAAAGGGGAATGCCAAGGTTAGTGATCAACTAGAAAGCCCTTTCAGAGGCCCTCCAGTGAATTAGGTAGTCCGTACCTAATCGACAAACAAACACTTTTTTGTTCGTAAGCATTGAGCGAGCTGCTTTGTCTACGAAGCTTTCGCTGCTCTGCCTGCAGCAGTTCCTTATTCTTTTATTCTTGAATAGGAGAGGCCTTCATCAATCAATCTTCAGTCACATTCCATCCCCAAGCAAAGCACTTCATAACTTGCTCTGGTAAGATTGGCTCATTAACAAAAAAAATGGACTCATTTCATTGGATCAGCTATGACCGTTGCTAGGTTAGGGACAGCTCCAAAGAATGGAAGGAAGACGGATCCATTTCTTTAAACAGCTGTCCAGACTTCCTTGGCTGCTCCTCAATGGCCCCTATTCCTTCCTTATTCATTATAAGAGAATCAACGGCTTGCTTGCGACGATGGGGAGACCCGCGGGAGGGAAGTGGCTTGGCTTCTATATATTCTACCATTACCGAATCCATTTCTTCTATAGAGTCGGATCCCCGGCTGGGTTAAGAGAACTGCTCTCTTGCTCTAGGAGATATAGGGAAAGGAAGAGTTGTGTGATGAGAGAAGAGACTATTAGGAGACAGTAAACTTCTTTCTTTCTAACCTACGTGTGTGACTGGAGTGATCAGATAGAGTACTTCTTTTATTTTTAGATTTGGGAAAGATAGACTGGAAAAAAAAGATGCTAGGTTGCTGGGAAGTGCTTCTTTCTTATCCTTTCTTCACTGCTTGAAGCGAGGGTAAATTGAGTTGAAGTTTTAGGCCTAGGTCAGGTCAAAGAGTTAGACTCCAAGATGCCGCCTATCTTCGGAGTCTGTGTTGACACTCTAGGGATCACTCTTTCGATCACCCAGTCTCGCTAGCCATCGAAAGCTTTCATTTCCCCATCCCATCCGTAATCCATCCTCCCGCCTTAAGCTTCTAATCTCCTACTGATAACCTGGCCTATCAAACCTTTCATTCCTATCCTAATCCTTTCTTTTTGGCACCCCCTGCTCCCTAGAAAGCTTTCCCTGCCTTCTTCTCCTCTCTCACTCAAAGCTGCTCCGCTATGTCACCCGTCCGGTGTTGGTTGGTAGTGCCTTTCCTTCACAAAGCAGCGCATCTTGTCTCTCCTTTCTCAAATTACTCATCTTCCTCTACTCTACTCTACTTCACTTCCGCTTCTCAGCTTTTGCTTGATTGGTTTGGCCCCTTCAGCCAAAACTCGATGATGCTCCACGAGTGTGCCTTGGTATATCTCTTTATGACTAGGCTGGTAATCTTTGAGAAACTATACAAGGTCCCGTCGGTAGTTGGGAAGACCCAATCTTTGTGAGGCAAGAAAAAGTTTGTTTTTTTTTTATTCTATTTTTTTTTTATCAATAGATAGTGTAAAGATTAAAGACAAGGAAAGTATTCTTATTCCCTAAATATCAAAATTTTTATGCCTAATACTCCAAAGATCGTCGGGACTCCATAGGAACAATAATCAATTTTAGCTTGAATGGTTTGTAGAGAAACCCTACCTTCTCTGATCCATTCGACACTTGCAATTTCTTTTCCGTCGATGCGACCTGCAATTTCTACTTGAATTCCTTTTGTATATGCTTGTTTGGTTAATTCAATAGCCTTTTTCATTGCTTTGCGAAATGAAACTCTATTCTTTAATAGAATTATAAATTCTACAAGAATATTAGGGTGTCCATAAGGGTTTGTAATTCTTGTAATAGCAATGTTGAGTTTTTGGTTAACAAAATGAAGTTCTTTTTGTACATTTATTTGTAATTCTTCGATTCTTTGTGTCCTGCCTTTTATTAAAGACTTTGGGAATTCCATATGGATTATGATTTATTGCAACTATAACCATGGTCACAGAAAAAAGAAACTTCTCTTTGACTTCAACACTTGAACTTGACTTTCCAACTTGTTGGAAGTCGGCGTTTTCACTGGAAGTGAAACTCTATATTCTATTCAACTCCCTTGACTTAAAGACTTTGAGGGCTTACTTTGTGGGGCTTTCCACTCACGCTACCCGAAATGAACTAGAAGTACGCCTTTTTCTAAGCTAAGCCCACCAGCTGCCAACCAAGCAAATGCGCCATACCTATCCCTTTCCGATGAAGCTTCCTTTGATTTGAATGAATGAGGAACGAAGGCGCATGTAAGAGAAAAGAAAGCCCCTATTTGGGCATGAGCCCTAGTACATTGACCTCTCACAGACCCGTAACTCTAGTTTTTTAGCTATTGAAAAAGAAAATTATAGAGATGAACAAAGCCATATAGATTCTCAATAAGGGAGGAATGAAGGTTACTTAAGTTGAAATTACTTACTCTTTGGGTATTGGAGGGATTGAAAGAGCATTGAAACTATTCAATAATGAAGAAAGCGAAATTGAAAAGGCATTAGGATAATATAAGTCGCTATTAGGATTCCCCTAACTCAAGGCGCTCGCTAGCGAGATACTTGATTGGAATAGAGGAAGAAAGAAAGCTTGAATTGACTCGCTAGGACTGAAAGAAAGATGAAAGTCCTTTTTCAACATGCTTCAATGAGCTCTGGGCCTATAAAATAAATGCACAAGTGATTACCATCTATCACCACTCGTGATATAAAAATTTTGTATTGTTACCAAACGTGTTTTTTTATTGAGAAATTCATTTAGAATGCAGAAATAGCCAAAAAAATGTGTTAAAAAAATAAAATAGTTATCATTCAAGCCTAAATGTTGTAACTTTACTATTATATAGTGATCTACACGCATCGATTCTATTTGCGTCAGCCAAGTTTAGATGATTGCCAGCAGGCACCATGCATGTGCCCTTTTCTCTCGTACTTATTCCGTGGCTTCCTTTTTGTCAAAAAATCGAGCTCCACATCACAGTGCTCCCCCAACACAACATGATTAATGCAGTCTCGAAGAACTGTGATTTCATCATTTACTCCCAATTGTCTGGAACTCCAAATGAATCAACACAACACAACTACAAGAACTTGATGCATCAAGCAAGAGCAACTAAAAGAAGTGGTCTTATATATATGCTACAACTGATTATATACCGTCAGTTATGTACAAAGTCTACTTGGAATTAGAAGCCCACATACATACTATTTACAATTTCTTCAGTCATTTGCCTGTGTCTTCCACAACCCACAAATATTAACAGTGAACAAGTCTCCCAGAGGAATAAAAGAATAGTTTCCCACCTGCATATGATGAAAAGTGAATACATAAAATTCTGGAATTATCTGAGAAGCAGCAGCCAAAAGAGAATTGATTCCAAGAATCAAGTTTTGCTATAACTCCACCAATTGACGGACCTTGTTTTTCCCAATCCAGCATAGTGTGGAAGAAACGAATAGTTAATCTCATTTAAGTAACGACCTAAATCAACTGCTTTTCTTGGCATGAGTGCTAGTGTCATACGATTGATTATAATCTTTCACTAATAGGCCAAGCTAATGAACATTAGCCTGAATCAAGAAGACTCAAAAATTAGTTCAGAAGAACGTTCTGTCCTAATGTCAATGAAGCTACAAGGTTTACAATAACAAGATCCGTCACTAAAGTTAAATCATTGTAAACAACTTTCAATAATCTAAGCACAGGAGGGATATTTTACCTCTAATCAAGCTCATCACCTTCATCTTCAAAATTATTCTCCATCCTCAAGCCTTCTTTGTTGCTATTTACATTTTCAAGAGGATCCTCCAAATTCATGCCCTCCCTTTTATTTACAGTCTCAGGCCCGGTCTCGGGATTCATGCTAACATTACTATTTACAAAATCCTTACTTTCTTTGGGCATCATTAGACCATATAGAGCAGTCTCCTCAATGCTATCCTGTTGTGCGACTGCAAAGCCACTGCCTTTAAGGCTGCTCCTGCAAGAAAAATTGCTTCTCTCTGACAATGCGGATGGCTGATGCTGCACTCGTCCATTACTGTTGCTGCTTGTGTTAACCATTCTGAGTAAGAGAATCAATCCGTCAGAAAACCTACCCCTCATGATAATTAGACAAAGCACCAACCAAATGAAAAAACTCTAAAAAGACGAGCAATGCACATGACGCAAGAAGCTTTATGATACATCCATTCTAAAACAGATGACTGATAGCAAGTAATGCGCACAAAGAAACATATAGAAAGGTTGTGACGCAAAATTTGGAAAAGAGGTAGGAAGTCAATGGAAACCTGGCGTGTTGATTCTTGGACATTTGAAGATAGTCAAAAACTGGAACTAAGTCCTTTGACCTTGCTTCAATTACGTGGGTTGAGATCTTTTCAATCTCAATCTCCCCTTCTGAAGCATTTTCTTCATTCGATCTGACGTCTTCTGCCAACATTACCTGGAAGATGATCTGGCAAGATATTTAAGGAACCAACAAGAAGTTACAACCTCAAAGCAAACAACAGAGCAAAAGTTGAAAAAAAAAAATTAGCAGCAGCCAATCATCAAAATTCAGAAGCATGCACAGTACCCCGGGTTTTGCCCATGATGGTATCTGAGCTTGGTGCATCTGAAGTTCAGCTTCTGAAATATAAAAATGATGCTTTTCCTCAGAACTAATCCTCATCTTTGCTGCCGCATCTATTCCAACAACAGAATTGCAACTTTCCTTGATGATTCCTTCAGGGTATATCTTTTTGCTATCTGCACTCCCATTCTCACCATATATGTCGAAGTTGTCTTCCCGTTCTCTCCTGGTATGTTTCTGACATATATTCCATTTCTGAATTGCCTCAACCACCATTCTTCCATCACAATCTACTGCTGATTCATATGCATTCCCCACTTCAGCCAGTGTCGACATGGGATCTACTCCAGTTGATATTTGCAATGCATACTGTATCATACAACCAGAAGGGGAGAATACTAGTAGATGGTACTTAGACTTTGAGGAATTTCGATCTGCATAAGAGTCGCTCCTTTTGCAAATGTGAAAGCATGAAGCAATAGCCCCTGGCAGGGAATGAAACCTGCCTGTTGCAACTGCAGCTGCACCACTTACGGTGCCTCTCCATCCATTGCTTCCATTTCTTATTCTGCTTATAGCAGAGAGTGTAACTGGATTTCCTGCCACACAAACATTCTGTTGACTAGGCATTTGTAAGTCCGCAGTAGGTGGCCAGCGAACTGCTGACTTAGTTGCAACACCCAATCCACCATTCTGAGCAGCAAAAGTTGATTCAGCCGACTGAAAACTAACTGATCCTCCAGAAGGATCTATAGCAAACAGGTGACTTGTTCCCCTTGAGGAGCTAATCATTATCCAACAGCTGTCATCACTAAAACTTATATCCTGGATAACCTGAGAAAGGGAACCATCAAATTAATATTGGCAAATACAAACTCCCTATTTCCCTCTACCTTTTGGTTAAGCTAGTGATTCATACCTTTTTTTTTTTTTTTTTTTTAATGGTCGAAGATTCATACTTGATAATAGCTAAAAGTGGTAGGTTAAGCTAGTAAATCATACTCGCTAAAAGCTGAAATTCAACAGAAAGAAATAACATTACTCACAGCATTGGTGAAACCACGTTGCAACCGGTAGAGTTGTACACAAGATGATCCCACATCAAAAGAAGTGGAGGTTCCAGCAAACACTGGCGTTATTTTGAAGACATTTATGTTGTGACCTGTGACTGAAGCAGTAACTAGAATGGTCCCACTAGGATCAAAGCACAAGGCAGAAACATGGCTCTTGTGTGCCTTAAACTGCGCGACCACGGATTTACTTATGATATCCCTCACAATGACCTGGAAAACCACAATGAAAAACAAGAGGGGAAACGACATAATCATTGGGCCAGGAACCATCCATTGAACAATTAATCTGTTAAACAAAAATAGAGAAGCTAATCCAGATATTAACCTAGAAGAAAAACCATGAGAAAAACCGTACATACCATCCCAACATAATTGGCATCTTGAGGATAACCATTGACCACTCCCACGCCTTTCCGGCCACAATTCCCAGACTGTGGAGAGCTGCTATCAGGTAGAAGGTCAGAGTAATATCTGGATAGCTTCTTATAACCCATGTCTCCAAGAGTCACAATCCCAGCTGCAAGATGCTTGCTTGATTCTTTGGCATAGTGCGCCGCCAGGCTGCCATTTGAAACCAAACCAGAAGAGCTCGTAGAAGATTGGAGAGGCTGTGGAGTGACACGTCCACTGTTTGAAATTACAACTGGACTTCCACTATAAGCCAACCACCTAGGGCCCACATCCAGAGGCCCATAGCCTACACCACTAAAACCAGGAGAGCCCGAGACGACAGGATTTGTAAGAATAGTATATGCCCTTTCTAGAGATGCAGCGTGAAAACAGTGTATCTGCAATTAATCGAGTTTTTTATGAGGGTCGGTAATGCAAGAGGCTACAGTGATTATATTTCTTATTCTAGAAGCGTACCTGAGCTGCTTGAGAAATAGCAACAACCCGAGAGCTGCACCTCACAGAATAAACAGCTGATCTGAACTTTAGAACATGTACATATGATTGAGACCTCAAGGAATAAAACCGAACAGTAGTAGGTACAAAAGTATTATCATTATTGTTAGGTATGTTTCCATTATGGTGAGTGGTGAACCCATCCTGGAAGTTAGTGCCTCCTGAACTGTCACCACAGAGTACCAGCAGGGGTCGGCTCTCACAAAACTTGTCCTCCAATTTAGTTGATGAAATTGGATTGGGCAACACTTGCATGAATGAGACAGGACCATCATGTCTAGATACTAGGTCGCGCACATCATCAGCTTCTTCGACATCCCAAACTTGGAAGCCAGATCGGTATCCGAGCAGGAGAACTCTCCTATTAACATCACCTTTACCCTCTAACTTGTCAAATCCAGCCCAGAGCACCTTTATTACACCAACCAACAAAAAAAGAAAAAAAGAAAAAGATGAGACACTCACAACTAAATTCTCAACTTACAATACAGAAGCTTCCAAGGCTAGCCACAAAAGAGGCAATGATTAAAAGTAGAAGTTATGACAAGAAAGCGAAAGGAGATTAACGTAAGCTCTTTCAAAATAGGAAAATGAGGTCAGCATCGCAGGCAAAACAGAGCCAGTGTCAAAACTTCTTACGGCCCAAACGTGATCATCAAACTTTGTTTTTCCTTCACAAATGCAGAAAAGCACAGTTGAAGCATAACTTTACAAGATCCATTAAAGATCAAGTAGTAGCTGTCATTCTCCTGCGGGCATGAGATATCTCCAGCAGCTACACGTGATGAGAAATACAAGGTGGAAATGACAACTCCAATAACTTCTCCCAGCAAATTGCTGGAACTGTTAATTCCCTAAGAAATGGTTATATCCATAGTTTCCAAATAATTCTAGTGATTTTCACATGACAAAGAATCGAACAAAAATCTCCATCTCAGTAAATAACGCGGCACCAATTACTAGAATTGGACATCTGCATTTAATTCTATGGAGATTTTATCCACAAGAAGTCCTCCTGGTCCAACTTGTCACTTAGAATTCAGCCCAGAGGAGCTTAGAACTAGCCCTTCAATCAGGAAAAACATAGTAACAAAAAATTAAGATGAGGTGTCACCACATATACACATCTTCTAAAACTTTCACCTAAAAAAAAATCTTATCTTGCTTTATGGTTTTCATGCTTTAAAAAACAGGACTCAAAGAATTTCCACCTCTCCCTGCCACCTAGCAAGTAAAGAGGCCATCTCCTCCAGCCAGTGACAGAAACCACACACATCAGCCCTTCATTGGCGAAATAACCAAACAAATTTAGACGCAGAACATAGTGCACTCTTTTAGTTAAGAAGGCAATTGACCCTAATGTGCTCCCTATTACTATTACCAAGATCATGATCTATTTAAGCTCTTTGCTGGTACACATGTAGCCCTGGTACAACTGAAGGAATGCTCTTCAAGAATAGTGAAATTGAAAAGGAATAGAGAGCCGACGAGCATGCTATACAATCCTAACGTCATCTACATCCATGCTTGTCATTTGGCACAAGAAAAGCAGAAATGACATCACAATAACAACAAAAAAAATCTCTGGCCAATTTATCTCACAGGTCATGCGGATCACCTGCGGCCCAAATCAAACATTTCCCTTCATTATTTACTAGAAAATAAGCACGCGACATGTCAAAAAAAGACAAACCTATTACGAGCTCAACGTACAGCACAAGACCTTCGAATAAACAAAATATAAATAACAAAGTCAATTATTGTTGGCATCTTCTGATTGTCCGCAATCTGAATTCTTACATGAGATTAACGATAGCAACTAATAATAAAAGGGCATGTGTTTTGCAGAGAGGACAATGCCCTCTTCTTGCATCAGCTAGATATTGCAACCGGAGAATTATATTAAATACAGCATGTAAGGAATCTACAACCAAAAAAGTCAAAGTAACGACAGGCGGTGGCTGCTTTCCCACTATAGATGAACATACCAAAATAAGTAATTTCTCCATCCTAGTTCAACTATATCTGTCTCCAAGGATACTAAAGCTTCATTTACCCAAATTTATGAATACTAAAGAACTAAGATGCTGCATGTTCATCCGAGACAACCAAAAGATCAGCTTATTCCGTCTGCCCACTACCCCTTCTAATGGACAACATCCATAGTAAAATAACACTACACCTACTACGAGGTAGCCACCGAGCTCAAGAATGCAGCATTTCCAAAGGACATCGCTTTTAACCTCAACATACTGATTATGTGTAACCCTATTCGTCATTACTCCTCAATGATAAGAAAATCAGATGGCAGCACAAAACCGTAGCATGGACAAGCTAAAAGCTTCGACAAAACAAGCAGGCTAATGTAAATTCAGCAACTTCTACCAGATCATGGCCAGAATCATCATCCCTATCCACGATCGACGACGCCACCGATGCCGCGGACCGCGCCACGGTCGAAGCCCCCGAGGAAACGATCCTCAAGTAACTTGAAATGGCGCGAAACGAGCTAGGGATGAAGCCACTGACCCGGCCCGATCGCGGCGAATTGTCGCCGCGGGTCTTCTGGCCATCGCTATTCCTCATCCCCGAAGCCGGCGAGATCAAAGTCAACAACAACCAGGGCACAAAAACCACCGCCGATTCTCCGAGTTCTGCTGTAATCATAACCCCGGGCTGTTTCTTCTTCTTCACCACCACCCAAAAAAAAAAAAAAAAAAAAAACCCTAAATTTCAAGAAACAGCCTTAAGGGATTCAATTTCAGGTGACCAATGTCTCCATTCCTCATCAGAATCTTCGACAACACACAAATTTAAAGAATGCCAAAAAAAAAAAAAAAAAAAAAAAAAAAAAAACCAAAACCCAAACCAAACCAGGTTGAATCAGAATCGAAACAATCGGAAACAAAACCCAAGAAAAACGCTTCGGGATTTCTGTCGCGTTCCAAAACAGCAGCACGAAAATCAAAGCTTTTCTCACGAAAATTTACCGCCAAGTCTCTCCAGCTTCCCCTTTTTTCACTCCGATCAATCAATGGACAATGAACAGGATATGGTACAAATTTCAATCAAATTAATCAAAAAATCATTCGAAGCAAAATGGAACCAAAAAAAAAGGCTGGGCTTTGGTCGGGAATTGCGGAAATGAATATAGTTTTTTTTCCTTTTTAATAATCAGATAAAAGGCATCGAAATCGGAAGGCGAGAGAATATAGGAATCGTCACGAAACAGGGAGAGAGAACACAGGAGGGAGGAGAAGAGAGAGAAACAACGGAGGAGAGAGGAATAGCGAGAGAGAGAGAGAGAGAACGAGGGAGGGAGAGAGAGGATAACGAAGAGGGGTGACGTCATAAATAAAGAAAATAAAAAGCGGGACTTTGGTTTACGTACCGCACCACCGCTCCGTTTCTCTACATCCCGAGTCCTTTACTTGCGGCGTAAATATTACTATATTGCCGAGAAAATCGGGGCGATTTATTTTGATTCGCATTTTTATATTATTATTATTTATTGTTATTTTTTTGGTCGGTTATTAATTATAATTATTATAAAAGAGGTTCTTCTGTGTTTCCATTGATGCGTAGTTTGCTGGTGGCGAACGGATGACGATGAGCTCCTCGTCGTTGAACCAAAAACGACGACTTTCCTGTCGCACGTCTCGTAGCTGTTCGGCTTGGTCGCATTGAATCGCAAAAATTCTACCTTGACATCGATCAAATGTACGTTATTTCCACGTCAAGAACGCTACCTCGAGGTCGATCAAATGTACATTTAAACGCTCCCGACTCCGACCCCGGTCCCGGTCCCGACCCGTGTGATTATATCAGCAATTTATATCGCACGAACTCCAGAGCCAAAGAAAAAAAAATTAACACTTGAGAAGCAAAATGGGAGGGAGCGGTGGACTGGGAATATACCTTCTAATGGGACGGTTTTGCACGGAGAAATAAAGGGAAAAAATACAAAACCAGAAATCGACGGGTCCGTGTCGTGGGTAAAGGACGAAAACGACGATTGATATGAAATGATACACGGTCGCAAATCCTACGGCCTTGATCACGGGAACACGATGACCATGATGTTCTTCCCTCATCTCTGCTGTGTTCTGATTTGACCATTTTACCCAGACCGTGAAGGAATCCGAGCGGGGAGGAGGAGGAGAAGACATGTACAACTTTTCCTCCAAGCTAAAAAAAAGTCCTTCCTTGCCGCTCAAGCGTGTGACCGGGGACGACGTGCACATCTCGAAGCTATGTCCAACTTGCGTGCCACGGCAGAATCCGGCATCCCAAATCGCGTTCGGACTCCACCTAACTTTTTTTTTTCGAGAATCTCAGGTTTGCGAAGTATTCCTGTTAAATTACGTCCCGAGCTCGGTCCGCTTCAGAGGCCGTCTTCTTAGATGCCGAGCCAGTCTCGTGGGATTACGATGACGAGCGCTTGGCTAATCGATTTCGAGAGATCGCGCATGCGGAGCTTACTATATCTAGGAAATTGAATGCTAAAGATTTGGTTTTTCCTTTTCACGGACATTAGGCGTGCAGAAAGGGAAGCTTGGCCAATTAGGCAGGAAGGACCCGCTACGATTGGGCCCTTCCTTGGGAATGTCCGCAAAAGGAAACGAGAGGAACGAAGGAAATCCGTGGGATTTGCCTCGATGGATCGCTTGCGGAACGTGCAGTGCGTGTTGACGACGAAACGCAAACCGCACGCGTGTTCCCTGCCTTCGCCCGCCCGATGTTTGTCGCCCGTCTATTTCTCCTGGTTATGACCTTTTTGCAAGAAAAAATTGGTTGATTGTTAAGTCATGTCGGCTAAACCCCATTGGGCAGTTCGATGAAATCGATACTGCTTGACAAACCAATGTAACTAGACCTTTACCATCGCTATAATTCACGAGTTTTGTATATTCCGTACACTTGTGAACGATTTTATCTTATCGTATCAATTTGCTTTATTACGGGAGATCCGCTTAAGATCACATTTTGTTTTTTCTACTATTTGGTGTATCTCTTATTATCAATTATGATTTCCTTTTTAGTTTTTAGTTAGCATAATATTTGGTGTATCTCTTTGAATTAGCTAGAGATATTGCGTAGAAATTTTTTTTTCTCTTTTTTGTTAAGCAATAAATTGTATAAATATTTGTATTGTACGTTAAGCAATGCAAGTGAATGACAATTCATTTCATGGTATCAGAGTAGAGAGCTTAAACACGCTTGATAATTTGATTCACATCATTTGTGTATGGCTGCGGCGGAAGCGTCAACAAAGAAGATCGGCCTTTCCTCACCATATCATCTCAACACCTTTGACAATCCCGGAAGTGTACTCGTTTCATGCGTGCTAACCAAGGATAACTATGCAACATGAATGAAGGCGACGAGACGTGCACTGCAAGCAAAAAATAAACTTGGGTTTATTGATGGATTGCTGGAGAAGCCGGATCTAGGGGCACCTGAATTTAATGTTTGGGACATTTGTAATTCCTTGGTAATTTCATGGATCTTTAATTCCCTTGACAAGAGTCTATAAGGAAGCGTGAAGGAGAGATTCGCTCAGGGTAACGGACTTTGCATTCATGAGATCAAAACTGAGATTGGGCTCCTACAATGAGGAGGACTCTCGGTGGTGGATTACTACACCAAATTGAAGGTCTTATGGGATGAACTCGATCATTATGATGATGTCCCCGAATGTACATGTGCTGCAGCCACAAGATACGCGAAGAAGAAGGAGGTGGAGAAGATCCACCAGTTTCTCATGGGCCTTAATACTAAGACCTATGGGAATGTTCGTTCTCAAATTCTCAACCTCGAGCCATTTCCATCCCTTGGTAAGGTTTATTCAATGATCACACAGGAGGAATGCCAACGATCAATTGCCCAGGGAAGAGAAGAGAAAATCAAGGGTGTTGCTTTCTCAGTTGGAAAAGCAAGCCCAAGGAAAATACCATTCGAGAAATCCAAATATGACCACTATAGGAAGATTGGGCATGAAAAGAGTCATTGCAGGGAGTTAATTGGATATCCTCTGAATTGGGCACATAAAGGGAACCCTTAGCGGTTGTGTATTCTGCACAAGCTAGTATGCACAAGCTAGTAGTAGTGAAAGGACACTATTTTTGATATCAATCAAGAAGACTTGAAAGAGATTGAAACAACAAACTGGCCCAATGATGTCTCCACAAATTGGATTATCGATAGTGGCGCCTCCAAGGTAGCTTTCTCTTCTAAATCAACCAAGGAACATCACCAGTGGATTTCCTATACGAACTCCTGATAGAAAAGTGACTCATTCTATCAAGAGAGGCAATGTTCATTTAAGCCTTAATATTATTTTGCATGATGTGCTATATGTTCCAACTTTGAGTGAAATCTTATTTCTGTCGGAAAATTGAGTTTAGATTTGCAATGCTCAATAACATCTTCTCTTCTTGATGTGTCATATAGGACTTACCCTCGAATAGTCAATTGGAGTGGGTAATCTTCGAGAAGGGATTTATCATCTTGGACGCATGAGCGCACATTCAGCTTTTTCAGCAATTAAGGGACGTAATATCAACATCCGGCATCAATGATTGGGGCACCCATCACGGCAAGCTTTGAATTTGATCATTGGTATTTGAATAAATAAAGAATGGGTTGATTTGTGTGACGTTTGTTGTCGTGCAAAACAAAGCCATTCCTCTTTTCCTTTAAGTAATAATAAAACTGATGGATGTTTTGATTTGTTGCATTATGATGTTTAGGGGTCATATCAGACATGATCTCTCTCCAGTGCACATTACCTTTTTACCATCGTTGATGATCATAGTCAAGTAGTTGGGTTTATTTGATGAAGGAAAAATCAGAGGCATACAAAGTCTTTGTTGATTTTTAATCATATGGTAAAACCCCAATTTGGTCCAGTAGTTGAAATGGTGCGGAGTGATAATGGTTGTGAATTTCTTTCTAATTCCAAGGATTTTTTCTCCAAACATGAAGTCATACATCAAATGTCATGCACCTACACGCCACAGCAGAATGGGCGAGTTCAAAGAAAACAACCAACACATCCTCAACATAGCATATGCACTTCGTTTTCAAGCAAATCTACCAATTCGTTTTTGGGGTAAATGCATATTAACGGCCGCTTATTTAATTAATTATACTCCAACATCGTTATTGTCTAGAAAAATGCCTTTCGAGCTTTTGTTTGGGAAGCCCCTGGATTATAGTCATTTGTGAGTTTTTGGTGCACTATGTTATGCCCAAAAAATGTTGAGGGGCAAAGATAATTTGAAGAAAGGGCAAGAAAATGTGTTTTTTTTTTTTTTTGGGAAATCCATACGGTACAAAGGGTTGGAAGGTTTTTGATTTTGTTATTAGTATCTCGAGATGTTGTTTTCTATGAAGAGAATTTTCCATTTGCTCAGCAACCAGAACATGAGAATCAAGAATCTCTTCCTCTTTTGACACCGGCTCATGAGCTAGATCCTATTGATGAAGGGTGGAATCGATCTCAGGAGGAGGAAGAAAGGGTACCAAGCCAAGTTTGTAAAGAAAAATGGCAAACAATGATGCACGATTGTGATAGTGCCGCCCATGTTGAAGAGCAACCCAACGAGCAGCTCGATGACCAAATTCCAATCCCAAAACGCCCTACATGATAGAAAAGATAGCCAACTCATCTGTGAGATTATGTGTGCCATGTGGTCCAAGTGAAAACCCCAACTCCACAGCCCACTTCATTGATATCTTCATATGGTCCATCCAATCGAGAAATTTATTTCTTATGAACAATTAACTAAGCCTCACCTCATTTTTTTAGTTGCTGTGGATACTGATATTGAGCCTAGGAAT
This sequence comes from Eucalyptus cloeziana, assembly GCA_014182715.1. Taxonomy (NCBI): domain Eukaryota; kingdom Viridiplantae; phylum Streptophyta; class Magnoliopsida; order Myrtales; family Myrtaceae; genus Eucalyptus; species Eucalyptus cloeziana. The sequence goes on from CM024639.1 coordinate 38,848,607, forward strand.
TACAATGAGGCTATTAAAAATCCTTTGTAGAGAGAAGCGATGGTGGCATAAATTAAAGCCCTCAAAGATAATAAGACTTGGACTCTAGCAACTTTGTTGGAGGGTAAGAAACCCATATGGTGCAAATGGGTTTACAAAATTAAGTGTTGAGCTAATGGCAGTATTGAGTGATATAATGCTCGTCTTGTCACCAAGGGATTCACCCATATAGAGGGCGTAGACTTCCATGAAACATTCGCACCATAGGCTAAATTAGTCATTATACGATGTCCTCTTACAGTTGCATTGGCTTGTAATTGGGAGCTACATTAGATGGACGTCAACAATGCATTCTACGTGGCGACTTGGATGAGGAAATTTATATGAGGCTTCCACTAGGTTTTACAACAACGGGTTCAAATCAGGTATGTCGATTACAAAAGTCTTTATATGGTCTTCGACATGCATCTCGAAATTAGTTTTCAAAATTCTCTAATGCATTGAGGGAGTACGGTTTTGATCAATCATTAGTAGATTACTCGTTATTCACATATTCTCATGGTGGTACTTTTCTAGCCGTGTTAGTATATGTTGATAATCTCATCTTGGTAGGCAATAATTCCAAACAGTGTGCGGCGTTCAAAGAGTATCTTCAATGGAGCAACAACACCGGTTAGCTTCAGCAACTAGACCTGCCATGACAGACCCAAGTCGTTATCGTCGAATAGTGGGACGTCTACTTTATCCTACCATCACTTGGCCTGAATTATGTTATTTTGTCCACATACCTTCCCAATTTATGCAAGAATCGAAGGAGCGGCATTGGGAAGCAATTATACGAGTTCTTCGATATCTCAAGAAAAATCAAGGATAAAAGATTCTATTATCAGTCTCGACTTCACTCAACTTGATTGCTTTTTGTGACTTTGATTGGGCAAGTTGCCCAATTACTCGGCGATCAGTTACTGGTAGGGGTGAGCATGGTCCGGGTTGGTTCGGGTCACCCCCTAACCCTAGGACCAACCCGTACAGTGTCGGTCCTCAAATTTTAGGATCGAGGACCGACCCTATTGAACCTAGGACCAAGGACCGGACCGACCCAATGGGTTCGATCTGGTTCTAGAGTCAACCCGGGACTGATCGATAATTTTTTTTGTCTTGTTTTTAATACTCCCTAAAAAAGCAAACTTACAAATTCAAATTACACATTCATCGACAATGTGGCATTGTGCAACTAAACTATAAATACCAATACATATTCAACAAATTTAAGATAATATAATAATAGAAATTTCATACCTGCTAACCGCTCATCGAGATATGAGACAAGATGGAAAGTTCTTGTAATCATCTATCTTTAATATTCATAATACCATATGCAAAAGCGTTTTCTGCATTTGATCATGTAGAGTCCACTCAACCAAAAAATGAGCTTCACACCACTTGACTAGCAAATCACCATAGCAACTGCAATACTATTCTACTCTTCAAAAACTTCTACCATTTGACACAAATTGAAAAACAAAGTGCAACTGAAATTCATTAGTAAAATACAATTAAACCATAAAAAGTTCAAAATACTTAATATAAACCATGAACATATAACTTCACATCTTGTTAATTTACTTGAACTTCTAAACACATGAAAACAAAACAAACGACACATAATTAATACTCAACAAAAGTTTTAAATTGAAATTACTATTAGTGCTATTGATAGAACATCTCATTATAACTCTTATGTTTTATAACATACATTTTACTTAGGTTTGAATATATAAAAGAATTATAAATAATATAATGTAATATAATATATATACAGGGTTGGTCCAGGGTTGAACCGACCAAAAACTCTTAGGACCGAGGACCAACTCGCATAGTGTCGGTCCTGGAATTTTAGGACCAAGTACCGACCCAGTCTACTTGGGAACCGGACCAGGACCAGCAGGGTTGGGCTGGTCCAGGGTCGGTCTAGGGTCGACCCTAGACCGCTGCTCACCCCTAGTTACTGGTTATTTTGTCATGCTCGGTGGTTGTCCCATGTCTTGGAGCACCAAGAAATAGACTATAGTTTCTTGGTCCCTTGCTGAAGCTGAATATCACGCTATGGCAACTGCCATTAGTGAACTGATTTGGTTGCGCACTTTACTTGTCTCTACTAGGGTACTGTTGATGAGTCTTTATGGCGATAACCAAGTTGCCTTGCACATCACGGTGAACCTGGTATTTCACGAATGAACAAAGGACATCGAGATCGATTGCCACTTTGTTCACGAATATGTGTAATCAGGCACCATTAGAATTGAGCATGTGCCCACTAAACTTCAATCGGCAAACATTTTTACTAACACACTGAGTTGAGATCAATTTGCATTTCTCGTTAGCAAGTTGGGTACTCGTAACCTCCATGCGGCAACTTGAGGGGGAGCATTACGCAAGATCTGCTAGAGATCGCATTTTGTCTTTTAATATTTGGTGTATCTCTTATTATCGATTAGGATATCCTTTTTGTTTTTTAGTTAGCATAATATTTGGCATATCTCTTAGAATTAGCTAGAGATATTACATAGATTTTTTCTCTCTCTTTTTTGTTAAGCAATATATTGTATAAATATTTGCATTGCGGTTAAGCAATGTAAGTGAATGATGATTCATTTTAGCTCTATTTTTGGATAGAAGTGATTAGGGCGACCCTCGACCGAGCCTGAGTTTTTGCCAAAGCCCGCGCACGACAACTTCCTATATATAAACGTTCAAGTCAGGTTAGACTTTCTTGTTGAACGCCTTTCCCAAAGCTCATCCAAAAAAGCATTCAGGCCCTCATAGCTCAGGTCGCCAAGTCCACGATCAGATTTATATGGGGGCGGAGAATTACCAAAACCCGGCCTTGTAAACAAAATGAGCCATTTTGTCTTGGAGGTAGCGAGGATTTTGTCTTGGAGGCAGCGAGGAGAAGAATGGCCGATTCACCTACCGTTCAAATTGTCGCCAGTCGTTAGAGGTTAGAGGTTAGAAGGATCGCAAAAACAAATGTGGGACGGTGTCAAGCACCTTAATTATCTCTACTGCTCTTCTCGCATGCTTCCACCCCAGCCAGTTTCTGGAGATGAGCATTTACGGATTCTGTACAGTTTCCACCTAAAATCTGATACATACCGCTTCAACATGCTCATTGTTTTTTGAATCCTAGAACCTATTCGTCACAGGTTTCAAGATTAGTTTCAGGTTCTACTCGAGTTCCACATGTGTTATTAATTGAATAATTGCAATGAATTATACCTCTAATGACCACCGTTTCCTACTACATTCCACTTACCATAACTTATATATAGACACACGAAGAATATGAAACATCAATAAAACAAAAGTTTTGATTATGAAATGAAAGCTTGAACTAATGGTTTCAAATTATACACTCATCATCGGATGATATGGAATACCGTAAAATTACGCAAAGATATAGATTGAGAAAAACATAAAAACTTGTTTCGGGTTTCACATTCCACCTACTTAGAATATGAAATTACCTATCGAAACGGATACCCCAATTTTGGTACTTTAAAACCTAGAATCGGATAGTGTCCCACCGATCCGGTAAGTCAATTCTAAATTCTACCTTGAAATCATATTCACCCTTATCAATTTTGGCTTGCACCAGGGCCATGCAAGTGGACTAAGGTCTCATAGCTAGTTGTATATAATCCATTTTTCATCACAAGTACTGAGTAAATTATTCAATCTATTCCTGATAAATATGATCCACTTCTTTAATATCTACTTACAATTGGCACATGCCTTGTAGATTAATGTCATAAACCATTTTATTTTTTGTTCCTGCGATTACTGAAATTACAATTAAAATGAAGTTGCGTACCAATATTATTGTTTCATGAATGACTTTAGTGTTAGGATTTGTGTTCTTATTTTCTCTTCTGCAAGTCGCTGCTCTAGATCGCTGGCATTTGCATAGAAAGCTTTCTTTGCCAGCAAAATGCGTTTCACCTACTCTGTGCGTCGCCATAATTAATCATTATGGAAATTAATTAACATCGGGGGAGTGGTATGGCATCAGAAATGATTATATGTCGTAATTCCAATTTAGACACATGTATCCAATTTTCAAATTAAATTAACCCCGTGCAATCAAAGGCTTATTAAGGCTTTTCCTTTCACATGCCTGTTATGAAGTTCAAACCAATTCCAACCCTCGTTTGCTTCGCCAAAAATGAATGACTTAGAGTTTTTTAAAAATTATTGTATCAAATAATTAGTTGATAATATAATTTATGTCTCGATATTTTCGTGGACAGAAAAAATATTTTTCATTACGAGCGATTATTAAAAAATTATTCTTTAAATTATTCATCATCCACCAAACAAACGGATTCTTTATTAAAAAAAATCATCTTCCCTACGGTCTATACTATGTCTCAAGAGGGATAGACATGTGAGAATATTCTAGAGCACGAATACATATTTTCTAGTTCACATAATTTAAAAAAATATAATTATATTGACAACCATCTACATCATCATTATCTAGTCACTACTCTTTAACGCAATAGTCAAAAAGATAATGCCCAATATCAAAGTTCGGTGAACCTATGCCTTTTTCTCTCCCCAAACAAACAAACAAATAAATAAAAAAATATTTTTCCTTATCCTTAATTAGTGCCGTGGCCCATCACCTTTCGCAATTTCGAAAACAAAATCTTTTTAGCTGTTTATCATCATCACAATCATGAAAGAAAGCAGGAGGAATAGGCGGAGAGCGATGACTCGCTGCCCTGTCCTACACCGTAAATGCCAAGACATCGACCAAACTTAAAAAATAAAAAAAAATGCAAAGGATGCGTTTGTACCGCGTCGTGTCGACACAGAGGCTCGAGGAATGGATACGCGTGTGCGATTTGGATTCGAGATTGGAGTTCGAAACAACCTCGTACTGTTAGAATAAACTAATTTCATGTCTATATTGCATATTGAGCTTTCACATTTCTTATTATCAGTCGAGGCAAGCGAAAGATGATTTGTGTATCATCCAAACATTGTAACAGAAAAAAAAAAAAAAAAAATTCATGGTAACGAGCTTATAGCATCTCGTGAAACTCGCGAAATCAGGCCGTCGATTTTTTTTTTTTGACTTTTTGTATGTTCCAGACCAATTTAGTCGCGCAAATGTATTTTATGCTACCTGGTACACTTGCAATAGGGGATCTGCAGACTATGCACATGGGCTTGAGCTGGGCTCAGCCTGACAGACATGGCGGGGCCCATGTGATTTTTGTCCATTTGCGTTGATTAGGCCCGAGCCTTTTTACCAGCAAGAGGCAGCCACTTTTGTCCTGTTGTTTTTCTTTTCTTTTCTTCTCTTGTTTTCGGAATTTCCCGCCGCCTAGAAAGGCGGCAGAATATAATATTCCTTTTCGTTTTTATGTTGGATTTTCAACATTTCTTTCTTTCTTTTTCCTTTTTAAATGACACCAGGGCTTACTAAAGCAAATACCAACGATTTGCCAGAGTAGTTGGTGTTTACCATTTCCTTTTTTCTTATATAAATGAAATGTGTAGAGTTACTTGTGCGTTGTATTACTTCTTAATATTCACATGATAAGTCGGTATTCCATGGATTGCTTGAGAATAAATGGATATGTGGCTATCTGAATCCAGAGCAAAGAGAACAAACATACTAGCCACTTGAGCAACTATTGGAGGCCAATTGAATAGTTACTTGCTAGATAAATTGATAGTGAGAGATTAGTCCGATTCATCATTGTCCCTGAGGGCAAAAATACTGATTGCCCGATTGAATCTTCAAATTCTCGGCCTCCAAAAGATGCAAATGTCAAAACCTCACCTATAAATCATTCTAATGAAATTCATGATTTTTTTTTTTTGATTGTATTGTTAAATTTAAAGCAGGCATGATAATTCTCAAGTAGAGATGCTATAGGGTGAAAAGTTTAGAAGTGGAACGAGAATTGGGATATGGTTGAAAGGTTTCATATCGAGGCTTAGAGTTGTGGATTCCATTGCTATACCATGAAAATGTTTTGCGATAATTCAATTGCAGTTTTCATGACTAAGAACCAAAAAAAGAGGTAGTCGAAAAAAACATATCAATATTAAGTATTTAGTCATCAGTAAACATGTTAAAGAGAAGAAAATAATCATAGAACACGTAAACACTGGATTGACGATAGCTAATTCTTTTAACTAAATGCATGCCACTAATGAGTTATAAGGATCATGTATTCAAAATAGGCATTAGTCTAATAAATAGAAGAATTTGTGATTTCTAATGTTTTCGTACTTCTTTTAACTCATTTATTTGACTTGTTGGTCTACTTTCTCTCTAAAAAGTCCACACAAGTATCATAATCAATAAAATCTAAAGTACTAAGTACTACATTATTTACTAATTGCTTAATTCTATCGACGGAAATATGTCTCAATCTTCGATGCCATAACATAGAGGAATATTCATTCACAACACATCGCTTTATGCCAGTATTATTGTGAACATGTATCGCATTATGAATGGCATTGTCTTGTAAATTAATTTAAAAGAAATCATTAGACAAAATATCACTCCCAGCAATTTTAAAATTATACACTAAACTGAAAGTTGAATTCGAAAATTCAAAGGAGTATCTCAAATATACAAGTCTTGAAACTGAAATTAAATTTCTAGAGAAACCAGGAATATAAAAAGTTATTTCTAAATTTAAAATAAAACTATTATTGACAACTAATTTGCATATCCTAATAGCTTCTACATGCAAGCATATCTTGTTTCTTGAATAGATGCGTTGTTCATTTCCCAATAGTTTTCACTGGCTTTGAAAACCTTGCAAGGAATTCGAAATATGGATTGTAAAATTAGAATCAATACACCAAATGTTGTGACCTACGTCAACCATATTAGATTCATAACAAACACATGATAATAGGTTACCATTCTTTTTTAGTTGGGCCTTAAATTTGGCGTGATCCATTTTCATGTGCCCCTTCTTTTTACAAAAGAAGCACTTGGATTCTTTCTTAACGTTAGCTTGGGGAGGTAAATGCATTTTACATTTTCTCTTTTGCTTGTCTTGCTCTTTATACTTATTTCATATTACCATATGAACACTTTCTCCTTATTCCATCAACAGTTTCTCTTTCTCTTTAGCACACATAATTGTGAGTTCATTCATTGATTATTTACTGTTATGTGTGTTGTAAGATATTTTGAAAGGATCATACTCTTGTAGGAGAGTATTCGGGATATAGTACACAAGAAATGATTCTAATATCACAGGCTCAAGATTCTTTAATTGAGCTGCAATATCTTTCATCTTCATGATGTGCTCATGTACACCTCTTATACTAATAAGCTTCAACAATGAGAATTTTACAATCAGGGTCATGGCATGCGCCTTCTCTGAGAACTTAGATTGTGTATCAATAGCCTTCAATAATTCATTGGTATTGTTATGTTAAATGATTAAACCATGAATGCTCATAGAAAATTTTATTTTGATGTACATCACATCGAGATAGTTATATCGCTTTCACCGTGCATAAAGCATATTCGGCTTGAATGCTATCCGTAGTAGGAACAGATGATTCGTCTGATCGTGAAGCATAATCAATATCCATGCACCTCGACTAAAAAAGAATTAACTCCCTCTATTTTTTATAGTTATTTCCATTAAGCTAGGAAACAATTATACCAAAACTAAACGTAGGTGATAACACTGCATCATAATCAAAGAAAAGCTTATGTATCAATATATTCAAGGAAAATAAGCTTAAATCATATTTTACCAATGTAAGACATATTCAAAAATATGAATTTCATAACATCAAAAACTGCCTATGGACTAAGTTTCTAATTTAAATAGAATTATAATTACTTCATGATGAAACTATCAAATTATATTCTTTTCCTCAATCCCCGCTGGTAAATTAAGAAAGATAAAATAATATTTCATCATAATTAATCACATTAATTTATTGAAAATTCCAGTGAGATAATTTTCATAATATTAATGTGACTAATCACAATTAATGCATTTGACTATATGTGATCGAAAGGCTCTTAATGTATATAATTTAATATAACCAAGGATATTGTAGCTAATCTTCACAAGAAAATATTCATAAAATTGCACGTAAGGGAAAAATAGTAAAATCACGTGTACAAGGGTTAAAACTAGAATTTTACACGCAAGGGAAGAATTGGAATTTCACTTGTAAGGGGTGAAATAGGAATTTTAGGCCTAAAATGCCAAATCGTAAATTTTCACGCCCAAAGGGGGAAAAATAGGAATTTTATGTAGCCAAGGCAGAATCGTAATTTTCTTTTACGCGGAAGGGCTAAATCGTAATTTATGGCAGAAACGAAATTCTGCAATAACATATGGGCAAAACAGAAAAACTACGCGCACCCATTTATGGCGCTTTGGCGTGTGTTGCACGCGCCTGCTGTAGACCCCTGGGCGCACTCGAGGCCTTCTTCCTACAATTTTTCTTCTTCCACAGTTGCTCCACCGCGACCAAACTCCGTTTCGTCGGTTAAGTCTTCTTCCACAGCCTATGTCCGATCAAATTGATCAATAAATCTCGAAGACAACGCCGGGACGAACATATAGTTCCGAGATTTGGCAAAAATAGCCAGTAAATTGACTGTAATTAAGCCTAAATCAATTTGCCCTAAAACTCTAACCATGTAAAGTTTCACGGCTCAATTAGCCTTAGGCGGTCAGTAAGATATCGAACGATCTTAAGAGTTTTCTTCCTAATGCCGGTGTGATCATGCAGATTTATTATCGCACGGTGGGTCGCCCGAATTTGACCGAAATTTAAAATTCCGTTCCAAGCTACAAAATATTTGAATTTTACTGGTTCATAATCTAATTAAAACATATAAAATTCCAAAATTTTCACCAAGGCAGAGATTATAAATGCGCTTTGATACCAATCGTTAAACTAAATCTAAATAAAAACTGGCGATCCCAATTTGTCATTTGCAAACAAATACGTGCATAATTTGGGATCGATTTGTGAAAACGTAAATGATCAATATACCTCCAATGAAAATTTGCAAATATTGAAAATCTCAAATCTTTGAACGGATGCAAGGAGCGTGATCAATCTATGAATATAGAATCACCAGATCTGTATATCCTGTTCCACCAGCCAATACTCCTCAAACATGATTGTGTGTTTTTTTGTAATGATAAGGTTTGAACTAAATAATCCGATGTTTTATTTTGTTTCTTACGATATCGACGTATTCCATCAAAACCGTTATGGTAACATATGAACGAGTAAATATCACGTAATAAACATGGATAATAAATTGGACAAAAAATCGAAATTAATTGGGAAACATAGAATTGAGATCACGTTTAAATTGATAAAATATTATAATAGGTCAATGTTAGAATCATGAATGGTCGAGAGTTTTACTTACCAAAAAAAAAGGGTAGTTTGTGTTCCTTGAGCAAAAAGTTTCTCTCCTTGACAAGTGGTGAAATCGGTTTTGCAAATTGCATGGCGGGGTCGTCCTTTGATCGAGTTGACTTCGTGAATTCCAATCCTCAAGTTTCCAAAGCAGAGCTAGTGTATAAACTAAGCTTACTTACATAACGTAGCTAGTGTAAAGATTAAGGTTACTTGCAACAAAAGTAACAATATAAACCTAAATATCAAGCTTGTCATTCACGTGGTGACCTAAGGTTGACGATTTGCGGCAATAAATTAAAAATGAAAACGAATCGCCACAAGGCTTGGTCACTTTCCCAACTTGTTGTGAGGTCGAATTAAGCGGGCACTGTGACAACATTTAAGATCTCCTTCCTCTCAAGTAAGGGTGAACCGTCGTATTGTATGAATATCTTAATTTCACTCTTGAAGATCGCGTCCCAATTATAGATAAAATAATCGAATCTCGATACATTGGGAGTAGCTTCTTCTTTTGTTTTATTTTAATTTTGAAAAAAGTCTGCCTTAAATAATTATCGGGTTTCACGAATTGTCATGCCAATCTCATGGAATAAGTAAGAAGAAAGCTTATATTAAAGGATATTTCCAAGCATAGTATTCTATATATAGTGAGCCAAATCCTCTCGTTATCTCACTTATTGAACGTTCCCCCATTTGCATCGAGGTATACAAATACCGACTGCTCATTATTTTCTCTCGGTAACTACTCGATTTACACGTACTTAATAATTGCCCCTTACATACACACACTTAAATAATCACCAAAATTCTATCAAAATAAGCATACTTTCCCTTTATGTATAATTAAACCAGGGTTCATTTATCGAAGGAAAACTGTTTTTCAGAAATCATTTTTCGATTTTCCGATGTTTGAATGACAGAAAATTAATCAACTTATAAAAAGCATAATCAGTAGATTGAAAACATTAAATTTAAATCGGAGGAAAATGCCTTGCTCTTTTAATAAGAAAGGAATCATTTTCTCCAAATCACCAAATAAATAAAAATTAAGCTATTATAAAGTTTTCAGTGAACAAACACGCCCCTAAAGTCGTGCTCATGGAGCCTAAATTAAAGGAACTCACTTTGATAAATAAAAAGCCAATGTTGTGGGCCGTACATACAGATCCTAATAGTTAATTCGAATCGACGGGGACGGGCAAAAGGCCACATGAATTGAACTTCAAATTCATGCATTGTTCGCACATCGCGCTCCGCTTCATCGTACGCTAATTATTCCCGACAGCTCATCGTCCTCTACTGCTAATGATCCCACAATTGCAGCTCAGTTATCAGGAAAAAGTGGAGTCGACGCCTTGCCTTACGGCGGAAGCAACACGTGGATATCTCCGTCATAAACCCGATGCTGGGTAAGAAACAGCTGCCCTAGAATCACCTATATATCCCAACGTGCCATTTGCTTTGTACAAGTTACCACCCGTTAATCTATAATATTGTAAGTTTAGGTTAGACTTATGGAATGGATGAGTCGGGTCAAAAATAGCCGGACTCAAATTGACTAATTTCTGTGCAAGTATCTAGTGACTTATACGCAATCCGATCCATATTATTAAGATGCTTTGATATTTAATCTAATTTAGGAAACCCATGCTCAAATTGAGGTAGAAGCGTGGAGCGAGGGAGTGCAGGGTTGAGCAAAGAGAGAGGTCATAGAGTTAGATTAGGTTTAAATAAGTTGTGAACCCATTTAATACCCATATTATTTTAGGCTTCATCATTATGATTTCATTTACGATACATTTACTAAATATAACTAACCCACATAATAACTCAATCAATCGAATATGGGTTAAAAAATCGGTCTAAGGCTCATTCTGATAGATCTAGTTTAGGCCAAATAAGAGTTTAAATAATAAGTTTTGTTTAATCACATTGGTAGTACTTTCAAAACCCCTTATTGTCCGCACAATTTTTTTTTTCTGATCCCTCGCGTTGTGATAGTTAAGCACTTTTATTACTAACTGTTAGATGCTCAATGTAATTTAATTTACATACTTAACCTATCAAATTCGACGGAAGAATGATTTTTGTGGTCCTTGTAAAGAATTTTCCTTTTTAACTTTGGTTTTGCTTTTATTATTTGCTTTCGCCATGTATGAATGCAAGAAATATATGCTTTATACTTATGTGGGGTTACCATATCACTTGGATGAAAATTCGAAACATAAGTTCGATAAAGACAGGTGGTTAAATGAGATTTGTATCGTCTGAAATGATAACAATATAAGTTCATTCGATACGATATTAGTCATAATCTCCTAAAGAGTCATCAATATTAGGTTTAATATTAACTTTCGCTTTAGTTCAAAATCAGTTGACACATCCAAAAATCGTTACTAATTTTTCAAAATTAGCATTAGTAAGGCCAGTTAGAAATCCATTATCAAAATTTACATATTTATCAATACTCTCATATTCGTATGGAATGATAATAACCTTTTGATATTGATAATTTTTTTAAAAAATTAGTAACGATTTTTGGACGAGTGAATTAATCTGAAAATATGGTGAAAATTGGGAAACGAAATTGGAATTACACTTAAAAGTTGAGGATTCTTAGAGAATTAGCCATTACTGACGGTCCCGGCTAGCTATATCTTTCCTTCCCCCGCGTCGATTCTTACTTCTTCTTTTTTTTTTTTTTCTTTTTAAAATATATATTTTTAACCAAAAGGAGCGCAGACAAAACCGACAAATCCTCCCTCCTGACAAAACCCCCCGCGATCCAACGCGCTGCTCCTCAGAGACTGTTAAAGCGGTCCGAACGCATCCTACCTCTCACGTGCCGCCCACTCCGCACGTGCCTCGTACCCCGTCCCCTCCCTCCCTTTTCCCTCCCTCTCTAAACCTGCCAGCTGAGAAAATCAGAGAGAGAGAAAGGTAGAGAGAGAGAGAGAGAGAGAGAGAGAGAGAATCTCATTCCTTCTCTAAAACCAGAGACGTTTCGGGGGAAGCATTCTCGCTCCGGATCACCCCCCGCCCCCACCCGGCCCGAACCCGATTAGGTCTCCGGTTGAATGCTCGATCGCGGATCTGGAAGTTCCCCCCGGAGCTCGTAGAGGTTTCTCGGCGGCGGCGGCGGCGGCGATCGCGGCGAGCTCGGAGCAATGGAGTCGATACTGGCTCGGGCGCTGGAGTACACTCTCAAGTACTGGCTCAAGTCCTTCTCCCGCGATCAGTTCAGGCTGCAAGGCCGCACCGTTCAGCTCTCCAATTTAGGTAACCGAGTTCTACTCTTACTCGTTTCGCCACTGCGGTCGACGAAAACGGTCGTTCGCCGCTTTGCGGCTGTGCTGTATTAGATCGATTCGCCGCTCGTTGTCTTGATTTTGCTAGTTCGTTTAAGTGTGATTGATCGCCCACCGCTTTGGTATGACTTGTTGGGATACGTGATAAGCCTGGTGGATTGACGATCTCATTCGGCATTTTAGATATCAATGGAGATGCTCTGCATTCGAGCGTTGGGCTGCCGCTGGCACTGAACGTGACGACGGCGAAGGTCGGCAAGTTAACGATAATCGTAAGTTTTCTCTTCTTCGGGCTTGTTTTGTTTGTTTGGAGTTGCTTGTCCATCCGTTGTTTGATTGCGAGAGACGTTTGGAGGAGCAGGACAAATGAAATGGGAATTGCTATGTTTACTACAGTGGAAGTCTAAGAGATTGCGGCTCACTTGGTGCCCTGGCGGACTAGGAAGTTTTTGGGTCCAGTGGAGTCTCATCTACTGTTAACTTGAGTTGTTTGATTTGTTTTCGTATAGCTTCCATCTGTAAGCAATGTCCAGGTGGAGCCAATTGTAGTGCAAATCGACAGGCTTGATCTGGTTCTGGAGGAGAATCCAGATGCTGAAGCGTCTAGGACTTCATGTAGGTAATGTGGACGTCATTATGCACAAGATATTGCATCATACTTCTTGTCGATCTTGTTTTCTGGATGACTTCAATGTTTGAATTCAATTCTTCTGCAGTACACCATCATCTGCTGGATCTGGATGGAGTAGTGGTTACGGATTTGCTGATAAGGTCAGGCTCACTTTGATCACAGTAGTTCTCCTGGCATTCAAGTACTTCTCTGTTTGGAGTTATTGGGCATAGTTTATTGGTCTACTCCAACTTCTCACTTCCTGAGTGCAATTGGTTATCATGTGCATGATTAACAATGGATTCTGAAACAGCATCTTACCTTAGGTTTTTTGCGATCTAAAAATTAGGCGAGTCACCTATGGCCCAAAGCTTTTCATTTCATGACATACGTAAAGTCTAGAATGTGAGCTCACATCGGTTTTTTTTCTTTTTGCGGGGGGGGGGGGGGGGGGGGGTGGTTTGGGTTGGGTTTTTCTGTCTCTTTATTTTCTTCTCCGTGAATGTGCCCTATTTCATGGCTGTGCATCTCATTGCATTGTTTTTCTTTTTTGGTCGAACATTGCCTTATATAGAAGGAATTCCCTTTGTTCTTAATGTTTCCTTGTCCCCTCTTTTCCTCTCCTGCCTGGTAGTCTCTTCGTAGTACTAAGTTAATTTTCTGAGATACTTGATTTACCTTCTCTCTAGATCCACCTTCATCACATTCAGCTGAGGGTCTCTCTAGATCCATGCTAGTTGAGCGCTTAAATTGTTTATGAATGTTGCTGAATGTGGAAATGCTGCTCCAAAAAATATTTACTCTGTACTTGTAAATTTCTAGATTGCAGATGGAATGACTTTGGAGGTTACCACTGTCAACCTTCTTCTTGAAACTCGTGGAGGTGGCAAGAGCCAAGGAGGAGCTGCATGGTGAGTCATTCACTTTTCTTGGGAGGTATAGGGCAGAACTGACAAATCACTGGGAATTACTTGTTTTTGGAATACAATCTATATGATTTAAATGGGCTGGTTTACCCAGAGTTGGTTCCAAAACCTATTCTCACAAGATCACTTCATCAGACACTCCGACCTTTGAGCACTTGTTTTTATGTATCTTCCCTCATTTTTGTGGTGTTGTTTAATAATTATTAATCTGCCTATATTAGGCAATCCTTGGCACAGCACAATGGGGAATATTATTGAGCATTACGTGAGAATACAATTTGATCTTGACACAAAATTAGCATATGTAATCTGCAGGAAGCATAATTGTGTTGAGAACGCAACTTGATCTTGACACAATATATTTAGAGCCACAGTAATCATGTGTGTTGAAAATATATATTTTTCTGTAAAATTTAATTTCAATCCGATACACGTGTTGATTTTTGAACTTAAAAGTAAAAGAGTGCATCTTAACATGGATTTACCAAGAAGAGTTCTCTAGTAACCTTTTACGTGTCAAAATCATGTTGGTCAATCATGCGTTTATTTGGTGTCTTACAAGTAACTTTTGGACTTGCAAACTTATCACTTGTGAAGGCAATAATATTTTTCAAGAAAAGTAGATTATCGACTACATGACATGTAAATTATCAATTTAAATCAGTGGTGCCTTGGACTTTTTTTCTTTAAATGTCTCACGTCTTAGGAAAGTTTCGTTCAAAATGTTAAATAAAGGACTGTGTGCTTAACACATATCCGCTTACGTACTTCTATCCTGGTGTTTACTGAAGGATTATTCTTGATACAACTGTTAACGTAGACACATTTCAATTGAACTAATAAAATGTTTGCTACTCTCATCACCTTGAAGGCATTTCATAATAAGTCATCATATGCTTTTGATGACCTGCCATATTATTGGCGTCTTGACATAATCATTCTATGTTACTTCGTGACACGTGGATTGACTGTCAATGAAATATGTACTTGCATATGGCCTATTTCCAAAACGATAGTGTTCATCTGTTGATGATGTGACGTTATAGTTCATGTAATAGGCGAAAGGATTTCCTGTTTCCAGCTCAATAAATTGATGCTGAGCTCTCAGTTTATCATGGTGATAGAGTGTAGGAGAGTGGGAGTGGCTATGTAAATGGCTATGTAAATATGGGCAAGAATATACGATATGTCTGATGCAGCTTGGATAAAGCATTTATTTTTTGGTGTAGAGATCTGCATATGTAGATTTTAGTCAACTATCGTTGAAGTTCACTGGTAACGCTTTACTATCTTTTCTTCCCAATTTGTATCCTCCACTTTATTTTTTCTTTAACTCAGTATGTTCCGGTACTTCTCTTTTGTTGTTCCTTCCATCTCAAATGTTTGAATAGAATAGCCTGCTGCTTACCACTTCTCAGAGTTCCGTGGAGATATTTGTTTGACTATTTGGGATAAAATCTTCCAATTAATGGTCTAAAAACTCTAGATGGATTTGCTTCATGTAATCCCTGACTAGTGCTAATCCTGACCATTTCCAATCTCTGCTTTTCTTCATTCTGGATTGGCATGTGTTTTTGCCACTTGTACATACTAATTACTCGTAACACAGGGCATCACCTTTGGCATCTATTACTATACGTAATCTTCTGCTGTACACCACAAATGAAAACTGGCAGGTGGGTCTCCTTGTTATAAACAATTTATAACTGGCTTCTTATGTTTCATGCCGATTCTGACAATGTTATCGCAGGTTGTTAATCTCAAGGAAGCACGTGAATTCTTCAGTAACAGTAAATATATCTATGTATTCAAGGTAATTTACTTGCTTAAATCATCTCTAAATGCAAATGCAGTGCACAGCTCGTCCCGTAATTTTGTCAAAGGGTGTTATGTATGGAATTATCATCTGGACTTGTTTGCTGCATTTATAGGTATATGGTTGGATGTAGCCATCGAATGTTCTGAAGTGCCCATTTGGACATGTGCTTGTGTTTGTGTGAGCTCAAATGCTCCTGTGTGCATTCATATATACTTTTTCAATTATTTTGAAAGCTTAGGATGTTATCTGTTTCAAGTAAGCGCTTTCAATTTTTCCTGACCAAGATCAAAGATGTGGTAGTGCATTCTATGCTGATGGCTAATGACGCGTGGTGATTAAAAGCAGAAACTTGAATGGGAATCTCTATCTATCGATCTTCTTCCTCATCCTGATATGTTTTCGGAGGCCAATCTGGCACGTGCACAAGAAGGAGCAGACCAAAGAGATGATGATGGGGCAAAGCGAGTTTTCTTTGGTGGGGAGCGTTTCATTGAAGGAATATCAGGAGAGGCTTATGTAATAACTTCTACTTTGCTAAAAATCAATGAATTTTTTTCCCTGATATCGTTTATTGGCTCTGTGAGCTTAACAAGGTACTTTGTGCGACAATTAAAAAGTTGATGCATTTCCTATGACATTATGATAGATCACAGTGAAGAGGACGGAATTAAATACACCACTCGGTCTTGAGGTTCAGTTACACATTACAGAAGCTGTTTGTCCTGCTCTAAGTGAACCAGGTATCTAGGGTTTCCTTTTCCTTGATCTTATTCCCAGGTGATGCTTGTCTCATAAATAGCTGGAGTTGATATATAGCATCATACGAACAGGACTTCGTGCTCTCCTCCGCTTCTTTACTGGACTGTACATCTGCCTTAACAGAGGCGATGTGGATTTAAAGGCTCAACAGGTTTTAGAATTCACCACTATTTTGTTTTGAGCAAGCTTCACTCTGTTGCTAATCTCTGCTGAAAATCTCCATCTCTTCTTTAATATGTTATCTTGACAGCGATCTGTAGAAGCAGCTGGTCACTCTCTGGTATCGATTATAGTGGACCACATATTTTTATGCATCAAAGATGCTGGTTCGTTCTGCTATAAGCCTCTAATTCTTTTTCTATCTAAGTTTTCTCAGAAATGGTGACTCAAGTCTAATGGCATTTCAGCTTCGGACGTTCTCTTTCAACTTGAGATAATTCTTACATTCATATCTACGTGCAGGGTTTCAGCTGGAACTTTTGATGCAATCACTCCATTTTTCTCGAGTATGTCTTGTGGCACTACAGTTGATTTCTTGTTTTTCTTTCACGTTAGATTTTATTATTATCAGATGCCATATTTTTGTTGCGTAACACAAGCCGAAACTTAATCTAGTGAAGTACTCTTATTGTGGGAAATGACATAACAATCAATTAATCTCTAAGCATCGTGGTCTCTAATTTCTTTTTTTTTTGGGTAACGTATCGTGGTCTCTAATTGTTGATATTGAACAAGTACGAGAACCTCATCGCAACTTTAATTTTTCTTTTTTCTTCTATTTTTCATGTTCTTTTGCCTAAGTTGTCTTGCACATTTGCAGAGAAAATATCTTGAATCAGCAATTTGAGGAGTTTATTAAGTAACATTGGATTGGTACTATATTGGTTAGTACTTAGTTCCATGTACTCCAAAAGGTTTTAGTTCTAGGGAACTGATGCTTTTGGTGTGTCTAAGTCTAAATATGTACTGTCAAAGCTTAAGTGTGATTGGAATTGCTCAATCAATGAAGGTTTCTGTATTTTGTCAAAATGGGCCGAATTTTGCAATAAATTAGCATTTTGAAGTCAAGTATAGGGTAAAGTTATAGCATTTTGGAGATGCATGTTGTTAGATGTTATAGCTCTCATCTAACTGAAAAACTTCAGGACCAGACCAATCTTTGGTTAAAAAGGGCAGCAACAAGTAATGTGCGATAACTGGCCAACAAAAGGATGTCATACACTAAACATTTGACAACATAAGTTCTAGACCTTTTCCATGAACTAGTTATTTTGCATTCTGGTTGAAGCATATCAATGTTTGGCAAATTGTTCAACATTTTCTTGAAAGTTGCACTTCAACATTTTGGGGTGCATGTTTTTAGGATGCTGACATTTTTATTAGAATTTGTTCTCTTGGTAATATCTGGTTATATTTTAAGTGCATGACTAAATGTAGATTTTTTTTTTTTTCTTTTTCCAGTTTAGACAATGTAACAGCCCGTTTCTGTGCATTTTTCATAGATCTTATTTGGATTGCTTGCCTTAAAGTTGGTCTCTTGTCTTGCGATAGTAAATTTCATGTTGGACCCTGCAGGCTAGTGTTTCTGATGGAGAAAGTGCAAATAACTTGACAAAATTGATGGTTGGTGGTCTTTTCTTAAGGTTAGCTCCTGTATTTTGTTGAATAATTTTTGTTGCAAATGTCCTCTTGGAGGAATGTTTCTGTTGCGAAATGCTATTCAACTCTTGCAGTTACAGTTCACATGCTAGATAAAGGTGGAGCTTCAATTTCTTATCTCAGCAATTTTGACACCATTTGGCATTTTCCATAACATATTCTGAAAGTAATTCTGCCCTTCAGTCAGACTTCCATTATTGACTTTCTTCATACAGTTTGGAAATACACAATGACATTCCTCAAACTCATTTTTAGTTGAAATGAAAAAATAATGTGTTTGAAATTTTCTTAGCGATGTCTTCAAAATTCCTTTAGGACTTCCAGTCTTAGTTTAAGAAGAGATGCTGTTAATATTTCTTTCAAGTATGGAGAAGTATAAATTTGCGGTATGGAGCTTAAGGCCTTGTTTGGGAGAGTAGAAAGGAAGAGGCAAATTGAGGAAGGGAGAGAAAATAAGTCGCAATTAATCTGTCCTTCCATTTTCCCTCTCCTCCCAAACAAGGGAAAATTTCTTCACCTATTATTTTACTCTATTAAAACAAATCTATTTCCTTTGACTCTATTCCAAAAAATGACTTAAGTTCTTGAATGATGTCTTGTGTCCCTAAGTCGATTCAACATACTTTTGGATGATCAAAACAGTGCCTTATATTAGCAAATACATTTCAGGGACACCTTCTCACGCCCTCCATGCACTTTGGTTCAGCCATCAATGCTGACTATTGCAAAAGATATTGAGGACATTCCTGACTTTGGTACCAGTTAATTTTATCGTGTACTTGCCAGATTTTCATGGACATCAGGTTGTTGGTTGTCATTTTAAGTTGGCTTTTTTCTCTTGCAGCTAAAAATTTTTGTCCTCCAATTTATCCTTTGGGAGAACATCAATGGCAGAGAAGTGTAGGTGTTCCTTTGATATGCTTGTATTCTCTCCAGGTCAATCCATCCCCTGCCCCACCCTCCTTTGCGTCTGAGACAGTAATCAACTGTCAGCCTCTCATGGTACTCATCAATTGTCTATACTTTTCCTTCTATAGTTTGCTTGCGGCCGGTGCATATAGACCTTGGTATTTCTAAAGAATGACTTGAACCATTTTTTGGCAGATATTTCTTCAGGAAGATTCCTGTTTAAGGGTATGTTCCTTTTTGGCAGACGGAATTATTGTGAGTCCAGGAGCTGTTTTACCTGATTCTTCCATAAAATCCCTTTTATTTATGCTCAAGGAGTTAGAACTTACTGTCCCGTTGGAGTTTGGGAACCATTTAACTTCTGATAACGGGAAAGACATTGTCCAGAAATCTTTGACTGGAGCAAAGCTTCGTATTGAAAACTTATCATTTTCAGAATCACCTTGTCTGAAAACGCGGCTACTGAACCTAGAAAAGGATCCTGCCTGCTTTTGTTTATGGGATGACCAACCAATTGATGCTAGCCAGAAGAAATGGACCAGTGAAGCATCATTGGTGAGTTTGTCTCTAGAAGCATGTGCTGCTGTCACCGAAGCACCCCATTCTCATAACAATGTATCAGATTCATGGCCATGTGTTGAGGTTAAAGATGCTCGCTTTGAAGCAGCAATGGTTACTTCCGATGGGAAACCCTTGACAGATGTCCCTCCTCCAGGTGGGATTGTCAGAGTGGGAGTTGCATGCCAACAGTATCTATCTAACACTTCTGTTGAGCAGTTGTTCTTTGTGCTGGATCTCTATACCTATATCGGAAGAATCAGTGAAAAGATTGCTCTAGTTGGAAGAAAGAGCAGAGCAAGGAAAGTGAGAACTGAAGCTGTTAGTAGAAGGCTAGTGGAAAGAGTTCCCAGTGACACTGCTGTGAGTTTAGCTGTAAGGGATCTACAGCTTAGATTTCTGGAGTCTTCTTCCTTGGTGATGGAGGACATGCCACTGGTTCAATTCATTGGAGATAATATTTTCATCAAAGTTTCTCACAGAACCCTTGGAGGGGCCATTGCTGTTTCATCCACCTTGCGGTGGGAGAGCATTCAGGTTAATTGTGTAGATACTCCCAGAAATTTGGGTGATGAGAATGGCTTGGTGCTGAGTACTGAGGACCATGGTAATCTGGTTGTGGGGAGCGAAAGCCCTAAACTAAGAGCTGTCTTGTGGATAAATAACAAAAGCAAGTTTCAAACAAATGGCCATGTTAATCCGGTTCCATTTCTGGACATAAGTACTGTACAAGTGATTCCATTCAATGAGGATGACGTAGAGTGTCGTAGTTTAAATGTGTCAGCTCGCATTTCTGGTGTTCGTCTTGGTGGTGGAATGAACTATGCTGAGTCCCTGCTGCATCGCTTTGGAATACTTGGTCCAGATGGTGGTCCTGGAGAGGGACTGTTGAAAGGGTTGGATAATTTGTCCTCAGGGCCTCTAGCCAAACTATTTAAAGCATCACCACTTAATGCAGATGATCTAGAAAAGAGTACGAAGATATTTTGCAATTGGTTATCCTTTTACTATATCATATGTTTATGACTCATAATTATGGCACTTGACTTATACCTTGTCTATCTGCTGTGTTGGAATTTCAGGAGATGGAATAGACAGTGGTTTTCTGGACTCAGCAAAGCCAGATAATTTTGACATATCCGTAGAGTTGAAAGACTGGCTTTTTGCTTTAGAAGGTCCTCAAGAGATGGCTGAAAGTTGGCAGTATAATGACCTCACAGATGTCGGAAGAGAAGAGAGGTCATGGCACACGTCTTTTAAGAGTTTGCGAATAGAAGCTAAAAGCGAATCCAAGCACGGAATTAGTTGCAAAGAAAGATCTAATCCAGCGTGGAAGTTTCCTTTGGAGTCTGTTATTGTAAGTAAATATATGGAAATTTTAACTTGTACCGACAGTTTTAGTTTATCAATGAGCTTTTAGTTGCTAGCTGAAGGTAATTTAAGTACCACTATTGATTTTAATATTTTCATGCAATTTCTCCTGTTTGATTCAAGCCTTTCTTGCTAACATTGGCTGGGCAAGTACTTCTGACGAAAACCAGAACTTGTCTGTTGGGTCATGATGCACCTGAGAAATCTTATTGAAACTTTCTAGGTGTGGTGCTTGGAAATATGCCTTTTACCTGTATATTGCATAACATAGCTATCAGAGTTTGGTCCACTCTCTGTGTCTTGTCACTTAATGCTTACATTTGTCTGTTATATATGAGGTCAACTTGCTTTATCTGAAGCTGTAGCCATCTGTTTCCTTTATCTGTTGATTTTATTTGGTGATGCCATAGTTGGCCAATCTCTGTTATTAGGTTGACCGTAATGGGAAGACTTAGATCAGCTTCTTATGTGCCCGTACTTTTTATCATTCTTGAAATTTCCTTAAATTTGGATCCATCCTACTCCATCGAAGATATTCCTCATACCTTTTAATGACAAACATGAATAACTTCACGGTGGACTGGTTTTAATGCATTAGAGGGGGAAGTCTATTTTAAATTAAAGATGTTTGAATGGCACAACTAATTATCAGAACATCTAGTTTGATGATTATTTGAGAGCTGGGAAGTCACTCTGGCTTAAAATCACAGAAAATGATTTAGTGTTTAGCTGGGCTATAAATGGGCTGGTAGGTGGATAGACATTTTCTATTTGTTGTTATATTCTTGATTTCAGATGTGATTATATAATCTGGTGGACTGCTTTTGGAAATCTGCATGAAGTTGATTATGTTGTAAACAATGCTGATTGCCCTTGCAGGTAGATATTGAAGGCTTGCAGACCCTGAAGCCCCAATACCAGGGGGAAATGCTTGTAGCTGGTGTACATTCAAATGGGATCAAAGAAACTTTTCAAATGAATGAGGGGATAAATCTTGAAGTTCGCATTGTAATCTCCGAGGATGATGTAGATAGTGAAACAGCCAAGTGGATGGTTGAAAATTTGAAGTTTTCAGTCAAGAAACCGGTAAATATACTGAATCACATGTCTCTTTCTGTTTTCCATACTTCTCTGCTGAGAAGTGCCTTTTTTTTAGATTGAAGCAGTTGTCTCCCGGGATGAGCTTAGACATCTCGCCTTTCTGTGCAAATCTGAAATTGATTCAATGGGACGAATTACTGCTGGAGTCCTGCGTGTGCTGAAGCTGGAAGATTCCGTTGGTCATGCTGCCATAGACCAGCTAAGCAACCTTGGTAATATTAATTGAAGTCCTCTGGAGCATATATTATTCATAGTTTCCTCTCAGGAGTCACACTAATATTGTTTTATTTTGGTTATTATGCAATGCTTCCCTCTCTGAAAAAGGAAAAAAGGGACGTTTTTAGGAAGTTTTTTAAGATCGGATGTGGCAAGAGGCAAGAAGAGGTCATTATGTTTGGAATTCCGCACTTTATCTTTAACTCTGTCTTGTTGTACTTAAGAAGTCCTACTCGTACCAAGTTGTAAAATAGAGGGAAAATGGGGGGTTGGGGCTCTGAACCATTGCTTATCAAAAATTGAACCTGTGGATCAGACTATCTAGAATGTTCGAAAGTAGCATCTAGGAGGCTGCTTTGACAGAACGAGATAGATCGAATTTCTGAAATCCTAGTGGTAGTGTATTGCTTTACGATAGAAGCATGCGCATCATGTTTGTGTACACATTAGTGCAGCATCTTTATCATCCACTCAAGTCCTGCTTCTAAATGCTGATATTCTCAGAGAACTTGTATAGCTTTATCTTGTAGTCTGAAATTGGGCATTATCTAGTTGAGGCATGAATCTTTAGGGCCAAACCAGGCTGTATCATGCAATGTTACATGGGCACACTGTTTGCTTACACCATTTTTCGGACGTGCTCGTGTTGATTTCAGAACTAATGATTTGCAGGAAGCCAGGGTCTTGAAAGAATGCTCACTCCAGACAAACTCAGCCGGGATAGTAGTGCTGCCAGCATCAGTCTTGCTTCCCCACTTTATATGACTAACGAATCTCCTTCGATTCCCTCAACAGTGGCTTCCCTTGAGGAGACAGTTTTAGAGTCTCAAGCCAAGTGCACCGCTCTCCTGGCTGCTTTGGGCAATTCAGGTGCTTCTACCCAACATATCACTGATGTTGACCAACTCGCTCAGAATCTTGGAAACATTCAGAGGCTATTGAAGCAATTGAGAACGAATATTTAATTGGCACTTTCACTCCCTTGCTCTACAATTTTGACGGAAGAGGATCTGAAGTGTATAGTATATGCCCATTCTTTTTGTGTACAGTATACAAATATGTTGCCCTGTACATGTCTAGTTTTGTGTGGAATAGCAATCGGGCAGAGTAAAACGTGTGATCTGTATCCATAATTTTGTCATGAGAAGGATCATGTCCCGAGACATAAAGGAACCACATGTAATAGGTTCAATTTTGTCCTTATGATTTGCATAACATTGAAGAAACTCTGCTCATCTCTTTAGACCCCACGTTCGGTTATTCTGGATAGAGATCAAGTAGGATATTCGTAAAATCTGCAGGATCCTTTTGCTTCAGCGTCCACAGCGATATTTCTTGCACTAATTGGCATTAAAGAGAGATGTTCTTCTAGGCTGGTGTCTCTGGCATCCTTATATACCGATCATTTGCTGAATTGCCCATATAAGACATTTCATCATGCACGACGAATTTCTGGTTTAACAATAACTTTGGTCACAATTTGTCACTCACGACTAGAATGGCTTTACTTGTTGAGAGTCTACCGGCAAAGGGAAAGATTACATCTGGTGAGAATTAGATAATTGTTCTTTGTAATTGGCTCGATACAGTTGTACTTGCCTACACGATGCATGCAAGCCGACACGACTGTATCTTATCATGGTCGCAAGTCTGTTCATCTGCTGGTGTGCTCTAGCCCTGCGGCTTTTGTTCATTCTCATCTTAGCAAAAGCGAATCGGGCAGAGGCCCATCTGGGAGTTAAGGTAGATTAAACTGGATGTTTCTAGGGTACAAATCCCAGTTTGCGAAGTGAAATGATTCACGGAGAGTACATTTGACACCAAAAAGTAACTTCATAAATCGTTCAGACTGATGCACAACCAAATCATCCACTTGCTTTCTTCGTTACCAAAAAGCAGTTGTCCGCTTGCATCCGTGCGGTGATGCTATTCGAGTCTCCATCGAGATAAGAGGTTGAAGCAGCTCCCATTTAGCTGATACATGGTGGGGAACATGCCCACACAAGAGGGATTCATAA
This sequence comes from Eucalyptus cloeziana, assembly GCA_014182715.1. NCBI lineage: Eukaryota > Viridiplantae > Streptophyta > Magnoliopsida > Myrtales > Myrtaceae > Eucalyptus > Eucalyptus cloeziana. The sequence goes on from CM024639.1 coordinate 38,873,296, forward strand.
TTACAAAGGGAGTTCTCCAGTCCATCTGCCATGGAAGGCTTAGGATGTTGATGCCGTAATTGCATCCCAGCGCCATATAGTACCATCCTCACAGCAGCTCAGGATCGTGCTGTGAAAAAGAAACAAAGAAGAAAAAAAAAATGACCAAGTCAAAATCATAAGATAGATTCCTGGCAATTCGTCATCATGATAGTCTGAGTTACCTCCCATCAAATGACATGGCGGTCTGTCTGATTGGGGATTTTGATTGGGAATGAGACAACCTGACGCATGATTGAGCAGCGGGGGTAAAGATATAAGTGCCACTCATGAATTCCTAAAACATCGATTGACGAAAACAAAGCAAAGCCAACCATACTTTGCAATTAGAACAGGAGGGCTACTCTGCAGCTCCCATACGTAGATCTTCCCTTCCCTATTTCCTGGTATGTGATCAAGACAGAAGTGATCCCCCTTGTTGCATAAAATCTTGAAAGTTAAATACACTCGTTGAATCCAAGAAAGTGAGGCATGACTAGATCAGTTGTATATACTTATGCCAAAGATTATTGACCAAGAAATGATCAAGGCAAAGTAAAGGAGCAGTAAGATTGCAAATGGAACTCAAATATGCCAAAGCTGAAGGACGATGGGCTTTAAGGTACCTATAGCAATTGAGTGATAATGAAAGTCGCAGGAAAATTTGATGAACCAAATGTCACACTCTGGAACTGGATATTTCTGAAGGATATCCACCGACCCCTGAGCCCACCATATACAGAGATAATTCAATGATCGACTTTTCTATTGATCGAGAGGGGAAAACCAATTCAGCATGCATGATCTAACCTCTCCCGGAGATTGTTCCTTCATTTTGGGTTCCCAAAGCACAATCTCGTTGTCAACACTCTAGAGGCAAAAAGGGAAATAATAAGCACACAATCCAATAGATTAGAGAATTTGCATGATAGTGTAAAAAATGATCAAAGAAAATCAATTCAAATAGAGTTCAAAGAGAGAGGGTGAAGAGAAAAACATGAAAACAACTCTAATATAGAGACCCAGGCTCAAAAGCTTTGACCATGTGTGATCCATGAAGTCCACACTCGAGTAGTGAAAGATTATCGAAAAAAAGAACAGCATGCTCCAATGCTCTCATTTCATTGATTTTGCAACAGAAAACGCAAAATAAACTATAAAGGTGCATTTTAATCAATAGTGATACTCGGAGTTTACATCCCAAAGATTGAGAAAGGAAGATCCTTAAGATCTGATCAAAGGTTCACACTGGTTAGCTTTAATCAAGTACTTCACCTTTGACAGAACAAAATCACCAAGCCACCTGTTGCAGTCAACATAGTTTGAATGAACTGGAGCTATGAAAACCTGAAATATAATAACAAACAAGTCAATTTGAAGAACACGTTGTCTTGCTGCAAACAACATTATATTAGAAAAGCTCCTCACTGGAAACTGCACGTATTTTGTGGGAAACTTCGATGGAAGATCTGTCCATGTAAATGACTTCTCCACATATGTCCAGAACTCTGCAGCAAGGTCAATAAAATGATCAAGTAGTTTTAAAGGTCCAGGCAGAGTGCACTAAATTGTGATTAAATATTTTCAAAAGCTTGAAAAATTCCTATGTAACAGGACAGATGAACTACATTAGAAGTGGACCAACTTGAGCTGCAATCTCTACAACTACCTATGAAACTAGAAGAATGCACTACACTAGCTAGCAAATAAACCTTCCTTTAAGCTCAAGAGCTGCTATCTCTATGTGGTATGACAACTCATCTAATGTCAGATTTATCAGTATACAACAGTAGGAGCATATTTCTCCTTAAATCAAAGGCAACCAACATTAAAAAATGCATTGCCATCTAAAGATTCGCATGTGCAACATATAGAGGTCCTGTAGTTTTAAGCATTGCCAACAAAGAGAAAAGTATATGTAGCCGGCATGAACTTTACCTTTCATTGACCAGATTTTAACCGTATTGTCCATACCACAACTTGCAATACGGTACTTGTCGGAAGGATGGAAGTCCTACAAAGGCCAACATAATACCGCAACAATATAGCAAAAGAATAAGTAAATAGATTTTCAATTCTCTTTTGACTGTTGAGGCCTGCAGAAGAATAGAAAATAAGAATCTGTGCAGCCGAGACTGACCACACTCAAAACTTCATTGCGATGACCCCCAGCTCCAGCAAATATCAGGATACAAATTCCCGTATGAACGTTCCAGAGCCTAACGGATTCATCCTGAACAATTCAGATCAAGGCTATAAGCAATAACCAGCATGGCAAACAGTTACACAGGATCCTTAGCAGGTCAAGACTTAATCTCGCAAGAAAAGATGTTCCCCATAGGACACTAACCAATTTGACTAAAAGAAAAAGAATCCGAGATGTGCAAAATACAGAGAACTGTGACATTACTTTGCTAGCAGACACGATGAGGGATGGGTTCAATGGTTGAGTCCTGATTTCATTTATTGAATCCCCATGGCCTACGAAACTCTGCACAGGAATAACATAGGAAAGATAAATGAAGAGCGAATGAGTATCTGCATTCCTACATAAAACTACAATCTTTTATGAATCATTGGCAATGAGTATGGCCGTCTGACAGATTTCTAAGCTCCAGCAGGGCTAAGCAAAATTATGGATGGATCTTCAAGAGAATGACTTTATGAGTTCATGTCGAAATTGCATAGCTTTATTTGGTTTGTAAATATGGAAATAAAAGTACCCTGTGTATCTTCTCATTGCCAGCATCAATTATACGGATGATACCATTGATTCCTCCCGCCACCACAAATGGGGTTCTATCGATATTGCATGCCCAGCTGACCGTGTAAAATGACTCGTCCTTCTGATCCACATAGCACATGGAAGTCCCGAGGCTCCATTAGATAGCTCATTCCTACGGAATGCAGATTATCCACAAAGGGGGTAAACCACCAGAGAAATTACTACAAGTTGTTTGGCCTTACATCTTCATCAATGTATGACTGCAACACAGCTATTACTCCCCCTTCGAGACACTGATAAACGGTAACCTGGAAGGAAAAAAGAAAAGACCAGAAAAAGTAAAACACTTTTTTGCTCCACGGTGATCTTCTATAAACTGAAAAAAAAACACGATTTTCCTATCCAAATTGTACTGACCAGGTCAAAATAAAGAATGCTACGAAAAACCCAGTTCAGTTAAACAGCTGCAGATGCTCGAGAAGAAGCAAAAACCCATAAAGCTGAGAACTTGGGGAGTACCCGGTTGCCGCCGACGGTGGCGAAGACGTTGAAGTAGCGGGAGTCAATGAAGTTGAAGACGACGGCGTAGAGGGGACGCTTCCCCTCCTGGAGCCTGTTGGTGACCCTGTACTCCCTCTTCTTCGACGAAGTCAGAGACCCCGCCACCGGTTCGCACCCGAGCGCGATCTTCGCCATCGCCCCGATCCGCCGCCGATGCCTTTTCCTCGAGTTCGATCCGCGAGAGCCGGTGGGGACGCAGTGCAGTGCGCGCCGCGGGTGTAGAACCCGAACGGCGAACGAGGGAATTTTATTGCTTTGTAAAAGACCAGGAGGGAAGGCTGGGTGTTGTCTGCAAGAAAGAAAAGAGATCCTTGAAATTAGACCATGTACTCTTACGGAAAAGAAAGGAAATTTAGGGCGCGTTTAGTTGCGCTATTGTTCTCGAGAATAATTTTTGATTATAAATAATTATTTTTTATTTTATTTTCAGAAAAAAAATTTAAGTATCTTAAGCCGTTTAGTAATCGTTCAAAATTTTAATTTACGGAGTAAATTGTATTTGATACCATGCTTAAAATTTCTACTTCAAATTATTTTTTTAAAATTTTTAAATAATTTTATTACTTTTTTTCTACTTTTCTTTTTTTCCTTTCTTTTTCTTATTCTTCTTCAAGTCGCCGGTTGCCGGCCTTGGGATGATTGGCGACTAGCGGATGACCCACGACCAGTCAGATGAGGGTTGGTGACCTTATCGGAGCATCGCTAGCCCTCATTGGTTGAGCCTTACCGGCGGCGCTGGGCAAGGCTTGGCCGAGCCATGGCTGGGCGAGCGGCCTCGCCGGATCTAGGCGAGGTCGAGCTTTCCCAACCATGGCTCGGCCAAGCCTCAGTGGGGTTGGGGGCTGGCCGAGCCTTGCCTAGTTAGGCGAGCCTCGTCGGTGGCCGGGGGAGGCCCGCTTAGCCACCAGCGAGCTCGCCGGACCTCACCCTAATCTAGTGAGCCTTTAGCAAATTTGTCGAACCAATTGCCGGCAACAGGTGGCGGTGGTAGGCGAACGGCAATCGCGACGATGGCAACATATGGAGAAGAAGAAAAAGGGAAGAAGAACAAGAGAAAAGAAAAGAAAAAGAGAAATTAGGTACTTGATTCTAGAATTGTTCTCGGGAACAATAATCAACCTTTTTTTTTATTCTTGATTCTACTCCAAATCTGTTTCCGGGAACAAAAATTTTACCAAATGCAATTCTGTTCCAAATCTACTTCCGGGAACAAAATAATAGAAATTAACATTATTTGGCCGGTTATCAAACATGCCCTTAGTATTTTGGAAATTCATATTTGGTCTTCTTCTTTTTTTCTTAGTAGAAATATTTGCCTAATTTTGTTGTACTTTATGAATCAAAGGGGAACTTACGTTTTAGAAAATTAGCTTTGTTGACATCTGACCTGGCAATACAACTTAATTGCAAGTTCCATTGTCATGAATGCAACGTTGGCAGCACAAACTTTAACATCCGCTTGTTTCATAAAAAATTAATAATTTGGATAATATTATGGGCATTTTAATCATCATTGTCGCTACAAAAATGAATTACTTAAAGATATTTTAATTAGTAACAATAATTCACGACTATACATATTTGTAGATAATGAGATTTTTTTTATAACCTTTTTTCTAGATGTAAATGATCAAAATTAGAAAAAAAATTTCATTTATCAATTTTCCATGAAAAAATGTAGTCTTGAAAAGGAAAACAAGAAAAAAAAAGAAAAATAATAATCAATTTGAGTGAATATTTTGATATACTATTTTACGGTAGGGTGTCGCTAATCTCAATTAAAACTCACCTATTAATTTTACTTTGGACCTTGGGAAGTAACTAAATACATTGTAGAATTATTAATCAATTGATAAAAGAAAAATTACTTTTGAACAATAGAAAAAGTCAACAGCTGATTCGAATAATTTAGGCTCCGTTTGGTTCAGCATTCCCAAAGGACTTTTAGTTTCGAAAGCCCATTGGAAAAGTTTTTAGGTATTTGGTTCAGCATTTGGAGGTGGCTTTGGCCAAATGCTAGTATTTTGAATGCTACTATGAGGTTTAATGAATTTTTTTCTTTCCAATATTGCCCTTACTAATAATCATGTTTTCCTCTTTTGCCCTTGAAAATACTATTCATCGTCTTCTTCGAGGAACTTGCTACTTCACCTCGGCGAGCGACGCTCAGCCGCGAGTGGCTAGATCTGGCCGCCGGGAAGCCTCGCCTGAGGTCGCATGACCTTAGGCGTTGCAACCTAGGCAACTCGCCCCCCCACCGCCACTAGCCGCCTCCCCACCACCACTAGCACCACCAGCCACTCCCCCACGATTTTTCCTTGCAATCTCCTCCTCCCTTTTCTTTTCTTTTTTTCATTTTTCTTTTCACCTTGAAGTAGCTTTGCAAAACATACACAAAAAATTAGATTTTCAAACACACTTCTAATCCATAACACAATGCAACTTACAATTTTATATGGGAAAGTACTAATCACCATTTAGTAAATTCTTATGAAAAAGTAATGTTGATCAGCATTAAAATATTTTATAACATCAAGTGGGGACAATTTCTACGTGATTAGTAATTTGTTTATACATTTATTGAGATAAATTCTAATACACATTGATATGATAATTTTATTGGGCAAATATGATAAAAAAAAATCTCAAACGATACCAATTGCGAGTCAAATAATCACAAAAAACTTTAAACTTATTAGCTGTGACACAAATATTTTATACTTGTTTTTTATGTCATGAATAAACCCAAATTTATACATATGTCACACACACACATAAATAATCAGTTTTAGTTTTATATAAGATGGTGTAGAGTTTCCTATAACACAAAAAAAAAAAAAATTAAGAGTATTTGTATTACAATGGATAAATTTTGGAATTTTAGTGACAAAAGGAATTTGAAATATTTGTATCACAATTAACATAATTTGATTTTTTTTATTATTTAGTATTAACCGTAATTTATTGCCCAAGATATCCAAATATATATAACTGAATAGAAATATCCAGCAAAAGAGAGAGAGAGAGAAGTAGCAAAAGCTTATCCACCTCAGTCTCCTCTCCCTGAAGCTTCCCAAGCTCTCTCCCATGGCAGCTCAGCTCCACTCCCACTTCAACTCCACTCTCCTTCTCTCCCCACCCCAACCTCCCCGACCACCCCATCACCCTAACCGCAGCCTCCGTCTCCTCACCCCCAAATGCACTTCCGATTCCGCCCCGCCGGACTTCCCCTCCCCTTCCCCTTCCCCTTCCCCTTCCCCGACCTCCGACGCCACCGTCGCCCCGGAAAAGTTCCCCATCGAGCGACGGCGCCCCTCCGAGATCGTCCGCGACCGCCGGTCCCGGCCCTCCCTGGCCCGGCCGGAGCCGCCGAACATGGAGGTCGGGTGGAGGCGGACGAAGGTGATCGACACGACGAAGCCCAAGGGGTACGCGATCGCGGACTTCCTGGAGAAGCTGGAGGGGCTGATGGGGAGGGAGTTCGGGTCGGCGGACCTGCTGGCGAAGGCCGGGGAGATGGTGGCGGAGCGGGCGAGGGAGGAGGCGGAGTCGCTGAGGGAGGGAGGGGAGGTGGAGGAGCGGACGGTGACGGAGCTGTTCAGGGTGCTGAGGCTGATGGAGATGGACCTGGCGATGGTGAGGGCGGCGGTGCAGCAGGAGACGCTGGCGGAGAGGGTGGAGCAGGCGAGGGCCCGCTGCCGGCAGGCCATCCTCGTCGCCAATTCCTTTTGACTGTCCGAGTCCCGACAGAGATAATTATGTTAGTTCTTTTTTTTTTTTTTTTTTTTGACAGAAGCTGAATCCACTTTGGCGCACTGCTTTTAGTAGAGGTGGAATTTCGGATAATTCGTATGTAAAAATATCGCCAATTTAAGGTTTGTGTCTGTCTTTTTTTTTTTTTTGGTCAGTTCTACGCTAATTCTACTCTAACACTTACTCGACTTTTCGCCGCCTCCTTGCGGGCGTGGGCCGAAACCCACTCCTGAAATGAAATCTTCCCCACCCCAAGTTCCCTTGAGAAGGTGGGGATTTGAACCCCTAATCTCCCTCTTCCAAGATGGAAGGGTAGCCGTTAGGGCGGACCCCCAGTGGTTAGGTTTGTGTCTGTCGATACTTAGTTTAACATGGTGATTTCTCAGTTACAGTATGGAAAGATTTTCCTACTCTGATAGGCTCATTATTCCAGGTGTCTCAGATGTGATCACTGCATGGAATATTTTTTTTACATGATCAGAGAGTTTGCACAAAAATACATATGCGTGATCATCATTTTGATGACGTTTGTCTAAGTAATCATCCGTCCATAATGATCGCTTATTTATTATTCTTTTTAAAAGAGTCGCTCCATAAAAAAGCAAAAAAAAATTATCACAAGTTATCCCCAGTGAAATTCGACATCGAACCACATTAGAAGAAGTTTGCTGCTCTGAATTTTTTTCATTGTCGACTTCCTCCTCCTCCAACCTATCATAAAACCCCCACGTGTCATCATATTCACATCTTTATTTCAGCAAGATTGCATACCATCTCTGAGATTTTTTTCTGATCTTGTGTTCAGCAGGTAACCTCTCTCCACTTTTTCTAAAAAGATTTTATATAGAAGCAGCACATTAGCCAAATCAGCACCACGTGCGCAAATCAGAACACGAGTTTTCCAATGAGCGAACTCAAACGGCCAAAATTAATTAAAGCGCCTTTTGAATTTTAACCCGGAACAGAAAGACCACTAGTGACATTACTGGTAATAAATACGATCCATCATTTTCTTTTTGTTGCTCGAATGTTTTCTTTTTACCTTCGAAAATCAGAACTGCTGACAAGTAACTTTTGCAACGAAATATTACGTTTTCATTCCGTCCGATAATTGCATTCACTAGTATCTATTGGCAAATAGCCCGTAACTTAGTAAATTCTCAGAATTATTACAAAGCATAGAGCTGCAAAGGTAGATGCTGAGACATGACAAGTTAGGTAAATACTTAAATATATTAATAACCTTCTTCACTTCACACCATTAATTAATAAATTTCGCAATGACTTCCCTTTTTTTATGAAAGAACCAAAACGAAATCAATCATCAAAATCCAAGGACTCAATTCGTGAAAAAAAAAAAAAAAAAAAAATTAAAGACGATATCGCACAAATGGAAAAAGTTTAAAGATTTCTCATGCTACTATTCCCAGCATTTTGATAACCATAAGGTTAGATGAACGAGGGAATCCCGTGAAAATTTGTCACAAGAGCGTCGGAGGATGATGCTACGCTAAAAACAACATCAACAAAGCTGTACAAGAGGCTATTGACCTAGGAACTACAAAGTACTCGAACAGGAATGCAGTTAGTCCTCGCACTTACTTTTTCGCCTTCGACTTTTTATGCTTTATTCCCTTTGTTTTCCGGTTTTTCTCCGTTTTTTTCTCAGATGCCATCTTGGCATACACCATTTGGGATTCTTGGATGATGAGGCGCACGTGGGGATCGTCCTTGGGCATTTTGCTCAGCACAATCCTTGCAGACTTGAGGTCTCCTGAAGCCATAAGGGCTTGATACATCCTACCAATGTTCACAAAGTAGAGACATCCACATCAAGCTTGAAAAACTCGGCAGATACAGTCAGTAACTCGTATGACAGCCAAGGATTAAACAACTTAAATCTGATTCACTTGAATGAGACGGATTAGTGGGCAGCTTGAGAGAGTAATTAAAATATCACCTCAAGAAACTCAGAATATTGTAAGGGAGGTCAGCTGCCTGATATTCCTTCCAAATCAAGATAGACTTATCCATGTCTTTTGTACTGACACAAGTGCTGAGAAGAACATCAAGAACCTTCCGTGAAGGGGCAAGGCCAAGATCATTCTTGATCACTTGAAGCAAGTCGAAGCCCATCTGCAGACGTGTTGTCTCTTCCGCAATGCTAAAGAACATCTGCATGAATGCAGGAAGAAGATAGAGAGGCAGTGATTGATATATTCCAGCATCCTTGCATGCATCAGTCAAATTTTGCATCCTTTGCAAACTAGCAGGCAATTGCTACAGATAGCAAAGAAGGCCATTTGTGTCTATAACTCAAAATAACTATAGAGAGAGGGGGAGGTTGGCAGATGGGAGGTAAAGGAAGAACAAAACCACTTATCCAGTTGACTCCAAAAGAATGGCGCTCAAAAAGTACCCTAAGCATAAATAACCCTGATTTTCTAACACATATGAACTACGATTCTTGATTATCTCTTGCATTTCCAATCCCAGAAGCCAACTTCCTGACCAAAACTATTAAGAGTTTACAGCTTAAGAAAATAGAATAGGTTCGAACCTCATCGAAAATTGCTTCCATGGCCATTTCATCATTGCTGATACGATCTTTGAGTTGCTTCAGCAAATCAACAGCAGCACTGAATTAGATAAAGAAAATGTTATAAGCAACTGAATGCATCAATGACACATCCAAGAACCAAAAGATAACATATGGGACCTTAAATGATTGAATCGAACAGAGTACAAGAGGACTCTGTAACATCCATCAAGCCAGAAGTGCTGATCAGTTAACTCCTCAAGCAGCTTAAGCAATCTACTCAGCTGTCCATCTGATTGAAGGTGCTCCTACGAGACCATGAGGCGATGTCATCAACTTTTCATAGTATAACTACCTAGAGCTGTCTCATGAGACTTACAATCAGACTAATAACAGCTTTAGGCTCCAGATTGCAGCCATCCTGCTTAAATTCCTCATACATTTCAAGAGCATCACAGATTTGCCCATTTGAAGCAAGAGACGAGACAAGCACGCTCTTCATTTCGTTTGAACCTTTCACAAGTACTCCCCCCTCTTCAAGTACCTGTCACGATAACATAAATCTTACATATGAACTTAATATAAAGAACTATGCAACTTTCACCGACAGTCCCAGAAAGGAAACATGTACTGATTGAAATTTAAATTGGGAATTACTGCAACACCTATAATGCTAAAAGAAAGTAGGGAGAGAGGATTAACATATTAGTTTCTTCTTTAGTTGTCCTCTAAGTAAGAGTTCCCACATGGATTAGCTTAGCATCTTCTAAGGTGTAAACAGATGCTACAAACAAGATAAAAAGGACAGAGACTACCAACCCATAAACAAGATATCAGTGAAGAATACACCCCATGAAAAGAAGGCAAAACAATATGCCAAGGATATATACACTCCCATCTTTAGTTAGCTGGCGAGACATACAGGAGATCGATGGACTGTGTTTGATGCATTTATTAAATAATGATCAATTATTTCCCAACATTTTTAACTTTATCAATAGAAAAATTAGCCCTCATTACCATATTTGCATTCAGTGTTGAATTGAAACATCTAAAGATGCAGAAGCTTGTATATCATAACAATTTGTCTTTCAGTGTATTCCAGTTCGGGAATGCATAGGACTACCAAGTCTAGGAGTAGCGGGAAGAAGAATTTACTCCACACAAAATTACCTTTTTTGCCTTCTCAAACTGCCCGGAAGCTGCATATGCACTAATAAGGGCCATGCAAATATGCTTTGTAGCTGGCAACCCACTGCACTTGAATTCCTTATAGTACTGCAAGCAGAAGAGAAAAATTTAATGTAAGAAGCATCAACATACAGCCTCCAAGGAAAGTATCTATTAACATGTAACATAATGATGCCACACAGATCAGAGCTTTCTAATTGACTTGAGGGAAAAAGGAGCTTCACTATTCAGTTCCCCTCTCTTTAACCAATATATATCAATTGGTCCATGTATAATAGAAAATACAATACTCCAGTACTTCCAACCCATGTATTAACTGAAAAAAAAAAAAAAAACCAGCAAATTCAATAGAAGACCCTGCATTATGGTCAAACGTTTCCCATTTCAGATTTTAGGCCAAGAATTACATTTTTTCTAATGTTGTGCAAGACCCTACAATACAAGGCAGCCAAAATGCCCAGGTAAGTTGTAGCCAATTAGGAAGTCACTAGAGGTGTAACATATAAGAGTGATACATCAACTGATTCCCAGTATGCAATAGGCAGACATAAGTGACTGATTATTGCATACTCATGACAAGATAAAGCAAAAAAAAAGATTACAAGATAACTGATATAATATGCTCCAAAACAACAACTCGTCCATGGTGGAAAATGAGTTATAGGGAAACATCAAGACTGATGTTATCAACAAAACATACGATTCCATTTGTCCCAAGCATTGCTTACTAAAATATGTAGCTTAAGTGGCATCTATAGTACATTGTCAAAAGTTTAATGTAGAACAAATTTATCACCAGCACCGGTCTTTTACTTATGTATCACAGAAGAAACAAGTACAAATTGTGAAAAAACTGTTGTCTACCCACCAAAAGGTACAAATACAAAGTCACCTCATTGTGCCTGAACCTAAAACTCATCCCAGTTAGCGTGTCATCCAAGCAACAAGATCTTGTCAAAAAGAATGCCAAGAAGGAAAAGTTATTTTGTGCCATCGGTTCAATAGAAAACATATACAAAATAACTTAAAAGCACATTGGTCCGTGCATATAGATATAAAGACTATAAAGCACACATCCACATACATGTATATGAGTTTTGTCATATAGAGTATTCTTCTTTTGAGTTCAAATTTGTATTGGAGTTAATCATTCTGAACATTCTCTTCATCACTCGTTTTATGAGAAGCATGGTTAGTCTTTTATTCTCTTAGCAATCAGATACTTCATTCTCAACTAGAGGTGATTGAAAACCATTGTAAACTCAAAAAAAAAAAAAATAAGAGGTCTTACTAAATGGGTTACTCAGCAGATATTTAAAAAAAAAGGTTTAAGTGGAGAACGTTCAGTATTTTGTCTACTACACTTAACACTATCATTGCTTTTCTTATCCACCATTTCATTTATTCTGGCACATATGCAGCACAAACATGCATGTGCATGCAGTACTGTGTGCTTTCACCTTATGCACTAAAAACTTGAATTTACAACTAAGATCTTATCCACAAAATTTTACAAGAAAAACTAAGAATTTATGCATAACGCCACCTATTAGAACAGTAGCAATTTCCTTGCCCAAAAAAAAAAAAAAAAAAACCTTCTGCACATTTAAAGTTCATGAGGAGTTAAAAACAAGCATGGCTTTCACCAATGAAAGCTTTTACAACAGTTTAATTTGAAACCAGGAAGACATAATTATTAAACGTACATAAGGCTTACTAAAATACAGGAACAAGCATGGCTTTCACCAATGACAAATGCACAACAGTTTCCACTTTCCAGGAGCAAAATTACATATAGTAAAAGAAAAACGGGGACATCTAATAAGTAGGAGCTGAGCACAGAGGAAGGACATCAATACCTTATTTATATCCTCTTCAGTATTGCAATTGCATATTAGATAGCTATAAGTCTGACAATCTGGTCTCACATTTGCCTTTTCCATTTGCTTTAGAACCACCAATGCACGGTGAGGGTCTTTCTGCAATTATCCATATTTCAGCTTTAATTTTTCAAATTCCTCAAGGTGTATGCCATCACGGCTCCAAGAAGGAAGAAGACAATTTTTCTACAAATGCATTGTCCCTGTCAGCGTGTGCGCATTTTTTTTTTTTTTTTTTTTTTGGGGTGGGAGGGGTGGGGGGAAGCGAGCGAGCGAGCTTACAAACCATATCTATGAATTTGACAGTACCTAAAACCAAAAATCATACCCTGACAAATTAACTAGGAGTAACTAGTAAAAAATTTTCACAGAAATGAGACAGTGGGAAAAGAAACAAAGTCGTCATTGACAAGGGAAGGCTGCACAAACCATATTTAACAGTTATTACTTAAATCAACTTTCAATGCCATAACCTTTCAAATCTGTAAGCCATTTCTCATATCAGAAGGGCTATGTCAACAGTTATAGGTGCAAAAACCACTAGGCATTGTTCACCAATGAACTTCAATAGTTATCAGCTATGTTACCGAGACTTGGCTGCCAATATCAGATAATACAAATCTAAGTGTCCAACTCGCCTAGCCTCAAACTTTAGGTTATGGGCAGTGGGCTGAAAAGGATAAAAAAAATTACTAGCAAATACCTATATGAAAAAAAGGTCAATATCATGCAAAAATAATGAATTTTGCGAGGGAGATTTCAATTATTTGCGTGTCTCTTGCAATATAGTTTAGTTGCCATGTAAACTGTGTTGCCCTAACTTTTAATATCTTAACTTTCTCCATTCCTTTTGTTTAATGGCCTTGTAAAATGTTAAGATGGGCCTCTCTCTTTCATAAACATAATGGGTTTTCCATATATTAATATTGGCCATGGTATATAATTCAGCCAGAGCCCATATACAGAGGTCAAGAAACAGCCCAATGGCAGCCAGTATACCTCTTCTTCCTCGATCTAGGTCTAGGGTTTCCTTCAAGCTTCGCTAACTCTTGCTCTCACTTGCTTTAAGACATGGCACATGGACACGATAGGAAATTTTTGAAATGCTCTTGAAGAATCAAGAAAGCTGCTCAAGCGTACAAGGAACTTACCTCACGATAGTATCCTCCCATTATAGTGTTATACATACTAGATGTAGGTGCCAAATTCATTCTCTGTGCATCTTCAAGCATGTTATAAGCAGAATCAAACTGCACAAAGCAATTTCAACGTGAACTGACAGAAGATAAAACAGTAAATGACATTCATCAAGTAGATGTGGCAGTGAAGTAGACAGGAGGAACTTACATCTCTCATTCTCACGGACAAATTTATCATACTTCTGAAAATATCAGTATTTGGAATGAGATTGTGGCGATGCATCATTGAGTAGATTTGGTGCACCTTAAAGTTGAATAAAATGAAGGAAGGACAGAAATCAGAAACACAGATAAAATCCAGTAGTAATAATTCCTAAAGCAAAACATGCCTTATATTGAGATTTAATTCACCTCACATAAAGACTTTTCAAGTATACGGAACTATTAGAAAGGCAATGTATACAAAAACAATTTCAAAATAGACAAATTACAGAGGAGAATTTATCAATCAAAAAGTACAAGAGCTTAGTGCAACAGGAAAGGTATAACGGAAAAAGAAAAAGACCCAGTGAAAGTTACTGTCATCAAGAATTAAGAAGACAAAATTAGACTAACCAACTGCTCTTACAACAGAAACTAGCCCATAGAATGACAAACACTTAAAAACATAAAAAAGCTTGCGAGGCAGGGGAATTGGCTTCATCAAGATACAAAAAGTAGGCCTCATTTTATCCCAGAAAGGTTTATCCTTTCAGACAGCGGGTTAGCCCTAAAGTTTCTCCCCAAATCATAATCCAAAGTGAAAGGAAATGGGGGTGAAGAGAAAAAAGGGAAGAGGGAGGGGCGGACTCGACTTAAGATAAGTAGGCCTATATTAACAGTCATCAACTATAAATGCCACATGTCAAAATTCACTGAGTTAATGTGGGAAGAACAATACAAGACATCACATGCAGAAGAGACATAATAAACCAAACGTACCAAATTGAAGTCATGGCTCTCGTCACTAGCTCGTAAAATAGTATTTACTACCTCTATGGACAAGGAGAAACCAGCATCACACATTTCTTCCACTATATCCAGAGCAGTCTTCACCTGCAGCCAAATAACATGAGCCGATAAACAGATGAGTGGTCAATCAAACAATATCATCATGAAATTAGGTATTACAATTAAGGCACCCTTTATTTGTCTATTCAATGTCCCTCAAGTCCAATTATACGTAACAATCAATTGTACCTCGAGTGAAGCGCAACAGTAGTTGGTGAGACTTCCATATGAAGTGGAAGAAGGTTTCACCTTCAGCTTCTCATGAAGACTACGGAACTTAGAAATGACATCCTCAACCTTAAAAGAAGTATAAAATAATTGGTTGAGAAGCATATTATAAGAACCAAATAAACACTGTCATCATATGCACAAGTAACTCACCAGGTAGGGCTTTAAGCTAAATGCGCTGACTAAACTAAACTAATTTTCAGACTGCAAAAGATATTAATGTACATCAACCCTTTATGCTAGAACACGATATTATTAAAGTCGTAACAGTAAATTATGGGAAAAAGAAAAGTTCCCATGAATCACTAGATTTTGAAGCTGATATACATCAGAAATCTATTCATATTTGCTTACACACCTTGCATTTGCATAATTAACATGTTTAATCAGAGCTTTCATAATTTTTTTAATTTTTGCTCCTCACTAATTTATTTGCTGTACCAGGACAACAATTCACACAGGGTCCTGATTAAACTATAGATCTGCTCATGTGGCCAGTAAAACAGTAGATCATCAAGAGAATATCTTCCTGGTTTGCACTGTAAACCTAAATATTACAAAGGAGACCTGTGGTCGAGATGAAGGTTGTTTGGAACTCACCACCCATGTATCGACCAAGAGAAATAGGGAAAAGGTGCTGGCAGAAACAGCTGAATATCCTAGCCAGACTTTCTGTGGACAAATATTTTAAAACTTGCCCCTCATAGTCCAGGTCAAAGTTTACGATGGTTATTAATATCAAGAAAGACTCATATTTGGAAAAAAAAAAAAGGTAAAAAAAGGTTACTCAACAATGAAACATATTGGAAATGCTTGCACAGATAAAAATTGAATCAAACATTTCCCAATAACTCAGAACAGGCATGCGTGTAAAATCTCATAAGTTTTAGCATAAAAGGGTGTTACGGACCTAAAACCCATAATGAGTTATTTGGCAACATACCTCGTAATAACTATTATGCAAATAGTTATACTCAACTCAACTAAAGCACGACCATAAATCATGTATCAAAAGGGATTGATATTAAGAACTTTTACATACTGGCAAAGTCAAGCAGCCCAAAACCTAAAACCTTAACTTGCGAAACCATTTGGAGCTCTCAATCTTAGTGATTATAACATTGAACTACTATGGGGAAGTTCATGAATCTTTGTTGATTTTAACTTGCAAAAATCAGAACGATTTCCATCTTTAATTCAAATCATAAAAGAGAATGACTGTCACTGTCTTTCTGACATCCATCTTTTATTTTAATATCTGTAGCAGCAACATTCATATTAAAAAGCATATACCAGTAAGTCATACAGATCTTCATGGCATATTGAGACCTGAAATCTACCAAAAATGGGTGCCTCCATGTGTGTTCCATTTAAATAAATTCATAAATATTTTTTTCTAGTCCCTGTATACCCTATTAAAATAAGTTGTCCAGCTGTTGGGCAGGCGACCAAGCACACAAAGGAGAGAGAGAGAGAGAGAGTAGAACCCAAAAAATTAATTATAAAATTAAACAAATAAAAGAGTGCTGGGACACTTAGAATACCAAATGAAGTCTGTGCAAGCAAAAAAATAGCTAGGAGACAGGTGCTTCTAAGAATAATGGACCCAAGGAATTACCAGCAGCATTCATGAGAATCCTCACCGCTAAATTTGGCATATAAGCAACATAATCAAAAATGAACTTCGTCACATGCTCCGCTCTATCATCTGCAGCATATTGTTCAAACCATCAATTCTAGAAATAGTTCTCAGTTGCAAAGAAATATACTGTTTAAAAAATATTAGTCGTTCACTATTGTCCACAGAACCCAAGAGTTGCTCTGCACAACAAGTTTGCAACATCAAACTGTAATACAATATTGGAGGATCATCTACCGATGGAATCCAATTCCAACCAGATCTTTGAATGACCTGAACTAGTGACCGACTTAAAACCATCGTATTAACTTCTATTTGACACCACAGTCTCTGACACTACTTGTCTAAAGATGTTAGGAAAGTATTTTTTTAAAAGTGGACAGAACTGATATAGTTTATTAATCCAGCAATGTATAATTAGCTCCATCAACCACACCTAATTATGTACCTAAAAAAATTTAAAAGACCTATGCCTATTAAGGTAAATTTGTATGTAAAGGCTTATTTTACACAAAATACAAGAGCACAAACTTACGATGGTCTTTAAGTGACAGAAGGAATTGTTCTGCAAGGACATCCAGCTTTAACCTTCCCAAAGAGGTAAAGATGCTTGTTAGACAATCCAAGGATGATATATTCCGGATGTCTATGACTTGTAAAAAATGCAAGAGTTCCTCTCGATCACTTTGGCATAAAGCCAACAAGTAGTTTCCTGCAACAAGAAATAAGAAAAAAACCTGGTGATGAATCAAGATCACAATATCAAAGGAGGTGAGCATGTACAACCTGAACCTATCGATATTAGAAGCAATAAAATTAGCAAGCAGCAGTAATATAAATAAATCTAGAAAAGACTGCATCTAAAAAATATATGTTCATTATTAAAGGCAAATATCTCTTGAGATGGAACCTCAATATTATGTCAGTGGGGCAATATAGCAAGTGCAGAAGCAACATTAAACATATCTTTCTTCGCTGTCTTTAAATCACTGCAACACATTTCCCAATTTCCTCTGCAGAAAGGTATGATTTTGTGTTAGGCAAGACTCCTTTCACAAGTAACATATATGTAAGGCTCACTTATATGCCTGAAACCAGGGTTAGGAAATTTGTTTAGAGTATCTTATTGATCAGGTTTGGGGAGTAATAATAAATGAATGAGTTATGATCAAGATAAAATAAGAGATATTACTTTTAAAGTAACTCTGCGATAATATATGAAGCATCATCCTTGAATGGACCAGATTACTTGTCATCCCATGTACAACAAATGCAAATTTAATTAACCTAATGGACCAAGAAAGAGAAAATCACTGTTACTAACTTAGCATCTCTTAATTTCTCTTTCATCATGTATTATGCCCCAAGAATTTACGGTTCTGCATCATTCTTGCACATTACAAAACTTAAAGGGTTGGTTGCAAAAGGAACACGATGTTGACCAAGCCATTGAGCAATAAAAATCTTACTATCTTGCTACTGATGACACAACACAACGCAACAAGCCTAATTAAGAAATCTACCAAATGTTTTAGCAACAGAGCCAAAAGTTGCACCTGCTAAGTCATATTTGTCTTCTGCATCATGACATGCTACATGGTTAATGAGTTCTTGAATCTTTTCTTCTTGATTCGTTCTCACATAAAGCAGCATCTCATAATAACCGAGCCTTGATATAGAGCTAGGATTATCATCTTTGATGAGTCTGCCAAAGAAATGGAACTCTTCTACCATCTCCACGTCAATCAAGTACATCAGAAATGGACCATAAGTATCCTCCTCTATCCGGAACCCTTGCTCCCTCATTGATTCGAATAGCGTAAAAGCCTTGTGAATCTCTTCCAAGGCAACCTCCTCATCATCACTTCCCCTGGCCTTCTCTATGCAAATAGCCATCAATGCATTGTATTCTTTTACTCCGGTTTCATGTCCCAATTTACCAAATACCTGCAACGTAGCTTCGGTACCTAGCACCTGTGCACACATCTTGACCAAACGGTCATATCGCCGAACTAGAGTATTTTTGAAGATCCATCTTTGCTTTCTTTCACGTAAAGCTTCCCTATGCAATAACGCCTTTGCCTGGGACATATCCGCGAACAATGGTTTACTCAATACTACCTCTAGAGACTTCAGGTTACAATCTTCCAAATCAGGTGAACCGATGGAAGAATTACCTAAGAAAGATAATGAAAACATATGAGCCACATAAATTTACTTAACTAGATTATTTTCAATAATGACGGAGGCTGTAATCAGCTTTATCAAGAAAGATAAAAGAGAACTTTCGATACAATATCCCGGTACAGTCTGAATAGCGATATCTAGTGCTTTTCTTAAATAAGATGGCAAAAGCAGGTATCATCATTATAAAAATGAATACGCAATTCAAATGAATTACTGAGCATCGGATAAGTAACACTTCTGAAAGCCTTATCGACAAGCATACATGAACAACAAAATGCAATTATGCTTCATTCAGAATTCACTGCAGGCAGAAAAATTCCTTGAACATCTTCCTGGCACCACAACCAATCTCGAAATTCTGAATTTTTATCTATCCACTACAGATAGAAACTACAAATGCAAGCCGAACTAGATCCAAAACACTAATTAATCACAGCGAAATCAATAAACACGTACTGCGCAGGACGTGTGATATCTCATTTGACATCTCATTTGACAGCTGCTTCCCCAGCAGAGCTTCTGTGGAACACCAACACAAAACAATCAAACCAAAAGATGAACTAAAACCACACACACCGAGTACCAATCAAACGACCGACGTACCAAGTGGCTCGGCCGCGTTCGCCACGGGCTTGCTCCCCGCTGGCTTCGGGGAGGACTTGTCGGGGCGCGAATGCCGCGCGGCGGGGCCGTCGGAGAGCCTGCGGAGAGTGTCGGTGATGGTGGAGGACGTGGACGGGGAAGACGACGACGCGGAGTCGATGGAGGAGAGGACGTTCCTGAGGGACGCGTCCTTGGCGGAGGCGGCGACTTTGTTGGCGGACTTGACGGCCGACCGGAAGAGCGCGCTCAGTTTGATGGAGGAGGAAGAGGACATCTGGGCCGCCGCGAGCCGCCAGCTCCCGAGCTCCTCCTCCGTCTTCTGGTCCGACGAATCCCCAGACCGACGAACAGGGTTTTGAGATTGAGAGGTTTTACGTCGTAACTTGCTTCCGCCTGTACGATGAAGCCGCATCGGGAACGAAGAGCGGCGAGGTCGAGATGACGGGCCGCTTTCGCTCCGATTAGCGGTCCAGTTCGACTCGTGGGCCCAAAGAGCCCGGACCTCCGTGGTGGGCCGGTCCGAGTTCGGCCCGATTAGGAAGAAAATGGGCCGCTGCTACATGATCTGCGAGAAGATTCATCTAAAACCTGAAGATCGATGCAAAGCTGGGAGTGGGCTCCGGTAGATAAGGGACGGGCTTGGGCGTGGAACTCGACGTTGAAGGTTCGACACGTCTGTCTGCAGAATGCTACCGTTTTCCATTAAGATATTATCTTAATTTGTAAAAATGAAAATTTAGTTTTTTGCTGCTATATTATATTATTTGTGGGATAATTACCAAAAAATTTGAACGCATATTGTAAGGATGTTAATTTAGCCACTTGAGTACTAAATTTTTTTAAAGATTTGTAATGTAGTCATTCTGACAAATTTTTGCCAACAATCATTGACATGGACCCTAATTATCCTACATGGCGAGGGATGGCACTAACGTGAGCAATTTTTTGAATTTTTTTTTAATGTTTTATAATTTTTTTTTTGGTATCCCTTTGTCGATCGCTATGGCCAAAAAGGCTCGACCTTGCTAGTCTCACTTGAAGCTAGCAAAGGTGACCCTAGCGCCTTTGGGTCCCTCCGTCGTGGTTGATTACCAACTATTGCAAGACCTAGCAATCAAAGAAGAAGGGAAAAAAAAAATTATCTACGTCAGCACCGACCGAACCATGTAAAATGGACAATATTCACAACAACGATTACTAGCTAAAATTGATTAGAATATTTTTATTGCAAATCTCTCAAACGGTCTAAAACTCAATTAGCTAAATTAAAAAGTTTTTTACTGAATTGACATCCGTTTGACTTTTTTGGTAACATTCCATCTGGATGAAATTTACTTAACCCAAAACAAAGTGTGTTTATCAAAGTGTATGCGTTAGGTGCAACATCCTAATCGGATTCTTGGTCGTGATTTACCCTTTGAATTGATGTTTCACATGCCAAATGATCCAGTCAGAGCTTTCCACTTAAAAGAAAACATGGCCAAATTCCGTGATAGATTCGTTTCCCCCCAGAGATCTTCTTCATCAACCTTATCCTCCAGTTCTCTCTTTTGTTTGCAAGTCAGATCAGTTAGTCCCATGTCTGTCTGTATCCATCGCATGAATGCTGTCCACAAAGGCCAGACAAAGCTGATTGATCCGCGCTTCAATGATGATGTCTATAGAGAGAGAGAGAGAGAGAGAGAGAGAGAGAGAGAGAGAGAGAGGAGTTAACGCAAGGAGGCGATTGGTCTACACATGCCTCGGATCCAGACACCACTCCAAAGAAACCTTATCTGAAAAACTAATGGCAAGTACAATAATGAACTCAAATATTCAAATACTACAAAAGAGAACGAAACTTGTCCGTGTGCGCGATCTGCCATTTGTGGGGCTTGCCAAGCATTTGGAAGCATGCTGTATGGCGATCAAGTACTTCATGAGGGTTTCCAACCTCCGATGTCCCTTCATGGTTCACCACAGAAGGACGACGCCTCATTACGCCCCTTGTGCCTCCACCTTTCAGAAACAAGAAATACCTTTCGAAAAAACAAAGTGTGGCTTTCCCCGAGGAATTACTTCCCAATTGCTGCGCTCAATTCTCTATCTAAAGCTGATTATATATCTAAACAGTGAGCTCCATATAAGACCTCCGAAGTACACATTTCAACTCCCACGTTTGATTTGTGAAACTTTGATTGAATCTGCCCCTGTACGACGTTCGTTTATACGTTATTCAAGAGGCTTTTTCGCTTTTAGGGCATGTATAGTTCGGCAACAGCTGTTGTCCTGAGACCCTGAAAGTGATGAATTGTGTACGACTGACTGACGTCGGTGGATGGAGATACTTCACATGGGTTTTGTCTGCAAGATACTGGGCAAAATCTATCTGAAACTTGGAGGGGATTCTTCTTCCTCCCACGCTATTATTGTAGCCTTTTCTTCATCAGTTCTAGTCCTGCCATGCACGCACGTGATGTGGGAAATCAAGTTCATGGAACGATGAACGAATGATACTAGTGATAGAGAACATCATTTTTCTGTTCTTTTTGTTTTTGTGAAAGACACGTGATATAGATCATTATTTTCTCTCTTTCTCATTTTCTTCTTTAGTAACTTGAGATTGTTGATAAATTATCGATTCAACTCATCCCCTCATATGCAAGCACATGTGGTAAGGATTCACTCAAATGGTCTATTGAATTGATTATGTTATGAGACCGACTGTAAGTGAATATTTACAATTTGTGCCATAAAACAAAAATGCTCACGAGATTTTTGGGATTTTCTTATCGGATATCAAATTCATTGATATCGAAGAATTTATTTATAAATACCGTTGATTGGTTGTATGCTTAAAGTTTTGATTGTCATAATAACATATTTTGCGAGGTAAACATGGCCAAATTCTAGGTAATCTCTAAAACATGAGGCTATTTAAACACGAAGATGTGAGAATCACACTTATATAAATGTACTTGAACTATACTTGTCTTCTTATTCGTTAGGAAGACCAAGGTTAAAATCCACGTAAATTTATTAGACATAAGATCTTTTGTGCTCAATGATATGAAATTTGGACCGATGTAACATATGCCTACGCCACATAGATCGATGTTCTCTTTAAAATATAGAAAAAGGAGAGAGAGAGAGAGAGAGAGAGAGAGAGAGAGAGAGAGAGAGAGAGTAGCGTTTGTCCTCTATCAGGCGCCATCATCCATGATAGAAGAGGACAAAGACGGTTCACGACCTAATTAAGAGGTACCATTTTGAGTGCAGTCCAATCCCTCGTACCTTGCCGACTCCAAAGAGAACAACGCGAAGAAAAGACGGCATGTACCGTCTTCTCGGTGTAGCTTGGAAGAGAGGAACAAGATCCGATTAACAAAGAAAGCGAGCCACCAACTTCCCTCACCCCAACCCATGTAAACACACAGCAACAAACAAAATTCTATCTGACATTGGGAGAGAGGGCAGGTGAGCTTGAACTCGCGAGCAAAATTACCACAAAATGACCACCTATACGCACACGCGTATGTCTATATAAGAATACACATTTAGAGTGGTGTGATATAATTTCACTGAATCAGGAACCGAGAGAGGCCGACTTTGTCTCCAGTGGCCTGAACATCCCTGTGAACTTGCGCTCTGTATTCTTCAAAGCTAAAGCTTCTATAGAGGGCTGGCTTGAGGGGGCTCTCGATCAACGTGTGTTTGAAGGGGCAATAGAAAAACGCCATTGAGAACCTTTCCACTTCTTGGCTGGCCATCACTCTGTGCTTCACACTCTTGTAAACGCCATTGCTCCAAGCCTGCACTACAGGAAAACTTCACCGCTGATCAATGAAAACCCAATAGTTTAACTTCCAATCCCATTGTTGCGGGAGAGGGCCATGATCTTGAATGTATCGTTGAAAGGCTAGTTCTAGTCACTTGAAAATTTTGTCAATTCTAGCTATAATTAACTCATGAAAACGGAGTAGCTTTGAGATTTTGAGAGCCATTTGCACGGAAGTCTTTTACGAACCACCAAAATCGGGCCCATTTTGCCACTAGGAAGTGACCTAGAGATTGGGTTGGGAGCGTGGGTGAGCAAGTTCGCCAAATACAGATGGAGATCCTCTACATATTTCATTATAGCGTCTTAACCTAATGTCACACTTTCACTGTATGTAGTTACTTTAAAACGTCTCATCAATAATGCTGCAAAAGCAGTCTAACCACACAAATTGTGACAGATTAATGGGATGGATAATCACACCATCTGCGGGGCAGAGTTGGAAGCACTGGTGTGCCTAGAGAATGTCCCTTGCTCCAGAAACCCTCATTCAAGCATGTGTGTGTGTGTGTGTGTGTGTGTGTGTGTTGTATAAGCTTCATTCCAAAGATAATTATAGAATAGTCCATTCTAAAGGGGAAGCATATGCGTAGGCACTTCGAATGACCTATACTTGCCTCAAGTAAGTCGCCAGTGTTGACGAGGAGAGCATTTGGATTAGGCTTAACACTAACCCATCTCTCACCTTCCATCAGCTGCAACCCTCCAACCTTATCTTGACACAAGACCGTGAGGAAATCGGTGTCCGTGTGAGGCATCATTCCAAAGACTTGGGAAGCAAGCGGGCATGGAGGGTATCTGTTCATCCGAAGGAAACAAGTACTCAACGTGCAATTCTCTTTAAAGTAATTGGCGCCTCTGACGCCCAAACCCTCAGCTAGAATTTCAGTGATCAATGCTGCAAGATTAGCAACAGTCATCCCGTAGGTCTCCCTGGCGACTCTGAAGGAGAGTAAGCATCAAACAGTCATGTCATAAATAGGACCTATTTGTCATAATACATAACAAAATAGCTTTCTTTGCAAGGACCAAGTACTTACATCTGTTCCTTTATTTCTCGATATATAACTTACTGATTTAATCAAACGGACTTAGTGCAAATGTTCCCTTTTCTGCCATTGTGGCATGGCTAATGCTCTTAATGTCGTTCGAGCTTCTATTATAACAATCTATGAAGCCAAAGAGACTGTAGTTTCCATTTGTACATGCAAATGTTAATAGCATAGATCTAATCTTGAATCTCATAGACTAAGGGTGATGTTTGGCCCCTCTATACCAACTTGAAGTCAGGGAAGATAGTCCTCCTGATGTTTCCTGTAACCCTAACTTATCTACTAGCAACCTTACTGTTGCAACTCATGTATCTGTTGCTGCTGTTTTTGCTGGCCCTCCTCTGTGTGGCCATGTGGTTGTAATTAAAAATGGCTGAGTTTCAGTAATGCAAATCGTCTGGTTTAGCATGGGAAAAAAATATTAGTGTGGCCCCATAAGTGCACTACTAATTAGCCTGTTAAAACTGAACATTGCTGAACTTTTAGTTTCATTTTGGTATGAATTGTGGGTTACGATCGACCCCTATATATGTCGACAAGTCTAATTGATGATAAAGTGTTCTTGCAATGCTTATGTCACAAAGCATGATGAGATGGTAACATGGCTCTCATCAACTTATATAATTACTCAAGCACGATCGACTCTCTCCTGATCAAGAAGACTAACAATGCCATGAATAATTATGTGCATGGACCAAAGTATGTGCTCCACATAAATTAAGATCCCCTCACATCACATGTCGAATAATATAAACACATCATGAAATAGTCTTCTTTCCTAACTAGCAGCGTGCGGACTGAAGCATGTGTTCTTCGTGTGATTAGGATCAAAAGAAAGATGACAGCAAATTGAAGTAAATCAAACAGTTTCCCTTTATTTGGCAAATGGTAACCATGCAAAGGTTTTGCTCTGTCTGACCATGGGGTGATATTCAAAGTGAGGCGGGATGAGTTTTGAGAAGAGAACAAAAGAAGTGAATGGCAAGAAAAGTGCAAAAACTTTGAGTGGTGATTGTATGGAGGTTCCACGATATGTTCGTCTTTGGGGAAAATGGTGCATCCGAGACATTTACATCCTCGGATTGAAAAGCAAAAGATCGCGACTATCCAAGCCGAAATCGATTGAACAGTTGGGGTCTACTGCACTCCGATCCGAAGAAAAATAATTGGGATTAGGCCTCTTCGAGGACCATACCATCCTCCCGTACATAGCACCTTAATTAGGGAAGTGCCCATCCACGATACTTTTGGATTCCCTAAAAAAGAAAAGCGAAAGGCGTGCGCCCGCACATCACGGAAAGATGTTTGGGCACGAAAAGGAAAGTGCAATTTTTGAAATTCTGAAACAGACTCGATTAACCCCGGACTTCAGTTCTTCATGTACTTTAAGCTTCTTTAATTTATCAAGTCGGTTGTAATACGTTATCCTCTCAAAATGCTGCTGGACGGCCCATGATTATTAACGTGCTGGAGATGATTATCAAAAGCCAGAAAGGAAATCAACTTGACTCAAACTATTACTTAGTCACCACAATCATGATGGAAAGCCATATAGATATATATATATATATATATATATATATATATATATATATATTTTACCGCTCGTGTATTTACCAAAGGAAAAAATAACAAAAAAATTTTAAACCTATTACATAAGTGCTAATTCAATTCTAGACTTTTCAATTAGATCAATTAAATTTTAAATCCTTTCATATTAGAACTAATTTAGTCAATCCTTGCAAGTTAGGCTAAAAATTGCCGATGTGGATACTAGCAGTCTTACATGACATGACCGGCGCTAACATGGATATTTTTTTTTTTATAATTTTTTACCATATATATATTTTTTAAAAATTTCCTTTGTTTCCTTCTTTTTTGTTTTCTTTCCCTTTTCTTTTTGCTAGTGGCTAGTGACATAGGCCATGGCCGACAAGAATTGGCCTTGCCTAGGCGAAGGTCACCCTTGCTTGCCACAAGCATGCCCAAGCGAGGGCAAGGCTCAAGAAGGCTAGCCTCATCGGCACTCGCCCTCACCCAAGCATAGCCCAACTAGGCCAATCCTCACCTATGACTAATGAAGGCGACCCTTGCGTAGGCGAAGCCAACCTTCGCCAGCCATGGCATGTAATTGGTGACTAGCGACCGACCACTGGTAAACTAAATTGATACTAATATGAAAAGTTTAAGGTTTTGAATTTAATTGGTACGAAAGTCATAGATTTAGAATTTTTTTTGTGCTTTTTCTGTTTTTTCAAGCGATGGCTCCCATTTTATGTCACACCTTGTATTTAACATCTCCTCTTTGAGATTAACTATCCGCCTTTCAAACGAGATCCATATGCAAAATTCGATTTAGATTTCGAAGTACTACAGCTAATCATTGCATGGTTATCTTATGAAAACCATGGTGGTGCAAATAGATAATTCCACGAGTAGCTAGGTCAACCTTTTTCTGCTTGGCCACCTTCGGTAGGTCAACTTCAAGTATGAAGGTTTGCGGAAGCTAATGGTGATAGTTTTAGGTGAGTACGTGAGATTTTACTTAGCAAGGGGACAGGAGAGGATGTGTAAATGAAAGTGGACTTTCACGGCAAGGAGGGCACAAGG
This sequence comes from Eucalyptus cloeziana, assembly GCA_014182715.1. Lineage (NCBI taxonomy): Eukaryota > Viridiplantae > Streptophyta > Magnoliopsida > Myrtales > Myrtaceae > Eucalyptus > Eucalyptus cloeziana. Next base: position 38,900,288 of record CM024639.1, read on the forward strand.
GAACAACAAGAAGGCTTTTATTGTTTAGTGGGTAATGTAAAGGAAGCAGGAGAAGTTTGCTAGTTTCTAAGTAAGATTGGATGTCTTCTCCCTATTTATAGGCCTAGATGACCGACTTATGTTAGCTATATGCCCTAAAGCAACAATGTAATAGTTACATGTTAGGGATTATTTAATGACAAATGAGTTTTCATTCATTGTCCTATTTATATATGAATAAGTTCATAAGATCATCTACGAATGAACCTATTCTTAAAGCGTTAAGAATATGTATGACAGGTTTATAGTTATACTAAATCTTTAAACAGTTTATGGTCATTGGGTATTGTGATATCCAAGATAGAACACAGGTGCTTGTCTCGGACAAGTTCACTGAACATGACATGTATAGAACAATTGGTGACATGGAAGTTTTTAGTGGGGTAAATGTTTGATCATTCATGTTTTGGTTTGGTGTAAGATCCTTAGACCTGAGGCACGATGTTGGCTTATATGTTGGATGGTTATGGTTCACAAGTGCACATATTAACACTTCATTGAACCGTTTCTGTACTTTATGGTCATAATTTGTTCACATATGAAGGTACATGCGTGTGCAATATGGAATCCATCTTCTTCTTGTATATAGATATACAAGATTGGTGTCCTATGTGATTTAATCGTGATATTGTATTAAAGTCATCGGCCAAGGTTATAATTGACAATGAATAGTTCTTGTCTCATAGAATAAATGACAATTAGATTTGGGCATATGATCAAATTGGTGGCTTGACCAATAATTCCATGGCATTTGTTCAATCGGGATATGATGAGACAAAAAGATTGAATTACATGGTCGCCAAAGCTAACCGGTTCATTATGTTCTGAAAACATTTCACATTATTTGGGTGGCCATCATATATTGCTAGATATCACTCATGGTTTGAAAGATGAGATAGAGAACATTGCAAATATGTTTGCAAGTTGAGCTAATCAGAGTTGGGCTAAAAGATAAAAGATCTGAGAAGGGGGCTTCAGACTTTACAAAGTGTGAAGCAAGTTTCAAACTTTATGGTTGAATAAAAAATCTAAAGCATGTTCAGATTTAGTGACCAAATTAATAATATGAAGTGAGTTTAAAATGAATAGCTGCATTAATGATCTGAAGTGAGTTCAGAATTAATGGTATCATTAATGATCCGAAGTGAGTTGAGAATCAATAGCTAAATTAATAATCTGAAAATGTTTCAGATTTAATGGCTAAATTAAATATCTGAAACGGTTTCAGATTTAATGGTCGCATTAATGATCTGAAACGGTTTCAAAATATCTAAATGCTTCGACTTCTGTATATAGCCATAAAGAATTGCTCTATCAAGAAAAGGACGATAACTCATTGCGTGTCTAACTAAAACAGAGATTCCATACCTGAAATTGTCACTCTCTTTCATTCTTGAGATGCTTGCTAGAGGTATATGGAAGGCCTCAAACCAAGGAAGCTGCTTCAAGCAAGTGGCCTGCGGGTTTCCCCAACGGTAAGTCTTGGTCAGCAGCGATGAAGGCGACGACGACGACGACAAATTCAAGAAACTGAGCTCAGCTTTCTTCTGAAAAGGCAATCTGAAGAGCTTTGTCTGCTCATGCTTCATGCTCTCCAATATCTCTGGTGAAACCCCATGATTCAATATTTGAAAGAAACCCCATTTTCGTGCAGCTTCCACAATGTCCTCCTTGCACTTTGCTCTCACAACTGATGACCCTCGAGTTTGTAGATGGCTCAGATCAATGAGAGGTAACTCACAGTGCTCGATAAGCATGAGCTGTGGTGGGGGTTGTCGGCCACCATTTTCATCATCTAATTTGTCAGGTCTGTTCTGCAAAAGGGTCTTATAATTCTCATGAAATGGTGGCTCAAAATCCATGATTTCTTTTTGCTCCTGCAGCTTCAGAGACATAAAGTTGGAGCATTCCGCTTGTCACTTCATGAATGCAGTCTCCCTGTTCCTAATTTCACGCACCAAACACATGATTGATATATGTTGTCATTCTCTAAGCTGGATTCTCCTAAAACGCACTCCTATTTTATGATCAACAAAAGTTCCACACAAAAATACACGCCTCTCTCTCTCTCTCTCTCGATTTCTGGAGCTGGATTCTTCCAAAACGTACTCCTATGGTTAATACGTAAAGTTCCGCAGCCAAAAATACATGCTTCTCTCTCTCTCTCTCTCTCGGTTTCTGGAGCTGGATTCTTCTAAAACGTACTCCTAATTTATGGTCAATACATAAAGTTCCACACACAAAAATACATGCTCCTCTCTCTCTCTCTCTCTCTCTCTCTCTCTCTCTCACGTCTCAGAGAGACATGATTTTCCATTGTTTGTACTTCTCTTTTTTTCCCGAGGCTTGTCATACCAAACTGCTTTCAAAGTAAAGCATGGAAATTCTTTATTGATAACTTATCTCGCTGTAACAAGAAAAACTCCCACTCAGTCAAAACCCAGGAAAACATCAGCTACATCTCTGAGGGCTCCATCCATGTGCTTTTTACCTGCAATTTTAAGTCTGTACTACGCACTGAAAGAAACATGGATGTACTTTACATGCATCTTGATTTTTGAGCTTTTGCCGGCTGTTTCATTTGCTGTTGCAACGAAAAACAAAAGTTTAAACTTCATTCAGTGAAGATTTAATATGATGGAAAGAGAAATTGTTTCCCTTGTGTTTAAGTTCCACCGATTTGTTGAATTTCACTCATTATCTCTACACAGTCTATCACAGACAGGCAGGCAAACACAATGATAGAGATTTCAAAAAGAGATTTACTTCTCTAGCCCAATGTCTTACTGCCATGGATTGCAGTATCACATGAAGCTATTTTCACTAAACTATAAAATTCATGATTAAGCAGTATCCAAGGGGGTTGGTAGAGACTAAATTCACTTCTCAGGTGGTTGATAAGTTAGATGGGTTATATCAGAAACATGGGTCGTGGAGAGACTTCACAAGCGGTGTTGAATTGGTGATAATATGTGAATTAAGCGGTTATTAATTATAGAGTAGTGACTCTAATATACATTGCCATCAATTTGACAATGGATATATTCTACCACGGCTTTACATATTCTCCTTGGGATGCTAAGATTTTCCAGTTTTGCACACATTTAATTTTCCAAAAGATCACCTGTAAACTGCAAAAAAATTAACAAGGGTTCACGTCCATTAGTGTGTGTTTTCTAAAGAATAGGTCTCTGCAGGCTTAGTATTTCAATGACTTTCATCTGATGTGTTTGACATAAATCAGAATCTAATCACGTGATTAGTTGAACTGAGTTTATCAATGATCAATTCTAAAGCTTGCACCCTCCGTTAGAGGAGATCCTAGTCTTTCCATGAATGATTGGGGGCACATGCACTGTTTAAGACAGGTGTTTTTTTGAGGAATTCAAGTAACTAGATCGTACAATGTGCCACCATATTTTAGAGGCGCGACTTTTTCAAATATACTGAAGTGTTGAAACAAATAAGAGGCAAGCAAAATTGATGAAACACAATAGGTTTGGTTAGGCAACAAAGAGATATGCATTGCTTTTTCAGAAGAAGAAAAAACTAACGATGCATTAATAGTGTTGAGTTTTGCACTGAAAGCATAGTCATTGTCCCTTCATCAACATGTGCATATTCATGTCATATTTAATTCTTTCCCTTCTCTTTTTTTTTTTTTTGGCTCTTCAAGTTGCATTTATAATATCAGATACGATCGCGAAAAGGCCAGGACAACAAATGAGAACTAGTAAAGAATATAAGTCTATTTTTATTTGTATGGATCTGTGTTAATCTTATTTTCTTGCTTGTTAAAGGAAAAGAAGAAGAAGAAACTTACTAATTAGAGAAGAAAAACCTGAATTTTGCAAAATCATTATCCACTGCATGGTATCAAATGTTTCATGCAACTACAAAAGAACTTGGCCATGAGAAATCAGTAAGAAAACCTGAAGAGAATTTAGGTTTTTTTCTGGTTGCAAATGGGAAAAAAAAATCACATGGATTTACTAATGATGAGCATGTAACTAAAGAAGTATTGGCCTGTAAATCAACTAAGTGAGTTACACAGATATCATCAGATCAAACTATATGTAGAAACCATTGTCCAAGACAATATAGTAATTGAGATTCCACATGTTAACATCTGAAAACGAGAGAGAGAGAGAGAGAGAGAGAGAGAGAGAGATGTTCCTGGGAGAGTAATACCGACTGTTTGGTTACCTATGTTATTAAGGCAAAGAAGGGCTGTTCTTCACTAAATTCTGTTGTGTGCCCTTACAGTTCTCCAAGAACTGAAGTGCACCAACCGCAAATAAAGAAGCCCAAAGAGTAGCTCTCACTATCCGGTGAACTTAAGCCACTAACCAGAATGTGAAGGAGAGAAAAGAAAAGGGTGTATTTCCCTTCGCAACCATTTTGCGAGAGGAAGGTCTGGGACTAGTGAGTCAGCATCTCTAGATGATTCAGAGAAGACTAGGGCTTTGGGACTTGAAGGTAAGAGAGGGAGAGAGAGGGAGAGGGAGAGGAATTCAGACATGCGTACATAAGGCTTTGAGGCGGCCATTCTCTTTCGTTTACAAAGCTAAGCATATAACTAGGGTTTGGGATGAGAGTTGTGGATTGAGAATCTATGGTTGAAGCAGAGAACACGCGTTTATATGGTGGGGGAGGAAGGTGGAGGTCGTGGACTTTGAGGAGAAAATGGGATTTTATTGCAGAAAGGTAAAGTTTTGAAGAGGGTGTCCCATAACTATTCTCTTCATCATTTCTGCGAATGATTATTAAGGTCTTCACACCACATTTCAATTTATTTGAGTCACATGCTCTTAAGCTTACGCAGAACACACCCTTGTCCGTGTCTCTGCTCTCAATGTATTCCGATCAATAATTAATTGCCCACGTTCCAACGGAGAGTCCTGAAAAGAACTGCTTTTGGATTGAAGGCAACTCCTAGAGAACGGAGAGATGGAATTCCTCAGCTTACTTTACTTAGCCCCATGTTTCTACATGAAAATCTGGAGATTGTGTACCAATTGTGTTGCTCTTGAGAGCCAAATGTACCAACTGATCAATGACGATCTAAATGAGTAGGGCGAGCATTGGTTGCATGGGCCGGTTTATACTCATAACTAGTTCAACATTGATTCTTTACACCACCAAAGATCTGGCCTCCTTTTTAACTTTTAGAATTTCTTTGAGGAATTATCACATTACAGACATCAGACCCATAAATAAAACAATCAAATAGCGAACAACGAAATGATGCAGGATTGACTGAAGAGATAATTAAATGGAAGTTCAGAAAAACTTGCCAAATATGTCAAAACAATGAAGTTTGAGGGATAATATGAGCACGGACAAGACTCCAATTAGATCAAAGGTCACAGCCTATCTAAGTTAGAGTACATCAACTGACATGGGACCTCTCTCCTAATCCAATCCCTCCAAATCATATTTGGACAAAACCGAAACCATCTATTATTGTTTACAAGCTCATTTCTCGTCAAATATACATACCAAATGCTCTTGGATAAGAGGTAATTGCATGAGCTTTTCAGAAAAAAAAAAAAAAAGCTTAAATCTAGCAACCCATCTTGTAATGAATATCATAGCATGGCTATTGTGATTCTGAGGTAAAATTAGTATGTTATACTTAGGGGTAATCGATTCAAGGGTGGATCGGTCCCCACATTGGGAACTAGCCCACACCAACCAATTAAGAATTTAGAAAAACAAAATAGAAAGAAAGAAAGAAAGAAAGAAAGAAAATTTGGCTGATTCATCGGTCCAGTTCCTTATGTGGAACCGGGGACCAGGAACTAGGAACTACCTAGAATGAGCCGGTTTGATCCAATCCAATTCTCAAATTGGATCAGGACTAATGCACGCCCCTAATTATACTTGTAATTTGAATTTATAGTTTTTAGTTATAGATAAGATTCGGTCTCTCCTAATTTTTCAATTGTAGGAGATCTGAGAAGGTTGACATATTCTTGTACACTATGTATATGGAGCTTGATGTCAAAGAAATCTTTGCTTATTTAAGTTCAATTAATTATGCCATTTTCATAGCATTCACAATAAGAAATCCCGAATTTAAATCTTTTTGTGCCCCTTATTTTTCTCTTGATATATATTTCCATGCTTAGTCTTAAGTCAAAGTCCAATCTATAGGAGAATGTTAAAGCATTAATATTAAACCCTTGAGTTCCCACAAGATTCTACATTCTCAAATCAAGAGAGTGAATTTGTTTACCCTAGATCTAACTTGGAAATATGGACCGCCCAAAGAAGTTCCGGTTGATTATTGGATTGTCCTAGGTCCTCAATCTTAGAAATAACTCATTCAAATGTTCGAACGAATTGCAGTTAGGTGAGATAGCCATAAATTAATCTAGTGATGATTCTCTTCTATAAATAATCTATGAGTACTTGTGTGATTAATTAGTTGGGGAGATAGTCTGAGTCATCCTAAATATATTGAACGAATGCCAATTTGATTCTAAAATTTTCAATTTTGCCAATTTCATGATAAAAGAAAATATTTTTTATAAAAATAGTTTTCAAGAAAAATAGTTAGTTTTCATTTCTTTGGTGTTTCTAACAAAGTGATTCCCTTCTTACCGGAAAGATAAATCATTTTTCCCCTATCTAAATTTATTGTTATTAGCTTATGGAAAACATTTTCCGTAAACCGTCGTGGAACATTATCCATGTACGGTCCTAAACTTAGGGTAACACAGCCTCAGTCATCTTGCTCTCCTTGATCAGTGACATTGATACATCTTTGGTTGGCTTGTCGCCCACTGATTTTCACACCAGCTTTTCATATTGGTATTTTTCTAAGGTCGAGCAAAAGTAAATTTTGGTCAACTTATTTTTTCCATAGAGAAATTACTATCAACCTTTTTCTCTTTTTCTTTCCTCTTCCTTTAAAAGGAAAAACAATTGGTTTGGGACAGCGAGACTAGTAGTTTCGTTTATTTCATCACAGCCTTTTACAATTTCTGGAAAACGCAAATATATGTTTTAAAGGATTAAGAAAAGGTCTTTATAGTTACAAATGACTTTAAATGGCTATATGTCTAAGTTTGTTGAAGATTCAAGACGTGTTACAATAAGTAAAAGGGAAAAGGCCATTAAAAAAACTTTAAATTATGCTCATTATGACACATTTACACCGAACTTTTATTTGTGAAATAAAAAGGCCAAACTATACGTACTATGATATATTTTTCATAAACTTTTTTTGTTGCATAGAAAACCCAAATTTGTGTCTATAACATACATTTACTTTCCATCAAGATTATGTTATGTGATTTTTCAGTCAAAATGATATCACTTTTATTTCACTTAAGTCATGTGGGTTCCGTTATGACATATTTACACTATGTCATGTGTCTTCAGGCATCTATGTAAGCATATTTTTAACGGTTCTTATTGACAGAACTTTCATAGAGGGTAAATATGTCACATATGTACAAGTTTAGGATTTTTGTGTCATGTAAAAAAGTTTAGAGTAAATATGTCATAATGTACATAATTTAAGATTTTTGGTGGCTTTTGCCCTAACTAAAAATCACCAAAAGTGAAAATAAAAGGAATAAAAGCCATTCTAACTTTTAAGTACACTATAGCTCTATTTGTTATGCAGAAAATGAGTTAATTAAAAAATATTTTCAAAAAAAAATGATAGCTTATATTGCTTATAAAATAAACAAAACAAAAAGTATCTACATCATCTAAGCAAATGTTTAGATACAAATCACTGTTGGTAATAAAAATATTTTTTATTGATTGATTAATTCAAGTAATACTAGTAACTATTTTTTGAGAAAATATTTTTCAAATCATTTATTTTCTGTAAAAATAAACGGAACCTACATAATCTAATTTTTTTTCTTTAGGTAATGAAAGGGACTAATTTTGCAATGGAAAAAATTAATTGACGAGTCCTTTCTTGACAAGCAATTTTCAAAGAAAAAAACAAAAGTAGACGTGACACGTGAATTCCGTGCGAGGCCTGGCATTCAATTTTGAATTGGCATGTCAGTCGTCAACCAATTCAACAAACTGTTGATTTTCCAAACTTTGGGGGTGCATCCTTCTTTTGGTAGATTGAGACTTTTGAAAGCCAAGGTGGAAAATGCTAGCCTACTTATTTACATTTTAATAAGAACAAAAGGAAATTTATTACTGTTCCCAACAAAATATAAAATACTATTCATATTCACATTTAATAGAATTTTGGATAAAAAATATGTGAATCTATGTATCAATATTTATATATTATGAAAGTTTCAGGTTTTGGGAAGAAAATAAGTTAAATTACGTCTTTGGTAAGTTTTAGATTGAGTAATACGCCGACAAAAAAGAAGAAGAAGATTGAATATCCGGACAGATCTCGAAATGTAATGCGGCAATTATATATACATGTGCGAGCAAGAATACAACTATTATAGTCCTTGCCAAAGACAGAAATGTATGCAATTTGGATTGGGTGCTCGTGATAAATCAATTTGACATGCGGCTCGACTCGTGTGCTAACTCAGTTGACCCGTGTGAGCGAGTCTCTTACTTGAAGAAAGAGATTCCAACAATAGTGACGTAGAGCGACGGCAGGTAGAATTGCACCAGGTGGTAGGGTTCTAATTCAACGTACACCTTGACAAGGCAAAAGTGAAGTTGTATAGGGTTTGATCCGTTTGGACCTTGATACATCTTCCATTTAAGCGAAAATCGGGGCGTTGAGGCCGCTAGTTTTTGAGCTCGAACCCTTTGTTTTGTTTTGTTGTATGTCGTGGTGTATTAAGCTTTAGGTTTTATCTCAGCTTCATTCGAATCGGGAATACTTTCTCTACACATTCATGCCATGCTTGACGACCACCCAAGGTATTCAAGGGGAGCCCAAGGCACGAAAAACGCGATCCCATCACAAGCGACGCTAACCCGGGATCACAAATTCAGCAAGTTTGGTATTTAGTTCAGCTCTAGATCATCTCATATTGACATTGATGCATTCGATCTCCAAAAGTCATCTTCTTTCTTAAATGTTGGCCAATGCTTTGAATGCGAAAGATAAAATTTCGAGCGAGTAAAATCTCTCCCACACGAGATGAAAACTTAAAGTTTAGAAAGAGATCATTGTTCACTATTAGTACTAATTATCATATGTCGATCGATCCGTGTGATTGCAGGTCACGTTTGAGAAAGCACTTCACATGACAATGACATAAAGTGAAATGGCCAGGGGTTGTGGGATTCAATCAAGTAGTCCATTTGAAGATCGGTTAATCCCTGTCTCTTGTGAAATCAGGTTAAAATCAGTCATCAATAGTTCACTATAATCTCATTGTTGACATGATTAGTTGGCTCATGATCGACAAATTATGAAGATAAGCAAACATCGACCTTGACAGCTACGACAACGACAAAGAGAGTGTTCACTAAATGATGTCATTCATTTTCACATTCAATCAAGATGGATCTAGACTCTAAAAGGCACCTTCAGACACGTGTGCAGAGAGACTGAGAGGGAAAAAATGGGGTGAGTTGAAGTTAGCATAGTAGTCTATGTATATCGATAAATTACTCTATCATGATAGAATAAGGACGTCAAAGATGTACAACCGTGTCTCCACAAGCTAACCATCAATTTGACGAATCCAACCACCATATGTTAGATTGTCTTTATGTTTAATTCCAAGAAGTACAATTGTGTCTTTATGATTGATGGTGTCTTTATTTTCCTGCTCTGAAAGGGACGTGCTCAACTATGTTAAAGGACATGTTAGGGTTTTGATAAGCATAAGGAAATCTAAGTTCAAGGATGTATAATGTAGCTTTTGGGTGTTCGGAATTAATTGTGCACCGATCTCAAAATTGAGGGGGCTAAAATGAAATTTTTCTGTAAAATTAGGAATCTAATCATTGAGACTGTTACCTTATAAGTTATAATTCATGGGGTCACAATAACTTCTATGAGATCACAAATTTGAGCATGTTGTAAACGAAATATCTAATCGGTTTGTACCTTGAACCTTCGTTCTCTCGTGTGGAGAGAAACTTTCCGACCTCTAACATATCAATAAGACCGTAGAAATGAGGTCGTACAACTATGAATAGACTTGATAGTTATAAGTGAAACCGTACATTTCGCAACAATGGCCAGAATGGCCGAGCTAATTGCCCGTCCTTCCCCATCCTTTCCATCCATAAAAAGAAAATTAGGAATCCACAACAAATCTTAACACATGAAACAGAGAGTTCCATGATTTGAAAGCCAACAATTGATTTCGATACGGGGAAGGATTATGTCTTTTGCCCTGACGAAAACATGGACGCGTGAGGGGAACTAGACATTACTTGCAATGAATGAGGTAGGTATGCCTTTATAGGGTTTGCCGAAGCGAGATTTGACAGCTTAAAGAAGAACCGACGAAAATCAAATTCAATAAAAGTTGCTCAAATAAAAAACCTGGTCTTCTTTCTGCCTCCGGCCGACTCCCATTCCATTCTAAAGGGGAATCACTCATTTGACCCCTTCACGTGCCAGAAATGTTCAGTATTGATGTCGGCAACCAGAAGAAGTGCGCCACGGATCGCACCACCGGTTGGTTCTAGTCAAAGAGACACCATTGGGCCAATTCAACGGCTCTCGTCCGTCCTCATGTCGCGATTCCAAATCCGTTCCAATCAGTGCTTGCGCACCTCGTGTCATTTCACAGAGAACCGACACGGTAAAGCAACGGAATGACCCAATGCAATGCGAATGCCGACATTGGTGAACCTGAATGGGGCTTTTACCATGTTTTTTGCATCTTGGTTTGTGGATGGAAGAGGGGGAATATGTGATTCATCAGCTCCTTTGCATGGGGGGATTTTGTTACTTAGGCCAGTAGTTGTCTATGTCTAGTACAGATTTAGATGTATCGATCCATCGGAAGGGTTCATACGGAGGGGACGGGATAGGAGGGGAAATTTGAGACCAATTTTTATTTTATTTTATTATGGACAGAGGATTCCGTAACTTCTTCCTCACCTTCTTCAAACTGTCACAACTTTGTTTTAACCACAATGCGAGCTTCTCACTTACACCATTCAGCATGTAAGGACTCGGTCCTTATGCTTCCAGTCCCGATCCCTCAGGCCTCGGACATGGAGTTATTCGCATTTAAATGTGATGCTTCTAAGCTCGAGCTGGTATTGCCGGTCGGGTAAATTACAAATTTGTAACAGCCCTTTCCCTTTGCACCTCTCTGTCATTTCATGAGCTGCTTGATCTGGTCCGGGTCGTGACAATGCCTGGCTACCGCCTGGTTAACATTCTTCGTTCGATAGCAACTAGCGGAGAGGGCCTAAAGCTTGATAATCAATTAAAAGTATGGCGCACAATTCAAGGCTGCTCCTTCATCGTTAAACTGTATCATTACTTCGATCCTCTGAATAAAACTTTGAAACCTATTTATTTGCTTTTCCACCGTTACTACCGTCTCCCAGTGACTAGATGTGCGTCATCCCCCTTTAAGTACAGCATAGCAAAGTTCACCCCAACAGAAAAGAGAAGAAGGAAAGAAAGTAATTCGTACTCCCAAGAGGAAAACGGTTCTAGCATGCTCCTATCTATAAACAAAGCAATTGGACAAGGGTCGGGCGGAGGAGTATGATCCATGTCACTCATCATCTTTGTATGGGTACTCTTCGGGAACTTGCTTCAGGAGTTTCACTTGTAACTCAAATGCATCATCCCCTCGAAGCACATCACGAATCCATGTTACTTCCGTCTTCATTGAAACCTTAACAAAGGAGGTAGCACGTTCAGCGCCATCAGAAAAGAACAAGTGCGGCATATGTAAGAATTTTTTCTAATGTGGACTACATTAATTGATATTGTAATTTACCGTTTAACGTTTACCGTTTTACGGGGATTGGTCTAAGGTGAGATAAAAGGTTTTTTAATTAGTCTAATATGGGCTGGCTAGTGTGGGCCGAGTTGAGCCTGGCCCGTAATAAGGGGGCCTAGCTGGAAACTCTATAAATAGTGCTCAAGTCTCTCCTCTAACCCTAATTCTCACATGTATCCTCACCTAAGGGGCGTTTACTTAACGCTAAATGTGAGGGGGGCCGCCTCATTGAGCCAGTGATACGGAGGGCAATAGAGGAGAAGGACTTGATGCGTGGATCCCCTTAATATGTGGGAAATCCCTTTTCTGCTTCCGCTTTATGTTTGATGGATCCCAAAATAGGTGCGTTAATCTTTCTACTCAATTATGCATGTTCTTGTTCTGGTTATGGAGATCTTGGGATTGCACAATTTGCATCCAACATGTGATATCAGAGCCCGTATTTAGGGTTCCATATGTATTTTCACATCCATAAAAATTATCAAACATGTAATATAAATACACCACGATGTAGAGGATGAAGATATGAGTCCAACACTACCGACCACGCGTGAAAAATATATATATACAAATACAAATCTTCACAAACCCCATCATCCTCGTCGCGAACGAATTCGACATTGATTAGCAACTGCGGGCAAACTTACCACGGTAATAGAACAAAACCGCCAAGAGGAGAAAGTCAATTTCGAAATCAGAGATGGACGAGCAAAAGAGTGCGCGCGATGATCGACAGTTCATAATTCAAACGACACGACGTGATGCAAAGAGTGGAGAAGAAAAACGAAGGTAATGCTAGAATGTAACTTAAAATTCTAGAACTTTTTAATTTTGCAGTAACTTAATTGATATGCATTACCCACATTCAGCAGATGTGTTAGGGAAAGACAATTAGTTATACCATCAGACTATATAGTCTATTTGTGAGAGCATGATTACAATATCCATTACATGGTTGTTTTAGCAACTTATATAAATGTCGTTTTTTGTTCTTAATTAAGTATGTGATTAAACGCCATAAAAAAAAAGGATAATAATTTTTTTACTCTAAAAGAGGGGTGGATAGTTAGTGAAGAAATAAATAATTATTTCTTTACTACTAATTCTTTCAGAGTGAATGTGGCATTGATAGTTTATTTTTTATATGGAGTTACGTCAAAGAGATACAAAATCTATATAAGTGCAACTGGAGAATTTTGCAGCAGATTCAAGTAAACTTGTGTGTAGACTGAAAAGTCTTAATTCATGGTCTTAAGCAAGTTTCCAGGCAATATTATTAAAGTTTCATAGTGTTGTTATTTTGTTCAATTGGGAACAAAGTAATTCAATATACTGCAAGGTCAGTGGGAGGAAATTTATTTTTCTCATACTCTATGTACTTGATATTTTGCTTACAAGTTATGACCTTGAGACATCTTATATCTTTTGTACTAAGGTTTGTAAGGATTGTTTTTGTCATATTATATTAGATTTTCTCGGAGGACATTTGCTGATTGTATATTGGAAATATTCAATATACATTATTGCAAGCCAGGAATTGCTCCTGTTGTTAAAGGTGATGGATTGAATCTATCACATTGTCCTTATTTAGATATTGAGAAAATCTAATTAGAGGGTGTACCTTGTGTTAGTGCTCGAATTTGCATTAGACTAAATATCGTCTTTGCGTCGGGACTTCTAGGCAGACATCAATCAAATTCAGGACGCGATCACTGCGTTGCTACTAAGAAGGTATTAAGGTACTTAAAGATGATAAGAGATTATGTGTTAATATGTGGATATGTTCAATTCTTGCAGTTAGTAGGGTATTTAGATGTAAACTTTGCTAGCTGTTATGATGACATGAGATCAATAACAAAATACATATTTATGTTAGTAGGAAGTGCAGTAAATAAAGTTCTATATCATCTTCTACTATGTAAGTAAAGTTTGTAACATTCTTTTAGACTGTTACCTTGGCTATTAGGCTCCGGAATCTCATGAAGGAGTTGACCGTTTTAATTTTATGGATAGACCCATACGGTTGTATTGAGATAACAAATTTGTAGTATTATTTATTTACTACAAAGGTCTCAAGGGGTCTAAATATATGGTGGTCAAAATTTTTGACCAAAAGGAAACGGTACAGAAAAGTGAAGTTTTAATATAACATATTTCCACAGATGATATGGTTGTAGATCCACTAACTAAAGATCTACGCCCATGTGTATTTTAAGCGACATGTCATTAGCATGGGCCTAGGAGCATCATGAGATGCTGTTGTTTAGTGGGAGCTATTTTGGCTTTACTTTGATAAAGGTTTCATCTGTGTTCGTTACATTTTGTAACAGTTTGATATGTATCAACTTTTGCATTCAATAAAGTTTTTTTTTGAATGTGTTGTTATTACGTTGAATACGTATTGATAAAGTCTCAAGGTATTGTATATATCTTGAGTGAAGGCTAGGGGCATCCGGTTATTAGCTTTGTCCATATGTCTTGTTATACATAAAGAATGGTTAACCGTAAGGACAAGACATATGTGGGTTCATGGAACCATAAAGACATTCTCTAGTGACACAAATTTTTTTTTTTGTGACGCTTAAGGTAAGAGAATGGTGATTGACAAATGAGATCTCTCTATGAGAGATGTTATCCATTTGACACACTACTATATTGGATTCATATCAATAGAGTTGAGAACACTCGTGACCATGGAAGGCTCTGTGTGTATACATGCAGTTATCGCCATGATTCGGTGTTTGAGACTTTATGGGATAGGATTGACTATTAAAAATTATCTCTAGACCAATGTGCGCACATACAGTACGATTTCAATTAATATAGTCCAAGTGGGAGAATGTAAGAATTTTTTCTAATGTGGACTACATTAATTGATATTGTAATTTACCGTTTAACGTTTACCGTTTTACGGGGATTGGTCTAAGGTGAGATAAAATGTTTTTTAATTAGTCTAATATGGGCTGGCTAGTGTGGGCCGAGTTGAGCCTGGCCCGTAATGAGGGGGCCTAGCTGGAAACTCTATAAATAGTGCTCAAGTCTCTCCCCTAACCCTAATTCTCACATGTATTCTTACCTAAGGGGCGTTTACCTAACGCTAAATGTGAGGGGGGCCGCCTCATTGAGCCAGTGATATGGAGGGCAATAGAGGAGAATGACTTGATGCGTGGATCCCCTTGATATGTGGGAAATCCCTTTTCTGCTTCCGCTTTATGTTTGATGGATCCCAAAATAGGTGCGTTAATCTTTCTACTCAATTATGCATGTTCTTGTTCTGGTTATGGAGATTTTGGGATTGCACAATTTGCATCCAACAGCATAAAGTAACATCGCCATCTCTACTCAACAGAAAAAAAACACATAAGGTCGGCTCCTCTCAAGTTCCATGCCTACTTCTTAAAATGCTACTTTTAACCAAGTCTCCAGGAGAAAAATCTATATCAAATCCAGATATCATACAGCAGAATCTGCCAAAGCAATATCCAGGATCCAGGAAGTAACATTGTCTCTAATGTGAGATATTTGATATGGAATAGCTTAGAGTCAAACTCAAAGACAGCAGCTTTGATATCTCAATCTAACGGGCACAATGTGACAGTAGGCCTTCAAATAACATAGCACATGCTATCCATCCTCATACCAGCATCAAGTGTCAAGGGAGGAAGTTTCAATAAGAAAATAAACAACAATGCTTTAAAGAATCAAAAGCACCCTAAGTTTTCAGGAAAACAATTTTTTTTTTTATTATCACAAACAGATTCCATTTATTGGCAGACAAGGGCTCCTCTGAGCTTCTTTCATGTTGGACCGCTGAGTGATGCATCACCTTGAAACAGAACACAGAGGAAGTGCACTTTCTTAATTATGGACAGGTTGAGGCATGTTGCCTGCCCTCTGTCATCTATAAAGCACTTGTTTAATGGCATGGAGATGTTGAGGAATGTTGAGCTGCTTCTTTTAGAAAAGGGAACACTTGAACGGTGTGCCCTCGTATTCATTTGGAGCTCTTGGTGAGAGAAAAACGAAAACACTCGGTCATCATCAGTTTTAAACATTTCATTGCTCTCTTCCTTTAGTTTATGGTTTTTTTTCCCTAACTAGCTGCTTGCTTATACTTTATGGAAAAAGAAAATCGAAAACAATCTATAAGTAAAGCAAGTATGGATCTCTTAGAGAGTTCAATCCTGGCTTAGGATGAACGCGGGTGGCATGCTTAACACATGCAAGTCAGGTGGAAAATGGTGTTTCTAGTGGCAAACGGGAGAGTAAAGTATAGGAACCTGCCCTTGGGAGGGAACAAGGGCTAGAAATGATTGCTAATGCCCCGTAGACTGAGGAGCACAAGGAGAAATCCAGCCATGGTGGAGCTCGCATCTGATTAGCTAATTCCTGAGGCAACAACTTATCAAGGTGATGATCAATAGCCAATACGAGAGGATAATGGACTGAGACATGGCCTAGATTTTTGGGAATTTAACAAGTTGCGTGAAATCCCGACAAAGTAATATCACATATACTGGAAGGTAAAGGGACTTGTCAAAGTACAAATCTCCATAAACTTAAGAGTGAAAGAAGGTTATGGAGATTTTGTGAGGGCTTAAATTCCAAAGATCCTCAACCATTAGTTCTATTAGTTTTAATGTAAATTTAGATGTTTCTCTCTTTGTTCACCGAAGTTTCTATCCCAATCTAGTTTAGATTTGAGGATTTTTGTGGTATGATTTCGGGATCTCTTCCCTCAATTTTTGTTGGTGTGTCGTCTAGTTTTGAAAGAGATTGGAGGAGTTTTGTGAAGGTTTTTGCTCTCACAATAGTCAAATCTGTGCTCTTTCAACTCTGTTACTCTAAACGACGATGATGTTTAGAACACTGAACTTATGGTAAAGCTGTATTAACAAATGGGGTTCTCGATGTGTGAGTGTTATAGAAAACGGATTCAATCTACTTTCGTCTCAAAAAGTCATAGATTTGCTTTTTGAGTGCGTGACTATTAATCTTGTTCTGATGATTCATCTTGTTAGCAACCTAGCAGGAATAGGAATTGCGTGATTTCTTTCTTATATTTTTTGTGGAAATGAATGAAATGTTACTTTGACTAAAAAATAAAAAATTCAGGAAAATGATTTCCTTTTTAAAAGAACCAAAGATCATTTTTCAAAATATGAATAGATATTGACATGTGGACTTAAAACTCTATGCTTGGGCATGTAAATCCCAATGTTGGCTCTGGAGCCAGGTCTCCGGCGCCTAACAAAAGAAAAAAGGATAGGCAGAAAAAAGAAAAAGGGAAAAAAATAATTCAGCCCGGAAAATTCCAAGTCAACCTGCAGGCCCCACATCCTCTTCATTCGCCGATCACGCGTACTCAACTCCAACTTCAACTCCTCGAGTCGGCTTGAAACCAACTCGTCCCTGCAAGCCGCCAGCTCCTAAGCTCCTCCTGTCACGCCTCGAAACCCCAAGCACGCGAACAACCCGCCATGGTCATGCAAATGCGACATTCTCAAGTAGTGTCGCCAACCCCATTCATTTATTATTGTGCAAGCGGAACGTATTATAAAACCCCTGACAAAAACTCACGAGATAGGAAAAGCAAGAAACCAACTCACTCATAAACAAACATGCTTTCATAGATATTCACTCCAGAGATTACATATATACCAAAAAGGATCAGTCTACAAAAAATGATCAGTTCACCAAAAAGAAAGAACAATCCTATGACCACTAGTCGGACTCGTTCTTCGATCCCACTTCTGACTGATCAACCTCCGGGATTTCGCCATCTATGGTCCTGAAATTTTGGCCCACAACGGGGTGAGACATTGTCTCAGTAAGTTCAACTCCTTAAACCCCTATTAGAAAGAAAATACGCCCAAGGGTGGCCTAGCCACACCACATAGAGAACTTATCTCGCCTAAGTTCATTCCTGCAGGTTAGCACAGTTCATATCACAACCATAATCATATTGCAATTTCACACATCAATTGGAATGTCTTTGTCAATCACAATATTGCTCACACAAGCATAACCTACCGACACACATCGGTCTATTAATTCAATCAAAAAGGGGGTCCTGATTATAGGGCCAAATCATTATGATACGTCTCATTCCATGCCACACAATTTTGTCTCATAATCCGGCGCATCAATAACACTCAGCATGCGTTCCAATTGTTATTCACTGTCACACAAGGGCATAGCCTACTCGTAGTTTAGCTATCTACTGACATTAATGCCAGGCATTGCTTCCCCACCTTGGAGCGCGGCTTCATCACTACGTCGACAGCGTTCCCGAAGGAGTATAGGCCCAGAATCAACTGCGACCCAAGTCCACTGACAAACACTAGGGATAGCTAACATCCACCAACACACACCGAGGATGAGTTCTCTTAACCAACATACGATCATTCAATTTCAGCCAAGGGCATTGTGCTTTGCACTTACATGCATCAATTAAGATAACGACCTTGGCATGTTTTCTTCGTATTAAAAACACTCTGTGAAAATAATTGTGCAAGGGTACATGTTCATTCGAACTAGAAAGCCAATACATTCATTTTTCAAACCCCACTGTTTGATATTATACATAAAATCTATTTTCGTTGTCAAAACTCGACACTTGGGATTTTATGAATAAAATCCATATTTTTCACAATCAACATTCAATTTGCATTATTCACTCATCAAATTAAAAATCTGAGTAAACACAGTGATCAGCGCGAAATTCTGAAAAATTAAGGTCCCGAAATAATTTTTGGAATTTATTAAATAATTAATTTTATTCCGAAATTAATTAAATAATAATATTTTAATAATTTTCGTAATATAATATATTATTAAATAATTAAATAATTTCGAAATAAATATATAATTCAAAAATTATATATTTAAGTCCAATCATCATTAAACTAACATAACCATCCATTTAACTTTAATTAAACACACCCTAAACTAATCACACCTATTAATCTAATCCACACCTAATTAAACTAATCTAACCACCTAAGCTTGCTTAGCTTAAAATAAGAACACCCTAAGCATCATTAACCCTCTAATCAAGATTTAGTGAGCTAAACTCACCGGAATCGCTTTCTGACAAGTCTCCGATGAAGAGGACGGTGAGGCCGTCAACAAATCTCCTTGGGGCGACACCAAAGGAGGCTGGGAAGAGCCCGGAAACACTCCTCGAAGATCTGGCTAGGGATGGAACTCCGGTGGCTACCCTTGGCTAGTCGGAGGAGCTCTGGTCATCGGTTGGGCGCGGGACCGGCAAAAACGGGCGACCGCTGCTCGGGCAATGCTGGACGGAAACTCCGGCGGCCAGGCAAGACCTCTGGCAACGGCGGCAGCAGCTGGACGACGAAGACGCGGGAGGCTCGGGGTCGCACGAGCAGGGCTGGCCAGCGAGCGAGCAAGCTGGCACGTGGGCGGCGCACGCAAATGGGCGGCTACGGTGATGGCAACGTGCGGCGACGAGCGGCCGAGTGGTGGCATCGAGCTAGCGAAGGGGGGTGTCCAGTCAAGCTGGTCGCACGGCTCCTCCTCTCTCTCTCCTCAAATTTCAAAAAGAAATCCCAAGCTTGAAGATGATGTTGATTGGTGAGAGGGACAACCCCACTTTATGAGATCAAATCTCCACCCTCCACTTGTCAACTTTTTCTTCATTTGACCCCAACCACCATGACATCAAGTGATGTCACCTTCCACTATCCCAATCCTCCACAACCTTATTCCAATGGGTCCAATTTCTTTTTCCACCGAGGCATGAAATTCAAATCTTGCAATTTCATTCAATTCGCTTCTAATTGAACCAAATTGAGGTCCATAAAATTAATCCAATGTCACCACACTTCAATTCACATATTTACTTGACCATCGAACCATCTTAGATCCCAAAAGCATGACCAAAAGCGGGCCTACTAATTTCTCGAGCCAAATTAACCATATTTTGATTATTTTGCTGAAAAACTCGGCTTGCATGAAAAAATCTTCCGAAAATGAGTTAATGTTCCTAAAATGATTTGTGACACACCAGGACTTCTAATTTCTGAATTCGATCTCAATTTCACAGTTAACTTCACTCTAGCACGATATTAGCGCGTCCTAATCTACCGAGTAGCGTTTAGAAATTTTCATGCATTTGACATGTGGTTGATCAATTCAAGCCACAATATACATCTTTGACACATTGGTGACTCTCGGTTGTCGGGGTAACTTCAAGGTTTCAAATACGAACATAAGGTACCTAATCAATAGAAAAGTCGGTCCAGTGCCGACTGACAAGATTTGTGCGATCTAGTGGAATCACCCACACTTAATCACATGCCTCTATTGAGTCGACCTGTCTCTGGTCTCTAATCGATTTTTTTTTTTAATTGTGTCGTACTGACCCTTGCAAATTAGCTTAGTCGAAAGGTCGCTTCCTAGTCAAATTCTCGAGTCTGATGCATTAGAATCACTTAACGGTTTCATCTAATAGACTAGTTTTCACATGAGTGGCTGACTTAGGGAAAAGAACTATATACGTGCAGATGAAATGCCCGTCTCAATTTATTGAAAATAGAATTGGAAATTCGAGATGTCACACCTCCTCCATCTTCTGGTCCGACGAATCCCCAGACCGCTGAAAAGGGTTTTGAGTTTGAGAGGTTTTACATTGTACCTTGCTTCTGTTTGTCCTCTGTTCTCCGCCTGTATCGAGAACGAAGAGCGGCAAGGTTGAGATGACGGGCCGTTTTTGCTGCAGTTTTGCGATCCAGTTCGACTCGTGGGCCCAAAGAGCCCGGACCTTCATGGTGGGCCAAGCCGAGTCCGGCCCGGTTCGGAAGAAAAATAGGCCGCGCTCGACTTCAAAGCATTCGTTGTGCTCTAGAAAATGGCCCCGCTGCTAAAGATCTGCGAGAAGATTCATCTGAAACCTCAAGACCAATGCAAAGCTGGAAGTGGGGAAAAAGGGAAAAGAACATTAACCCTAGAGAGTTGGCTCTGCTAGATAAGAAGGTTTGACCTGTCTGTCTGCAAAATGTTACCGATTTCTCGTGGTTCACTTGCTTGAGTGGAAACCGTGACTTAATTGGGCCATGGGCTAGCATAGGTTCATCAATTCTAGAAAATTAGATGGGCAAAGCCTGATTCACCCCTCATGAGTGTGTGTGTATATATATATATATTTATTTATTTATAGGCTCGTGCTTATTTAGCAAGGGAAAAGTTGGTATTCCATTAAGATATTGTCTTGATTTGTAAAAATGAAAATTTAGTTTTTTGCTGCTATATTATATTATTTGTGGGATAATTACCAAAAAAGTTGAACGCATATTGTAAGGATGTTAATTTAGTCATAAACCTTTTAATTTAGCCACTTGAGTACTAAATTTTTTAAAGATTTGTAATGTAGTCATTCTGACGAATTTTTGCCAACAATCATTGACATGGACCCTAATTATCCTACATGGCAAGGGATGGCACTAAGGTGAGCAATTTTTTTGAATTTTTTTAATGTTTTATAATTATTTTTTTTTGGTATCTCTTTGTCGATCGCCATGGCCAGAAAGGCTCGACCTTGCTAGTCTCACTTGAAGCTAGCAAAGGTGACCCTACCTAGCCTTTGGGTCCCTTTGCTATGGTTGATTACCAACTATTGCAAGACGTGGCAATCAAAGAAGAAGGAAAAAAAATAAAAAAATTATCCACATCAGTACCGACGGAGCCATGTAAAATGGCCAGTATTCACAACAACAATTACTATCTAAAATTGATTAGAATATTTATATTGCAAATCGCTCAAATGGTCTAAAACTCAATTAGCTAAATTAAAAGGTTTCTGACTCAATTGACATCTGTTTGACTTTTTTGGTAACATTCCATCGGGATGAAATTTACTAACCCCAAAACAAAGTGTGTTTATCAAAGTGTACGCATTAGGTGCAACATCCTAATCGGCTTCTTGGTCGTGATTTACCCTTTGAATTGATGTTTCACTTGCCAAATGACCCGGTCAGAGCTTTCAACTTAAAAGAAAACATGGCCAAATTCCGTGATAGATTCGTTTCCCCCTAGAGATCTTCTTCATCATCCTTATCCTCCAGTTCTCTCTTTTGTTTGCAAGTCAGATCAGTTAGTCTCACGTCTGTCTGTATCCATCACATGAATGTTGTCCACAAAGGCCAGACAAAGCTGATTGATCCGCGCTTCGATGATGATGTCTGTATATATATATATATATAAGAGAGAGAGAGAGAGAGAGAGAGAGAGAGAGAGAGAGGAGTTAACGCAAGGAGGCGATTGGTCTACACATGACTCGGATCCAGACACCACTCCAGAGAGACCTTATCTGAAAAACTAATGGCAAGTACAATAATGAACTCAAATATCCAAGTACTACAGGAGAACGAAACTTGTCCGTGTGCGCGATCTGGCTCGTGGGGCTTGCCAAGCATTTGGAAGCATGTTGTATGGCGAGCAAGTACTACATGAGGGTTTCCAACCTCCGATGTTCCTTCATGGTTCACCACAGAAGGACGACGCCTCATTACGCTCCTTGCGCCTCCCCCTTTCAGAAACAAGAAATACCTTTCGAAAAAACAAAGAGTGGCTTTCCCCGAGGAATTACTTCCCAATTGCTGCGCTCAATTCTCTATCTCAAGCTGATTATACATCGAAACAGTGAGCTCCATATAAGACCTCCGAAGTACACATTTCAACTCCCACGTTTGATTTGTGAAACTTTGATTGAGTCTGCCCCTGTACGACGTTCGTTTATACGTTATTCAAGAGGCTTTTTGGCTTTTAGGACACGTATAGTTCAGCAACGGATGTTGTCCTGGCCCTATGAAGCACCAACACTCTCCAAGAGCTTTCGTGTCGTGTCGGACACTTCAACATGTGTCCGACACTCTCGGACACTCTCCGACACTCGGTTAACACATGTCGGAAAATCCGACACTTAGTCAACTTTCCCGACACTCTCCGACACGTCGGAATTCTGACATACGAGTTTCCGACACGTGATTCCAATATCGACGTCAATTTTAAAATTCAATAAATGAGAGGTCAATATATATATATATGAAAAAATAAAACACAATAATAAAAATAATAAATGGAGAAAGAATAAAAACTTAGTATTATTTTCTCTTCTTACTCCCACTTCATATGAAACACAATTCACCTCTTAAGTTTTTTTTTTCTTCTCTCCCAACATATCTAACATACAAGTCCAGAATATAGATTACTTATTTTTTCTCCAAATTTTATGAACTATTGAAATAGAATTAAATTTGTCATATTAAAACAATAAATGATATTAATAAATGGCGGATTAATGTTTTTAGTGTAAATTCATTCTAGGTTTTTTTAATTATTTATTTATTTATGAATTTGATTCATATTAATTTGATTGAAATAATGATAAAAATGATAATTTATTATGTATATATAAAAATATATATTTAATATACAACATGTCCCAATGTGTCGGAATTTTTTGTTTTTTGAGAAACGATGTGTCGGCGTGTTGTGTCGTATTATATCGCGTGTCAGTGTCAGTGTCAGTGTCAGTGCTACTTAGGTCCTGGGGACCCTGAAAGAGATGAATTGTGTACGACTTACTGACGTCGGTGGATGGAGATACTTCGCATGGGTTTTGTCTGCAAGATACTGGGCAAAATCTATCTGAAACTTGGAGGGGATTCTTCTTCCTCCCACGCTATTATTGTAGCCTTTTCTTCATCAGCTCTAGTCCTGCCATGCATGCACGTGATGTGGGAAATCAAGTTCATGGAACGATGAACGAATGATACTAGAAATAGAGAACATCATTTTTCTTTTCTTTTTGTTTTTGTAAAAGATACTCCATGCATCTTCAGCGTGATACAGATCACTGTTTTCTCTCTTTCTCATTTTCTTCTTTAGTAACTCGGGATTGTTGATAAATTATCGATTCAACTCATCCCCTCATGTGCAGGCACATGCAGTAAGGATTCACTCAAATGATGTATTGAATTAATTAAATTATGAGACGGACTGCAAGTGAGTATTTAAAAATTGTGCCATAAAACAAAAATGCTCTCGAAATTTTTTGGATTCTCTTATCAGATATCAAATTCATTGATATCGAAAAATTTATTTATAAGTACCGTTGATTGGTTGTATGCTTAAAGTTTTGATTGTCATAATAACTTATTTTGTGAGGTAAACTTGGCCAAATTCTAGGTAATCTCTAAAACATGAGGCTATTTAAACACAAAGATGTGAGAATTGCACTTATATAAATGTGCTTGAACTATACTTGTCTTCTTATTCGTTAGGAAGACCAAGGTTAAAATCCACATAAATTCATTCGACATCAGATCTTTTGCGCTCAATGATGTGAAATTTGGACCGATGTAACATACGCCTATGCCACATAGATCGATGTTCTCTTTAAAATATAGGAAAAGAAGAGAGAGAGAGAGAGAGAGAGAGAGAGAGAGAGAGTGAGTGAGAGAGTCCCGTTTGTCCTCTATCAGGCGCCATCATCCATGATAGAAGAGGACAAAGACGGTTCACGACCTAATTAAGAGGTACCATTTTGAGTGCAGTCCAA
Organism: Eucalyptus cloeziana; assembly: GCA_014182715.1. Classification (NCBI taxonomy): domain Eukaryota; kingdom Viridiplantae; phylum Streptophyta; class Magnoliopsida; order Myrtales; family Myrtaceae; genus Eucalyptus; species Eucalyptus cloeziana. Next base: position 38,924,801 of record CM024639.1, read on the forward strand.
TCCCTCGTACCTTGCCGACTCCAAAGAGAACAAAGCGAAGAAAAGACGGCATGTACCGTCTTCTCGGTGTAGCTTGGAAGAGAGGAACAAGATCCGATTAACAAAGAAAGCGAGCCACCAACTTCCCTCACCCCAACCCATGTAAACACACAGCAACAAACAAAATTCTATCTGACATTGGGAGAGAGGGCAGGTGAGCTTGAACTCGCGAGCAAAATTACCACAAAATGACCACCTATACGCACACGCGTATGTCTATGTAAGAATACACATTTAGAGTGGTGTGATATAATTTCACCGAATCAGGAACCGAGAGAGGCCGACTTTGTCTCCAGTGGCCTGAACATCCCTGTGAACTTGCGCTCTGTATTCTTCGAAGCTAAAGCTTCTATAGAGGGCTGGCTTGAGGTGGCTCTCGATCAACGTGTGTTTGAAGGGGCAATAGAAAAACGCCATTGAGAACCTTTCCACTTCTTGGCTGGCCATCACTCTGTGCTTCACACTCTTGTAAACGCCATTGCTCCAAGCCTGCACTACAGGAAAACTTCACCGCTGATCAATGAAAACCCAATAGTTTAACTTCCAATCCCATTGTTGCGGGAGAGGGCCATGATCTTGAATGTATCGTTGAAAGGCTAGTTCTAGTCACTTGAAAATTTTGTCAATTCTAGCTATAATTAACTCATGAAAACGGAGTAGCTTTGAGATTTTGAGAGCCATTTGCACGGAAGTCTTTTACGAACCACCAAAATTGGGCCCATTTTGCCACTAGGAAGTGACCTAGAGATTGGGTTGGGAGCGTGGGTGAGCAAGTTCGCCAAATACGGATGGAGATCCTCTACATATTTCATTATAGCGTCTTAACCTAATGTCACACTTTCACTGTATGTAGTTACTTTAAAACGTCTCATCAATAATGCTGCAAAACCAGTCTAACCACACAAATTGTGACAGATTAATGGGATGGATAATCACACCATCTGCGGGGCAGAGTTGGAAGCACTGGTGTGCCCCGCAGATGTTGGAAGCACTGGTGTGCCTAGAGAATGTCCCTTGCTCCAGAAACCCTCATTCAAGCATGTGTGTGTGTGTGTGTGTGTGTGTGTGTGTGTGTGTGTGTGTGTGTGTGTGTGTGTGTGTGTGTGTGTTGTATAAGCTTCATTCCAAAGATAATTATAGAATAGTCCATTCTAAAGGGGAAGCATATGCATAGGCACTTCGAATGACCTATACTTGCCTCAAATAAGTCGCCAATGTTGACGAGGAGAGCATTTGGATTAGGCTTAACACTAACCCATCTCTCACCTTCCATCAGCTGCAACCCTCCAACCTTATCTTGACACAAGACCGTGAGGAAATCGGTGTCTGTGTGAGGCATCATTCCAAAGACTTGGGAAGCAAGCGGGCATGGAGGGTATCTGTTCATCCGAAGGAAACAAGTACTCAACGTGCAATTCTCTTTAAAGTAATTGGTGCCTTTGACGCCCAAACCCTCAGCTAGAATTTCAGTGATCAATGCTGCAAGATTAGCAACAGTCATCCCGTAGGTCTCCCCGGCGACTCTGAAGGAGAGCAAGCATCAAACAGTCATGTCATAAATAGGACCTATTTGTCATAATACATAACAAAATAGCTTTCTTTGCAAGGACCAAGTACTTACATCTGTTCCTTTATTTCTCGATATATAACTGACTGATTTAATCAAACGGACTTAGTGCAAATGTTCCCTTTTCTGCCATTGTGGCATGGCTAATGCTCTTAATGTCGTTCGAGCTTCTATTACAACAATCTATGAAGCCAAAGAGACTGTAGTTTCCATTTGTACATGCAAATGTTAATAGCATAGATCTAATCTTGAATCTCATAGACTAAGGGTGATGTTTGGCCCCTCTATACCAACTTGAAGTCAGGGAAGATAGTCCTCCTCATGTTTCCTGTAACCCTAACTTATCTACTAGCAACCTTACTGTTGCAACTCATGTATCTGTTGCTGCTGTTTCTGCTGGCCCTCCTCTGTGTGGCCATGTGGTTGTAATTAAAAATGGCTGAGTTTCAGTAATGCAAATCGTCTGGTTTAGCAAGGGAAAAAAATATTAGTGTGGCCCCATAAGTGCACTACTAATTAGCCTGTTAAAACTAAACATTGCTGAACTTTTAGTTTCATTTTGGTATGAATTGTGGGTTACGATCGACCCCTATATATGTCGACAAGTCTAATTGATGATAAAGTGTTCTTGCAATGCTTATGTCACAAAGCATGATGACATGGTAACATGGCTCTCATCAACTTATATAATTACTCAAGCACGATCGACTCTCTCCTGATCAAGAAGACTAACAATGCCATGAATAATTATGTGCATGGACCAAAGTATGTGCTCCACATAAATTAAGATCCCCTCACATCACATGTCGAAAAATATAAACACATCATGAAATAGTCTTCTTTCCTAACTAGCAGCGTGCGGACTGAAGCATGTGCTCTTCGTGTGATTAGGATAAAAAAAAAAAAAGATGACAGCAAATTGAAGTAAATCAAACAGTTTCCCTTTCTTTGGCAAATGGTAACTATGCAAAGGTTTTGCCCTGTCTGATTTGTTCCTTCCACTCCCGTCTTTGATATATATATATATATGGTTTCTGAAATAATTGGCAAGAGACTTTCTAGTGATACACCCACGAGAAGAACACCGTCCAGGGGGGTGATATTCAAGGTGAGGCGGGATGAGTTTTGCGAAGAGAACAAAAGAAGTGGATGGCAAGAAAAGTGCAAAAACTTTGAGTGGTGATTGTATGGAGGTTCCACGATATGTTCGTCTTTGGGGAAAATGGTGCATCGGAGACATTTACATCCTCGGATTGAAAAGCAAAAGATCGTGACTATCCAAACCGAAATCGATTGAAGAGTTGGGGTCTACTGCACTCCGATCCGAAGAAAAATAATTGGGATTAGGCCTCTTCGAGGACCATACCATCCTCCCATATATAGCACCTTAATTAGGGAAGTGCCCATCCACGATGCTTTTGGATTCCCTTAAAAAGAAAAGCAAAAAGGCGTGCGCCCGTACATCACGGAAAGATGTTTGGGCACGAAAAGGAAAGTGCAATTTTTCATATTAGAACTAATTTAGTCAATTCTTGCAATTTAGGCCAAAAATCGCTAACACAGATGCCGATAATCTTACATCACATGACCGATACTGATGTGGATATTTTTTTATAATTTTTTACCATATATTTTTCTAAAAATTTCCTTTGTTTCCTTTCTTCTTTTTTTCTTTCCTTTTTCTTTTTGCTAGTGACTAGTGACAGAGGCCGTGGGTGACAAGAATTGGCCTTGCCTAGGCGAAAGTCACCATCACTTGCCATAGGCATGCCTAGGTGAGGGCAAGGCTCAACAAGGCTGGCCTCATCGACACTCGCCCTCACCCAAGCGTAGTCCAACAAGCCCAATCCTTGCCTGTGACTAATGAGGGCGACCCTTGTGTAGGCAAGGCCAACCTTCACCGGTCATGGGATGTGGTTGGTGACTAGTGACCGACCACTGGTAAACTAAATTGATACTAATATGAAAAGTTTAAGGTTTTGAATTTAATTGTTACAAATGTCATAGCTTTAGAATTTTTTTCGTACTTTTTCCGTTTTTTAAAGCGATGGCTCCCATTTTATGTCACACCTTGTATTTAACGTCTCCTCTTTGAGATTAACTATCCGCCTTTCAAACGAGATCCATATGCAAAATTCGATTTAGATTTCGAAGTACTGCAACTAATCATTGCATGGTTATCTTATGAAAACCATGGTGGTGCAAATAGATAATTCCACGAGTAGCTAGGTCAACCTTTTCTGCTTGGCCACCTTCGGTAGGTCAACTTCAAGTATGAAGGTTTGCGGAAGCTAATGGTGATAGTTTTAGGTGAGGGGGACAGGAGAGGATGTGTAAATGAAAGTGGACTATCACGGCAAGGGGAGCACAAGGGAACAACAAGAAGGCTTTTATTGTTTAGTGGGTAATACAAAGGAAGCTGGAGAAGTTCGCTAGTTTCTGAGTAAGATTGGACGTCCTATCCCTATTTATAGGCCTACATGACCGACTTATATTAACTATATGCCTTAAAACAACCATGTAATAGTTACATGTTAGGGATAATTTAATGGCAAATAAGTTTTCGTTCATCATCCTATTTATATATGAATAAGTCCATACGATCAATTACGACTGAACCTATTCTTAAGGCGTTAAGAATATGTGTGACAGGTTTACAGTTATGCTGAATTTTTAAACATTTTCCAGTCGATGGATTATTAAGAGGATATCAATTATTCTATTGAGATCGATGTGTTCTCAAACTTCATCATTTGTATAGGATACTTGGGGATGATAAGTCACAAGTCATTGGGTATTATGATATCCGAACAAGTTCACTGAACATGACATGTTTAGAACAATTGACGACATTGAAGCTTTTAGCAAGGTCAATGTCTGATCATTCACGTTTTGGTATGGTGTAAGATCCTTAGACATGAGGCACGATACTGGCTTGTATGTTAGATGGTTATGGTTCACAAGTGCGCATATTGACACTTCGTTGAACCATCTCCGTACTCAATGGTCATAATTTGTTCACATACGAAGGCACATGCGTGCACAATATGGAATATGTCTTCTTGTTGTATATAGATACACAATATTGGTGTCCTATGCGATTTAATCGTGACATTGTATTGAAATCCTCAGCTAGGATTATAATCGAGAATGAATAGTTCATGTCTCATAGAATAAATGTCAATTAGATTTGAGCATATAATCAAATTGGTGGCTTGACCAATAATTCCATGGCATTTGTTTGATCGGGATATGATGAGACAAAAGGATTGAATTACACGATTATCAAAGCTGACAGGTTTATTATATTTTAAAAACATTTCACACTATCTGGGTGGCCATCATATATTGCTAGATGTCACTCACCGTTTGCAGGAACAAGAGATTGATTTGGACATCAGTTCCTTTGGTTGTGCTAATGTGTTAGTACAAGTTTTGTTGCCAGCTCAGTAATGAATATAGGGATGTTACACACCATAACCAATTAGAATGACGTTTGAATGAGAGAGAGAACGTTGCAAATATGTTTGCAAGTTGAGCCAATCAGAGTCGGGCTAAAAGATAAAAGATCTGAAAAAAGGGCTTCAGACTTTGCAAAGTTTGAAGCGGGTTTCAAATTTTATGGCCGAATAAAAAATCTGAAGCATGTTCAAATTCAATGACCGGATTAATAATATTAAGTAAGTTCAAAATTAATAGTTGCATTAATGATCTGAAGTGAGTTCAGAATTAATGGCATCATTAATGATCTAAAGTGAGTTCAGAATCAATAGCCAAATTAATGATGTGAAATGGTTTTAGACTTAATGGTTAAATTAAACATCTAAAATGGTTTCAGATTTAACGATCACATTAATAATCTAAAACGGTTTTAGAATAAATGAGCATTTAATGATTTGAAACAGTTTCAGATTAAATGACCAATTAGTACTCTGAAACAGTTTAGATGTAACGGTCAAATTAAATATTTGTAACAATTACAAAATTAATACTCAGAATAAAGGCTTATAACAGTTACAAATAAATGTCTGGAATAATGCTCTATAATAGTTATAGAGTTAATGCTCGAATTAGTGTTTGAAATGATATTAAAACTTACGTCCGTCATAAATTATGTCTGAATTAATTCTAAAACAGTTTTAGAGTTAATAAGCCAATTTAAATGTGATTTGCGCTCGCTATAAAAGGTAATATATAGAGCTGATCACAAGATAATTGACAATTGACAATTGAAAGTGTTGATAGTGATCAACTAAATCATTCACATACGAGAGCAATTGCTAGCGCAATTGTAATTGTGAGATATCTCAATTTTTCTCTTCTGTTCAACGTGAGAATTGATGATGTGTCTGAACTAGAGGCTTAACATTTGTAGGCTTGAATTTGAAGAACGTCAGAACCAGTATTACTAAAAGGCGTCAGACATTCGTTGTCAAGAGTTCAAGAACGTCAGAACCGGAGTTATCACAAGGCATCAGATGTTCATAGTCAAAGCCTGAAGAACGTCAGAACCACTGCTGCGAGGACATCAGACGTTCGTGCTCAGAACTGGAAGAACGTTAGAGCCAAATTTAAAGCATGGTACAAGGTTAATATGATTAACCCATTTATTTCTTAAATATGCTTTTGTTAAAATGCATGAAAATGCTTTGGAAACACTTATATAAGCTTTTTACTTCCACTGTAATCAGACTCTGATCTTAATTTACTTATGCACGTATGCTTGTTTATCAAAACAAACACCAACAACTTACTCATGCAAAAATCTCTGCTCATGTCAAAGATATTCTTATCCTTAGCCAACTCTATTATGGAGCTTTGTGAATTGACTTATAAGACAACTATCTCTACCATTTGTAGAGATAATTTCATGACAATTTTCTACACAAGTTTAGTGGACTCTAGCCTCTTCCTTACTACCCAAGTACTAGATATTCTGTAGGATTTTTCGTGATACTCTAAGCATATTTTGCAATGTCTCAAACTTGGCTAGCGATAGTGCTTTAGTGAATATATCCAGTACTTGATCTTCGATCTTGTAATATTCGAGCTCAATCTTTCCATTGATTTGCACCTCTCATATGAAGTGATATTTGATATCAATATGTTTGGTTCTTCCATGAAAAATTGGATTTTTGAAGATGGCGATTGCGGACTTGTTATCACAAAATATCGAAGTTGACTCCATATGTGCTTCTCTAATGTATTCCAGAATTCTTCGAAGCCATATTGCTTGACTGGTGGTTATAGCCGATACTATGTATTCTGCTTCTACAATAGATTATGTCACCGAGTCTCATTTTTTGGATGCCCATGAGAATATTCCAGAACTTAGTGTGAATGCATAACCAATGATGCTCTTCTTGTCATCAACTAATCTTGCCCAATTGCTGTTAGTGTAGCCAATGAGCTTGGTGCCTGCACTTGTCCGATACCAAATGCAGTAATATGTAGTTTCTCATAAATATCTGAGAATCCTTTTGGTAGCTCTAAATGAATTAGGCTTAGACTTTGCATGAACCGTGATAGTAGACTCATCGCATACATAATATCCGATCGTATAGCAGTGAGATATAATAGACTGCTGATTAGATTTATGTAGAGAGATGCGTAAGCTTTTTCTCGCCTTCTTCCTTTAGTAGCTTCTCAATTGTCACTAGTGGTGTTGCAATTGTTTTGCAATAGTTCATCTTGAATTTCTTTAGGAGTTCTCGATATATTTCTTCTACAAGATAAAGACTCCTTCATCTTGGTCGATCTCGATGCCCAGGAAGTAGTGCATCGAGCCCTACTCCGTCATCTCGAATGTCTTCATCATTTTTTCTTTGAATTCTTGAATCATCTTTTCATTGTTCCCCATATATATGAGATCATCTACATACGGAGAGACAATAAGTGTGTCGGACTTACCTTGGGTTTTCATATAGAGCATTAGCTCGCTCATGCTCCTCCTAAATCCTTGCCCATCGAAGTATTCGCCAATTCTACTATACCATGCTCATGGTGCCTAAGGGTGAATATGGTTCCAGGGTAAAATCTGGAACCTCTAACTGAACCAGTAGGAACCTATAGATTCCAATTCCAAGGTATGCATGGTAGTTTCCAAGTTTCAAAAATGAAAAACCTGCCGTATAGGTTCCAGGTTCTTAGTTGGAGAAACCCAATACCTATAACCTAGAACCTTAAACAAGTTTTTTAATGTTTTTTACGGTCTATGTCTTTACGCGATCTTGTGATATTCTATGCCGTTTGGTGATGAATATATAATCTGAAAGCACTAGTCTGAGCTTTTATTTTATGACTGAAATTTTTACTTTATTAATATTCATATTTTATGTATGTCTTTATGTCAGTGAATTATAGCAATAAGTGGTAGCCATTAAAGATTTTAATTCACTACAATAATTCAATTAATAATATAGGTGAAACCTGAGTAGACTCTAAAACATGTGACAGGGTAAGTTCCTAATTTTAGTGTACGTAACGTAGGTTCCAGATTCCAAAAAATGAGGGACTTGTTCCAATGGGTAGGTTTCTGATTCTAGGTGGAACTTGTATGGAAGTTGGAACTATATGAAACTTGGAATCGTTCATCCTTAATGGTGCCTGCTTTAACCCATAGAGGGCTTTGTTGAGCTTTAGAACTTTTTCTTCTTGGCCCTTGAGGACAAATCCTTTTGGTTGTTCCACATATGACCGTGTGTGAAAGCATAGTTTTTGGTATCGATGATAGTTTTTGGTTTGATTATGTGTGCAAGTGTATATGTATAGTATATATTTGGTAGAAGATTGACAAGTGACGAGGTAGGATAGTTCAAATGATAAAAACAAGTTTTAATGTGACAAGGGATAGTTTCGCTAGTTTATAAAAATAATTTTACAATAATTAAAGGAAGTGTAGGTGGAGGAGCTCTATGATATGGAGTTTATTTTCGTGCTCCTCTCACGCCATTACATGAAGGAGTACAAGCTCTGTTTATAGAGCAATTTAACCAACATTCTTCTGTACAAGTGGTAAAAACATGCCCTCCGTGTCCTTTTACTGGCCCATGTACTCTTTGAATATCATCCAAGATTTTTCTACACATACTCTGGTGAACTCCACCCTTTTCCTATATCGCCTAAGACTAGATATTTTATAGGATTCTTCTGCTGGTCTTCGCGTGAGAGTCTTCAAGCTCTACTTGGATTCTTTACGTTCAAGACTTCAAGATTCAACATGTAATTTCTAGATTTAGTTTAAAGAAAATGGATCACAACTTCCAACAAAGTCAGGGTAAATTACATTATTATTTTTTAATCTATGTATTCTTATTGATAAATATTTCCTTTCCTACATTGTTGGCACTTCCCTTAAGGTGAAATGAACCACAAGACGCGACTCAGCTATTCAATATAAATTACTAACATTTATGTCTAAACTGAGTAATAGGATATTTCATGATTACTTTTAAAATACATCTCTTTTTCTATTTAACCTTCGAAATTCATCTCATCCGAATTAAAATTTCAAAGAAGGCACTATTAGTCTGCCCAAGACTTGAGTGTAATTTTATATCTAAATGCTTCGACTTCTGTATATAGCCATAAAGAATCGCTCTATAAAAAAAAAGGACGATAACTCATTGCGTGTCTAAAACAGATATTCCATACCTGAAATTGTCACTCTCTTTCATTCTTAAGATGCTTGCTAGAGGTATATGGAAGGCCTCAGACCAAGGAAGCTGCTTCAAGCAAGTGGCCTGCGGGTTTCCCCAACGGTAAGTCTTGGTCGGCAGCGATGACCGCGACGACGACGATGGCGACAAATTCAAGAAACTGAGCTCAGCTTTCTTCTGAAAAGGCAATCTGAAGAGCTTTGTCTGCTCATGCTTCATGCTCTCCAATATCTCTGGTGGGACCCCATGATTCAATATTTGAAAGAAACCCCATTTTCGTGCAGCTTCCACAATGTCCTCCTTGCACTTTGCTCTCACAAATGATGACCCTCGAGTCTGTAGATGGCTCAGATCAATGAGAGGTAACTCACAGTGCTCGATAAGCATGAGCTGTGGTGGGGGTTGTCGGCCACCATTTTTATCATCTAATTTGTCAGGTCTGTTCTGCAAAAGGGTCTTGTAATTCTCATGAAAGGGTGGCTCAAAATCCATGATTTCTTTTTGCTCCTGGAGCTTCAGAGACATAAAGTCGGAGCATTCCACTTGTTACTTCATGAATGCAGTCTCCCTGTTTCCTAATTTCACGCACCAAACACATGATTGATATATGTTGTCAGTCTCTAAGCTGGATTCTTCTAAAACGCGCTCCTATTTTATGATCAACAAAAGTTCCACACAAAAATACATGCGTCTCTCTGTCCCCCCCCCCCCCACCACCACCCCCCCCACCACTCTCTCTCTCTCTCTCTCTCACTCTGGAGCTGGATTCTTTCAAAACTTACTCCTATGGTTAATACATAAAGTTCCACACACAAAAATACATACCTCTCTCTCTCTCTCTCTCGGTTTCTGGAGCTGGATTCTTCCAAAACGTACTTCTATTTTATGGTCAATACATAAAGTTCCACACACAAAAATACATGCTCCTCTCTCTCTCTCTCTCACGTCTCAGAGAGACATGATTTTCCATTGTTTGTACTTATCTTTAGTTCCCGAGGCTTATCATAGCAAACTGCTATCAAAGTAAAGCATGGAAATTCTTTATCGATATCTCATCTCGCTGTAACAAGAAAAACTCCCACTCAGTCAAAACCCAGGAAAACATCAGTTACATTTCTGAGGGCTCCATCCTTGTGCTTTTTACCTGCACTTTTAAGTCCGTACTACGCACGGAAAGAAACATGGACGTGCTTTACATGCATCTTGATTTTTGAGCTTTTGCCGGCTGTTTCATTTGCTGTTGCAACGAGACGAAAAACAAAAGTTTAAACTTCATTCAGTGAAGATTTAATATGATGGAAAGAGAAATTGTTTCCCTTGTGTTTAAGTTCCACAGATTTGTTGAATTTCACTCGTTATCTCTACACAGTCTATCACAGACAGGCAGGCAAACACAATGATAGAGACTTCACAAAGAGATTTACTTCTCTAGCCCAAAGTCTTACTGCCATGGGTTGCGGTATCACATGAGGCTACTTTCACTAAACTAGAAAATTCATGATTAAGCAGTATCTAAGGGGGTTGGTAGAGACTGAATTCACTTCTCAGGTGGTTGATAAGTTAGATGGGTTATATCAGAAACATGGGTCGTGGAGAGACTTCACAAGCGGTGTTGAATTGGTGATAATATGTGAATTAAGCTGTTATTAATTATAGAGTAGTGACTCTAATATACATTGCCATCAATTTGACAATGGATATATTCTACCACCGCTTTACATATTCTCCTTGGGATGTTAAGATGTTCCAATTTTGCACACATTTAATTTTCCAAAAGATCACCTGTAAACTGCAAAAAAATAACAAGGGTTCACGTCCATTAGTGTGAGTTTTCTAGAGAATAGGTTTCTGCGGGCTTAGTATTTCACTGACTTTCATCTGATGTGTTTGACATAAATCAGAATCTAATCATGTGATTAGTTGAACTGAGTTTATTAATGATCAATTGTAAAGCATGCACCCTCCGTTAGAGGAGATCCTAGACTTTCCATGAATGTTTGGGGGCACATGCACCGTTTAAGACAGGTGGTTCGTTTGGGAATACAAGTAACTAGATGGTACAATGTGCCCCCATATTTTAGAGGCGCGATTTTTTCAAATATACTGAAGTGTGGAAACAAATAAGAGGCGAGCAAAATTGATGAAACAAATAGGTTCAGTTAGGCAACAAAGAGATATGCATTGCTTTTTCAGAAGAAGAAAAAAACTAACGATGCATTAATAGTGTTGAGTTTTGCACTGAAAGCATAGTCATTGTCCATTCGTCAACATGTGCATATTCATGTCATATTTAATTCTTTCCCTTCTCTTTTTTTTTTTCCTTCAAGTTGCATTTATAATATCTCAGAGCAGATAACGATCTCTAAAAGGCCAGGACAACAAACGAGAATGCTAGCAAAGAATACAACTCTATGTTTATTTGTATGGATTTGTGTTAATCTTATTTTCTTTTTTGTTAAAGGAAAAAAAAGAAGAAGAAGAAACTTACTAATTAGAAAAGAAACTCCTGAATTTCGTAAAATCATTATCCACTGCATGGTATCAAATATTTCATGCAACTACAAAAGAACTTGGCCATGAGAAATCAGTAAGAAAACCTGAAGAGAATTTAGGTATTTTTTTCTGGTTGCATATGGAAAACAATTTTTTTTCACATGGATCTACTAATGATGAGCATATAACTAAAGAAGTACTAGCCTGTAAATCAACTAACTGAGTTACACAGATATCATCAGATCAAACTATATGTAGAAACCATTGTCCAAGACTATGTAGTAATTGAGATTCCGTATGTTAACATCTGAAAACGAGAGAGAGAGAGAGAGAGAGAGAGAGAGAGAGAGAGAGAGATGTTCCTGGGAGAGTAATACCGACTGTTTGGTTACCTATGTTATTAAGGCAAAGAAGGGCTGTTCTTCACTAAATTCTGTTGTGTGCCCTTACAGTTCTCCAAGAACTGAAGTGCACCAATCGCAAATAAAGAAGCCCAAAGAGTAGCTCTCACTATCCCGTGAACTTAAGCCACTAACCAGAATGTGAAGGAGAGAAAAGAAAAGGGTGCATTTCGCTTCGCAACCATTTTGCGAGAGGAAGGTCTGGAACTAGTGAGTCAGCATCTCTAGATGATTCAGAGAAGACTAGGGTTTTGGGACTTGAAGGGAAGAGAGGGAGAGAGAGGGAGAGGGAGAGATATTCAGACATGCATACATAAGGCTTTGAGGCGGCCATTCTCTTTCGTTCACAAAGCTAAGCATATAACTAGGGTTTGGGATGAGAGTTGTGGATTGAGAATCTATGGTTGAAGCAGAGAACACGCGTTTATATGGTGGTGGAGGAAGGTGGAGGTCGTGGACTTTGAGGAGATAATGGGATTTTATTGCAAAAAGGTAAAGTTTTGAAGAGGGTGTCCCATAACTATTTTCTTCATCATTTCTGCGAATAATTATTAAGGTCTTCACACCACATTTCAATTTATTTGAGTCACATGCTATCTTAAGCTTACGCAGAACACACCCTTGTCCGTGTCTCTGCTCTCAATGTATTCCGATAAATAATTAATTGCCCATGTTCCAACGGAGAGTCCTGAAAAGAACTGCTTTTGGATTGAAGGCGACTCCTAGAGAACGAAGAGATGGAATTCCTCAGCTTACTTTACTTAGCCCCATGTTTCTACATGAAAATCTGGAGATTGTGTACAAATTGTGTTGCTCTTGAGAGCCAAATGTACCATCTGATCAATGATGATCTAAATGAGTAGGGCGAGCATTGGTTGCATGGGCCGGTTTATACTCATAACTAGTTCAACTTTGATTCTTTACACCACCAAAGAGCTGCCCTCCTTTTTAACTTTTAGAATTTCTTTGAGGAATTATCACATCACAGACATCAGACCCATAAATAAAACAATCAAATAGAGAACAACGAAATGATGCAGGATTGACTGAAGAGATTATTAAATGGAAGTTCAGAAAAACTTGCCAAAGATGTCAAAACAACAAGTTTGAGGGAAAATATGAGCACGGACATGACTCCAATTAGATCAAAGGTCACAGCCTATCTAAGTTAGAGTACATCAACTGATATGGGACTTCTCTCCTAATCCAATCCCTCCAAATCCTCTTGGACAAAACCAAAACCATCTATTATTGTTTACAAGCTAATTTCTCGTCAAATACACATACCAAATGCTCTTGGATCAGAGGTAATTGCACGAGCTTTTCAGAAAAAAAATGCTTGAATCTAGCAACCCATCTTGTAATGAATGGCATAGCATGGCTATTGTGATTATGAGGTAAAATTAGTATGTTATACTTAGGGGTAATCAATTCAAGGGTGGATCGGTCCCCACATTGGGAACTAGCCCACACCAACCAATTCAAGGGTGGATCGGTTCCTTATGTGGAACCGAGGACCGGTAACTGGGAACTACCTAGAATTAGCCGGTTTGATCCGGTCCAGTTCTTGAATTGGATTGGGACTAATGCACACCCCTAATTATACTTGTAATTCAAATTTATAGTTTTTAGTGATAGATAAGATTCAATCTCTCCTAATTTTTCAATTGTAGGAGATTTGAGAAGGTTGACATATTCTTGTGCACTATGTATATGGAGCTTGATGTCAAAGAAATCATTGCTTATCTAAGTTCAATTATTTATGCCATTTTCATAGCATTCACAATAAGAAATCCCGAATTTAAATCTTTTTATGCCCCTTATTTTTCTCTTGATATATATTTCCGTGCTTAGTCTTAAGTCAAAGTCCAATCTATAGGAGAATGTTAAAGCATTAATATTAAATCCTTGAGTTCCCACGGGATTCTACATTCTCAAATGAGAAGATTGAATCTGTTTACCCAAGATCTAACTTGGAAATATGGACCACCCATAGAAAAAACTCATTGAAATGTTTGAATGAATTGCGGTTACGTGAGATAGCCATAAATTAATCTAGTGATGATTCTATTCTATAAGTAATCTATGAGTACTTGCGCAATTAATTAGTTGGGGAGATAGTCTGAGTCATCCTAAATATATTGAACGAATGCCGATTTAATTCTAAAATTTTCAATTTTGCCAATTTCATAATAAAAGAAAATATTTTTCATAAAAATAGTTTTCAAGAAAAATAGTTAGTTTTCATTTCTTTGGTGTTTCAAACAAAGTGATTCCCTTCTTATCGGAAAGATAAATCATTTTTCCCCAATCTATATTTATTGTTATTAGCTTATGGAAAACATTTTCCGTAAACCGTCGTAAAACATTATCCTTGTACGGTCCTGAACTTAGGGTAACACAGCCTCAGTCATCTTGCTCTCCTTGATCAGTAACATTGATACATCTTTGGTTGGCTTGTCGCCCACTAATTTTCACACCAGCTTTTCATATTGGTATTTTTCTAACGTCGAGCAAAAGTAAATTTTGGTCAACTTATCTTTTCCATAGAAAAATTACTATCAACCTTTTCTCTTTTTCTTTCCTCTTCCTTTAAAAGGAAAAACAATTGGTTTGGGACGGCAAGACTAGTAGTTTCATTCATTTCATCACAGCCTCTTACAATTTCTGGAAAATGCAAATATATGTTTTAAAAGATTAAGAAAAGGTCTTTATAGTTACAAATGACTTTAAATGGCTATATGTCTAAGTTTGTTGAAGATTCAAGACGTGTTACAATAAGTAAAAGGGAAAATGCCATTAAAAACAACCTTAAATTATGCTCATTATGACACATTTACACCGAACTTTGTTGGTAAAATAAAAAGCCCAAACTATACCTATAATGATACATTTTCCCTAAACTTTTTTTTGTGGCATAGAAAACCCAAATTTTTGTCTATAAGATACATTTATCTTCCATCAAGATTTTGTTATATGATTTTTCAATCAAAATGATATCACTTTTATTTCACTTAAGTCACGTGAGTTCCGTTATGACATATTTACACTATGTCATATGTCTTCAGGCATCTATGTAAGCATATTTTTAACGGTTCTCATTGACAGAACTTTCATAGAGGGTAAATATGTCACATATGTACAAGTTTGGGATTTTTTGTGTCATGTAAAAAAGTTTAGAATAAATACGTCATAATGTACATAATTTAAGATTTTTGGTGGCTTTTGCCCTAACTAAAAATCACCAAAAGTGAAAATAAAAGGAATAAAAGCCAATCTAACTTTTAAGTACACTATAGCTCTATTTGTTATGCAGAAAATGAGTTAATTAAAAAATATTTTCCAAAAAAATGATAGCTTATATTGCTTATAAAATAAATAAAACAAAAATTATCTACATCATCTAAGCAAATGTTTAGATACAAATCATTGTCGGTAATGAAAATATTTTTTATTGATTGATTATTTCAAGTAATACTAGTAACTATTTTTTGAGAAAATAATTTTCAAATTATTTATTTTCCGTAAAATAAACGGAACCTACATATCTATTTTTTTCTTTAGGTAATGAAAGTGACTAATTTTGCAAAGGAAAAAATTAATTGACAATTCCTTTCTTGACAAGCAATTTCCAAAGAAAAAAACAAAAGTAGATGTGACACGTGAATTCCGTGCGAGGCCTGGCATTCAATTTTGAATTGGCATGTCGGTCGTCAACCAATTCAACAAACTGTTGATTTTCCAAACTTTGGGGGTGCATCCTTCTTTTGGTAGATTGAGACTTTTGAAAGCCAAGGTGGAAAATGCTAGCCTACTTATTTACATTTTAATAAGAACAAAAGGAAATTTCTTACTGTTCCCAACAAAATTTAAAGTACTGTTCATATTCACATTTAATAGAATTTTGGATAAAAAATATGTGAATCTATGTATCAGTATTTATATATTATGAAAGTTTCAGGTTTTGGGAAGAAAATAAGTTAAATTATGTCTATGGTAAGTTTTAGATTGAGTAATACGCCGACAAAAAAGGAAGATTGAGTATTCAGACAGGCCTTTGAAATGTAATGCGGCAATTATATATACATGTGCGAGCAAGAATACAACTATTATAGTCCTTGCCAAAGACAGAAATGTATGCAATTTGGTTGGGTGCTCGTGATGAATCAATTTGACATGCGGCTCGACTCGTGTGCTAACTCAGCTGACCCGTGTGAGCGAGTCTCTTACTTGAAGAAAGCGATTCCAACAAAAGTGACGCAGAGCGACGGCAGGTAGAATTGCACCAGGTGGTAGGGTTCTAATTCAACGTACACCTTGACGAGGCAAAAGTGAAGTTACATAGGGTTTGATCTGTTTGGACCTCGATACGTGTGCTTCCATTTAAGCGAAGATCGGGGCGTTGAGGCTTACATGCAGAACTGAGTTGGATGCTTCTGCTTTGATTTCAAGCCCTAACTTTGTTTATCCATTCTTTTTTAATCTTGTTGATGATCGTAGGACCATGACCTCGGCTGTTTCTCGAACCCTTTGTTTTGTTTTGTTGTATGTCGTGGCGTATTAAGCTTTAGGTTTTATCTCAGCTTCATTCGAATCGGGAATACTTTCTCTACACATTCATGCCATGCTTGACGACCACCCAAGGTATTCAAGAGGCGCCCAAGGCACGAAAAACTCGATCCCATCACAAGCGACGCTAACCCGGGATCATAAATTCAGCAAGTTCGGTATTTAGTTCAGCTCTAGATCATCTCATACTGACATTGATGCATTCAACCTCCAAAAGTCATCCTCTTTCTTAAATGTTGGCCAATGCTTTGAACACGAAAGATAAAATTTCAAGCGAGTAAAATCTCTCCCACACGAGGTGAAAACTTAAAGTTTGGAAAGAGATCATTGTTCACTATCAGTACTGATTATCAACTGTGCGTCGGTCGATCACGTGTGATTGCAGGTCACGTTTGAGAAAGTACTTCACATGACAATGACATAAAGTGAAATGGTTAGGGGTTGTGGGATTCGATCACGCAATCCATTTGAAGACTCGGTTAATCCTTGTCTCCTGCAAAATCAGGTTAAAATTAGTCATCAGTAGTTCACTATAATCTCATTTTTGACATGATTAGTTGGCTCGTGATCGACAAGTCATGAAGATAAGCAAACACCAACCTTAACGGCTACAATGACGACAAAGAGAGTGTTCACTAAATGATGTCATTCATTTTCACATTCAATCAAGATGGATCTGGACTCAAAGAGACACCTTCAGACATGTGTGCGCAGAGAGAGAGAGAGAGAGAGAGAGGGAAAAAATGGGGTGAGTTGAAGTTAGCATAGTAGTCTATGTATATCAATAAATTACTCTACCAAGACAGAATAAGGGTGTCAAAGATGCACGATTGTGTCTCCACAAGCTAACCATCGATTCAAGGAATCCAACCACCATATATGTTAGATTGTCTTTATGTTTAATTCCAAGATGTACAATCGTGTCTTTATGATTGATGGTGTCTTTATTACCTTGCTCTGAAAGGGATGTGCTCAACTATGTTAATGGTCTGACCAAAAAAGAAAAAACCTATGTTAATGGACAAAGTTAGGGTTTTGATGAGCGTTAGGAGATCCAAGTTCAAGGATGTATAATGTAGCTTTTGGATGTTCGGAATTAATTGCGCACCGATCTCAAAATTGAGGGGGCTCAAATGAAATTTTCCTATAAAATTAGGAATCTAATCATTGAGAATGTTGCCTTACGATTTACGAGGTCACACTATCTCCTATAAAATTACAAATTCGAGTGTGTTGTGAAGAAAATATTTAATCAATTTGTAACTTGAATATTTATTATCTCATGGAGAGAAACTTCCCGACG